>JALPQD010000179.1:2749214-3344889 GCA_023101885.1 Typhlomys cinereus
ACATACATGCACACATGCATACATGCACAATTGAATAAATATATATATATATAAAGTAAACTCCTTGTTCCCTTAAGCTGTGTGATGGTCATTTATCAGCAACTATGCAGATGAACTGCAACAGCCCCCAAATGAGGGGTCACAGGAGGGGTGGACCTCTGATCTACTCATCTTGTGAAGCCAGCCTTTGCTTTCTGGACACACTGGCTTGAACACAGCAAGCTATCTCAAAGGAAAGAAAGAAAAGGAACCTTTGCAGTGTACCTACAATATGGCCATCAACTCTGCCTGACATTATCTTCCTTCCCACATCTAGGAAGGAGGAGAGGATTTAGGGACATGGGAGACTTGCTCATGGTCATACAACTAGAAGTGACCAAGGATTGAGAGCTAGTCTTTATGATCTCAGAGCCCATACAATGTCCCATTCCTTATGATCTGTGAGCCACTGTAGGAAACTCCCTGAAAAAGGTGATCCTGGCTTGGGGTGCTGGCTGTTACTTAGGTCTGTCTAATAAGAGGACAACGCATATTACAAGGGCAGGAGAAGGAGATGTTGGGTCACTTCAGAATGTCCCCTACTCTTGGAATCCAGCCTCACAAAGCCCACCCTGTGTGCTCCTTCAGTAGGCTGCCACTCTGAGAAGTAAATTGTATTCTCAGCCATGCTTACTCATAATAGGCCTCAAAGTTCATGAAAATTAGCATCCCATGAAACACCGAACAGGTGGGTACTCAGCAAAGCTGCACTTTATTGTATGCGAATTGTATCCCGACAAACACAAGATAGGACTTTCAAAAAACTTACAGTTGACTTTCTAAGATTTAACATTTCTAAGTTTGATTACATTATCAATATCACAATAATAAAAATAATAAACCCCACAGTATCACAGGTCCCACTCTTTGGGTGTGTTTGTGGCTTTTCTTTCCCTTTCCTGCCTCCTCCCACCAGAGCAAAAAGTCAAACACTTGTTTTGTTTCATGCTGGAGGTCAAACCCAGAGCTATGCCAAGGACACACTTTCAGCGAGCTTTATCCTCAGCCCCATGGAGCATTTTTAAAAGGACAAAAGAAACTTTGGTCAGTATTATGTAAGATTTTAGATCTAGAAAGATTTAGTTTTGACTTGAGGAAAAACTTTTGACTAAGAAAAGTGACCCTGGACTGCTCTGTTTCCTTATTGCTTTGCTCTGGGGTTTACCAGACTCTGCCTTTCAGGGCCAGAAGGGCAGGTGGTTACCATTTCCACCCAGTGTTTTTATGTGGGATCTGAGATCTGAACTCCGGTTATTTTGCTTGCTTGGCAAAGACTTTAAGCACTCATTCCAGCACCTCTACTCTAAAATGGGACAGTACAGACGGGCACATGAACACCCTTCAGGCTCGACACGCCTTAAAACCTGGGCTTTGGTGCATGTGCTCAGCCCAGGCATGGAAAATAGAAGCGACTCAGGGAATCTTAGGTGGTAGGTTGCTAGGTTACTGGTTTCTTTAATGTGTACGAGATATAAAGACTAAAGGATGACACCTGGCTGAGAAGAAGAGCCATGATTGGGGAAAGGAGACAAGCCAGAACTTCCAGAATTAGTAATTGGGCCACAGCCAATTAGACACCCTTTCTTTATACTTTTCCAAGGCTGAGTCTCTAGATCCCACAGTCTGCACACAGGTGATTGGTAGATGTAAGCACTGGTCCAGAACAGGGCCTGACCTGAGCTGGCTTCCATGCTTCCCTAAGTGTGACTCAGATACTTTTCAGGATCCATTTGGTCCTTCCCTCACTGAAAATGGCTTAACCGGCTAGAAGCCAGGTGACAAAGAAAAGGCTGGGTTCCTTTAATGCACAATTTGTTCACTTGTGATTTGGAACCTACAACCCAGAGCCCCCTGAGAAGCCTGCCAGTTTTAAGCAAAGCACTTCCCAAGTGCCAGACACCTCCTCTGCAAAACACAGATTCTCACAGCCGACTGGCAACCTCCCCACAGTTGTGGATTATGAAAATGTAGATGTGCCAAGACTTAGCTTAATTTCCTGGGAACTCCATCCATCTCCTGGGAGGGGTGTGAGGAAGTTGGTCTTGTGGCTTTGGTAGAGGCTCATGGGCAAGCAAAGCTGAAGACCACAACAAGCCCCCTATGAGAGGAGTTAGTAGCTTCCAGTCTTCTTGGTCACTCCCTGCTAGATCTGTGAAGATGGCTCAGGTTAAGGTAAGGATCATCCACATTCCTCTGGGCAAATCAAGCCACCAGAAGAACAGGAAATGTTTGGCAATTACTGTGAAGTTTCACTAATTTAGACCACACTCTTCTGGAATTCATCAATTATTGTTGACTACAAAGAGGTATAGCCTTCTTCTGTGGTTCTATGATGCTTATTTTGCAAGTACAAAAATTTAAAAATGAAACAAACAAAAACACATACAGTTGTTAAACCAAGAATTCAACATGTTAAGATGAATTGAGGCTTGCTTCTCACAAGAAATCACAGCACAGGTACTTGAAGAAATTTACTAAGTCCTTCCTATGTGTCAGTAGATGTACTGAACACTTAGTAAATATTAACTAACTTAACCTTTACTAAATGGACGTATGCACGGATACATCCATACCAATGATGCAAAGAAATAAGAGGACTGGATGCAGTGGCATATGTCTATAATCTCAGCACACTGCAACACCTAGTTTTATGCAACAAGGCATGGCTGGCTGGCAGAAACTGGGGGCAGGCTAAGTCACTGCAGACATCTTGGAGACTTGAAAGTTGCAAGACTGCTCACTACAGACTTCTGCAGAAGGTAAGGTGGGACTAATCCACCTCAAGGCCTACACCTGTGACGGCCTTCCTCCAGCAAGGCTCCACCTCTCAAAGGTGCCATGACCATTCCAAATATATAAGACTGTGGAGGACACATTTCAAACTATGACAAATAGCATGAGAGCCTTGTAATGAGGAAACTAACTGTACTCTGTTCATGGGATTATACTATAGTTTTGTAAGATGTTAAAACTGGAGGGAACCAGATGAAGGGTACTTCTTCCTTACAACCTTACTTTTGCAAAGTAAAAGTCTAGTGGAAGGCTAGGGATGCAATTCGGTGGTAGAGCCGTGCCTAACATGCACACAGCCCTGGGTTCCATCCCTAACACTAAAAATAAGTCCTAGCAGAAAATATATATAAGAACCCAAGTTCAGAGTTATTAAATAAATTCCAGAGCCAAGATTCCAACCCAGTCTACTGGACTCTTGAGCCTGAGTGCTTCAAGGTGTAGCAGCCAAATGAGAGGATGACATAGACTTTGTAGGACACAAAACCACTGTGTCATGGACACCTGTATTACTGGGGATACAGTTCTGAAAGGACTGTTGCAGAAAGGTTTGAAAGGTTCATCATCATCTATCCAGTCCTAGGAGCTGGTGCTAAGAACCAAGATTTGCTAATCTGACTCATCCTTCTAGAGACAGGAAGGTCCTCTACCTTCATGATTGGTATTCTGGTTCTGGTTCCTTGCTTCGTGAATGTGTGTAATGAGGGGGAGGGGAGAAAGGTGGGGCGCGTACGTATGTGGTCTACGTGTGCCACTTCCACGCAATTTGTAGGGTTAAGCCATGTTTCCTCAAAGCAAAGCCAGCCTGCCACGAACTGGATCTGTGTACAGTAGATAAACTAGGTAATTGGACTCTCCGCCTCCTCTTGGAAAACAATACGCGCAAACGCCCACCTACACACTGGCGGGAGTCTGCCGGGCTTCTTGGAGGGGACTCCTGCACCCGCTTTCCTGGACCTCGTTGGCGCTGTGAGCTCCTGGCCAGGCCCTGCCTTCTGCCCTCCGCCCCCCGCGCTGGGCTCCCGCACGGGCCACGGCTCTCCGCGGCGGGGCGCGCGCGGGCTCCCGCACAGGTGCGGCGGCTGCGGCAGGGCGGGGAGTCCTCCCAGCGGGCTCCTCTGCTTCCTGCCGCTCGTGGGCGCTTCTCGGCGCGTGTGCGACCGGGGAGTCGGGGCGCCCGGCCACCGGCTCGGCGCCGCCCCGGCCGGCCGTGCAAGCGGGGCGCGGCTACGGGCGCGGAAAGCGGCGCCCACGCGCAGCGGGGTCTGCGGCTTCCTCCGGGCGGCGGGGCCCCGCGCGCTCCCGGGGAGCAGGCGGGGCGTGGCGGGGCGGCCGCAGGAGGCGCCCGCCCGCCGCGTCCCCCCTGCAAAGTTGATCCCGACCGGCCGAGCCCGCCGGCACCCCTTTGCCCTCCATCCGCCGGGTTCCTCCCGCAGACCAGGCGTGGACGTCGCCGCCCCGCTGAGACCCGGGGGGCTGCGAGAAGCGGGCGGGCGTCGGCGGGAGCGAGATGAACGCGGCCCGAGGCGATGCGCGGGCCGGCGCCGAGTAGCCGGCGGGCCCCGGGCTGGAGCTGGCCCCCCGCGGTGCGCGGTGCGGAGGCGCGCGGGCAGCCCCCGCCCCCGGGCTGCCATGGAGGTGCCCAGTGTCAAGGACTTCCAGTGGAAGCGCCTAGCGCCGCTGCCTAGCCGCCGGGTCTACTGCTCCCTGCTGGAGACCGGGGGACAGGTCTATGCCATCGGGGGTTGTGACGACAATGGCATCCCCCTGGACTGCTTCGAGGTCTACTCGCCCGAGGCCGACCAGTGGACCACCCTGCCTGCTTTGCCCACCGCTCGGGCCGGGGTGGCCGTCACTGCCTTGGGAAAGCGGATCATGGTGATCGGGGGTGTGGGCACCAATCAGCTGCCTCTGAAGGTCGTGGAGATGTACAATATCGATGAGGGCAAGTGGAAGAAGAGGAGCATGCTGCGCGAGGCCTGCCATGGGCATCTCTGTCACAGCCAAAGGCAAGTGGGGCCGTGGCAGAGGGTGGGCATAGTGAAGGGAGCAGAGTGAGGGGGAAATGAATAGAAACTAACACGATGGAGGGGGTCACTATCACAGTCCCCACCCCACTCGAGCCTCACAATAGATACTAAAACTAGAGACCCATTGCCCGTATTTTACAGATTGGGAAAAGGAGGCTGAGCAGATGAAATGTCTAACCCCATCTGATGCTGGAAGTCTGCTCCAGCAGGTTCCTGCCAATGGGCAGGCCACTACAGAGAGAGCGAGCCATTGTTTCTGCAGACCCCAACATGCACGGAATGCTCCCACCCTCCCACACCTCCTTCCTTCCCCCAAACCTGCCTTCAGGTGCCACTTCTCCACACACCTTTTTTGGGTTTTGAAGATGTTCTCTCCATCACTAGGCCTTGCCAAAGGGACTTTGGAACCTTTTCTTTTTTGGGGGAAGGGGGATCTTCTTTCCTCCTTTTGCCCCTTCAGTCTAAGGTGCTAAATGGAGATCAAAATGTTTTTGAGGATTGTGTTCTTAAGTGTTTTATCCAGATTCACTAAGTTCTTGAGTTTGAATGTGATTTTGACATTCTTATTTCACTTTCTCAAAGCCCTTATTCCATTCTTTTTGGGTGTAATTCAGCCTACAGTATAGAGGGACTCCAAAAGATTTTTTTCCCCCTAAAATATTGTCTTACTGGGAGTTAGGAGGCCTGCCTATGCAGACACACTGCCTCTGCAGCACAGGCTTGCAGCGGGGGTGGGAGGATGACCTTCCCCTCTTCACATCCTTTCCTGTCTTGCTAAACCATCCCAGCTGCCCGCCAGGCATATGGTAGGTCAGAAACCAGAGTTTTTTGAACACTTGCTCTGTCCCTGGCACACTTAGGACCCAGAGAGGAAGGAAAGATGAAGAAAATCTGGACCCTGACATCTGACCAGTAAAGGTGACTAGAGAGAAGCCGGAACCCAGAACTCCCTAAGGCAGGGTGGACATGGGGTTTCCGTGATCTTCTAGTTAGGATGGAAAGCCAGGTCTGGTGAATGCTTCTAGTCTGAGCTTCTCTGAGGGCTGAGGCAGGAGGATCACTAATTCAAGACCTGCCTGAGCTACACAGTGAGTTGAAGGCCAGCCTGGGAAATTTAATGAGACCCTTTCTCAAAAGAAAAAGAGGGTCGAGGCAAATAAAAATAAAAAGTAAAAAAAAAAAAAAAAACCTGGATATAGTGGCACACACCTGTAATCCCAGTACTTAGAATGCTGAGGCAGGAGGAATATAAATTCAAAGCCAAACTAATCCCAAATACTGAGGCCCTGTTTAAAAAAAAATAAAGAAGAAGGAAGGCCTGGAAGCTCATGGAAGCACAGACTAATAAGTACTTTTTATCTCTAGGTCTTGATAAATTATTCTTTAAATTCAAAAATTAACACTTGCTATTAATACTTTATCTTGGAGCCTCATTCTAAATGTTATTTTTACTCTTCCTTTAGAAGTAGTATGAGACCCAGAAAGGCTAATTTACCAAAGTTAATATAGTTAGTAAGTGATGATTATGTCTGTGTTCCTAATTATAAAACCAAATAGTTCAACATTTAGGCTTGTAAGCATTTACATGTCAGGTATTGTACCAGGTTCTGAGACTACAAATTAACAGATTCTCAAGGCCCTTCAGTCTACTGGGAGAGCAGTTACATGTGGCAAACAGGGCAGTGGAATTACTGTCGCTCAGGAAGCACTAAGCCAAGTCCTCTGAACCCCCATTTTGCAGCTCAGGTGCCCCAAGTGAGTCTGAGAGGATGGGTCAGAACTCACTACATAAGCTGCAGGATTGTGAAGGAGATGGAGCGTTCCCAGAGAGAGGTATTTCCAGAGAGGAAATTCCCAGAAGGGAGGGTAGAATTTGTGCTCATCATTAGGCGTTGGACTGATTGCTAATATCCTCTCCCAGTAAGACCAGAAAGTAAAGGGACATCGTACTTGCCCCTCTGCAGTAGTAACTTCAAATAGTGAAGGCATGCACCATAAAGCAGGAGACTGAGGAATGGCTGCTGAGAGCAAGAACCACAGGATTCCTGAGAAAGAAGACCCCCCTCAGGAAAGAGGCGTGGCAAAACACAAATGCCAAATTCACCCTCTCTGGTATATTAAGAAAGTTCCTGAAAAAACCACCTACTGCCAAGAGCAATAGAGAAAGGGCAGGGACTCCCACTAAAAGTGTCCAATTCCCATGGTCAGGTTTTTGAACGGAGTCAATTTCCCCAAACCTCACTCTTATTCAGGCCTGGGACAATCCCACAGAACACAGGTCCTTCTTGGATCCTGCAAGCTGCCTCATTTGTGACAGACAGAAGTAGAGGCATCTCAATGTCCAACAAGGTCAGTGACAGCGTAGCTGACCATAGTTCTTAAGATCTCTGTACAGCCTGGGAATTCCTCGGGAGCAGACCACTAACAGGGGGAGGGCCTTTCCTTGGCTTTCCCTCTAACTGTCGAGGGACCAGGATAACGAAGGGACAATCCTGAAAATGCCCAAGGCCACTCTGCCATCTCATCTACTTCTGTGCAGAATTCAGGCTTTGCCAAGACTTAGAAACGAGGAAGGCTGAGACACACAGTCCTGCCATACAGGAGGACCCAGGCTCAGCCAGAACGCAGGCTTTGCATGATGCTCGCTGTCCCACTGACATAGCTGTGATTCACTGGCAGAGCAATGGCTGGGAACCTGACCTGGCCGTTGGCAGGTGGGGGTGCTGGTGGGTGCCGGTTAGCTGAGCCGGGGCTGCGTGTGGCCTTTTTTCTTAGATTATCGAGTGTATGCAGCAGGCGGGATGGGCTTGGACCTCCGTCCACACAACCACCTGCAACATTACGACATGCTTAAGGACATGTGGGTATCACTAGCACCTATGCCCACCCCAAGATATGCTGCCACCTCCTTCCTCCGGGGCTCCAAGATCTACGTGCTGGGTAAGGACGGACTGTCTGTTGCTCATTTCCCTTCTTTGCTCCCTTGGGCCAGTTCCCTGGGAAGCCGTGCCCATGTGCTGAGAATCTCCTTGGTATGGAGGGATAATCACACTGGCCCACCCCCTAGAGCCTCTCACGGATGACTGAATAACACTGACAAGGGAAAAATCCAGCCTGGTCCTGGGGGACTTCTCTTCTTCCTAACCTGCACTCTGCTCGTAACCTCTAGGGGGACGACAGTCAAAGTATGCTGTCAATGCCTTCGAAGTGTTTGACATCGAGACTCGGTCCTGGACCAAGTTCCCCAACATTCCCTGTAAGCGGGCCTTCTCTAGTTTTGTGACCCTGGATAACCACTTGTACAGCCTGGGAGGCCTGCGGCAGGGTCGTCTGTACCGGCAGCCTAAGTTTCTGCGGACGATGGATGTGTTTGACATGGAGCAGGGTGAGCTGTTACAGGCCTCTTGTATTCCTTTTAGTTAATCCTCAATTTCCCACCCCACCATCTTCCTGGGGCTGCTTATGCAAGCAGGCCAGCCTCTCTGAAGTCTGAGGACCCCTCCCCACTCATGACAACTCTTGGGGTCAAATCCTATTCTAGGCCCTCTGTTGGTGCAATTGGTTGTTTTCATCATGGCCTCTCATGTTTCTTGCTACTTTTCTTTCTTTCTTTTTTCTTTGCACATGTATGTATGTATGTGTGTGTGTGTGTGTGTGTCAGTATATATCAGAGAGCACTGTGTATGTCTGTGGAGGCCCAAGGGTGACTTCGGAAATTGTATTGGATTGATCTACTTCCCTTTGACTTTACTCTGGGGTTTCCCAGGCTTTGCCTTCCAGGGCCAGAAGTGCAGCCTACCTCCATTTCCAAATGGAGGTTGTTTTTTTTTTTATTTCCACTCGTACAAACTTAACAGGTACACTGGCTCCCTCCCTCCCTCCACCTCCCCCCCCACACCCCTGTTCCCCCTTCCCTCCCTCCTCCCTCCCCATCCTCCAGTGCCTCCCTCCCCCAATCCTCGAAGCATCCTTTACTGTGCATGCCAGACTCTCCTCTGGCTCTTCCTCTCTGATGAGGTGCAAGGACCCAGGGGCATTTCTCAGAACCCTTTCCTGTGTTCCCCTTAAGCTTAGGAATATTACTGTGACTGTCAGTCCCTAGCCTCCAAGGATCCTAGTGCCTTTAGTCCTTGCTAGACTTTGTGGGGTCAATAATGTGTTGGATATAGCGCAGGTCATGCAAAGTCCTATTATGATTGTTTTGGACCTAACTTGTGTGGAGTATCTTGCATATCATTACTCCTCCCACCCTTGTGCGCTTACAATCTTACCGCTCCCTCTTCCGCAAATTTCCCTGAGCTTCAGGATGGGGAGAGATTAGGCTGGCTTAGTTCCAGGTGGTTGATATAGAGTCTCTGATGTTCTGAATCATGGTTTGTTGATTTTTTTTTTTCAGTTTTGCTGTTTTGCTGCTCCTGCAATGCCCTTGGCTCCATCCTGATGGGTATTGGATGTCACCCCCTGGCCAGAGATAAAAACCTGATAAATTATAGTTTTGTTTTATAAGAGTATATTCAAAGGTAGATGGAATAAAAGCAGGAGACCGTGGTGAGAGAGGGGTCAATCACCAATCACCCACCAAATGGAGTGTTTTTATGTGGGATCTGGGATCCAAATTCAAGTCCTTCTGCTTATGAGGTAGAGGCTTAATCCCTGAGCCATCTCTCCAGACTTGTTTTTCTGATAATATCTGTTTAGGACCAGGTAAGGAAGGGACTATTACTTTGTTGAAGTAAAACAAGAAGGTTCCTGTTTCCTCCACTAAACACCTCCAATCAGCATTCTGTCCGGCTTAAAGCCTAGGAGAACTGAAATAGACCAGGGGATTGATGGTAGGAATTGTACACCTTAGATCTTGGCAAGTACTGGATAGGGCTGAGATGACCAAGATTGTCATTGTGCACACCCTGAATATAAGGGTAAATGAGAGAGCAGACACTCTGAGTATGAGCCACTTAGGGGACATCAGCACCTAACTCTTTGTCTCTGCCCTGCCATTATCCATGGCCTACAGGGGGATGGCTGAAGATGGAGCGCTCATTCTTCCTCAAGAAACGGCGGGCAGACTTTGTGGCCGGCTGTCTGAGTGGAAGAGTTGTTGTGGCTGGGGGACTTGGTAAGGACAGAGTTTCTCAGCAGAGCCCTGTGGGGGTTCTGGGGCTTGGTGTATCCTTGGTACTCTGCCAAGCAGCAGCAGATGCTATTGACTTCTTGCACAATTCTACCATTTTATTGAAAAGAATCCAATACAGCCTGGACATAGGGACCCCACAGCGCTCTTTCTGTTCTTCTTCACTAGGAAAAACTGAGGTCCAAGTGATAACTACAAGCTCTTATGCTGAACCCATTTGGAAGCAAATCAGTCTTTGCCATTGACCTATGTCTTTTCTTGGATACCTAGCTCTGTGTTGGGATGGGAAAATACACAATCAAATAAATTGTCCTGATAAATTCTGGATTTGCCCCCCCAGAGATTGCTGGTATTTTGAAGAAGAGACTAGGGAAAGGTCTCAGATCAAAGACACAGGGGATACAGAGAATAGAACTTCCAGGCACCCTGAGTTTACTCTGTGAACACACCCCCACTTTATAATCAGGCATAAAAGACCACCTGAGCTAGATCATTGGGAGTAGTCGGGGGGTTGTTTGTTTTGTTTTCTGTGTGCATTAAAATCAGAAGGAAGGGAATGATGCTCTAGAAATAACCAAGGGTAAAGAAAGCAGGCTTATTCTTAAGGTGATGAAAAGAGAAAACAGGAAGGGCAAAGCAGTTGCTTGACAAGACTCACTAACCAGGATGGTGAAAGAGGGAAACCTCCAGTAACCAAGACAGTGAAGGTGCTCAGCTCAGCTCCTGGGTTGGTGGTGGTCACTGGGACATGGAGTGGTGGTTGGACCCTTTGATCTAAGATCTGATTCTCTTGGTGTTTCCAGGAAACCAACCCACTGTCCTGGAGACAGCAGAAGCCTTCCACCCAGGGAAGAACAAATGGGAGGTTCTCCCTGCCATGCCCACACCCCGCTGTGCCTGTTCCAGCATCGTCATCAAAAACTGCCTCCTGGCTGTGGGGGGCGTCAGCCAGGGTCTGAGCAATGTGGTGGAGGCACTGTGTGTCTTGGACTCTTAGCCGACCTGAGCCCAGCGCCTCTGTCTGGACTGCATCACTCCACTGTTGACATGAGAAATGGGCTCATTGAAGCAGTTTGGGCCACTTCCCGGGTGGCCAACTCCTGATGTCACCTAGTGGAATCAAGCCCTTAGGCTATCAGTGACGGCCCTCTGTTGATAAGCCCTGCTAATCCCAGAAAACTGAAGCAAGTGTGGATGCCTCCACCAGCCCTGAGTGGAGTTGAGCTGTCCTCTGGAGAGACTCCTTGCTCAGCGTTCAGACACAGAAAGGCCCAAGAAGCTCCCTCTTAAGCCGTCTCCAGAAAACGAGGATGGGAAGGAGCTCACCCCGGAAAAGGAGCTGCTATTCTCCCTTCCCAGTTTTGAACTACTTTGAAAGTCTCTACATAGAAATGAAGAGTGGGGCATCCCAATCCCCCCAAACCTCTCTTTCTCCTTTGGTTGATACATTTTCCTCATTTGGTGATTAGCAATGGGCCTACCCTGGCCTCATCTACTCATGAAGAACTGGACTTGAAATTGGGGCAACTCCATGGAGAAGGAAGTGGGGGTTCACATACCAGACCTTGGCAGGAAGGACCCTTTTGCTTGGGGTCTGACTCTGAGCCCTGCATCTGCTCCCCACATCTTACCTCTGCATTTGCCTTCTGATACCTTCTTCCTGTTGAGGCTTGGCCATTCTGTGCCCAAAATTCCCAGAGTGTTTCTGGGTGAAACCTTCTCATTTACACTGTGGCATCCAAATCCACAAAAAGTGGATTAATGGCACTCTGGTTAATAACAGCAGCACAATGATTGAGACTTATATTCCTGTCTTCTTTGGCGTCCTCTGGGAACAGGGCAGGGATGGCTTGATGAATAGGTAGAAGACCCCACTGAGGACCCCCCTCCCCTCCCACTGTATTCTTAGATTAACGGCACAAGCGATCACTTGTTTTTAACTGTTCTATCTTCTGGCACTCACTGGCTGGCCCACTCAGAAAGCAGCAGATTTTCCTTCTCTTGTGCACACACTCAATGTGTTTTGGGGCCAAAGTTGTAATCATTCAATCTTTGTCAGGTTGCTCATGTCTAACCCTACTGAATTAGCCAAAGCTTATTTTGGTCTTATTCAGAGAATGGAAGAACTGTTCCTTGACTTAAAAAGAAACAAAAAAGAAGAAAAATGAGCTTTCCTCCAGCCTACTTCCCGGTTATTTTTACTGGGTTAGCTTATAGTTCAGCAGTAGCGTGCCTGTCTCTCATGTTCCATCTTCAACACAGAAAACAAAACAAAATACCTTTATGCTAGCACTGGGGCGAAGAATTGAAAAAAAAAAAAAAAAAAACCTGCCCCAGGGGAGTGTGAGAGCTAAAATGATTGGTTACCTTGTCTGAAGCTCAGCTGAGGTTGCCTGTGTGGATGTGAGGGATCAGAAGGAGCCTTTTGGGACTTGACACTTACAACTGGGCTTTTACGAACTAGTGGAATCTGGTCTTTAAGGGATGGGGGTTTCCGGTCTCTTTTTTTCTGGGACCTTTTCTTCCTTGGGTGTCAGGAGGATGCTGCCACCTGCTGGCCCAATATCCTCTTTTCCCCAAGGAGGAGGCCCTACTGTGTCCGTGGTGCCCCCTAGTGAGCAGACCACAGGAGTCCATTTAGTTCCCGCCCCTGAACTAACCACTAGAAAAGGGATGGAGGAGCCTCCTTCCTGGAGGAAGCCGCCTGGTAACTGCGCCCATCTCCCTATCTTCATTTCTGCCTGCCCACGTCCTCTCCATCCCCTACCCGAGAGGAGACCAAGCCTCACAGGAATTTCTGTCCAGTGCATAAATGGCTCCATATCCATAAAGAATGGAAACATTTTAAGATAGATGGAACCTAAGGGGTCCAGTCAGTTAAGTTAGTCATTGGAACTCATCAGGGCAGCTTAGGATTAGAATTGGTCTCTGCTGGGGACTCCCATGTCAGAAGTCTATTGTGGGAAGACGGGGTGCCTCGCTGAGCAGTGAGGGTGGCATTCAGTGTTGGCGTTAAAGCTTGTGACTCTGAACTGCTCGGTACAGAGTCTACAGAATCAAAGACGGTGGCCTGCCTCCAAGCCCCAGTCGTTCAACCTCCATAGACCTCCCCACCCCGCTCACCACGGGAAGACCCCTTAATTTCCCAGTCTGTCTCTCAAAGTGGCAAAGCACCAGCTTTGGTTTTCAGATCAACTCTGAGGCAGGTCATCTGCTTTGTAAGTGAGAAAACAGGCTGTAAGAAAGTTATATAACTTGCCCAAGGGTCAGAACTGATAAGTAACTGAACCAGGTCTCATTGCAAAATTTGTGAGCACAGCACTATACTGACTTGAACTAGCACTATAAAAGATAAAATCAAGTACACCGTACTGTGTACAGAGTCCAGAAAGTCCTGTCTGGAAAGGGCGAGGATTAGCAAGAAAAGGCAGGGAAGGACTTCATAATGTCAAGTGTATAGGTCTTTTCTGAAGTCATAGCCCTGGGAAGTTTCCATCCTACATTTTCATCCCATTGGTTTTCATAAACTATCACTCAAGGTTAACAGCTATCACATGCTTATGTGTTGCTATACTGAGAATTCCTGCTCTCCAGCAGTTGCCTTTTGGGAGACAAGAAACCAAGTTACTTTTGCTTAGTGTCAGCCTTTGCTAGTCCAACCCAAAGGCATATCCAGGGCTATGAGAGCTGAGCTGAGGCGGTCAGGGAAGGTTATTGAAAGATAAAAGTCTCCATGTGCTGTGAAAGAAGAGAAAGGCCAGCAGTGAGAACAAGATTCATGTCAAGAATTTCCTGGACCCTTTGATCTTGGATGCATCGCTTTACCTCTCTAAGGCTATTTCCTTTTTTGTAAAATGGACAAAAGCAGATCTTCCTTACATGAAGCTAGGAGCTACTTGTCAAATGATTTGATCAACAGTGTTGAGTGAGCAGCTGTATTGTTGCTTTAGTTGTTAAAGGAAGTGTTGTCGATGGCCACCAAGGCCAGATGTAGTAATGTGTACTTGGAAGATCGAGCAGGAGAATATCTTGAGCTCAGTTTGATGCCTAAGCAGCACAGTAAGGCCTTATCTTTAAAGAAAAAACAAAAAGGCTGGAGAGATGGATCAGGGGTTAAGACTCTGCCTCACAAGTAGATGGTCCTGAGTTTAGAGCCCAGGTCCCACATAAAAAAATGCCAGGCAGAAACAGTGGTGGCCTACACTTCTGACTATGATGGGCGGAGCCTGGGAAATCACAGAGCAAAGCAAGAAGGAGGTAGAAGCAATCCAGGATAATTCCCCAAAGTCATCCTTGGTCCTCCACGGGAATACACAGTGCCCTCTCATACACACCACACACACACACACTCACTCACTCACTCACATACTTGCAAAATAAATAAGTTAAAAAAAAGCTGGAGAGATAGATTCAGGGATTAAGACTGCCTTGAAAACAGAAGGATCTGAGTTCAGATCCCAGATACCACACAAAAACACCAGTCAGAAATGGTGCAGACCTTCACTTCAGCTCTGGAAGGCAGAGTCTGGAAAATGCCAGAACAAAGCAAAAAGGAGGTAGACGTAATCCAAAATGATTCCCACAGTCACCCTTGAGCCTCCACAGGCACACAGAATGCCCTCTGATACACACACACATATACGCACGCACGCACATACATGAGCGGAAATGAATAAAAATTTTTTTAAATCTTTAAAAAAAAGTGAGGGTAAGGAGTTGGTCAACTTGGAAGAATGCAGGAAAAGGATGTGGGGATATAGGACTGCAAAATCAGACCAGCAGGTCCAGAAAACTACATGCCTTGCTGGAGAATCTGGACATTATGCATATGGAAAATTAGGAGCAAGGGAAAGTTTCAAGTGAAGGAACAGCAATTCAGATTTGCACCTCAGGGCGGTCTGATTTCCTCTTCTGAGAGCAGGGGAGCAGGTAGAATCACTAAGGCACAGTCAAGGGTCAGGCAGAGCCCCAGATCATTACATCTCTGCCACGGCATACAAGCCACACTTCCCAGGCCTTCTCTCATGCAAGGTTCGTCCTCTGGGCAATCAGTCTCAAGAGGCTTCAGAGTCAGAAGAGAGGAGACAAGTCTGCATAGCTTTAGTTGCTTTCTAATACTCACTTGCATTTGCACTGAACTTATGAAATCTTCCAGCTCCTGTAGATGTGGGATATGACTAGTCTTTCCCAACCTTTGCTTTCAGAAGACTGACATTTAGGAGCCCCGAATACCTAACCCAGGTAGAGCAGCTAACAAACCAAAGGAATGTAAATCTAACCCAGTTCCGTGAGCAAGCTCCTCCTTCCATCCTTAGTTCCAGTGAGAACAAGGGCATCATGCATGCATCCAAGCCCTCCCTACGTGACCTACGAAACAGAACCAAAGTCTGAGTCAGAGGTACAGAGACCTGGAGCTGTAGCTTTGGTGAAATCAGACGTATTCAAGGGCCCATTCAGGGAGACAGAATGAATGCAGTAATGACCACAGCAGGAAGGAGATCTCGGACAGGAGCCTAAGAGGAAGGTACATGCGGTGGTCTTGACAGGCTGGACAGGTGAAAGTCACCTTGGATGCCAACTTCCCAGGGATGCCCTAGCAAAAATACCACAAGTTAGACAGCTGAAAAACAACAGAAACATCTGGTCACATTTCTAGAGGTTAAACGTCTAAAATCGAGGAATCGAAAGAGCTTTTACTCTGGGTGAAGGTTCTTGGGATAAAGTGGGGCAGGGCAGGTGGGACCAGGTCCCTCCTTGATTGTTCTGACTTCTGGTGGTGACTGGAAATCTTTGGTGATCTTTAGCTTGTGGCAGCACAGTTTCAACCTCGGCTTCTGTCTTTAGTTTGCCACTCTCTACATGACTTTGTCCAAGATTCCCTGAACTTTTAAGAACACTAGTCATTGGACAGAGGTCCATACACATCCTGCATAGCTTCATTTTAAGCTGACTATATATGAGTTCAAGTAAAGTCACATTCCCAAGTTCTAGAGATTGTGAAGGCACACAAATCGACACCAGGTGAGGGTGAAGAGTGGGGCAGGAAGAGTGAGAGTCCCCTGAGGACTGAGCTTCCTGGATCAGATCCTTGTTAGAACGGAGCCTCCTGGGAACACGACAGGCTAGAGGTAAGAAAGGGTCTTGAGAGGGGCTGAGGCCTGGAGAGAATGGTTGGAGTTGGTGCTTCTCAGATCCCCCCTACCCTACACACACACGCTTAGCCACAGTGCCAGAGGATATAAGGACAGCAGTCCCTAGGAAGGAGACCAGTTGACCACTAGACGCAATCACCTTAGTTCCCTGTGTTGCGGTCACATAATTTGTGTTCCCCCCTGTTGTCTTAATGACTTGAACTGTGCACTCTTTTCCCAGAGCTAAAGTTCTCTTGCGCTCCACAAGTAAATGTGCACCTGTTCCACAGAAGCCGCTGGGCCCACGCCCCTAACGCCACCAAGCAGGACACTCAAGGTCTGCTTTCCCCAGTCCAGGGGCAGGACTCTAGAAGAGCTTGCACTGGACTTAGACTAAGCTGTGGTTGCCAGACATGGCTTCCTGCACTGACTGTATCCTGCACCCCTGAGCCCACCTGCCTCACACACATGCTCCCTTACACTCCACATGCTCTGTCTTTTCCCTCTCACACTTGTGACCTTCCATGAGCTTAAATATGCTCGTGTCACCCTGCCTCTTATCCAGACGTGCCTCCTGGTACGCACTCACATACCTTCATGCAAGCAATAGTGCATGTTTACAAGCATTGTACACTATTACACGTATACACAATATTTCCACAAACACATACATGTACTCACTCGCTGGCAGACATGTCTTGATGTGTGTAGTTTTATCCTTGCACTCAGATGCTCTCTCAGAGAAGGTGGTACCCAAGCTCAGAATCTTTGAATTTAATCATTTAGCCACACTACCAAATTAAGAATCCTTATTATTTAAAAGATAAACTGTTGCACACTTGAGTCCCCGCCTGCAGGATCATCCACTGCCCTGGATTATTCACACTGTGGCTCTTTCCCTGAAGAACCTCATGCCAATTTGCTGCTGTAGATAGAAGGACTTTTCTGTACCATGCCAAAACTGGAGTAAGTGAGAGGAAATTGGTCCAAGGGCTTCCTGTACTCTGATTCTGTGAGAATTTCTAAGTTCTGGGAACCAGGAGCCTGGTCTTCCTCACTTGTCCCTCTCTGCCCAGGACCTACTTGGTCCCTGGCACAGAACCAATATGTGATAACTGCAATGGATCAAGCAAGCAAATCACAGATGGCTCTTTTTTAAGGGGGAACAAGGAGGTTTTATTCTTTCTTATGCTTCAGATGCAGTTCTTAGTCTAGCTTGGCAGGAAAGCTCATTCCAACACCAAGAGCCAAAGGAACTGGTCCACACCATATCCACAGGGGCAAACCTCACTTGCCAACAGATGGCTTCTTAAGGAGCCCCAGCTCCTAATTTAAGTAAGACAATTTCCTTTTTTTATGCAAAACCTGGCAATCCATCTCTATTCTCCAAAGAAGAAATAGTTGACCGAGGACTCAGAGGTCTGAAGGATGAGAGAGTAGGGACAGAGAAGTGTCTGGACTTAAGAAGCCAGGGTGATACTTCAGAGCCAACGGATTTGGGGGTTTCTGGGAACTGAAATCTGTTTTCCCTCGTCCACCTGTATTCATGGAACATAGGCAGAGAGGAATTCTAGGCAGGTTTCTGGGGGCCCCTTGGCTTATCAGGACTCCAATTGGGCTCCTGGGGCATGTCTCTGGTTAGCCCTGGAAGGAGAACTTGGCTGTAACCAGCAGGAATGGGGTCACTATCTTCAGGTAGCTTGTCCTGCCTGAGCAAGATAAGGACTTGGGAGACATTACTTACCCTTCAGCAGAAAATTGATTCAGTTCTTGGCAATTCAGTCTCAAAAGCAACATTTATAGGGGACTAGTGATGTACAAATCCCTTTCCCAGGTTCCCTTGTTCCACATCCCATCTTTCCACTTGTAAGAGGACTGGCTGGGAGCTGCCCTTCCAAATGACTCCTATTCCATCTGGACCCTGAGACTGCAGCACCTCAGGGGCATTCTCTCAGCTGTGCCCTGGGCAGAAAGTGAGCCCCTGCCACAGTTCCTCTTCCTCGAAACCACTAGTTTCTTTTTGATCCTCAGCACCACAGAGAAACCCTGCAGTGCCCTCCATGCTTGGAGTACAGAACTCAAACCTTCCCTCAGCTTCCCCGGTCCCTCTGTGATCCCCAACCCAAGCTCCCCATAGAGGCCCTGCTCTTCCAACCTCCCTCCACTTCTGCTCAGTGCTCCCTGAATGCACTTGCTTGCTCTTTAGCCCCTCCCTGAACACCTATCCCTTCTACCCTAAGTATCCCCTCAATCACATGTCTCGCAAATATGAGGTGCTGCCCCCCTAGTCTCCCTGCCTTTCCCACTCACAATTTTGAGGTGTCCTCAGGGAGCGATGGCCTAGACATCCCAGGAAGTCTTCTAGGCAGGATCTAAATGTGTAGCAAGTTGAATGAAAGAAGTCAAATTGCTGGGAGACCCTACCAATTGTGAGGAACCTATACATTGCCCCCTTTTCTCCTAAACTTCTCTCCAACCTATATAGACACAGGAACCAAATATGAAAATAAGCAGTATTTCAAATTGTGGAGTTATTCTCTGCTGCTATGAGACAACACTCAAACTCAAACAACTTAAAGGAAGAAAAGCAGAATTTATTTGGCTTACAGTTCCAAAGGGGAGATACAGTCCATTATGGCAGGAAAGGCATGGCTGGCTGGCAGGAGTCGGAGGAGGTTTAGGTCATGTCCATCATGGAAGCTGAGACAGCTAGCTGCAAACTGAAAAAGCAGACAAATTAGCAGAAGCAGAGTGGGGCTAACCAACCTCAAGGTTCACGCCCTGTGATGTGCCTTCCTCCAGCAAGGCTCCACCTCCTAAAGTTGTCACAGTCTTCCCAAACATCAACTAAGAATTCAAGCATATGAATGAGCCTGTGGAGGACAAATCACATTCAAAGAATGACATAAATTCCCACTGCTTAGGCTTCCCTTATCCCTTGGTTGTGGGCTCTAATATGGCTGCTAGGTCAGAATCGTTTTTTTTTATGAGTTCCAGATGACAGAGGCTGGTTAATCCAGCCTTACAAAAGCAGCCATGTAGAACGTTGGCTGCCACCTTCTTCTACCCAGGGCCAGGAGCTGGTGACCTGGCTAAAGAATGTGCTTTGCTTGGGGTTAACATTCCAGAATCAGCCTAGGAGGCCAAGGGCTTGTGTTGACAGCCAGAGCCAGGTACAAAGCAGGGAGGTAGTATTGGACAGCCTTTCCCATTTCCCTCCTGGGAATATGTCCCCTCTCTGCCTTGCCTGGTCATTGCTGGGCCTTTCTCCTCCACTATGTGTGTGTGTGTGGGGGCATGCATTTACATGGCATGTGAAACAACCAGGCCTTAAGCCACAGTGTTCACTGCCATAAACCCCACCTGCCAGAGAGCCTATAACTCCCTACAAAACTACCTCTAAGTTCGGGGACTCTTTAGACCAATTAGACTTGGGTTGACTGAGTTACCTCCCCAAATCATGTGATGAGCAGGCAGCAGATTCCCCGATTCCCACTTGCGGTTACAGTGTCTCCTACCTCGTTTGTATCAACCACTTTCCACCCACCATCTAACCAAAGGCTCGGTGAAGGGACAAAAGAACTGCAGAAAGATGGGGAGTTATTTTTATTTTCTTATACCTCGTCACCGAGGATCCTGGGCACCACAGTGACACTGCCAAGGGAGTCACTGGAAAATACTTGGTGTCTTAGCAGCCTACTGAGACATTCTATAACCTTTAAGGTACCTTAATCATAGATCCCCATTTCCCAGTCCCATAGAAAAGGAGTTACAGAACCTCCATGATCAGGAAAAGGACACGTGACAAGGAAAATCTTTGTGCCGTGCCTTTGAAAAGCACTGACTAAAAACCCTAGACTTTAAAATACCTAGACATCCACTAACCCCAGCTCCCTATGATACCGACAGTACTCTCCTTCAGAAGTTTAAAAACCAGAATGGAAGATGTTGGTTCAGAGGCCCTTTTTGTCTTCCTCCTATGGGATCTTCCTGTGTCCACTAGGACAGAAGTTCCTGCCCTGGGCAGTTCTAGCCTCAGGCAGCCTCCTTTCCCCTGGGTCAGATCAGCTAGATTTCAGTTATCAAGCCCTGTAGCTATTGTAGCCTGGAACTTCTCACTTGTGTCTCTGCCGTAATTGGCAGAGGGGAATTGGGAAGAGCTAAGCCCAGCAAAGGCACCAGCAGACAGATAGGAACCAGTCATCTCACAGCTTTGCCTCTCATTCAGTCCTGAAGCAAATCCTTGAGGGAATGGTGAGCACAGAGCCACTTAGAGATTGGACAAACCAAAATCCTCCCCAAGTCAAAGTATGAGAGTGAACAGTGCCATTTCTGGAGTCATCTGCTGACCCTGTGGAGACAAGAAGCATTTAACTTCCGTGTGCCTCCATTCACCTCTCTGTGCAGTGGGAACAATCATATGCTGCTCCCTGATGAGGACTGAATTCATCAAGACAAGTCAGCTAAGACCCGTTAAGGTCATCAAGATCCCAATAGGACTTGCTAGAATTTAGATTGTTTGCAACTTACTAGATCTGTCTTGTGTTTCCAGAGCCCCCTGGAGGGTCACATGGCTATGTAATAGCTAGGAGGCATAGCCATGAGGTTGAGTTAAGAATGTTTACCTCCAGCTATGCTACTTCCTAGCCGGTGACGGTAGATCCGAGATGTTTAGAGTTAAGGCTGGTTCAACAAATGCTAGACATCGCTATACCTGTTATTACAGTTCTCAGTACATATTTGTTGGATAAACAAACGAAGCGTTCATCAAATTATCCAAACTAACCACTGTGTATAGTCAAGGCCCCCAAAAAACTGATACACATAATTTGGTCAGAAGGGGGCAGCTCTGAGTCAGAATTCTCAATTTCCATTCCTGGAATTTACATCACCTGAATTTACACCTCTCAGTTTTTTAAGAGCCAGTTCTAACAGGCAGGTTCTTGTCCATACAGTTTCATCAACCTCTGAGAGGAGAAGGTCTATACCTTCTGGAATACACTGTCCATCACAGAGTACGATTGGGGGTAACAGGGCTGTGGCCTCATCTGTAAGTGGTGAGCTGCATTCTCCCAGAAAGGAAAGAAAGGGTTGATCATCTACCCTCAGAGTCCCACGGGAACAGATATTCTAGGTAAAGGAGAACCTACTCTACAGCCTTCAGTATGTAGAAAGGAGACTTCTCTGCTCCCTGAAGGCTAATCCAAATTTCACCCATCCTTGGAGGTCCTTCCTGGAACTCCTGATCCAACCTTCCTGCTCCATGAGGCACTTTGGATTGTATAGAAAATTGCATTTTATCTTATTTCTCTTGTTAAGCAGTAAACTTCATGAGAGCAGGGAGTGAATTCTTAAGTTACTCTTCAAGCTGTGTCTGATGCCTGACTTATCTCCACTTCATCCGACTTCACCCCCACAGTACAGTCTACTGTCTTGTCTCTGTTCCCACCATTACAGCATTTCACTCTGAGCTGCTTTCTAATCCCACCTCCAACACACTAACACAGCACGCACAAGAGGGATGGGCTCTGACTGTTTTCCCAGTAATGCCCAGAAAGGTGGTTTTCCCTCCAAGAACTCTTCAGTAATAAAATCAGTGATTGGATGTGGGGTGAGGGAAGCTCCTTTCCCAGGACTAGTGGATGAGGCAAAACTGAACGAGAGGGGACCAGCTCAGCCCAGATGTAGCCGAGCCTATGACACAGGAATTCCCCCAGATTCCAGTTGTTCTATCACCTCTCAGGTTTCCTTGAGGGAAATGAAAGTTGAGTTCCAGCACTTTGCTGTTCTGCTGTTTCTATGCTGTGCAGTTCCAGGTCTGCTTGTTTGCCTCCCTTTCACCTGCTGTACATGGACAACAACCAAGACATGTTGCTTTTCTAAATATCTGTCCTTTAGCTCTGTGACATCATACAAGAGAGATCTCTTTTCTGTGGGGTCCTTGGTCTTGGTCCTCCATGTTTCCTTAAATGTGGGTTCAGGTTATAGACACAGATGCTGAAGTGGGTGTGAGGAAGGTTTAGAAAGTTGTAGCTGATGTACCCTCTCTGCTCTTTCCAGTTAACTAATAGTCCAGGGAGATGAGCCACAGGTAGGCACTTTCCTCTTAGTATGAACTCCATTGCACATTCAGTTCTTTGGCCCATAAACCTCCGCTGAGCATCTTAATTCTTCTTTTATTTGAAAAAGAGTAAGAAAGCAAGAATGAGAAAGTGAAAGTATGTGATGCCACACAGTAAAAACATTGATAGGAATCTAGATTAAGCCTAAAGGAATATTGGACTCCTCTAAATTTTACCTATGAGAAAATGTTGACCCAGCTGGCTACTTATCATAGTCCTTCCATCTCAGCTTTAAAAACCCTGTCTTTAGAAAGCATCCCCTGTGAACCTTTACCCATCGACAAGAGGGGCTCCTAAGCATTCTGTTCTTTCCCATTTTGGATACTTCTCCCTGTGTATAGATAGCATTTGCTCATTTCTCACTAGAATGAGAATTCTCCAAAGACAGAAACATGTTCATCTGGTCACCAGGTCCAGTGACTCGGCAGGCCCCAGTGTCTGTAGAATGAGTGAAGTACTTGGTAGAAAGCCACGGGCCTCGTCTCCCAGAACTTAGTCCTGTGGGGTTTCTGATGCTTGCCTTTCAGAGTCCTTATGTTTGGAAATGCCTCCAGGAATGGACACAGATTGGGATGCATCAGGCCGGAGCAACTGTTTCCTGGGCTTTTTCTAGTGCCACAGATTCCTCAGAACTGGAGAGCAGGCTGGTGGAGGACAGAATGCCAAATGTGGCTGCACCTCCCATAGATCTCCAGATTGAAGGGACACTGGCTACTATATAGGTGGATCTTCTCTAGCAACAAAGATGACGAAAGGCTCCACGAGGCAAAGAGATACTATAACTTCCACTGGAAAGGGTCGGGGGTAAGTGGAAGTAGACAGGTGGCAGCCACTAGATAAAACACTTGGCCATAGGGAATCGAGCTTTTCTTGATTTTCTTTACATTCTGAAAATACGGCTGGTGAAGCTGTCCCCCTGGGGGATAGGAAGGCTACTGACCAGCACTGCTGGAATCCAGGAAGGACCCGTCGTCCTGTAGGAGAGTTCCCCTCGCGGAGCAGACCAAGGCCCTTTCCTAGGTGTCCTAGGCCTGTTCTATGGCTTTCTTATCGGCTGTGAGGCCACTGGCAGAATAATTCTTCCCAGAATGAAGTTATCAAGAATGAGAGGGATGCTTCTTCCTCCCTACTTAGAGGAGGGAAGGCTGGGCCTAGGGGCTCTCTTCACTCTGAAAGGGAATTCTGAAGCTAGTTTCCCAAGTTCCCCTTATGCCACTAGTGCTTCTGGCTGAAGTCATCGGGAAGAAACACCTTAACAGGCAGTTACTTACGGATTTAGGGTCACAAGTTATGTCCTTAAGACCAGGAACTCAGAAGCAAAGCAACTGTTTTCTTATTCTCTGCTGGAGTTAGTCTCCATCCTATTCCATCCTATATTCACTTTTTTTCCTTATGATCTCTTAAGTAAATGGTCAAATGACTTCACACGTGTTGGTTGGGGAGAAGCAAATCACAGTGTGGAGAAATA
Organism: Typhlomys cinereus; assembly: GCA_023101885.1. Lineage (NCBI taxonomy): Eukaryota > Metazoa > Chordata > Mammalia > Rodentia > Platacanthomyidae > Typhlomys > Typhlomys cinereus. The sequence goes on from JALPQD010000179.1 coordinate 2,772,926, forward strand.
CTTCGGTGACTCTAGTCTCCTCGGATTGCTCCTTGCCAACTGAGAACACAGCACAATAGAACAGGTGTCTCTCTCCAAGCAGAACCGGGCGCCATTCAAAGGCAAGAACAACTCATAGGGGACTCAAAGTAAAGTCCCCGGGCTTCAGGCTTCGGTTGTAACAGCGAGGTCAAACCAGCAGTTCCCGTGGCTCCATTCCTGTCCCTCAGGGCCCAGGTGGGCGGAGCGCCATTCACACCTTTCCGCGCCGCGCCGAGGGGAGGAGGCGGGGCAGGAGTGTGTGAGCCAATGCCAGAGGCCCTGGTTGCGAGCCGCCGGCTAGCAGGCCAATGGGGCTGCGGGGCGTGGCCAGGGCCTGCAGCTCGGAGCCTTTATAACTATTCTAAAGCGGCGCTTTGCAACGCCTGGCGGAGCGGCGGGGACTCCTCGCTGTTGGGTGGGACGCGTGCCCGGGACTCCCGCTCTCCCCGCGCGGCTCGCGGACTCTTCGCCCTCGCCCCGGATCCTGCTGGCCATGGAGTCGGTGGTTTTCCCCCGGCGCCCGGGCCCGGCTTCCTCGGCCGCTGCCCTGGCCGGCGAGCGCGCCCGGCCGCTGGCCGACGGGCTCATCAAGTCGCCCAAGCCCCTGATGAAGAAGCAGGCGGTGAAGCGGCACCACCACAAGCACAACCTGCGGCACCGCTACGAGTTTCTGGAGACCCTGGGCAAGGGCACGTACGGGAGGGTGAAGAAGGCTCGGGAAAGCTCTGGGCGCCTGGTGAGTCCTCGCGTCGCCCCTTCGGAGTGGACGGCCGGAGGGGTCCGTGCGTTGCTCCGCGGAGCCGCCAGCGCGCTGTAGTCCTAGAGCCGAGTGTGCGGGACTTGCACATTTAGACGTGTCTGTTCGTGATTCCAGGGACGGTGCCCCCAGACCTAAGAATCCTAGCAGACCCAGACGCACGTCCTCTGAGAAGATGGGGCTTAAGTTACATTTTGCTTGGAACCAACTCTTTTATAAGAATAGAATGGGAGGGAGGAAGTAGAAGGCATTAGCAAGTGATAGGTATGTTGTGGTCAAGTAGATGAATGAGGTGTTAAGATCCTCAACTCCTGACACTTAGGTCCTTTCCAACACCGAAACTGAACCAAGATTTCACTGTGATGGATCGATTCTGGAAAAATGTAAAACCAGGTTCTCTCTGGTCTTCCATCCACTGTGCCTCACGATGTCTTTTGGTATGAGACCTTTTGGGGAACTTGTCCTGTTGATTTAATGTGTGCGTAGTTGTCATAGTAATCTGTGACTTTGAGCAATTTCCTTCATCTTTGTATTCTCAATTTCCCCTTCTGCAAAAGGAGAACAGGGACTGTCTCGCAAGTTGCTAGGAAGAGTGAACAAGATACAAATGTGAACTTACGTTAGTCCTGACCCATAGGTCTTGCAGCAAGAACTGAAACAGCGGCACATTTATCAAAAGTTACACGAAAGTGATTCTCACACTGTAGTTCCGTGCACAGGGGTAATTAGCTGGGTGTTGGCTTAAAATGCTCCTTCTCTTCACACCCAGGGGGTTTATTCTGAAGGTCTGTAATTTGCATTTTAACAAGCCTCTTTTGGAAGAGGTAGTTTAGAGATTATGTTTTGCCAAATCCAGTGTGTGCCGGTTAGTGGGGGGGATGGGGTGTGGTTTGCCCTATTGACTATGGCAGTTGTCCCCTATTTGGATTGTTTGCTTTTGCAGCCAGTAGAAGGTTTGAAACTCAAGAAGTCATTTCATTGGCGAAGGAGAGTGGATGTTAAAGAAAAGGGTGGATTATGGCCCCCATCAATAGGACCAAGTATGTTTTTCCTGCTAACACCTGGCACAGTCCCCAGTTGCCTGCTGCCAGGTTACAGCTATTGGGCAATCGTGTACTTCCTGGCTTTCCTTTCTTTCTCTTTCTATAAAGGGCTGGGGAAGCCTTGCCTTGAGACTCTAGTGGTGAGACTGCTGGACCCAAGCATTATCAGGGGCTTAGCTGGAAAATACTTGCTTGTGCCTTGTACTCTTTTGCAGGGAAGACAAGTTTGAAGGAACTGTGTTAACCACAAACAGAAGAATGGAAATCAAAATTCAAAAGGTCTCTTAATCGAGGTCACTGTGTGTGTGTGTGTGTGTGAGAGAGAGAGAGAGAGAGAGACTTAAGACTAAAATGAATCAACTGTTGGTTTCAAACCTCAGTGTCTGTAGGCAACGATTCCAGCTCTTCCTACATCAGAACAACATTCAGAAGAAATTTCTGGGGCTTATGTCTCTAGTTATGTGCAAGAAGCTAAGATCAGCAGATTCAGGGCCTGCTCTGAACTTCTCCATGACCACCAGGGCTGCTGCTAGATCTTGCTCAGGGTCCTTCTCATTCTTGGAGAGCAGCCCTCTCTTGTGCTAAAGATTTCTCAATTTTGGAGTGTCGCTCTCTCTACCCTACTCGTCTCTGAAGAGAGACTTGATCTCTTACATGCTTCAGTGAGGGAAAGGGATCTTAACGCCTCCTGGATGAACTGGGATGGTTGGTGGGGGCTCAGTTTATAGGAAAGCCTGTCGGGTTATTCCCATCTGGAATTTCTCTCCACACTTCCCACTCCCAACCTGCGGAGATCTGGAGATCGTCAACCAGAGGCCAGATGGTATTATCCACAGAGGGAGGGAGGTGGGTGGGACTAATGGCTGCTCCAGGAGGGCATCAGAGGAAAAACAAATATTTGTTCTGGATCTTGAACACATTCCTGGTACCCAAATGACATTTCCTCCTGTGAATCTCCTTGATCCACCAACCATCCCTTCCCCCTAAAGAGAAAGACACATGCAAGGGTCTTCAGAATGGTGGAGTTCACCAAAGCCTTTGACCTGATCCTCGAAGAGGTCTCACCTCCAATGACTGCCAATGCATATTGGGAAGGGAGTACACATAGATAAAGCGGGGGCAGTGTGTGTATGGGGAGGGAGTGCTGCTGCTTCTGTCCCTTTTATATTTAGAATTGCCTCGTAGATTTTTTAAATATTTGAGATTCATTAACAAATGGAAGCACTGAGGCCCAGAGAGGGGAAGTGACTTATGCTCTGCTGGGTAATGACAGACATGGAGCCAAAGCTCCAGACTTGTCAACCCAGGCCTTGGATGATCAAGTGCTGAGTCTTGGTCTAGAAACCGGCTTTGAGATGAGCCTGGGCTTGCCTCTGCGTACTCTGTCATCCCAGCAGCTACCTCCTGCTGTCTTCCCAGAGCTCCAGGCAATACTCAGAATGGGAAAACTTACTGGGAGTCCCCGCCCTCCACAACTGTGTTGAGGGATCTTTGGTGAGGGAATTACTCCATATTCCTGTACTTTAAAACCTCTTTAGAGGTTTTGGCTCCCACTGCTTACAAGCTATCAACATCTCTGCTCCTTAGTCTTCTCATCTGTAAAGTGGGGAATCAAAATAATTCTACATTATAGGCTCCTTCTGGAATTAAATAAGATAGTATCTCTAAAGTGCTTAGCACAGTATGTAATAGACATGGTGTAATGGTCCTGGGAAGGGTTTCTTTGACCAAGTTGTACCCTCCTTTCCTGGGAACCCCTCTATCCTGGGTCTGTCTTGCCATAAGAAAGTCTGAATTGTGCTTAGCTTTCCTTGAGTTGAATCACTGTGGTGGTCTCTACTTTGTCCGAAACCCTTCCCTCTCATTCAGCAGACTTCAGAGAAGGTCTCCTGGTGGCCTGCTGCCAAAGGCTTGTTGGGCAGGATGCTGCCCTCCCAGCTCCTCTGTACCTGCCTGCTCAGCAGCAGGGAGGGAGGCTGCAGGCGACTCTTGTCCTTGGGCTCCAGCCAAACCACACAAGAGGGTTGGGCAGGGAAGCTCCTTGCCCAGGAACCTGGCAGAGTGGCTAGAGAGAGGCAGGACGAGGTGGGATTATATGGAGAGAGGTGGCTCTGCCTCGCAGCACAGGTCCATTCCCAAGTCCTGCCTTTGGGTCTTGAATGTGGTGAGCCACCACCAGGCCCACCCGCATGGGGCTCAGACAGGGCAACCCAGCCCAACTTCTCCGGTACCAAGTGGGCCATCTTCTGGTTCCTCGCTTGCTTCCCACACAGCAGCTGCTTGGCGCAAGGCCGGAGAAGAGTCAGGGATCTGGGCTCCGACTCTGAGCCATGGTTGTGAACAGAGGTGCCCAGCTTTCACCATCTCTCCCAGACCTGAAACCATCCTCCTCCTCCTCCTCTTTTTCTTTGTCCTCCTCTTAATTTTTTTTTCTTTTAAGATTTTGAACCATCTTCTCTTGAAAGCAGAGCATCTCTGATCAGAGTGTCGGCAAAGGAGTAGGCATGGTTATCATCTGTTGGCGGGACGGTTCGCACAGCACGGCCCAGGGCAAGACGTGAAGCATTCGCTTCTCCAGGGTTGGGAGGTAGGGCTGGGCACCTTCAAGGAACTTTGGTCTTCTAAGATGCTAACTTCTCCCTCTGTTGTTGATTCTGCCTTGTGCATTGAAGAACCTTGGAGTAGTCAGTACTCCTTCCTGGACTTGGTGTTCGCTGCTTGCAAAACAAGATAGGGAGTTATCCTTGCTACGCTTTTAGCTTGCAGAACTTTAAAGGCAAGAAAGTCTCGAGATATTTCAGCAGGAATTGTGCTGGGGCCAAGTACAGTGGCCTCAGAACAGTCCTTGACAGGCATCTTCCTGCCATGGCAACCACCCATTTCTGAAGAAACACCACATAGGCTGCTGAAGTGTGAGAGTGATATGTGTTCTTCCCTTCCTGATCCACTTCCATGGGCTGGAAATCTTATTCATCCAGATCAGAAAGTTTTCTCCCAGGAGTGGTTCCTTGTGTCCCCCCAAGCCAAGCAGACCCTCTGCAGCACTCCTGGAGCTCCTTGGCTGGTGGTCCCGCAGCTGCCCCCATCTTCCTCACTGAGCAAGAGTCTTACTGCTAGGATGGGGGCCCTGACGCAGGAACTGTGCAGGTTTTATCAGAATCTGTAGCACCTTGCACGGCACCAGGCACATAGTAAACATTCGGCAGACATTTGGAGAATCAGCGTACTTCGGTTTTTCAAATGAGGAAATAACAAGTAGACAATCCAGTTGACCAGATCAAGTGATGTGCCTTTAGTTTGTAGCCTGAGAGGGAACAATGTTGATCAGTTGCTTGGGTTCTTGGGGCCCACTCAGCTGGCCAGGTGTTCACAGTCACAGTGTTATGGCTAGGTTGGTTTTCTTTCCCTCTCCAAATATGGTCTCCTTTGCTAAACTTGAGCAATTTTCAGAGTAAAATGGGCAGTGTCAATAATTTCATCAAGACAAGGCTGGTGAGATGGCTCAGTGGGTAAAAGTGCTTGCAGTGTAAATCTGAGATCAATCCCCGGAACCCACATAACTGTAGATGTAGAGAACTGGTGCCACAGAGTTGTCCATTGACCTCCACATGCACGTCCATACTCATATAACACACACACACTCTCTCTTTAAAAAATTATATTAAGACAAACCAAGACTGACTCGCAGAATGTGCCCTTCTTCTCTCTTGGTACTTGTTGGTACCCTGCTCCTTGGCTTCATCCTCTTTCTTGTATCTTGGAGCATAGTGACCAACTACCTTGCAGATGAGGACAAAGGTCCTTAGAAATTAGTTCTCACAACTGAGGTGGACTCCACCCAGGCCTGAGAGGAAGAGGAAAAAAAACCTTATTTAATCCCTGGTCCTTTAGACAAGGATCATCCACAGATTTATCCAATAAATATTTGTGATACTAGTAAACCGGTGTTAAATGATATGGGCATGCTGAGCTCTTTCTAGTCTTGAGCTGGTACTGTATCTAATTTGTTTCTAACCGGCTTTGATAGACTCCTGGCAGGTAGCAGGAGCCCTCTCCTATGCATCTAGGGGGTAGGGATAAGTGTCCCAGTCCCTCCAGCACAGTGATAATTAATTCACTATTCTTTGTCACCTTCTTGAGGACTGATGGAACACTCATGACATAACTTGTTTTCTTCCTGGAGTGTGACAGCCTACTGTAGATAACTGAGTGTTCCTCAATCTACCATCCCCCTACCCCCACCCAGTTCCTAAGGAAGAACAAAAAGAAAATATTAGTGTAGAATTTCAGGCTAGTCCTGTATCCTCTAGTCTCACACCAGAGACTTCTAACACCCTGAAAACCCTATTTTTAAATCTTCATTTCTTCTAGATTTTATTGACTTGAGAGCTCCGTTTCTAAGCCATTGATGGCAGTTCACTGTTCTGCATGACTGTGTGCATACAACTATGCATCCGAAATGTGCCTAGTCTTCGCACGGATGCAGGTGTTTTCTAGTTGTCCAGGTGGTGATGTGTGTTTACATAGGATTATTTTGACTATGCATTAATATTTTTAGGGATCATCATCTCTGAAGAGTTCACAGCCTTTTGCTCATTGTCCGATTTTAGAAACACTTTATGAGATTAAAACTAGGGTGTGCAGATGAGTGGGAATATTGTTCTGGGTTGAATGAGGAAGAGGTGTCTGTTAGTAGACAACTGCCCCTCTCCCTGGCCTGATACCTAATTCCAAGCCCAGGAATTTTTCTGCCTGACTCTTTGGTGAGAGAGAGAGAGAAAGAGAGAGAGGGAGAGGAGTGGGTCTCACATCTGCAGCCCGGGGCCTTTCAGGGAAGGGGCTCCTTGGTGACTGTCTCTCCTGCCTGCTATTGTCCTCCCTGCCCTGCTCTGGGAGGACTGAGAACTTCCCTCCCACCCCACCCCCCCTACACACACTTGCAGCAATGCAAAGGGCAGGATAGGGCAGAGGTCATGCTATCCCTGGCCTGTTGCCGGGGTGACCGGGCTGTGAGCTTTGTGAGCAGCTCCTCTGACGGGATTAGGACCGTTCCGCATTCTTTCTGCTCCGGGGAGCGCTGGTTGGCAGGGCCGACTGTCCTGAGCTCCACAGCCTTTGTCTGCCTCCAGAGCCCGTGAAAGGGTGGATTAGAGGCCCAGCCCCTGGAGCAGAGGTTTCCTTTCTGTCTCCTTTTGAATCTGGAGGGGAGGCCAGCTCTCCAGGGAAATTGAATGAGGAGCTGTTTACCTCAGTCTGGGCCTTCAGAGTGCTTACTTGTCTGTCTCCGGTGAAGGGGAAGTCTTGTATTTTACTATTGGTTTCATGTCCTGGGACAGGACTTGCCAGGAAACCATCTGGCTCAGACTGCCCAACCCACCCCACACCCCCCAGCTTCTGGGGGTAGGAGGCATCTGCACAGCTCACTTCAGAGCCAGAAAGCCCCTCATACAGTTCGGTTCCACCTGCTTATTTTATGGAAAGAGCAGCCAAAGCTCTGGAGAGGGTGGGGTTTGCCCATAGCCACAAGGACGGCCACAGACCCAAAGAATGCAGGTGTACGTGGTCCCTTGACAGCATGGCCCCACACACCTTCTGGTCAGTCACTGTGGCTGTGCACTGCTGTTCTAGAGCCGGAGTGGGATGGATAGAGAAAGCTTAGGCATGCTTGCGCTACAGCTTCTCTGCTGCCTAACTTCAGCCCTGAGCCCACCCGCTGGAAGGGTTGAACCTTACCTGGCAATCTCCTCTTTGTCAGACTAAGATAGTGATTCCCAGAGGACTATCTATCTAGCTGTTTGTTTGCTTGTTGCTAAGGAAGGGACATTCCTACCTTCACTGAGGAGATTGCTTTTTGGAGTTTTTTTTTAATATATATACTCTTTGGTTATCCTTAATAAAGAACAATAATAATTGTGGCAAAATACATGTCACATAAGATTTGCCATTTTAACTACTTTTATGTGTGTTATTCATTGGCATATTGAATGCATCCATAATGTTGTAAGTCATCACCATTTCCAAAACATTTTCATCACCCCAAATAGAAGCTCTTCACTCATTAAATAATAACACTCTCCCAATTCCACTCTTTAGCCCTTATGTTCCTGGTACCCTTTGTTCTACTTTCTATGTATTTGCTGATGTCAGTACCTCATAAAAATTGGTCTTACATTATTTGTCACACTGTGACCACTACGTTTCACTGAGCATGTTTTCAAGGTTCAGTCACATTGTAGTATGCAACAGGAATTCACTTTTTTTTTTGACTGAATAATTCCATTGTCTGAGCATACCATGATTTGTTTATCCATTCTTCCGTTAGTAGGTGTTTGGGTAGTTTCCACTTTTTGCTGGAGACTGGCTGTTTACAGCAAGTTAGAGTACTGGGGCAACAAAAGCGTAGACTAGAGTCAGATGGCCAGTGTGCTCCTGAGTGACTAGTCAGCCTCTTTGACTCTGTTTCTTCACCTGTAAACAGGATGTGATGCTTTCTTTGCCTGCTTTCCAGGGTGGTTGTGAGGATCAGTTATTTACTAATTTAACAAATGGCTATTCAGTGTCTGATGGGTCCAGGCCCCATACCCGGCATCAAGCTGTGAACAAAACAGTCCCAGTCCTTTTCCTGGAGGTACACGCTACATATTGGTTTATGAATCATAAAAGAAACAACCTTACAAGGGCATGTTTTTACCTTTCTCACTCATCTGTACACTGAAAATGCATGGTCCTTCCTGTTCATGGACTATACCATATGAAGCGAGACCCTCGTTTAGGGAAGGTGCTCTCCAGTTCCCTGCCACTTGCCTTAAAGAAGGGCAGGTAGCTTCCCTTGGTATTCTCTGATCTGTGTTGGAGCTCCAGGTAGGAAACCCTCAGGGATGCCTCTGCCCACCAGACCTTTCTCCTTCATTTTCTGCATTCTCTGTTTCCAGGTGGCCATCAAGTCGATCCGGAAGGACAAAATCAAAGATGAGCAGGATCTATTGCACATACGGCGGGAGATTGAGATCATGTCATCACTCAACCACCCGCATATCATTGCCATCCATGAAGGTATAGTGGCAAAGCATATAGAGCTGGGAACAGGGTTGTGTGTGTGTGTGTGTGTGTGTGTGTGTGTGTGTGTGTGTGCGCGTGTGTGTACATCTGTACATATCAGAACTGCCAGCACAAATAAGTAAAAGTGAACTGGTTGTAAGCCCAGGAAGATTGCGAGTTCAAGGCCAGCCTATGCTATATAGTAAGACCTTGTCTTTAAATAAAATAAATGAAGTCTAAAAAAGTAAGAGTAAAAATGACAGAGGTTTAGATTTGAAACCCTGTCACATGATACAGGGCAACTCATTAATACAGTCTCTAGGCCTTAGTTCCTCCTTTATAAAGTGGGGTAATTACTTATGTCACAGAATGGTTGCAGACATCCAACTGGATGACGTCACTGAATGTCTTGTTTGTGAAGGAGCTGCAGGTTTGCATGTTTATACATTTCTGCTGATGCCAGGATTCTACGTAGAACCACACACTCACCAGATAAAAGCTGCAAACTCTTCCCCCCAACTGCAGACGTTCCGTTGCTATAAGTAGATTTTTACCTAATAGCACTGCCTCACAATCCCGCGAGAGCCTTGGAAACCCAGAGGAGGCTGAAACACAGACTGTATCTGTCTCAGGTGTGTGGGCACTGCTTGTTGCATATCTGTAAGCTGGGTGTCCTGAAGTTGACCTATACTCTGAATTACTCCCACTATGACTGGCTAGCTCTGTGTCTCCTTGTCTCTCTTGGTCTCCTCAGAGCTCGCTTGATTATCCTGGCTGCCTTCTTCCGTGTGACCCAGGCAACAAAGTGAGCCGAAAAGGATGATGAGGGAAGACAGGAGAGTACCTCCCACGTACACCTGTCTGCTTCAAGCCTTTACATAACATCAGAGCACCCAGGGATAGCAGAGTCAGGAGGAGGGGAGGAAGGACAACTGTGGCTTTTCCCAGCTTTGTCCTCAGTCTGAAGACTTTCGATGTGAAAACAGAAGCCTCCACTCTCAGGTTCATAGGAAGACAAAGGGCAGGGTTACTGTTGTGAGCCTAAGGCTTAAAACTGTCCCATGAGGAGTTCAGGCAAGTAGTTGAATAGGCTAGTGGGGTGAGTGTGTGTGTGTGTACATGTCAAACCTTCACCACAAAAAAGTAAAAATGAGCTGATTGCAATCCCAGGAAGATTATGGTTTCAAGGCAAAACTCTGCCCTCAGAGTGGCCAAGCTGAGTTTGGTGATTGGTGATTGAATTGTGTGTGTGTGTGTGTGTGTGTGTGTGTGTGTGTGTACATAAGTATACTTGCATGTGTGTGTCTGTATGTATATGAATTCTTCTTACGTTCAGTCTCTATCAGAGTCTGAGAACTAAATGGAGGCTCATGGTTGGTATCTCCTGCATCTGTAGATTCTGCAGACAAGGAACAATATAGAACAATAGAGTACTTTGCAGGTCTCTCCCAGATTCATTCCCATCCTACTTTGGACTTCAGACATTTGGGGCTGGAGAACCCTAGTTCCTAGGCTCCAATCCTAGGAACTGACCTAAGTGCCCTGCAGAGTGTTTCCTGGCCGATTCTTAATCTCTAGTTCCATAGCACAAAAGTTACACAAATACTGAGAACCTCATGAGTGAAAGTCTCAGCCAGGCATCCCTAGGCATCCCAGAACCACATTCCTCTGGGAAATAGAACAGTCTTCCTGGCTTCATAGCCTATGTCTTGGAGCTGGGACTATCCTGGGAGAAGCCTGGTCCGCAGCTTCTTCACAGAATCCAAACAGCAATAGCTCTGGGGCTAGTGAAGCAAGCCAGATTCACAGGACCTGTTTGACACAAAGATGCAATGTTTTGGATATGCAGGTCTGACACACCAACTCGAGAGCCCATTTGGTGAGCCAGCTGCTCCCTCTCAAGAGAACTGAGCCAGGACAGGCCCTGAAGTAGTGAGAAGGTTTCTGCCACATATAGAGATGGGCCAATTGGGTGGGCTAACCACCAGGAATCCAACTAGCCAATTAACCACCACATATTTATTGATTGCTTCTGTGTCTGAGACCAGATGCATCATTCTGGCCTGGGTATTTTGGATGGGAAGTCAGAGGTGGTAGGAGGGGTACTTACCCCAGTTCTTCATGGTCCTGTATCATTTGCAACTTTTAAGGCAGGTATTATTGTTTTTAATTTTTCTTCAGTTCTCTGATTGCGAATATAATAGCGGGTCTCATTTTTCCAGTGCTTTCTTATATGTCAAGATAGTCAAATAACACGCAGGCTTGTTCAGCCAGACCCAGAGCTGTCACTGACTTACCTGTTTCTCAACCCAGTCCTGTGAGGTTGCTATAATTATCCTACTTCTCTAATGAAGAAACTGAGGCAACAATGGTTGAATGACTGGTCCAAGGTTACCCAGCAAGCCTGATTTTTATTAATGTGTCAAGAATCAGTTTGACCAAGGTCATACAGTGATAAAGTATCAGAGCTGAACCACGGAGTCTGATCTTAATTACCATTAGCAATGTCTCTGCATTCCTGGGCATTTGCAGAGTCCTCAAACACTTAGCTACTACCCTTGGTTCTAACTTGATGTTTCAAAGGCCTTTGTCCTGCCTTTATTTGCTGGCCTGCAGCCCTAGAAGCAGACATTCTAGAGGAAAATCTTGTCTGGTGTGGGGCCAGGGAAGAAAACATGGCCCCCGGTAGGAGGCAGTGCACTCTGAGAAGCTCTGACGTTGCTACCTTGCCCTGCCCAGTGTTTGAGAATAGCAGCAAGATTGTGATCGTCATGGAGTATGCCAGCCGAGGCGACCTGTATGACTACATCAGCGAGCGACCACGGCTGAGTGAGCGCGATGCTAGACATTTCTTCCGGCAGATCGTCTCTGCTTTGCATTACTGTCACCAGGTAAGCACCTACCTGTCCCAGTCATATTCTGAGGGGTGGTCCCTGGGGTACTGAGACTGGATTGGACCAGAGAGAAGCTGGAACTTATCCACAATCACACAAAAAGGCTTCTGGACTCTCCAATCAGCAAATACTGGTATCTCTGGCTTTGGCTTTACTTTCCTGACCAGAGTTGGAAGGGCTTTTTGTTGTTGTTGTTGTTTTGAACTGTAGCATTGAAGACAGGTCCCTGGTTCCCTTGTGTTTATCGTAGTTTCTGGACTTGCTGTCCTCTTCCCTTCCCCTAACTTAACTATCTTCCTCTTTCAGAACGGGGTTGTTCACCGTGATCTGAAATTGGAGAATATCCTCCTAGATGCCAATGGAAATATTAAGGTGAGCCCCACTTCTGCTTTCTAGAAGCACACATGCACAATTTAATCTGCTGCAGTTAGAAAGCCTTTTGGCACCTTCCCCCAGTGGTCCCATGTATTTTCTGCTAACTGGATTCTCATGAGGAAGCATGGTTTAGGTCAGTTAGGAGAAGCGCATACAGAAGGGATAAACTTGGAATTCAGGAGCGAAAGTGAAAGATGGCAAGAGATGGCAAGCTGACTTTGCAGTCACCTGGGAGAGTGACCTTTCTTAAACCTGCGGGACCCAGGAAAGAGTCTTTCATGTTTCCTGACCTGTGTGTACCATGGAGTGTCCTGGTACCAAGTCCATGCCCCTTATCCAGCCAGTTCCTGGAGCAGGTGGGGTTTCTTTGATGCTGCCAGGGAAGGGAGGCCAGAATCAGTAAACACACAAACTACACAGGTGATTGCTCTCTGTTTCTGCCAATCATTGGCCTCATAATGGGCTCACCTGGCAACTGCTTGATAAGATACCAATAAAACCATAAACTAAGGATCCAGGACGTGATAAACAGCCCTCCCCACCCTGCACATGCAACCCTCTGGTGGATGAGACAGTAGGAACCCTAGGGTCCTGACCTACACCACTAGCTGGGGTTAGGTGGGGAAGGGTCTCTGGGGATGAGCAGGACAAACTTGGGACCACTTAGGCTCCTAGAATCAGATAGCTCAGGAAGTCCTTTGAAAAGAGTCTCTCTCCTGGTCTGTGATCTCAGCACCGACCTTTGTTCTGCCCTCACCACTGCCCCTGAGCCATACAAGACTGACCCTGGGTTCCTGCCCAGGAACGGGCACGATGAGCCCTTTGCCGGGAAAGGCAGTTTGTGCCCCATGTGATTAATGGGTCAAGCATCTTCCAGGACCTGAGCTATTGGGGAAAAGGGGGGTTTGAAGTCCTTCTGCCTGGACCCGGCTTTCCCCAGTGACTGGGGAGGCTCCAGCAGGAGCTGTAGAGCAATCCATTCCTTGGCATCACATGTGTCACATCTGCCCCGATCCTGCAGATCGCCGACTTTGGCCTCTCTAACCTGTACCACCAAGGCAAGTTCCTACAGACGTTCTGCGGGAGCCCCCTCTATGCCTCGCCTGAGATTGTCAACGGGAAGCCCTATGTGGGTCCAGAGGTGAGAGCCTGCCTCTTCCTGCCAGCCTCGCTCATTTCTCCTGAGTTTAGATGTGCAGGACAGACAGGCGAGTTTTCTAGAAACCTTCTTTTTCAGAACACAAACATTAAAAGAGACTTGCCAAGTCTCAAGGCAGAAGTGGCATCTCGTCTCATTCCTTTCTCTGATTCTCATTACCTCCTGGTGCCAAGTCTGGTTACCCCATTCTGGCCTAGAAGGATGGCCTGGCCACTACCGTGGGTCTCTCTTGCAGGGGGTGACTGTCGATATCTTTTTCTGGAAACCCCAGGCCCTCTGTTGTATTTTCCCTTCACTCTTGGTTACAAGACAGGGTAAGAGGAGACCAGCTTCAGACGTGTTGACCTCTGGGTTCTCTGACATGGATCCTTTCTTTGTGCTGGAGATGGGACTTCAGCCTGGAGCCCATGAATCCTTGCTGAGCGCCCCTCTCTTCCTCAGGTGGACAGCTGGTCCCTGGGTGTCCTGCTGTACATCCTGGTGCATGGCACCATGCCCTTCGATGGGCAGGACCATAAGTCACTGGTGAAACAGATCAGCAGTGGGGCCTACCGTGAGCCGCCCAGACCCTCTGGTGAGTGAGAGCGATATGGGTGTTCACGCCCAGGCGAATGGGAATATTGCTAATGATTCCTGAGACGGGAATTAAACAGGGGTGTGGACAACAATCTCTTGGGACTCAGTAAATTCAGGCGTGCTCACTGTTCTCTCCGCAGTGCCTGACCTCCTTCTTCCTTAGGGGCATGCTTGGGAAATGCTTCCTAAGGCCCAGCTCAATCCTCTTTGCTACAGCTTTGTTTTTTAATGACCTTTCTCCTTAGTCTTACAAATCTGTCCTCGCACATGATGTAGAAAGCAGAAAGAAGTGCTTAAGAGTCTGGCCTTATCCCTGAGCACAGTCTCTACTGTCAAGAGTTGAGTTGCAGTGGAGAGGAGGAAAACATGTAATAGCAAACACAAGGCCCAATGAGGAGGTCCGGGGAGGAACTGACGCAGTTATCCCAGTCTGTCTGTGAAAGTCGGCCTGGGGAGGTGGCCTGGGCCGTGTTCAGAGCCTGTGGCTGGGAATGCACAAATCTGACACAAGAATAAATAGTATCTGAGCCTGTGATAGAGGACCTTGGGGTGTCTGTTCTTTTAACTGCAAGACTGAAGTCCCTGTCTTTGTTCTTTCAGATGCCTGTGGCCTGATCAGGTGGCTCTTGATGGTGAACCCTACTCGTCGGGCTACACTGGAAGATGTAGCCAGTCACTGGTGGGTCAACTGGGGCTATTCCACCCGCATAGGGGAACAGGAGGCTCTGCAAGAGGGTGGGCATCCTGGCAGTGACTCTGGCAGGACCTCTGTGACTGACTGGTTGCGACGCTCCTCCCGCCCTCTCCTGGAGAATGGTGCCAAGGTGTGCAACTTCTTCAAGCAACATGCGCCTGGAGGTGGGAGCGCCACCCTGGGGCTGGAGCGCCAGCATTCCCTCAAGAAATCCCGCAAGGAGAATGACATGGCTCAGACTCTGCAGGGTGACTCAGCCGAGGACATGTGCCCTCGCCCTGGCAAGAGCAGCCTCAAGCTACCCAAGGGCATTCTCAAGAAGAAGGCCTCCACCTCTTCAGGGGGGATGCAGGAGGACCGTCAGGAGCTCAGCCCAGCTTCCAGTACCCTGGCCCAGCCTGCCCCTCTGCTCCCTAGGAAGGGCATCCTCAAGAAGGCCCGGCAGCGGGAGTCTGGTTACTACTCGTCTCCAGAGCCCAGTGAATCTGGGGAACTCCTGGATGCTGGTGATGTGTTTGTGAGTGAGGACCCCATGAAGCAGAAGCCCCTGCAGACCTCAGAGCTGCACCTCCAGCACCGCAAGGGCATTCTCAAGCTCAATGGCAAGTTCTCGCGCACAGCCTCAGAGTGCACCAGCCCCGGCACATTTGGCTCCCTGGACCAATTGACCACCCCTCACTCGACAGCCCCTGCCAGGCTTCCCTCGGGGGCTGTGAGTGAGGAGAGCATACTGTCCTCAGAGTCCTTTGATCAGCTGGACCTGCCTCAGCGGCTGCCTGAGGGACTGCCTGAGCGGCTCCCGGAGACCCTGCTGCGGGGTTGTGTATCTGTGGACAACCTCAGGGGGCTGAAGGAGCCCCCACTGGAAGGCTTTAGCAGCTGCCTGAGGCGCTGGCGGCAGGACCCCTTGGGTGATAGCTGCTTTTCCCTGACGGACTGTCAAGAGGTCACTGGGGCCTACCGGCAGGCCTTACAAGTCTGCCTCAAGCCCAGCTGAAAGTGAGAAGAGTGCCCCAGATGGGGGGCAGGCTCTGAGATGCCCCTGAGGGGCAGTACTTCATCTCCTGCTTCCCAAGACCAGTGCCCAGCCCAGAAACTTGGAGGGTTAGCAAGAGAGAGGGTTAGCGTGGGGTTGATTGTGGAAGCGGGCAAGTACAGTGCCTCGAGAGGTCCTCGTCTTCAGCCCTGTTGAACCAGGATGATGAGGCAGGGAAGAGTAGAAATACAGAAGGGAAGAGAATCGAATGGCCCGTGGAGCCTAGGCTACAGATGCTTGCAAAGCTCCTCCCCACCGTGAGTGTTATGCATAGCTCCTTTCCCCACCAAAGTGCGGATATTTCCTCACATATATTCCTCTTCCCACCAACCGCTGGAGCTGAAGGTGGCACCTCTGGTGTGCTTAGGAAGGTCTGGAATAACCCAGCAGTCCTTATTTATCCCAACAATAAGAGGAAGCAAACAGCCTCTTCCTCAGAGTTCTGTCCCTGTGCCCACCTTCCAAACCTAGCTGAGCCACCTGGAGTCAGTCAATCGCTGCTATAGATCTAAAACTTGAAAAGGCTCCAACTACTGTTGATTTCATCTCGAGGGGGCCCAGACTTTACTGGACCTTCCCTTAGACCTCAAAGACTTGAACTTCTTTCTGCCTCAGAGCTGCTCCTGATGTCTAGACTGGCCGTGTCTATTTCTCAGGCTGACGGGACCCTAGAATGTGCTTATTTATTTTTATGTTCGCTCCATATTTTTTAAAGCCGTTTTCAATAATGTGAACTCCATATCTGGAGAAAGCGATTAGGGGAGGGAATCTTCAAAACCGTGTCCCGTTGCACTGTCTGGAGAGATGGGTCTTTAGTCCCTTCTCGGCACATCTCAATCCTGTCTACCTTTGTCTCTCATCTTTGACCAGAGAGAATCACTCCATTAAAACCAGAATGGTGATTTGAAAGCAGCCTCTTTTTCTCTTCGGGGACCACATTTTGCCCTTAGGCTTCCAGGGGTGGGACACACAGAATCTGTTGAATCAAAACCAGACAAAGGAACTGAGAGGGAGGTATAGCTCAGTGTTGGGAATGTTGTGGGCACTCCATCCCTAGCATTGAAAAAAAGAAAGAATTAAAATAAGCACAAAAGCCCTCATTCCAAACACCCAGTCCACCTGCAACAGCAGCTGTCATTTGTATTTAGCAACGGGAAGAAAAGGCCCTGGCCCAGAGTCTCAGGTTTTTCATCTTCACCCGAGGACTCAAAGAAGAATTGAATGTGGCTGATTATTCTCCCTTGCCCCCACTCCCATGGCATCTCCGCCTCTACCCTTCCCCCATCCATCGGCCTTTATTTTCTCCAAAGAAATCCCCTTTCCTCCAGTCCTAAACTGCTGCCTCCGCCTCCACTTCAGACTCCCAGAGGAAACAAAGAATGTCTGGAATGTCCACCCTCCTTGGCCGGCCTCCTCAACCCCTCCACCCCCCACAGAGCACTCACTGCTGCCTGCCCCACTGGAAAACTGACAGGCTCCAGGCAGGGATGAAAGGGAGGAGCTGGACGAAGTGCAGGCGGGCAAATGGCTGGCTGGCTCCGGCTACCAGGGGCTTCCCCACCACCCCTGGCCAACTTAGGTATTCAAGCTCTCATCTTCCCAGTTCCGACTGGCTGTAGCGTGCCACTCCATAGCACACCTGTCCTCTCAGCTGACCAATGGAAAGGGGGGGCCTCCCTCACTGCCCCTGGAGACCTGGAAAAGTCACTGAATCTGGGGAAGAGACAGGAAGGGCAAGGCCTGTAATGCGATTAAGACCAGCCCATACACAAGCAATTGCTTGGGTAGCAGCTGTGTACCTCGGAAAACAAATGCATCTTGAGGACCCAACTCTGGGATAGGTTTGTGCGAACAACAAAAAAATACAGGCTGAGTCTTTGGCCTGAGGAAGGGGAAGCCCTCAGTGGATCAGAGTGAGCTGATCCCCTTGGGACTTCAGCAAGACTTGGGGGTGTGAGCTGTGACAGACCAGTGCAGTACGCACTGCTGGGCAGTGGACAAAACCCTGGCAGGCCAGAGGAGCAGGAAAGATCTAAACCCAGTGAAAAACTGATCGGCTAATGCTGAAATGGAGTTTGGGTAATGGAATGAATCCTGGAAGATAATAGGGACTGCCTTTTTTTTTTTCTTTTTGTGGAGATCAAGCTTGGGATCTTCCTAGACAAATATCATATTACTATAAACCCTAACTGTTGGATTGGAGACATATTTTCAGACCAAAACTACCTATGACAAAATCTTCCTGCTTTCCCAAGAGCTAAGGCTACAGGCTTGTGCCACTGCCATCTACATTAAGTACTTGCCTGTTAGGCACTTAATGAATACTGCCTGGCTCCATGCTCTCAATAACTGTCATCCTTGTCAGTTTAGCACTATTTATCCTCATTTTGTAAAAGAAACAGATTCAAAAACATTACATAATTTGCCTCACTGGCAAGTGGAAACCCAAACCTCAAACCCAGGTCTATGAGATATTGAATCTTACAGGGAGGAGGGCAGGAAGACCCTTCAGAGCCGGACTGGGTGAAAGAACAAAAGTGAATGGGACTACAAATATTTCTCAAACATCTGTTAGGTGCCAATCATTTGGCCAGATACAAGGACTATAGCCATTCCCTCTCCTGGAAATGTCCTCGTCTGCCCTCTGCAAACTCTAAAAAGGAAGAGGGAAAGGTGGGTAGAAGGAAAAGAGGAGACAGCAAGAGGAAAGGTTTGTGTCCCAGTAGTAAAAAGGTGTGGAAAGGAGATCAGAGCGGAGTGGAATGGGCCTTGCTATCTTGACTGGCACTGATCCCTATGAGCTTCCTTCCAGGGAGGGAGAACTTGGTCTTCCCTTAGTCTATTTGCTTAATTCCCTAAGATCCAGGGCAGGGCCAGTGGGCAGGATGAGAGAGTGAATGCGGGGAAGAGTCCTAGACTTGGGCTTGCTATGATTCCAGATTGGTCAGCACAGCCCTCCTCACCTGCCAGGATTCTTCGTACTGAAAGCATTCCAGAAAGCAGGCACAGAGATGACTCGGGGCCCTAAGGGAGAAGGCAGGAGCGGCAGGACTATTCAGTGCCACATCAGTGCTTCTGGAATGTGAGCGACCCAGACAGAGATAGGGGAGGCTGCTCTGAAAGATAGGAAGCCGCCTTGAATGTCCATGTTCTCGGCCCTTTCCTGAGGCCACGATGTCCTTGAGTAGACACCCCCTCACAGGGTAAGTCTGAGGAGGGAAACTCCAATGACGCATTGTAGCAGTACAGAAATGAGAAGCAATCAGATTTGGGAACATATTTCAAAGGAAAACTAAGAGTCTTTCCTGACGGATGACATGCAGAAGGTGAAGGACAGACAGGAGCCAAGGATAGCTCCAGGGTTTGGGAAAACTGGAAGGAAGGGAGGAAGGAGTGCCCATTAGCTGGGGAGGGGAGGGTAAATTCAGCTGGGTGCGTTTAGACTTCTCAGCGCAGAAGGTGGAAAAGTCTGCCACCCTTCCCACTCTGAAATCTGGGCTTGGAGTATCAGGAAGACAGTTCTTATAAAGTCCTTCAGCTGCCCATAAGCTTGTCCAGCATGATTCTGGGCAGGAGGGCAGCACCAAGCTGAGTTCATGGGGTGCATCAGGTTGGCATTTGCCTTCTCCTGACAAATTCCTAGGGGCTTTCTCTGTGTGATGGAAGGAGATAGGTAGGGGAGGGGATGCTTTCTCATATAGTTTAACTTCCCTGACCTTGGTTTTGCTACTCCTATAATGACAGAGAGGACTGTCTTGAGACTTCCTTATTTTCCGGCCTGAAAACCCAGAATTGGGGTTCATTTTCAAAGGCTTTCACAGCTCTCATAAAAACTCTAGAAACGTCATTCCTGAACCAGGACTCGGCCTCTGACTTTGGCCCCTGCTGCGATGTCAGGAATTCGTCACACAGAAGAGGCTGGGGCAGAATCATTCTGGGTCAAGTTTCAAAATTCCCTGCTTCAAGTCCCTGGGGAGCCTGCTGCAGGTCTGCCGTCCAGAACAGGACCAGAGAGCTATATGTCCTCAAAGGACAATAGTCCTGATGCCATTGACATCTGACAGGACTCGGGTGAAGGCCTCAGAAGGAGCTGGTATTGCAGGGCAGGACGCTTCCTAGGGGACACAGGTTTTCTTCAGCCTCCTTCTGGCTCCACATACCTCTCTACCCCAACCTCCTGCTGAAGGAACCTCCTCTCCTCTCCCTTGCTATGCTACTCGCTTCCCGCTACAGCCTCCGGCCCCATTCCTAGGCTGACCCTATCTCAGTATCTGCCCCCTCCCGTCCCATCTGGGGCTTTTAGGACTAGCTGGGGCAATGAGTCATCCCGGTGGGGGAGGGGGCTCCAAGTCCATAAATGGACATAACCTTTGGGTTTGGGTCATCAGGCAGGACCAGTCTTTCTTCTCCAAAGGAATTTCCTGGGAAGAGAAATAAGTCTCAGACTGACTTGGGCCGGATGGGATTCTAGAAATAGCTGAGCTTTTTAGGAGGTCGCCGGACTGACTCAGCTTCCTTGATAAACAGACACTGCTAGCCAAGGGTTTCCCAGCTCCAGAGGCTAAACCCCCATTTCCTGGTGGAAGTGTTCAATTATTTATGCCTTTGAAAGTCAGGACGCAGCTACCGGTGCCCCCTCTCCTCCTCCCTCATCCTTCTCCCCTTCTCTGCAGTATCTGAATGCAAGCCTGAACTGCTGACTGGCCTCTGGACGGTGGACATCAGCTATCATAGCAGGCTGACCACATGACTGGTGAGAAGAGAAAGGAAGGAAGGACTCTTCAAAACTCCAAGGCTACACGGCTTAGCGTGGGACAGCCCGGTCTGCATCACCTTCTCTGTGGTCTCTATTTAGTGTAGTTTCATGCTGGGTAGCAGGTCAGCCGTTGCCAGAGAGACCCCCCCCCAAACACACACCTTCCAACTACTGGGGACTCAGCTGGTGCTGTCTCCAGCTCAGCGCCCACTCCTCTGTGAATAGAAAGGCTATGGAAGACACAAGGTGTTCCTTGATAGAGAGCTAGTTTTAAAAGGTATCTGGGCTTCCCTTGGGGCTTCTTGCTAGGTCCCTGCCTCACTTCGCTTAGCAGAAACCTACTGGCCAACAAGCCTAAGGAGCCTCATGCCGACTTACAAAACTCTAGGCCATAAATAGATTTGATCAAGGTGCCAATACAGGGCGAGCAATGCTGATCTACCTCTGCTAGCTGGTCCAGTCCCTTATAAAGGGGAGTCTGATCGTGAAACCAGTGACAACCTGTCCCCTAGTAAGTCCATCAGCATTTACTGAGACCATGCTATTATACTACATGCCATAGACAGTACAGAAGAATTTATATAGAATAGAGCTACAAACCTGCATTGTGCTGGTTGCTGGATGGCTCAGTAGATTAAAGTTATTGTTGCATAAGTCTGATGCCCTGAATGTGACACATAAAAGTAGAAGAGAACTGACCCTATGGAAGTTGTCCTCTGACCTCCAAATACCACTGCGGCATAGATAAGTGTACACACACACACACACACACACACACACACACACACACACACAGATAATAATATAGTTTAATAATAATAATAAATACCAGTCTGGGGAGATAGCGCCACAGGTAAAGTGCTTGCCATGCAATTATGAGGCCAAAGTTCAGCCCCTTTGATCTCAAGTAAACCCCAGATGCAGTGGCTTAAGTAAGTGTCATCTTTCCATGTTGGGGAAAAACCTGAGATTTTCCAGAAACTCTAGGGTCATCCAGACTGACTTACGCAGTAGTGGTATAGAGACCCTCCCTGAAACAAGGTGGAAAGGCAATGAACAACACCTGAAGGTTGTCTCTAGCTACACACACACACACACACACACACACACACACACACAAAATGCCAATCCATTGATTTATAGTGAAAAATATAACTACTACCAAACCAATCAGATACTTGGGGTTGCAGATGAACACATTCTCTGCTTGTGGCTTTTAGTCAGATGAAGCCCAAATTCTGTAGGTGTCACCTGAAGAATAGGGAGAACTAACCCAAAGACCTCCATGGTGGTGCCAGCCCCTCACCCAGTCAGTTGCTGTTGTCATGACACCCTCCTCCAGCACAGCTCTGAAGCTCATTCCACAGTGTTAATACCAAACGACAGTCTCTCTGTTAGCACATTCTTTCCTCCACAAAGCATGTCACAATGACTCAGAGTCACTTTCATAGTCCCATCACACCCATCATGTTGCTGCAAGGATTAAAGGAGACATGTGAGCGAGTGCTTTGTAAGCAAGACCTCGCCTCAGCCAGTTAAAGTGAGAACAGCTACAGGCAAAAGGGCAGTAAAGGGCCTCCACCTCTATTAGCCAGCCTAGCCCCTTATAAAGGGGAGTCTGATAGTGAAACTAGTAAACCCATCCACATTTACTGAGACCATTCTATTGTACTAGGTGCCATAGACAATACAGAAGTAGTCTCCTCCCTCCAGGAATTTATATAGAGTAGATTTAGAGCTATAAACCCACACTGTGCAGTTGTTAACAGCACAAAAATGGGTGTGTTAAGGGTATGGGGTCTGGAGCAGAGCATGAGGCTGCTTGTAAGAGGACCTGCAGATTGTTTTCACATCCCCTCTTCCCCACTCCCCTGCCCCCAACACACATACTGGGTAGATCGGTCAGGGAAGGAGCTGCCCTATCTGTGGGTCTCTAGATGTTAGGTCCCGAGACCACTCAGGTGAGACTTAGTATTCCTGCACTCAGTGCAGGTGACGTCTTGCTTTCCCCTAGCTGCTGCCATGGCAGGATACGCCTACGAGGGTCAGGATGAGCAGAGACATTCCAGGCAGGAGGCATGTAGACTTGGCCACCTCCTTCCTTGCCAGGCATGAGGGGTGGCAAACAGCTAGTTCATTGGCCCTGGCCACCCTGTCTTATGGCTCTTCTGAATATTTTTAGACGCCTCTGTACATCACAGTGCAGACCATGGTGACTGAGAGTCGTTTTCATAATCTCTTCGGGTTCACCGTGTTACTGCAGGGATTAAAGAGGACCACATATGGACATGCTTGGCAAGCAGCACAGTCCCCTCCTTCTGTCCTCAGCTAAGTCATCTTGAGCCACCCAGGCCTTGACATAGTCTGTTTCCAGAGATCTGCCTCTCCATCCCTACTGTGGCTCCAAACAAGATCCAGCCTCAGCCTCCTCAGATTCTTACTAGCTACCTTAGAAATAGCCATTTGGAATCATATTAAATCATGCGTGTGAAGCCATGCCATCCCAATTGCAGATTAACTTAAAAGGCAAAGAAAAATGAGGACCAAGGAAGCTTCTGATATTGTGCTAAAGGATTGTCTCTCAAAGTATGGCTCAGGTTTTCAAAGGGTACCTGTGAGCAGTGCTTCTTGCTGCAGATGGAATTCACAGGGCTGGGGACATAGCTCAACGGTAGAGCTAGCATGTGAGGGGCTCTGTGTTAGACTCTCAGCACCACAAATGAACAAATAAGGAAAAACAAAATAAAAGAAAGGAAATCATCACTTGCCTTTTTCATTCTTTCTCTTATAAGCTCTCAATGCAGAAGACAAGAGACTTCACTTCTCTCCAACAATGTGAATATACCCCTGAACTGTACACTTGCACATGGTCATGATGGGCCAGGGCTGGAGCATGCTTGCCTAGCATGTGCAAGGTCCCCTTGGACTTCAGCTCAGAAAAGGGGGACTCGGAACATGTTTTCTTAGCAACACACCCATAACCCCAGAACTTGGGGAATGGAGACAAGTTCTAGAATTCAAGTCCAGCCTCAGCTATACAGCAACTCTGAAAGCAGTCTGGGCTACACAAGATCCTGTCTCAAAAAATCAAAAGAGAGACATCGAGATGGCTCAAGTGGGTAAAGGTGCTTGCTATATAAACCTGGGGACCTGACCTCAAACCAGAACCCACACAAAGGTAAAAGGGATAATGTACTCCACAAAGTTCTCTGACCTACACACGCATCTACTGCTACGATTGCTACTGCTGTTACTGCTAATAATAATATAGTAAAAACAAAAGAAAAGAATTAAAAAATGAACTAGATGTGGGGCTGGAGAGGTGGCTCAGAGGTTAAGCCTCCGCCTTGCAGGCGGAAGATCCTGAGTTCGGATCCCAGATCCCACGTATAGACGCCAGGCGGAAGCGGGGGCGGCCTGCGCTTCTGGTCCTGGTAGGGCAGAGCCTGTGAATCCCGGGGCAGAAGGAGGTGGAGGCGTCCATGGTGGTTCCCGGATTCGTCCGTGGTTCTACACACACACACACACACACACACACACACACACACACACAGACACACACACGCGCACATACATACGCACATGCACACAGTTGAATAAATAATAATAATAATTAAAAAAAATGAACTAGATGTGGAGGCACACTGTAAGCACTTGAGAGACAGGGGCAGGAAGAGCACAAGCAGCCCTGGCAACCGAGTGAGCACTAATTTTTTAGGGCATCATTCTTTTGCGCAAAAAGTTTTGCTTATATAAACACATAATGCGTTACCGCTGTTAAATGTCCTGTTTGAATTTTCATTCACATGAAAGCTCTCTAGGGTCCTCATATCCAAAGTGGAATCTTGAGGTGAAAACACCTGAAAAAAAGCTGTTGTGTGAGAAGGAAGGCATCAGCTAGAGCTGCCAGGGAAAACAGGAGACTGTTAAATTTCAATTTCAGGTAAACAACAAATGTTTTTCCTCGGATCCTGGTGAGCTAACCCAAGACCTAATGCATGCTATGCATGTGCTCCACCATTGAGATATACCTTAAAGGTTTACTCAGCATTTTACCCGAGGTTCAAATTTAAACGACTATCCCAAGTTTAAACGACATCTTTGTTTGCTGAATCTGACAACTCTAGCAGTGGGAAGATTGAAATCGGATGATAGGAAGATCTTGGATCAGACATTGAGCTTCTGATCCACAGGAGGTTGGAGATCCCCTCTTAAAGAAAAGTCCGTGTGTCCCAGAACCTGAAGGGCCTGTAGATGCTCAGGACTACCATTTATAACCAGTGGAGTTCTCTTCTCTAGCTAGGCTCAGGAGGATGAGCACAGAACACAGGAAGTGGTTGGAAAAAATGAAGCAGTTATCAGTGTTGTTGCTGCCAAAATGAGGAAACGACACTGGGTAGTGGAAGAGGGGGAGTGAGGTCTCAGGAGATGTCAAATCATAAGATGATGAGGTCATCCCCTGTCCCCACTTCCGGCCCTGCAGCCAATCAGAGTCCCCCCAGCTACTGGGTGCATCTGAAAGGTTTTGCAAGCACGGCTGGGGCAGGGGTTCAGGCTCTGGCAGGAAACCTCAACACACATGTTTGGGGCAGGAGATGACAGAGAGGCAGAGAGGTGGCCTCGGGAGCTGCCTAAGGGAGAACCCACAGGAGATGGAGCTGGTGCAGATCCCTCTTGGGAGTTTGCTTAGTCTGGGAGGAGAGACAGGTGTGCTGTAGTAATCAGGCTACCAGAAAGGTTATGGAGCACGCCTTTTTTTCCCTTCAGCATTTATTTGCATGCAGGTGCTGATCCCTAGAAGTCCTGAACTGAGCAGACTATGGTCCCCACTTGGAAATCTAGAAGAGGGAAGTTGTGTACAACCCATGTAAATCCATAATTTATTGATAAGAGGAAGGGTAGGGTTAATTATTTTTAGGTTTCTTTGGGAAGTTAGGTTTGCTTTTGTTTTGTTTAGAGGGTGGGGTCTCGTAACACAGGCTGGCCTAGAAGTCATTATATAGCTGAGAATGATCTTGAACTCCTGATGCTGCCGGCTCTGCCTTCGAAGTGATGAAATCACTTATCGGCACCACCACACCAAGTTTATACGAGTGCTGGGGATCAAACCCAGGGCTAGGCAAGTCCTATGCCAGCTGAGTTACATCTCTAGGTCTTTGTTTTGGTTTCAACACAGACTCTCTATGTGTGACCCAGCTGGCCCTGAACTTTTAGCGATCCTCCTGCCTCTGTCTGTCAGTGGCACCTGCCTAGCCTACATAACCAAATCAAGATGGACGGTCATCGCCTGCCCCCGAGCACCTCTCCAGTTCCCAGCTCTGTCCCTGTCAGCCCAGGGGAATTGCTTATGCTGGACTCCTCCTGTGTCCTAAGAGCCAGTCTTGACTTGACCCAACAGGGAGCAGGAGTGGGGGTGGGGGGTGACTTCTCTTTGCCTCAGGGGATTGGGATGTCGCAAAGTCACCAAACAAGTTGAGGCAAAACATAGTTCACAGTCTATGGTGTGTGGAGCTCACCAAGCAAAACCTGGGAGCCTCTTGGTGGGGCTGGATGGATAGTGAGTTGAATTTAGGCCTTCAGCCTGTGAACTAGAGTTCAATGAAAAGCAGGATCTGAATACAGAACCAAAAGGAGGGACTTCAAAGCCTGGGCTATAGATGTGGAAAAAAACTTCAGGGAGAGAGGAAATCCAGTCTTTCTGGATCCAGTGGAGACATTTTTAGGGAGCAAGAATTCCTTGGAAACTTGAAAATTGACAAGTCCACGCATGTGTGTAACACTCACACCCACAGATGGGCTCCACACCCTGCCACCCACCTCCTGGGCCACAAGCTGTCTTCCAGGCGCAGCTCCTGCCAGGAGTGGCGTCTACACTCTGCACAGGCCCCATCTTCTGCCTGGGATCCTGGGGCTCAGGCTCCACACTCGGGTCTTTTCTGAGGTTCTGAGACGAGAGAAAAGCAGCATGTAACTGAAAAGGCTGCTTTGTGATCTTGAGGAAGTCATTGGCCTTTTCTGGGTCTTGATTTCCTGATAATCTTTAACCCAGACTTTGTTCAGGCAGGCATGTGAATGTGAGTGTGTGTGAATGTGAGTGTGGATGTGAATGTGAGTGTGTGTGAGTGTGCATGTGAGTGTGTATGTGAATGTGAGTGTTTGTAAGTGTGGATGTGAATGGTGGGGTGGTAAGCAGATGTGAGCTGTGATCACTTTGAATTTGCCCTGAGCTCCAGGTGTGAGCAGGAAGGTGTCTGAGTTAGTTTTTGAGGCACTGACTGTCAGAAGGCCAAGTCTGTGGCCCTCTGGTGGTTGTCACGGACTCTGGCGTCACACAGAATGGTAGAGAAGATGCATTTCCTAGAAGAGAAGATGCAGTTTTCACTCGCCTGTCAAGGCTCCTGCCAACACCTTGCTTCAGTTCCTGCTAAGAGGTCACTTGGTCACAACCCCCAGGTCTGCATCCTTTGGACCAACGACTTGTGTGTTGTCTCTTCTGCAAGTACAGCTTCTAGCTTGCACTCAGTTCGGGTGGTCAAGTGACTGGGCCTGCAAGGTGAGGAGGTGAGGTTTCATTGTCACCCTCCTGCTGGTCTGGCAGGGGTTTTTGTAGACACTTTGGGTGAGAAGAGGTCACATTCAGAGCTGTGAAAGGCCTATTGTTTTGGAATGTAGAACTGCAGGCTTAAACCTAGGGTCTGTCCATACTACCGTCTGCCACTGAGATCCTCTTACAGGCTGTCAGAAGTGTTGCTCGAAGCAAAGACTGTAGGGCTGGTGAGCATTGGGAGCAGACATTAACTTCTCAAGTGCTACCTAATAGATTCTACAGGAAGATGCACAACTCAGCAACCAGCAATACTTTCTGAAAGCAAGTGCTGCCTCATATGGAACAGAACAGGTCTCCTCGTTACCCCCATATGAATGTGAATGATTGCAGGCAAGTCTCAAGCTTTCTAAGAAAGGAATGAAGAAATGGCGGCTCCACCCCCCTAGTGCCGAGGGAGAGTGGATGACGTCCTGTGGCGCAGGGGAGTGAGCCCGCTCTGGGCTGCCCGCCTCCACGGAGGGTCCTCTGTGGTCCACTCCCAGGACTCCAGGACTAGGGCTCCTGTCACGCAACAGAGAGGCCAGAGCAGGGCTGGGGGAGGGGAGAGGAGACTGTGACCCCCACAGAAGGCTGCTCATTAGCCCTTGGTGGAGGAACTGTACTGGCTGGACCAGACTAGGGGGTGAGATGGGAAGATGGCTACAAGGTGAATCATCAGGCACTGTCTGTCCCTGTTTCCGGCAAGTTCTGGGGAGGTGCTGGGGAGATAGCTCTGGCCAACTGGGCCTGTGAAGACAGGCTCTTTACTTCGTCCTCCCAGGTATGGGAACAACTGAGGTTTGGCTCCTTTACCCTCCTTGCCCACGGCCCAGAATGAAGAGTTGGTGAGGAGTCTATTCAACGCCTAGGGGCCTAAGCTCACACCTGGACAGGGGTGGCCTTGCAGTGGCCCGTGCAGTAGCTGCAGGGTCCTGACTGGTGCTGCTATGCAATCTGCGGGTGTGCCGCCTCCGTGCGATCACACTGAGAGACCCACCCCCCACACCCTTCCTGAACCTCCTTCCAAACTCGCTCTCACCTAGCAGGCCTGTCTTCACCGCGCCCTATTCCAGGGCTCCAGAGAAGTCTGAAGACAGCAGGGGTAACTTTGGGTCAGGGCTCCAGGGCCACCCCATCCCAACCAGCTTCATATTATGCCCCTAATGTCTTCTGGAGCAGGGGTCACAGAAGCATGGGGTCATTATACATCTGGGGAACTGAGTCCTCAGCCCCAGACAGCAACAGAGATGCCCAGTTTGCAGGGAGCAAGTGTGTTGGGGTCTCCACGGCAAGAGAGTGGTATCAGCTCAGCCCTGGCAGGCCTCCACTTTGGGGATAGTCAAATGTGGGAACGTGTCACAGTTCTCTTGGGGTCATGATTAACTCTTTGTTTTGTTTGGGTGGATGAAGGCATGTGGAGGTTAGGGGGCAATTGCCCTGGGTGGACAGAGGCTTGATTTAGGAACTAAGACAAATGTGGGTCAGAAGCCCAATGTCCTCAACCACTAGCTAGCAAGGGCTGGAGATATGTCTGGGGGGGTCTCTGAGCCTCGCTTTCCCCATCTGTAAAATGACTATAATAACCATATATTATCTCACCTGAGAGATGGCAGAATAAGCCAGACACGAATGTGCCTACTTGGCATAGAGTCGTATGAGCAAAAGGCCTTTGAACACCAGCAGGTCCCAGTGGAACTCTGAGTTCACCTTTTCCTTATATGGGAGAAGAAGAAACATACTTGTTACCAAAGACAGGATTGAGAGCGAGAAGAATCCGTGCAAAGAAAACTAGTTGAGACAACTCCCTTTAGCCAGGTGTGGTGACAAGGTTGGTAATCCTGATACTCAGGGAGATAGAAGCAGGGAGATTACAAAAGTGAGGATAGTCTGGGCTACAGAGCAAGTTCTAGGCCAGCCTGGGCCCCTTTCTCTAAAAACCAACAACTGAAAACAAAGCCCAACAAGCCCCTTGAGTTCCTCAGCCTCTGTGCACATTTGAGTTTCCGGTTTCACTGTCACTCTGTTGAGCCTACTGTGCAAAGAGCAGTGTGGCCTCCTGGAGCTGCAGCACCACCCTGCCATCCCTCGGAGGAGCTGTAGGGCTGGGCTGTCACTGGACAGTCCTTGTCGTAGGATGGCGGTGAGGATAGAGGTGAGTCAGTGTCTGTTAAGGGTTGGATGCTACATCCTTCAACAGGCGCATGTGTTCAAGGTGTGATTGGTCACCTACGGATGAATCCAGTCATTCAGAATTGTCAGGTTCACAATCTGATGGCATTACTTGGGGGTGGGGCTGGAGGAAATAGGAGTGTATCTTCGGAGCCCCTTCTTTCTCTGCTCTCTGCTTGCCTATCTCCCCCCACCCCCCGCAATTGCCACATACTCTCATCACACAACCATACCACTCCGCTTTACCACGTCAGGCCCGAGGCAGTGGGGCCAGCCCACCAGAGTCTGAAAACTCTTGACTCCGTGAATCAAAAGAAGCATTTCCTACTTTTGATAGTTTCTGTCAGGCCTTTGCCACAATGATAGCAAAGCTGACACGATGTCATTCCTTGGTCCTTGATGCTGTGTTCCAGGGAGAACTGCGTGTTCCAGGGAGGACTGTGTATTTCATGGAGGGCAGCTGGATGGAGCCAGGACTGGGCTTTTGGATCAGTAATGAGGGTTGGAAGGAGAGCTCTCTGGGAGAGTGTGTGCTGATTCATTCTGTTACTACAACACTTCCAGAGAGCCTTCGTTAAGACTCCATGTTACAACGAGCATGTTGAGTCTCAGAAAAAGGAGGGGATTCACTTGTGAAAACTCCAAGAGGCTGCCCTGGGGCAAGGACCCACTGGAGAACTCCCAGCCTTGTAGGGCATTGGGTGAGGGAAAGAGGAGGAGCCAGAAGTCTCAAGCAACAAATGCGACACTGCCAATAAAAGGGAGATTCTGTGTTTGAGGGCCATGGTCCCCAGGGGATGGTGGCAGAGGGCTTGGCCGCAGGAGAAATATGTGGCAAGCTGCTGCCATTACTCTGGGGATAGGTGCTGAAGACCATTTCACTCCTTCCATGTTAGTGGGTGCATGTTTTTACCTTGGCTGTACCTGATTTTCACTTTCCTTCTTTTATTTTCTCCTCTCCTCTTTCATTTTCTCTTTCTTTCTTCTTCAATTTCTTTCTCTGGCATTTTGAGATAGATCTCAGTATGTAGCCCTAGTTGGCCTGGACTTGCTATAAGCTGAGGGTGGCCTCACACTTGTGGTAATCCATCTGCTGCCACGCCCAGCTTGTGTTCCTTTTAGAGGAAGACTGAAGATGAAGGCCCAGAGTCAGTACTAACAGTGCAAAAATGCCTCCTATGATTTAAATTTTCTTATTCAATTTCCTACAACACAGTATCTATAAAGTTCAATAAATACATTTTAAATTATTATTTATTTATTTGAGGACAGAGACAGGGGAGAGAAGGAGGGAATGAGAACAAGCATGGACACTTTCAATTAGTTCTCTATTTTTACTATGTAGGCTCCTGGGGATTGAACTTAGGTTACCAATGTTGCAAGCAGGAGCCTTACCTACTGAGCTATCGGTCCCTCTGGTCCTGAGAAACAGTTTGAAATGAGATTCCCTACATAAAGAGTCAAGAGCAGCCCTTCTGCTGACACAGAATGATCTGTACTGTACTGTCTCCTGTCACGTGGTAGACTCTAGTCACAGGTGACCACCTGTGAAATGTGACTCAACAACTAACCTGCTGAGGAACTTCATGTCTACGTTATTTGACTAATTCAAATTTCAGTATCCCTGCCGGACATTTCCTGCCTGACACCTGCAGTTCCGTCCTGAGTTGCCTCTCCTCCCCTACCTCCCCCACCCTGTCCCCACCTTATGCACTCAAAGTGTGTTCAGACTTTAAGGTTCCCCAGTCAGATCTCTACTTGTTTGTTGTGGTGGGGATGCTGGACAAGCTGATCTTACCGTGGCCATCTTGGCAAGTCATCTTTTCTGGATCAGTTTCCTTAATTGTATGATGGGATAATAGGCCAGAAATCCTATAAAGTCTCCATTTACTTTGAGGCACAGCTGGACAGAGGAGACAGGTCCAGGAAATACAAGGACTCACTGGCTGGAGGGCTCACGAGAGACAGGGATGGACGTGTCACAGGAAGATGAGAACCTGGCCTACCTTTCTCCCAGTCGCGGCGCTGCCTTGCGCCTCCTCCAGATCAGGATTGTATTCGCGGTTGTCAAGACAGGTGGACACTGGCCTCTTCATCTGTCTCCAGGCTAGATTTTGGAAAGATCTACCTGTCATGTTTGTATAGTTTTGAAGAACAGATGAATGGACGGTTCCTTTAGAACCCTACCTTTTATCTCTAGGGTTGAAGACAAACTTAGTGGCTAAAAGATCTTGCCTTAGGAAGAAACAGAAAGTTAGCAAAACTCATGTAAGTTTGTCTTTACCTTCTGCCTCTTCAAAAATTCTCTCTCTCAGGTGGCTCAGGGGTTAAGCCTCCGCCTTGCAGGCGGAAGGTCCTGAGTTCGGATCCCAGATCCCATGTATAGACGCCAGGTTGGAAGCGGGGGCGGCCTGCGCTTCTGGTCCTGGTAGGGCGGAGCCTGTGAATCCCGGGGCAGAAGGAGGTGGAGGCGTCCATGGTGGTTCGCAGATTCGTCCGTGGTTCTACACACACATACACACACACACACACACACGCCCGCGCACACACACATGTATTTGTGTATATCTACATATGTTTGCATGTGCATGGATGCAAGTGTTCTTGTGTTTCATGCTTGGTGTGCAACTTATGTGTGTACACATAGGTATGGGTACAAGTATGCATTATTTGGAGATGTGTGACCATTGTATGTATAAACTGATGCATGCATAACTATGGACATGCATATGGGGGTATATGAACATGTATATATAAATATATACATGCCTAGATATATATGTATGCATGTTTGGATTCATGTGCATGTGTTCACATGATTAAAGTGTGGGTATTCACATGTAAAGTGTGGGTATGTGTATTTGTGTATGTTTCATGCATATGGTATATGTTAATGTTTATATCTCTGTGTGTGCCTATATGAGCATGTATGTGTATGGATTTTTCTTGTGGGGGGCGTTTATATACTTGTGTGTGCATATGTACATGCTTCAGTGCATGCATGTAGGTATAAATCTATGTATGTGTGTACATAAGCATATATATATCTCTGTGCTTGTGTGCACAAGTTCTCTGTATGAGTTTGCGATGCTTATGCACATAAGCATATGTGTTTTATGTGTAGTTTATGTTTATATATGTACACGTGATTATGCATTTATGTCTATGTTTGCATGTGCCTATGTGTTTGCACATAGATATTACTTGTGTAGATATACAAGAATGAAAGAGAACAGTTGTGTGTGTTGCATGTGAGTGCTCATTTACATTTTCATATGTGTTCCAATAATAATTCAGTGTGTGCATATATGTGTGCATACACGTGTAGCCATGTGCTCACTTGTGTGTACATCACTGTTCATGTTTTGAGCATGATCCCTGTGTGTACATGTATGTATAGATGTGTGTAGGCACATATCCCTGTGTATAAATATGTGTGTGGGCACTTGAATGTTTTTGTGTGCACATGCCAGTCTGCACATGTGCATGCATTTAAGTGTGTTTGCCTGCACATATATTTGTATTCCTGCTCAGGTGTGTATACATGTATACGTTTGTGTTTGTGTGTCCATGTATGTGTTTGCATGTCTGTGCTTTTGCATTTATGCATATGTGTGCATGTGCCATTTTTGTTTGTGTGTGCACATGTACTTGTGTGAATTTGTTTGCAGAAGTGAATGTATTTGCCTATGTGTCCTTAGGTGTGCGAATGTGTATGCATTTGCGTGCACACACAAGTATGCTTTGTATGCATGTGCATATGTGTACTGTCACTGTGTTTACATGTGTAATGTGTCTTTATATTTGTGTCTGTAGATACATGTTCATGCATGTGCTCATGTGTGAACATGTTTATATGCATATGCCTGTCTTTGTTTCCATATGTGGTCATATATGTGTTTGTGTGTGTCAGTGTTTATGCACATGCATGTTTTATGCATGTACTTATTTGTGCTTCTACATATGTATACTTTTGTTTACATTTATGTGGTGCATTATGTACACAAGTTCATTTGCGTGTGCATTGTGTATGTGTGCTTGTACCTATATGCACTTGTGTGCATGCACGTGTTTGTGTTCATGCTTGAATGCTTGAATGTAACTCTGGGCACATGTGTATGTGCCTGCATATGCACACTTTCTTGTGTGCATATGTACACATGAATAACCGAATTGTATGTGTGTGTATACCTGCCTGCATGAGTGTATGTGATTCCTTATGAATGTTTTTGTACACATGCGTTTGTGCTTATCTGTGTCTGCGTGTATACTTCTGTTTATGTGTGCATGCATATGTGGCTTTGTATAAGTGTGATTGCACGCATACTTTGTGTGTCCATGTTATACACAGTTGTGTTCACACATACATGTGTTTTTTGTTTATATGGAGGCCTGTGCTAATATACATGTATGTGCAAGTGTATACATGTGCTTGTGTGTTGATGCATTTGAACTTGTACATGTTTAAGTGTATGTATGTTTGCTCATGCATTGCTATTTGGGGTCACTTGCTGAATGTTGAAGAAAATCCCACGAGCCTCAAGAGGGAGAAACAGAGAAAGAACAAGACTTCACCTAACCTTTTTTTCTTCTAGCCCCTAAGAGACTTGTAGTCTTTTAGAATTGAGA
Source organism: Typhlomys cinereus (assembly GCA_023101885.1). NCBI lineage: Eukaryota > Metazoa > Chordata > Mammalia > Rodentia > Platacanthomyidae > Typhlomys > Typhlomys cinereus. The sequence goes on from JALPQD010000179.1 coordinate 2,806,659, forward strand.
ACAGAAAGGAATGAGTCAGAGTTATAGCAAGACTGTGCTGGTGGCCTATCTCTGGGATGAGTCCATTTAATGACCAGTTTTGGGGGAAGGGACTAAATCTTCTGTTCCCACCATCACCTGGGGCCTGGGCTACTCCGTGCACAAGTGGGTGGCTTCTCGGCCCAGGTGATACTGGGAGAACTTGGCCTGCCCATAGCTCAGCCAGAGGACCCAGATCTGCCATGGCATTTACTGAGTTTTAGCTTTTGCCCAGTGAGCTAAAATTGCTGCAAGAATAAGGAAAGAGCCAACCAAGAATCTTCATCAGGTGGAGAGACTGGCAAGGCACAGTACCTGGGTTCCCAAAGGAGCTTGCAAAATGGCCTTAGAACGCTGTTGTAGGCAGAGTCCATTTAGTAAGTACTGCCTGGAGGCGAAGGCAAGGCAGAGGCGGCTTGTTCAGCACTGCTGGGCTCATAATGCTTCATCTGGTCTGTCAACCTGGGGACTAAGGCAGGCTGAGCTGCTTCCTATATGGGAGACAGTGTTGATTTCCCCACCCAGACTGCCCTTCTGGACATAAGGATGACTCAGGATCTGCCAACGTGTCTGAGTATGCTGTGACAAGCCCAGCTTCTCTGCCTCCCTTGTCAACAGCCTAGTAGGCCTGGTGAGGCTCCCTACCTCCTCCCATGTTTGTCTGTGGGTTGTCTACAAGCTTTCAGGTCTCTGTGGCTGTTTCCCCAGTCTTGCTCAGCCTGGTAGCAGACCAGAGTGTCCCAGATGGCTAGGCGGCCTCCTGAAAATACTCTCTGAGGATATATCTCAGGCCACCGTGGGGCAGGAACTACTGACATCCATGAGCCTTGCCAACCTTCTGCCAGGTGGGATAACATAGGCACCATCACTTCTACATTTTGGGTGGGGAAACCGAGGCCTGTAACCTGACAAATCTCAAATCAAATTCAGGCTTCTGGATGCCACTTCCAGTTCTCTTTCCTAGACCTCACACTTGAGGATCTAGAGGAGGGATAGCCCCATACTGTCACACTTGTTACTATGTGGTGGTGGCAGATGACCTGGGCTCAGTGGGCCTCATTTAGTCCTGATCCCTTGGGACTAGGTCCATTTGCTGATGCGACTAAAGGAAGAAGCCTCTGTAACAATAGGATCCATGAGGGACTCTACTGGGTCTTCAGGTCAGAGACTGAACCTCAGTGGTTTTGTGTTTCTGCACGCCGCACTTCAACATCACCATATGCATGCATGTGTACCTTGCCATTCATAGCATCAATAATGTGGTGCAGTTGCAACCCTTGGAGTTACTCTAGTAAGTCTAGTCACTGTGCTATCAAGTCTTGACATGTGATGTCAAACCTGTATGTACACGTGTGTCTGTGTGTCTGCACGCGCATATCTGTGTGTCAGACTTCATTCTTGCTGGCAAATGAAGGAGCTAATATGAGAACATCTGCCATAGGCCTTGGAGAGCGGCAATGCTGGGCTTGAGTCCAGGTGTGGGATTCACTCTAAAGCTCTCTAGTTCCCTTCGTCTTTTGGTTCCAGGGTTTCCTCCCATTCAGCCCAGACCACTCGGCTGTAACTTGTGTAACATCTGCTGATCTGAGCTGTCTTCTGAGATAGTTTATGGGTTTGCTAGGGCACTGTTATGCATGAAACTTCAGGGCAGGTTGACTCTGCAGGGCACATCAAGAATGCCTACTCCATGTTAGCCACCTGCCAAGGACCCAGGAGGCATCACATTTTCACAGCTGCCCCCACCCAAGGGATTCATGAAGCTAGGAGTACACCAGTCTGACTGAGCCCGTGTGACAGGACAGATGACATCAGAAGGCCTCTTGTTGGTCTGTCTCTGTAGAGATGACAACCCTGACTCAACTGTCTCATTCTCTGAACCCCAGGGGAGAAGAGAAGGTGGAGCCAGAACAGGGGGTGAGTCATCTCTCTCTCTTTTTTTTTAATATAGGGAGCACAAATAAGGAAGCCTGTGTGGACACAGAGTGGGGTTTCCCTGGATGTCCCTGTGTCTTCCTGATAGGTGAACAAGCTGATGTGGGTTCTCCAATGCAGGAGATATAGCTGTGAGCTGACCACTTGCCCTTGGACTGCTTGCTTTGCATGGACCCAGAGTGACCTCTCCCTCCTCCCCCTTTCAGTGCAGAATGCATCGGGCAGTGACATTTAGAGCCAATTCAGGAAGGCATCTGACCTTGGGGAGGAATGTGGGCAATGTCTGCAGTCAGGAGCAGCTACCCCCTACCTGGTGCCCAGGAATGTGGGCTCTGGGCCACCTGCGGCCCCCAAGGGAGAGACACACGTGGTTGGAAGGCGGTGCAAGGTCCAAGAACCACACTGTTGGAAGCCTCTTGAGGTACCTGGTGAAATTCCTACATAGTACAGAGAGTGAAGCTGAGCTGTTGGTCTCACCCCTCCCTGTGCCCAGCACTGTGCCCTTTCCCGTCATCAAGGCAGGTCCCTGACAGCTGCAATCTCATGGACCTGAGGTCACAGACACAGCTGCAAGTTTTGCTTGTCAGACCCACCAAATCACAGAATGAGGTTTGCTGTAACAGTGGCTCCATTCATCCCACTTCACTGATGTGAAAGCTAAGGCCCGGAGAAGAGGTGGCGGCTGGCAGCAGTGGTCCCATGGCTCTGAGGTCCAGTTGCTTCAGGGCTGGAGGTCAGCATTTCCGCCGAAGACGCCTACTACACACTCCCACGGGACTCTTGCTGGGAATTCAACACTTCTGAGCTACTGTTGGTCAGAACTGCAGAGCAGACAATGAGTGCTGAGACTCTATGTGCTCTTTGTCCTGGCTGGGTAGCATTACAAGGTCAAGCTAGAACCAATAGATGTCTGGGACTGAATTTGAGAATGGTTTGGAGTAAGGACTCTTCTGACCCCTTGTGGCCACATCTAGGCATGACTGCTATGGGAACCTCCTCTTGGGAAGCACTCCAGCAAAGTTGGGGGGGCCTTGGGAGTCATGTCACTCAGGTGCTAGTTACACACAAAAAAAAAAATGAGGGGGGAAGATCTGCCTTGTTGAGTATCACCTGATGGACTGTGCTACTCAGAATGCTTGGGTAGAAACCTCTGGTTTCCATGGTGAAGCTTAATTAACCAACACTAGACAGAATGGTTTGGAAATTTAGAGGATATTTATTTCTCAGGAAGTTCTACAACAGCTGGCAGGCGCTGCTTCCCCTGCTCTGGGGGATTCTTCTCTTGTTCTGAGAAATCCCCTATGTGCTTGGAAGGGCCCATGGGAAGGCTGGGATGAGCAGAGAATCACACACAACACTCCAGAGCCTTAGAAAAGTGAAGCAGCAAACATCCTCTTTCCCACAAATACACAGGTACAAAATCAATAGGTACATAAAAGAGGCCATGTTCCTCTCACCCTGCTGGTGGGGCTGCTTGGAAGACAGGGCTGGGTGGCCAGGCCCACCTTCTCCCAGCCAGAGACACTCAGAGGCTACATGGTGTGGAGTGCAATGAGCCAAGAATAAGCCCTGACGTCAGAGGGAGTTTGGGCAGATCTTCTTCCAGAGCCCAGGAGGGCAAAAGTAGAGAATGGCAGGAATAAATAAATAAGTGAATAAATACATAAATAAATAAATAGATTTCAACTTGATCCCAGAAGCCTAAGGGCTTGAGCTGGAGGCTCAGGGCCCCTGGGATTTTTTCCCTCCAGAAAATAAGAGATCCAGTGACCAGCAGACAGAGAGATGAATGGGGCAAACACAAATCCCAAGCTACACCTCACTCAGCCTCCAGAAACCTGCTGCAAGCCAGCTCTGGAGGGAAGAGGGTAGCCCTGGAAATACCCCGAAGCTTGGGACTGTCCCCTTCCTGTGTTCTCTGGGGTCAGCACAACCTCCCTAGCTGGCCTTCATCCCGACCATATCCATGGGGGGAAACTGTGGCTGCTTCTAGGATTGACTCCTTCCCTAGAGAAGTTGAGGCAGAGGCCGGACCTTCTCCTGTCTTAGTGGCCTTCTCCAGGTCAGCTCAGAGAAGTCCTGGTGTCCTCTGGGCCACTTGGCTGTGAATCTCCCTACTCCCTCCAGCCCGGACCACTCTCAGCTCCTTTCAGACCAATGGGGAGAAAGTATCGGAAGCAGTGCGGAGATGGAGCAGGAGCTGCTGAATGGGCAGTTTGGGCAAGAAGCCAAACTGGACACATGACAAAATCCAAGGGACTCAAGAGTCCCAGGGCCCTCCTGGAGAAGTATGGCCAGCGGAATCTGGAGACCACAAAGTCGGGTGACTGCTGCTCAGTTGGGCAACAACACGTGCTCCAGGAGGTAGGTGAGGGAGTCCCAGTGCTTCCAGAGAAGGAAGAGGACGAGAAGCAGAAGGGCGGTGCTGGTGATGCGCAGGCGTGTCTTCATGAGCGGCGTGATGAAGTTGGCAATGGTGGACACGAATACCAGCAGCACGGCCATGAGTGCCAGGATCACATTGATGAACTTGCCCAGCAGCGCCCGCGCGTTGGCATTCTCGACACCCTCCAGCTGCACTACCTGCTGCTGCTGCTGCTGCAGCTCCAGCTTGGTAACCCGGGTCAGACAGGACTCCACAGCCTCCTGCAGAGCACAGGGGATGGCGTGTGCCAGCTCAGGTTAGTGGGACCGCTAGACTGAGTCCTATCTGTCTCCAAGGGCTTGTGGGCTGGCAGCTTTGGTTCCTGGTAATGTTGGAGTAAAAGTACCCTCGAAGAGGGGTAGGGGGATGATGCAAGTCACTGGTAGTGGTGCCCTTGGAAGGGATTAAAGCTAGCCTCAGAGTGAGGTAGTTCTGTGAAAGCAAGTCAGACCCCCGAATCTCTTATTCTCTACCTTGCCATGTGACTCCTCTACATAGCCTGCTATCGTGAAGCTATCGCTGTGATGTTCTCACCAGGGCTAAGTAGAGTCTGGTACCATGTTCTGGCCCTTCAGAGCTGTAAGCTGGGCAAATATTTGTCTTTACAAATTATCTGGCCTCATGAACCTTGATACAACAAAGGAAACCAGACTAGTATACTATTGCACAAAGAAGTTGGTAAAACACAGCCTCTTCTCATGGTCGAAAGAGATTCAGATTAATCTGCTGCTGCTGGGGACAGAGTTTGTCACTGATGACTATTTGGACGGGATGCCAGGAAATAGAAATCTTATTTAAAACGGGAAGGAGAGGGGCTGGCCTGATCACAGCTCCTAGTTGCGGCAGGCTAGTGCCTGGAAATGACAAGTGTCCATTGCAAAGCTGCCACTAAAGATGAGAGGACATAGGTGCCCCATGCCCATCATCTTGCCTTTACAGGCCTGGCTAAGGCCTGCCTTGCTCTGTCACTACTCCAGCATACCCTCTTCTGTACCCCAAGCCTATCTACCCATCATGTCGCCGTGTGTCTCTTCCTGCAGGCTGTGTCTGTCTGTCTGTCTGCCTTGTGTATGGAACAGCCTCTGATGATCGCCTCCCAGCACTTGAGCTGCTGTCAGCTCTATGAGCATATCTAGGCCTCCCCAGCGTGGTTTGAGGTCATACCTGGATATCCCGGGCCCTCTCGTAGGACTGGTAGGCCACCTTCTCCTCCATACTGGCCAGCTCTTGCTTTAGGTTGGTCATCTCATTCTGGTGAAGCTCAGTCAGGTCATTCAGCTGCTCTTCCAGTCTCTCATACCTGGTAGAGGGAGAAATGACACCATTCCTCTACCGAGCTGCCCTTTTTCCCCAGACACTCGCTGTCCAGGAAAACAGTCACATGTAGCCTACCATGTGCTCACTCCTGTTCTGATCTTAACTCCATGGCAATACAGACACCTAATAACGGAGCACTTGTGTATAACAGCCCTGAGCTAAAGATTCGTTCACATCACCTCATAGCGTCCTCACACAGGCCCATGAGGAAGTACCGCTGTCAACCCTAATTGACAGATATGGACAGTGATATGGGTTAAGGAACAACTGACTTCAATCTGGGACTTAAGTCCAGGCTCAGATATTTTCTGGGTTCCAGGAACAATGGGATATAAGAGGATGTGCTGAGTAGCACAAAGTATCAAGAGATGGGGTTGTTAGTTTTTAGGTGAGATTCCCCTCAAGTCTGAAAACTGTCATCTATAAAAGAGGTGCCAACTAAAGAAAAAAAAAATTCCCCAAATTCCAGAGAGCAAGAAGCAAACACCAGAGTGACTACGGGTTCAAAGAGGAAGGAGAAGGCCCAGACTCAATTCCTGAATAGCTTCTGCCTGGTGACCCAGCTGTCCATACTCATCCCTACTGGGCATTTATGGCTTGATTCATTCGGTCTTTACACTTGTTCTGTGAGATAGGATCAGTGTCATCTTCACTTTATGGACAGGGAACGAGGTGCAAATGTTAGTTTCTTTGTCTGAAGAATCAAAAATAAGAGCTGGGATTTCTCAAGCAGATGCCTCCAAAGATCATGTCCTACCAGAGTCTTTCAGAGAAGTGGCAACGGAATGGGCCCATGCCCCGGTTGCCCCTTTGTGCGCTAAATGTATGACAGCCAGGCAGGATGCCTAAAGCACCCCGAGACAGGCCGAACATTCCTTCCACGGGTTTGGAGGAAGCTTCTTTTGCTGGTAGCGCAGGGCCCTGACGGCTGTTCCTCCACTGACCTCCACAGTGCTGAGCCTCCTTCCCTCAGTGGGCTCACTGACAGCTGTAGAGACACCTACCTGTAGCGCTCCTCTTGCAGGCACTGCGTCATGTAGGTGTAGTCCCTCTGCAGCTGGGTCTTCAAATCCTCCATGGAGTCCTCTAGGTGTGACTGGCCTTCCTTTATCTCCCGCAGCTCCTCCAACAGAGTGTCCAGGTTCCCAGGAGCTCCATAAAGAGTGTTGGACTTGGGGCTCCCCAGTGCACCACCTGGTCCAGCCCCCTGAATTGCTGCCCGCCCCAGCGGAGCTGGCGCTAGCACTGGAGCATTCGTCGTCACTGCCGTACTTGGGGCTGGACACAAGTGTGGCACTGCCACTCAGCGCCCGGGTAGCCTCTTCAGGGGGTCCATCTTCCAGAGGGTCCTTGAGGTGGGCGATGTTGTCTGCACTGCCAAACTTGTTACGAATGAGACTGGCGAACTCCCGGGGCTTGGACACCACTGCGGTGTGGGTGGCCTGTGACAGGCCGGAGAGGCTGCCCTTGACGCCCTCCACCACACCACCCCCGAAGCCACTGATGCCTGCGCGCATGTTGGCACCCACATCCTTCAGCCCCTGTTGCATGTCACGCAACACATCCTTGGGCTGCCGGGAGGGCCCGTTCTGCTCAATCTCCTTCAGGCGCCTGCGGTAGTGCTCCAGCTTCTTGTGCAGCTGGGCTATGGTCTGGGCCGACTTCTGGTTTTTCTTTTCAAACACCTGCTTGATGCGCGACACCTGCTGCTTGTCGGCATTGTTGGCCAGCTTCAGGTACTCGGCCACGTTGTCGTCCCGTGCCTCCTGCTCGATCTTGATCTGCTCCGTGATCTTCAGGATCTTCTGGTGCAGGTGGTCAATGGCGGCCTTAGTCCTCTGGGGGTCTGGAGCCCCCTCTGGCACATCCAGGCTGATGGGGCCATCTGTGTCACCGTGGCCAGAGCCGGAGGGGAGGCCCAGGGGCACGAGGTCTCCCTTGTCACCCTGGGGGGGAAGAGAAGCAAAGGAAGCATGAATACGCACGAGGCGCGAGACGGGTTCAGCAGCACTGTGTCCAGGCCTCCCCAGGATGGGGCCTCTCCATCTGGACAATGGATGCAGAGTAAAGAAAAAACGTCAGCGAAAAACGTCAAAACCTCTACAGCAGAACTCCCATACCTCTGTGCTGCATGCGCCCCTTACACTCATTCTCTCCAAGCTCCATGGTATTCCTAAAGTGCAGGACAGGCAGATCTACTCTTCTTCTGGAGCAAGGTGGTCTAGCGAGTGACTTGGAGGCACACAGCTATGAAAAGATGGAACTTCTTGCCCAGAATCCTTGCTGCTTTGGTGCAGGGACTAGACAAATCTGAGTCCCAGTCCCACTCTTCAGCCCCACTGAAAAGTCCCAAGTCTTCTTGATGAGCCGTCTCTCTGGACTCAACTTCCCTATAAGGCTTCTAACTTGAGCATGCCTCTTCTTCAGAATTGAACAAAGTCTACACGTTGGCCCCATGCCTTCCAGCCCCCTACGCTGTCTTCACTGGCACAGGCCACTGGCGCTGTGTTACCTTCCAAATCTCGAAGGGCATCATCAGTCTCTTCTGACTCAGGTCCCTTCCCAGACTCTCAGAACTGGGAGAGGAGAGTGCACCCACTCGTTCTGCTGGGTAAGTCCTTGAGGACTGAATACCAGAGGTAAGTCACAAGCCAATAGAAACAAGCTACAGACAGGCCTGAGGGTATTAGCTGCGCAGTGAGAAAGGAGGGCATTCAAGAAGGAAGGCAGGTCCTCTCTTTCCCACACCAGACAGGCAGGCTTCCCGAACACATTGGGATGGCCTAAAACTTAGACAAAAAGAGGAGAGGTCCAAGAAACGATGAAGAGGAGGGAGAGAAGAAGGAACATAGAAGATAGGAAGGACTGGACACAAGCTGGACATGCACATATCTGAGAGGCTGTTGACCCCAGGCTGCTGGGCCGTGCCTGTCAGTGATCTGTCCACAGTTGAGTCCTGAGGCTTATCACCACTCAGCGGAAACAAGGCTGGGACAGATCACTGTGGGGTAAGGGTGGGGTGAGCTCTGTGCTGGCAAGGGTATTAAACACAAAGGAAACAGCCCAGTCACAAGCACAGGAACCAGAAATAGCATGAACCAACCATAGGCAGAAGTCACTTGCTGGATCTCTATTAAGATACAGTTACTAGGAAACAGGGCCCTGCCAGACCTGGGAGGGGGCTGCTTTAGGCTTCCCCTGGGGCTTATTTAGGTCACACCCATGAGGATGTGGGGGAGAGGAAAATCTCCTGGAGTCAAGGCTTTCTTCCTGGCTTGGCTTTGGGTATCCCCTCTTTTCATCTTCCCCTCTAGGCAGGTGCTCATGCCTTAGGGATCTAAACAGAGTTTGGACTAAATTTAAGAGATCTTATCCACATATTTACTCAATATTGACAGAATTACTCAAAAGTAAGCTCTATATACAGCATATGGCTTTTAATGTCAAAGAACATGGTCCTCTTATGAAGTCACTGTCCTTACCATAGATGCCCCTCTTAATTTCCTCCCGGGAAAAAGAATATGCAGACAATGGGGACTGGCAGCAATGGGTTTGACAGTCAGAGGGCATGCACCACTGGCTCTTCTTGGTAAGTGGACAGCACTGCCACCTACTACAGACGGTGGAATGAGCAATGAGAATGGATGGGAGAACACTGCGAACAGAATAGTGCTTTAGAACTGTGTGTGTCTTGCGCCCCTCCACGATATCTGTCTGGCTCACAAATAAAAAGCAGAGCAGAAGCTGCGAAATGCCCAGGAACAAGGCAAAACACTCCTGAGCTCTGAAGGTGGTGGCAGATCCCTTACCTAGGATCCTGCCCCCCAACTCTGCACCCTTCCATCCATCACTCTGCTTTTCCATCCTTCAACCCAGATTCTGGTCTCAGTAACCTGCTAGGCAAGCCCCAAGGTGACAGATGGGCTTAAATGTCTGCTCAGGCTGTTCCATCCGTAGTCACAGGGAGATGGCATCATTTTCCTTTGGCCCCTCAGGTCTCCTCTTGCCCTGGAATTTCTGTTCTCATTCCTCACAGCAGATAAGTCAAAAACATTACACCACTTGTCTACAGCCTGACTCAGGTACGGCCCTCAGTGCTTCTCAGGGTCTTCCCCAAGCCACTCGCCAGGACAGCTGGAGCGGATTCAGGAGTGCGGCCAGAGACGGCCGGAACCCTGGCCTGGACACACCTCAAATGGAGACTGAATGGCCTCATTCTAGAGCAGATTCTGCTCACCCGGACTTGTTCTCATTACACGCAAGGTGGCTGACCCTAGGAAAAGTTTCTCCAGAGTTTGGAGGACAAGGAATATTCTTATCATCCTGTACGCTCACAGGAAATACTAGATAATACCCACTTACTGAGTGCAAACCCTACTCCTGAAGGACATGCTACACCTCCTGAAGAGGCTGGACAGTCTATATAGCAGAAAAATAGGAATTGAAAGCCGGCTCTGAAATTTCCTATGTTTAAGAGGAGAACAGACGTTCCCAGGGCCAACAGTGGGATGGAGGGACCCAAATTCCTCTTCCCCTTGCTAGCCCCTCTTTTCAACTCTCAGGTTCAGACTTCGGCCTGGGTCCTGCAGCAGAACACCAACTCCTTCCTCTCCTGATGGCTGCCACCTGCTGGCATGTCCTGGTCACACGACAGCCACCTTCCCAGGGATGGATGTCTGAGGAAATGGGGCCTCTCCAGAGCTTGCCTTCTCCAGATCCTTTTGGTTGAGACAGGGTCTTACTTTGTTGCTCTGGGCTGGCCTGGAATTCATAATATAGCCTGAGTTAAACTTGAACGCATGCAAATATCCTGCTTAGCCCCACAGTGCTGAGATTACAAGTGCTGGCCACCACTCCAGGCTACAAAACCCCTCTAAGACTAGAGAAGGGCAGCGAGGCAAGGAATGGAAAAAGCCAGTGAGCTGGCAGACAGTCACAGAAGGATACAGAAGGCTTATGCTTTAATAAGCAAAAGAGAAGTAGAGAAGGAAAGTGAGAGCTCTTCAAATGATGGAAAAGCAGAGAACTCAAAGGACCTGCCAAGAACGGCCTGAAACCCAGTGAGAGTTAGGGGCGCAGCACTTGGTTGGCATGCATGAGAGGTGGGTCTAAATCCCGGCATTTAAAAAAATAGCAATGGGACAGGAGGCAGGTCTGTGCAGGCCATGGCAGGGACCCAAAGTTTGCATTTGGGCACTGATTTGGAATCCTAGTTCAGCAGACACCAAGCTGTGGACCTCTGTAAGGTCATTATCCTTCCTGAGACTTGCTTTTCTCATTTGGGAAATGTACTCACAGGATAAAATGAGATACTGAATAAGAAGTATACAGCATATATTCCAAAATAAATACAAATTAATACACTGTATACTCATTCGAGGGTACAATGTTTTTAGTAAAGCAATTCAGTGGTGGTGAGCATGTGTACAGACTAGAATCCTCATGCTTTGCTGGGAGGAAGGAGAAATGGTTGGGCCACTTGGAGACGTACAATGGTTCCTTGAAAAGCTAAATTTAGAATTACCACATGACCCAACAATACTCTTAGGTATATACCCAAAGCAATGAAAATAGCATTCAAACAAATACTGGAACAAAGTTCACAGTGGCATTCTTCACAATAGTAAAAGGGTAATATGACTCAGAGATGTCCATTTTAAGCCAATGAATGTGTCAACAAAATAAGACACTCCACATAATGGAATACTGTTTGGCCACAAAAGGTTATGAAATCCTGATGATGCTTGAACACACACAAATCTCAAAAATAGCTTGCTGAGTGAAAGCTGTGCATTGAATGATTCCGCTGTGAGCGACATTCAGAGTACTGAATCCAGAGAGACTGCAGATTACCAGTTTCCAGGGACTGGCCAAGGGAGAAAAAGGAATGAGTGCCTAATCAGCACAGGAGACCCTAGGGACTATGAAAATGATTCAGAACTAGAAGGAGATGACAGTTATAGTGTGGGTATGGAAGGCCAGGTCTTGACTTGTACCACATTTCAGAGTGGTCTTCAAGAGAATGTCTGGTCTTCCTCACTTTCTCATGTTTAGAAGAGCAGTTTTTGCCAGAGGCTGCATCCTGGTCTAGGTGACTAAAAAGACGAGTAATACAGATTAACTCAACACCAAGTCATTAGCAGGTGAAAATCTCAGGTGCCCAGGATATAGCAGAGCTCAGGTTGCACAGACACCATTGCCCTCTCTCCAAACAGTGAAGAGCGCTGCCAGCCCAGGTCACCAGCCGCAGCACCACACCAAAAGCCTCAGCCTCTATACCATGGTCTACTCACTCTCCTTTCCCGCCTGAGATGAACTTGTCACTCTACAGGTGCCTGAGCCCTGATGAATCCTTCTGCATGGGCAGTACAGACTCTAAGAAGAAAAAAGGCAGGAGGGTCACGTCTATGACAGTCCATTGGGGAGGGAGGCCATGACATGGGCCTACACAGTAAGTCACTAGCTTTGGCAGTCCTGTTCCAATTCAACAGTCATTCCTTTGTCTGGCTGATGGTTCTCTTTCCTGGTAGGGACATATGGGCCACCTCTGAATAGGTCATCACGCTGACCCAACGACCCCGAGGGGAGCAAAGAAATGGTATGGGGAAACACCCGGTGAGTGGCTGGACGGGTGTCTGGGAACCTAAGAGGCTCTTCTCCAGGGGGCAGGGAGCCAAATGCTTAGACCTAGTAAGTGACACAAGGGGCATATGCATACATAGGTTACCTGGTGCAGAGTAAGGTGAGACACCCCATCCCCCATCAGTGAGGCCCTAGTCACACATGCCCAGTGTCTTTGGAAGTCATGTCACATTTTTACAAAGCGATTGCAAGATATATAGACTAGAGACAGACAAAAGAACTCAAACATTCTTTTATGCAGCACCCTACCTATCTCAAGACAGCACATATATCAGTTGCCTATAAGTGCCATGCTTCCTGCAGCCAGAAAGCTCACTCTGCTCCTAAGGACCACTCTCCCTTGCCTCTCATCTGTGCCTCAGCTTCCAGTGCTTTCCATTAAGGCTACCCCTTAGTTGTGATCAGAACTACATGGTCCCCTCTGTCCTGGCCTGCTGAGCACAAAGCCCTTCTGTGTACACAAATTCCCAGTGTTCTCTCTCCTCTCCTTGGATCCACAGACTCTTAGTTATGACCCTAGACCTGGTTTCTTACTGTGGAATTCTCCAGAAGCTGAACACTACGTTCCTAGACTCTCCATGGTCCAGGGAGTCAGTGCTCCCAGAACACTCCCATACCTACTCCCTGCCACTGCTTTTCATATGGAGTGATATGACCAGAAACAACCTTCACACTGAATTTCACACCAGCTCCCATCGGTAGAGTTCTCTAAACTAGACAGGAGGGGGACTGAGTTGGCCCCAGAGTGCCCCGAGGAGGAGGAGTATGGCTACCTGGTGAGCTCCAGAACAGTCTCCCCTGTCCCCCCGCCCCACCAAAGCTCCCAGGCAACTGTCTCTCCTGCCCTATACTGAGAAGCTCACCTGTGTGGGCACTGCTTCCCAAATCCCTGCTGGTGATGAGGTGTCAGGAACCTTAAGGCTGCAGCTGTCTGAGGACAGGGCCAGGCTCCCAGGCTCCCAGTCCCTGCTCACTGTGGGGAGTCTAGGTCTGCGAGTGGGGGTGTTCAAACTCCCAGCCTCTGCAGCCGCCATCTCTAGCCTGTGGCCAGCCAGGGCTTAGAGCGGATTGCTCTGGATTTCCTCCTCCCCGGGGCTTGGCTGTGGCTGCTCCTTCCCATCTGGCAGGGTATGTGGAGTTTATCCAGCAGGAGACTCATGCGCTGAGAAGGGACCCTTCTCAAGCAGGTGTGTAGGAGGATGCCCAGACGTGACAGGCTTGGCTGAGAGCAGAATGTAGGGACAGGGCAACGCAAGAGAATATATGGCAAGTTCATCTGCATTGTTTGCCCACCAGACGGGCATTCCAACCACACCCCTCCTGCCTCCGTGCTCACAAATGCACCCAGAAACCCTATCACAAGCAGCTCACAAGCCGACCAACTTCCTGCTTCAGCTGAAAAGGAGTGGGCGTCCCGGAGTTCACTCCCTCTCTCCCTGCTCACTGTCCCAACCTAGCTTCTCTAATAACGGTATGGAGGAATCAGAGGGCAGCCAGTCTCACTAGGGGGATTCCTCGGCCCTGAGATCATGTCCAGAAATGCATTCTGCTCTGGGCACCACTGCAGTCACTTTACAGCTTCTGCTTCCTATTCTCTCTGCTGTCCCCAGCAAAACACTCAGGATACAACATGGATGACAAACTCACAGCAGCCTCCTTTTCCTTGGACTTCATCGGTACAGCGAATCCTGCGGCCAGCAGAGGGAGTCAGAAGGTCACAGACGAGGACAGCAAGCAGAGAGCCAGGAGATGGAGCAGTCAGCAAAGTTCTGGGTCCAGCTGTGTCTCTCCCGAGGCAGAACACCCATTCAGAGACGTTACTGACTCTGCATCCTTGGAGCCCAGGGACACACTCAGGGCTTAAATACTTAAGGTCAACATAGATCACGCTGATGGGGCAGTCCCAAGTTCAAGAAGGTTCCAAGAGATAAGGAGGGCCCAGTGCTATCTGTGAGGGCCAGTGACGAGGCTTGCAACCAAAATCTCCTAGACCAGGAATCCCCACACCCAGACTCATGGAAAGAGCACAAACATGCGCTTTTTGATCAGTTGGAGTTGTGGGGAGAAGGGCCAGGCAAAGCACATTCCACGGTCCCAATATGTGGGGCTGCCTCGGACCTGTGGGATAAGGAAGGGTCCCAGCAGATCCGCTTTCATGAATGACTTCCTCCTAGACTGCTCATCCCTATACTGTGACAGCAAGCTTGCTGCTCTCGCATGACGATTGTTTATAAGTTTTTGTTGTCCCTGTTAAACTAGGAGAAAAGCAGGAATCAGATCCTATGTTTACCTGGGCCCCTTCCTGTGCTCAGCACGGGGCTGACTATCCCTTGACAGTGTAAAACGGCTGACTATCTCTCTGAGCACTAATGGAAGTCCTCTGCTGCACTTCTGTCCTACTCAGCAGCAAGTACAGCTTGGCTTTCTCACACTAGAGCTAAGATTTTTTTTAACATTGTAAGCAAAGGAGGAGGAAAAGAAGAAAGAAGGAGAACAACAACCACTACTACCAGAACTAGAACTGCTACTAGTGGTAATGACAGAAGCCGTGGCAGTAGCAATGGCAGCGGGAGACCAGGAGGTGGGAAGGGCTGAGCCCTTACGTTGTCTTTGGTACAGGCCTTACTCTCCGGACTTCCCGATCCTGGAGGCTCAGAAGCAGCAGAGAGTGTTCTACAAGGCCACGGGACTAAAATGACCAGGATGACGTTTCATGTTCCACTCCTGGAGCAACTTAGCCACAAGTATAACAACGATGGACAGGAAAAGGGAGAGAATAGGTCAGTGGTGAAACAACAGTCCGCTAAGAGCAAAGGGACACCAGGAATCAGGGGCTGTCTGCCGGACCAGCTAGCAGGACAGAGAGTCAGTTTTCCTTTATTATACCATGCTTATCTTAGAGAAACGAGGGAGGGAGGTGGCGATGCATGCCATGGCACACAGGGGGAAGTCAGAGGACAATTTTCAAAAGTTGGTTTTCTTCCTCTAACTGTGGGTTTCTGGGAATCGAACACAGATCTCCAGGTTTGCATCTTGCTGGCCTTGATCTTATCATTTTACATGATCAGAGTTTCTGAATCTGCCACAAATAAGCAGCAGGGAGCAGTTCAGGTCCCAGGGTTTGAGATTTGGTTCTTTACTTGCTCCCAAACCTTGTTAAGATTCCCCCAAAGGTTCTAAAACTCAGTTTTCACAATCGCAATGGGAAAAGCGTGAAGGGGCTAAAGGCAAACATGTCAGATGTGCCGAGGATGGACCCTCATGGGTAGGAATAAACCTTCTAGTGGCCTGGCAGAATGATTGGAGTCAAAAGTGTGCCTGACAGAGACCTTTACAGGCTACCCACAAGCTAAGCAGCCTAGACAGGCACTGGCTGTTTCTTCCCAGCCACAAAGGAGACAGATGATGTTTTCCTTTTTTCCCTCTTCCTTTCTTCCTCCACCCGGTCTTCCTTTTCCTCTTTCCCTCCCTCTTAAAGAGGGTGCCCAAGGAACCAAACCGCATCAAGAGCAGGGATGAGTAACAGGGATATATGTACACTGAGCCCGAGAGGCTATGAACTAGACTAGAACGAGGTCTCCTCACTGTCCGCAAGTGTACACATGCACACGCACAACACCATACCAACAGTACCTAGAAAACTTAGACTGGGAAGGAAAAGTAGCTGCCACCTGGAGCAAAGTTGAGGGAGTGGTGGGTAGACATGGGGAAAGTTATTACAAAGACATTCTCCTTTCACAAAGAAAATATGCTATAGGGTATATGCTGCTGTGTTACTTTCCAGCGGTCTTGGTCAAGCTCCCAGTCACTGGCATGGCTAAGGTCATACCTCTGCAGAGACAGGGACATCACCACTAGACTCAGGCTCAGGCAGCTGAGCTATGACTGGGCTTCATGGGCTCACTTTCTTCACCTTTCTGAGTGGAAGAGTACAGGGATAACAGGCAGGCATGTGTTGTCCTGGAGGGGAGGCTGGAAGCCCAGGTTTTGGGCCCAGCTTCTCTCTATATCCCTCTTTCTCACTGGATGTCTCCTTGTTTAGTTTAATCCTTTCAAATCCTTCTCCCTCTTCCCTTAATTTTGATCATCATGCCCTTATTTGTTTAAACATTAAACGTTTTGTTTTTTCTTCCTTTGTCTTATTATTCTCAAGTTCCCTCTCCCCCTTTTTATTTATTTATAATATGGATATAATGTATAAGTAATATATATTAATTATGAGAGAGAGAGAAAACACAGGCATGCATATCATGAAATGGAAGGTTCCAGAAGTCACTTCTTTTCTCCCACCAGGCGGGCTTCCGGTGATTGAACTCACATGGTTTGCAAGCTGGTGCCTTAGCCACTGCCTGTCTGTCTGCTACCCTTTAAAATCTTACTACTTACATTCTTTTTCTTAAAAAGATAAAATAAAATAAAAATAGTGCTGGGTAAGCTTGGTGCACTCCCCCTCAGCTCAGCACACTCCGTATATTCCAAAGAGCAAGAAGGCTGAGGATGCATTGAGAAGCCACAGGCTGCAGAAGCAAAGAATGCAGGGAAGCAGCTAAATTAAGTACCTGAAGAGGTGAGGCCTTTAAAATATCCCAGGCCACATGCACAGTGCTGAGCAAATCTCAGTGAGGATTCCTCCTTGAGAGGGAGCTGCCTTTCTGATGATTAGCAAGCCCTTCTGGAAACGGGGTAGGGACAGGGAAGATTCATGACCTAATATTCACTTTCCAACTTAGTCTGAAGGTGAATCTTCTTAGGGACTCTGGACACCAATGGTACTGTTTCTCTCTGGGGAGCAGATATTTTTCACTGTGCACTGTAGCCAAAGTGGGCAGTATCCTAGGAGCAGTATCCATGGAAAGATATGGCCCAGGAGCTGGAGAAGCAGACAGAGGGGCTAGCAAAAGGGATACCATGACAACACACACACACACACACACACACACACACACACACACACACACACACGAGAGAGAGAGAGAGAGAGAGAGAGAGAGAGAGAGAGAGAGAAAACGCTTTCAGCTGCTTTTGTTGGTCTAATACTTTAAATGCTCCTGAGGAAGGAGTCCTTCCAGGGCACAAGAACCTGAGAAGTAGAAATAACTGCTTTCCTGGGTCACATTTAAGCAGATCAAATTCATGCCAGGCACGCAGAGATGATGATGACGCCTCTCTAATCACTCTGATCCCCAGAGAAGTTCATACTGGAAACAGGCCCAAGAGAAAGTGACCCAAAGAAAAATGGTATCTCCTTTCTGTACAATTTTTAGGACACATGGCATCCTCTGTCCAAACTTATTTGCTGAGAATTGAGAACAATTCCTTTTGGTAGCACAGAACTGAAACAGAAAATTGCTGTAGACTCCTGCTGACTCAAGAGCTTTAAGCTTACAATGAGCTGATGTAATTAAACAAAAATAAACTTGAAAACACTCTGCAAACCATGGCTTGCTCCTCGACTGTTGACACCAGGAGGATTTTCATAGGACACGACCAGCATGTTCTAGAAGACATGCCTAACAAGGTCAATCTCTGAGAAATAGATAGACATGCCCAGGGCCCAGGTAATGTGTCTGAAGCTGCCTTCTCGTGAAGACAAGAGACATTATACAATGAAGTTAATATTACAAGACACCTGTGTTTCCAGTGCAAGACTAGACTTTCTAGCCGCCCCAAGGAGGCCCCCTGGACACAGTATCACTATGGATCTGATTTAGCTTTTGCTGAACATGCTGAATTATTCACTAGCTATGGATACCAACTTAGCTCTGGGACTGGAAAGGTGGTGTCTGGAGAGCTGTAAGGGAGAGGAAAAAGATGCACCAAAAACCAGACTCGGAGGAAGGTCAAAAAAGATGAAAGAAGGAGGGCCCGAGATGGCCTTTATAGCCCAAGGAGCAGAAGCAAGGTGCCAGTAGAAGTAGCCAGAGGATCTGTTTGTGGTGCCCTGGCACCTGTCCCTAAAGAAAAAAGGGAGGTGGGAGAAGGCTTTACCCCAAGCTCATCACTGCAGCTCAGTGAGCCCCTGATTCTTTAGGACTCCCAAAGGGACGCAAGGGTGTGTGCTCCATATCTGCTTCTCTTCAGAGCCTTCTGGCTTGTAAGGCATGAAGACAGAAAGTCTAAACTGTGTACAAAAAGACGCAGCAGCAGGGATCAGGTTAACTGTATTGTATTTCCATTGCCTCATCTGGCACCAAGGAGACCGAGGTCACGTTTCTCATCTCAGGGACGTGGCAGATATAGGGAAGAACAGGTACTAGGAGACCTGTGCCAATCCCCATGACCCATGCCCACATCCCAACACTGGCTCTGCACAGTCTGAGCACGATGGCATCCTTCTACGTGCTGGCGACTGTCACCTCCTTGGGCAGCAGAGGGAATGGCTGTGGGAGTCAAAGTGGAGAAAGCTGGACTGGTATTGTCTCAGTCCCAGGGGCTATACACAATGAGCTCATTTCCCACAGTATTCAGGACTGAGTTTAGAAAGAAAAACTGAACAGGGAAGTTACTCTTCTTTTAAATTCTCACCCATGCTGGACAAGCACTATGCCACTGAGTTACACGCTCAGCAACAAGTTATCTAACTTACTGGAAGTGTCCTGTCAACAGCACACTCCAGAAGCCAGAACCAATCAGAAGAGCACGGGGTACTTCCATCTAAAAGTCAGTGGAGGAAAAACACAGAACTGCCATTTCAGATGCTGGATGTCTGCTGGGGCAAGTGAGCCCAAATTTGATCTTGGAGGTCCAAGAGACTGTTGTTGCTATGATCTCTGAAGTCCAGAGCGTTTGTGAGAGGAAGAGTCCTCATTCTTTGGCCCCTCTTTGAACAGGACCACAGCAAGGCTTTTCCTGAACATGACAAATTAAAATCACAGTAAAAATAGACCTTGGTTCTTTTGGCACAACAGGCTAAAGAATGGCAGTGGAGGCTTACATTACCAGCAAACATTACTGAGTCAGGACACAATGGTCCATGGCAAATTGGAGCCATCCAGCCTGGGCCTGGCAGGCATCTGGCAGCATGACACCGGCTCCACCAAGAAGCAGGACAACTACCCCTGGCTTGCCCTCTGCCTCAGGGAACTTTCCATGCAGAGAAGAGGAAGACTGGATAGGGGAGGAGGCAGAGATCTAGTTGATCATGTGTGTGGCTATGCCACGGGGAAGGTTATTGCACTGTATGGTAGCTGACTGTATTTATGTGAACTGGCTAGTAACGGGACTGACCTAGGACAGTATATCTGCAACTCCTGTGTGTGTGTAGCCAACCCCAGGAATCCCAAGCAACCCCAGCAGGGATCCCATGGGAAAGTGGTCTGCTGTCTCCAATGCCCAAGGGGACATGTTTGGAAACCTTGATCATCAGTCAGCGTTGCCTACCTCTGAGCCAGCAGACTCCTAGACGTAAATAAACCAGGGCCCCTGGGAGTCTGCCAAGACTTCAGTCTTCTTGAGAAGAGGTGGGGCCAAGGGTAGGTCTCCTCCCTTACCATTCTAAGAGTAAACAGGGAACTTATTTATACAGTGTGGGGAAATCTTGCTGGGTAAATCTGGTTACTCAGAACATCCTGAATCTGTCCTAGGCTGGGTGATGAGCTGCACCCTTGGGTTCTCCCCAGTTGGACCTGGACAAAACACTCCGGAGCCACAGGGCAGTATCTGGAAAGGTCACATCTCTGCCCTTCACCACAGCATGACCCCCAAACCAGGGTCTACATGGAAAAGCCTAGCGGCCATAAGATTCTCCCAAGGTTGCCCAGATGCCTGTCCAGCCCTGCCTTGCACAGCAACTCAGCCACATAGGACAAGAGGGAGAACGAAACCAGGCTAGAGTCAGGAGACAGGCATGGCAGTGCTGGCATCATCCCCTTTCTCCAACCTCTAATGTGGTGCATCTTTTACCAGCCAACAGTGGGCAAGGCTGCATGGAGAGTTAGGACAGTTAGGGAGAGAAAGAGTTCTGAACAGGCTGAAACAGAAGGGATGCCCAGCCAGACAAGATGAGAGAAGAGAAGGGGGATAAAAGCCTCTGATCCCCACATTCTGCAGGAACTGCAGGGGAGGAGAGAGGAAGAGAAAAGATCAGTGGAGACTTGTCAAATCTGCTTTCTAAAGAGCCAAGTCCAAATCCAAATCCAGCTAGTGGTTCCTTCTCCCAGGCCCAGGGCCTATTCCCAGAGGTTAGGTCAGTACACAAAGTTACCCTTGTCTATTCCTCTGCAATGCCCCAGTGCAGTGACAAATGATATTTTCCCCCACTTGACATATGTAAGACAGTATGATGACGTTTTTCAGTATCATGCACATAGTGCAAAGCAATTGAGTTATTGGGGATAATTTTGTTGTTTTTATAGGTAAATAATCAAAGCTACAACACAGCTAGCTGGATACGGGAGTAAGCGAATGGTTCCCACTTTCGGGGTGGAGCTGCTTTCCTGGTCAGGTCCCCTGTTTTCTTGGGAAGGGAACTGGGTGAACCTCTATGGAACTGCTGCCTTCAGGGTAAACTGGTAACTCAAGCCCTACCATGGTGCTCTGGTGCAAAAGCCAGCTGGTAAGTTCTGAACAATGGCGGGATGTGGGGAACAGGGGAGGCTTATGAATTAAAAATAGATGCTAGTAATCGCCAGGGTGCCTGCAATGGAGCATGTGAGCCGTGTTTACTAGAGAGAAGAATACGTCCTATTCATACCCAGACCAACCAGGGTGGAACCAGCGCTTCTCACACCAGCCAATGGTCTGACAAATCAGCTGATGGTACTTCAGGGATTAGGGCAACTAAAGTCCCCTTTTCTAAAAGACAGGAAGATACCATTCTCCCTTAACCCTCTCTCCCCCCCACCTCCTCCTTCCGTGCCCCCACCACCGCAGGGTCACACCCTTGCAGATCAGGAACAACTGTACTGGAGGAAAAAGTAGGGCCCAGAGACAGTTTCTTCCAGGGGTGCCTCAAACCCGCTCCCTACTGGGCTGTATAAAATTGTCCCTTCACTGTGTTAGTGCCCTTGCTACATTAGGGACTCCAGGTCTCAGTCGGTCTTGTGAACAGACTAAAAACACAAGATCTAATTTCTTCTCTATCAATACTTAGCTACAAACCCTGGGCAAGCAGTTTCTCCCTTCACTTGATGATGGAGATAATGATACCTGCTCTGCCAGCTGCAGAGTACACTGCGAAGCCAGACCATGCAAATACAAGAAAGCTGGAAGTTGAGTAAGGATAGAAGACTAAAGAACAACTATTTCCTCCACTATCATCCTGAATGCAGGGAATCATCTCCCAGTTAGATTACCAAGTCTCTGAGCCTGGTCTTCCACACACAGGATATTTTCCTTCTCACATATCATCTTGGAGATGGTGTGAAGACAAACATGGCTATATGGAAAAGCCCCAAGCCACTGTCCAAAGCCCCCAGACTCCTGCACACCCCGACAGCAAACATCACGAACCAGACAGTTTCTGAAGGTGCCCCCCCCTGCCCACCTATCCCCTGTCTTCCCAGGCAGTTGGAGAGCTGAAGGGGAATCCTAGTTGACTGGCAGGTCCCAAGGCATACATTTCCCCTCCTTAGAAAATAGCTACCATACTCAGCCCCTCACATGACAAGATTTTTCTAATTAAATTTCTAAAACATATTCACTGACTCACCCATGAGAGGTGGGCCTGGTTGTTGCTGCACACACAGCGCTTGCTCATTAAGGGCTGAACAACCTGGTTCCAGCTGCTGGGCCCACTAGCTCTCAGGTTCACAAGGCCACACTGTTTCAGCCAGGATATCCAGACCTCCGTCTCAGAGCACACACCTCCCAGCAGAAGCCAGGCTTGCAAACGCAATCCCATCATTTTAAATGCTTCTCTATATGCTGACAACTCCCAAATTTATGCCTCTAGGTTGGATCTCTCCCCAGGACTCCAGACTCGTTTTTCTGACTGCTTATTTGGCATTTCCGCAGGAATGTTTAATAGCTGCCTCAAACCTAACACAGCCAAAACCTAGATCGGCACCCCCACAGGAATAGCTGTTCCATTTGCCATCTTCCTTACCACTCAGTCCACAATTTCTGCTGTTCTGCAGCCAGGCCCCAAACTCATGAGCCATCTTGGACTTCTTCCTTTCTGTCATGCCTCATATCCAATCCAGCAGAAAACCCTTGGCCCGAGATCTCAAATGAATCCAGATCCAGCCACCATTCTCCACAAACACCTCATCTGACCATCAACTCTCCTGCCAAAATAACTCAACTCCCCCAGTCACAGACCAAGTGAACTTGTACCAAGCCTTCTAGTGACCTCCCACATCACTTGAAAAGGAAAAAAAAGAAAAACCCAAAGTCCTTTTCCTAGCATACTGGACCCAATCCATTCCCACTCCCTTCCCTAGTGCAGCCTGTGCCTGATTTTCTTCTATGTTCTCTACTTTGCTCTCTCTCTACTCCAAATGTACATGACTCACCCCTCACAATGTCAGAGAGGTTTTTTCTGGCTAGCCTGTCAAATAGTATATCAAGAATCATCTCTGTCATCTCTACATTTTGTTTTATTTCTATTTTAAATTTATATTTGGGGCTGGAGAGGTAGCTCAGGGGTTAAGCCTCCGCCTTGCAGGCGGAAGGTCCTGAGTTCGGATCCCAGATCCCACGTATAGACGCCAGGCGGAAGTGGGGGGCGGGGAGGGGGGGCCTGCGTTTCTGGCCTGGTAGGGCGGAGTCTGTGAATCCCGGGGCGGAGGAAGTGGAGGCGTCCATGGTGGTTCCCGAATTCGTCCGTGGTTCTACACACACACAGATGCGCGCACACACGCACAATTGAATAAATAAAAATAAAAATAAATTTGGTGGTTTTTTTTAACCACCAAATATATTATGTTATCATTTAATAGTGGTTTCCTTCCACTAGAATAGATGCTCTATGACAGCAGAAACTGTTCTTTAATTTACTGAAGTATCCCTAATGCCTAGAACAGTTCCTGGCACTGAGTGGATGCTCAATAAATGTGTGTTAAATAAAGGAAAAGCAAAGCCGCCTGAGCT
Source organism: Typhlomys cinereus (assembly GCA_023101885.1). NCBI lineage: Eukaryota > Metazoa > Chordata > Mammalia > Rodentia > Platacanthomyidae > Typhlomys > Typhlomys cinereus. The sequence continues at coordinate 2,830,024 of JALPQD010000179.1, forward strand.
GCAGCCACCGCACATCCACTGCCTGCGCTCCACCACGCCATGGAACATCTCGATAAAGCGGCGCTCAACGCGCTGCAGACACCCGAGTTCAGAAATGAAAGTTCTCTGGCCTCCACCTTAAAGATTCTTCTGTTCTTCACAGCTTTCATGATCACTGTTCCTGTTGGACTGTATTTCGCATCCAAGTCTTACATATTTGAAGGTGCGCTGGGGATGTCCAATAGGGACAGTTACTTCTATGCTGCCATTGTTGCTGTCATCACGGTTCACGTAGTCCTGGCCCTGTTTGTTTATGTGGCTTGGAATGAAGGCCCACGACAGAAGCGTGAAGGCAAGCAGGATTAAAGCGGCTGTTACCTTTTGATAGTGTGGAGGTTGTTTTTTAAGTATGCTAGTTGCTTTTGAGTGTATTGATAGTAAATGTGCTTTGTTTAAATAAAGTTGCAAGAACATGTAAAAAAAAATAAAGGGAAAGCAGATGAAAGTGTTGAGGGATGGAAAGGTTAGCAGGGGTCTGCTACAGACATGTGGGCTGTGACCATGTCATAGAAAGTCTTTTGTCTTAAAAGCAAGGTCATGTGTGGTTCATTTGAAATAATTCAACAGTTCATGGCCAGAAACTACTGTAGAGTTATCCCCGATGATGACTATGTCAGACATGTTAGTGGTTTGCCCCATCACTGACTACTGGTGTCTGCCAGCACATGCAGGGCAGCCTGGCATGGTGGGAACAGTACCAGCTTTGGGGTCAGGAGATCTGGGTTCTAGTATGGTTCTGCTACAAGTTCTGAACTCTGTGCATTGACAAATCACACTACCTTTTTGGACCTATTTTCTGTCTGAAACCTTGGGGTGTCATAATACGGTTCATCTGGCACCTGGGGCCATTCTAATGAATTCAGGAGAGATCTGAAAAAGCACATGTCTACACTGAAAGAACATCAAGCTTAACCTGAGCTGCTATCTACCCAAATATCCAAACATTTTCTTAAGTCAAGGTGCATAAGAAGTCAAGAGCAATCACTGTTTATGTGAGAACAGTTCTAGATCTTGTACAGAGAACTGAATCTATACTAGCAACGATCTATAGCAAAACAACTTTATGCCAGAATGTCCCTTAGAATCTTGATGTAGAGAACCAACCACGCTCACCCTCTCAAATATAGGATTCCATGGTCATCTGCCATTTCTCTTTCTCTTCCTCCACTGTATCGATCTTTTCTACCATCTGTCTTCCACTAAATCCCCTGGACAGCCCCTCCATGGCAAACAGGCTGACCTCTGCCTGTATACAAGTACTTGTCCACCAGTAGCTCTCCCTGCAGCTCCTCTTCCCACCCTTTATCCTCTCTTCTAATCTACCCCAAGTAGTCTCCAAAGCAAATCAATGTTCTCCGCTTCCTCATTACCAAGTGCTGTGATGGGAGGAAGTGTATGGACCATCTAACTTCTCAGCTCCTGCCTGAATCCTTGTCTTCCCTCTCCCAAAATTCCATATCTTTTTGTTTATTTTTTTGCTGGGAATCAACTCAAAGTCTGGCACATGCTAGACAATCTACTATTTAGTCTCCCCTATGTTGCTTAGGTTGGCCTTGAACTCATGATCCTCCTATATTAGCCTCCCTGGGATTACAGACATGCACTACTATACCCAGTCAAGCCCCTAGTCTTAAACCCAATAGCATCTGTCTCCATTTTCTCTTTATGGTCTTCAGCTCCCTCAACCTCACCTCCTTTTCTCTACATCATCAGCTTTCTCCCTTTCTCAACTCCTCTGTCAGCCAAGACTTCACACCAGACCTCCAACACACCTAACCCATTTGCTATGCTTGACCTTTTAGCATGTTGTCCATCAACCCTTCAGCTCTGCTCCTTCCTGTTACTGCTGAAGCCTATTGGAAGAAAAATGAACCACAGCCCACACAGCTTGGGCAGGGCATCAGGTTTGTGGAGCAAGGCCGCAGGGCTCTGCTACTAGAGCAGGAAAGAGGAGGCAGGGATAGAAGCAACCAGCATGGCAAAAGCAGGTCAGACTTGGCTTCTGCCCCTTCTATGCCAGTGGGATCTGTTTTCCTCTCTTCCTCTCTCTCTGTATGTGACCCTGAGATTGTTGGGCTACTGCATCCTACCGCAGCTTTCCCTTTAAACTGTTCCTGAGTATGTGCCCTTTCCCGACCCAGAATGGCACCCCTGACCGGGAAAACTCCTGCTCCCAACCTACATACCCTTTCCACTACCCAGAATGTCCCCAGATCTCGAGTTAGTCCACTAGCAGCGAAGTTTTTCCCTTTTATGGTAGATGCCTATTGGTTTGTAGCATTTGCCATGCCCCGTAGCGCCCCTCCGGTTGCAGGCTACATAAGCCTGGAGAAAGTGAAAGTTGCTGTGGCTCTGTGCATTTGCGCTGAGACAGCCACTCTGTTCAGTTCACTCCTGAATAAATCTCTAGCGCAAAGGTAAGTGTGGGTGCTTGTGCTGGACACCGAGGGGCTGCCTTCCCCTTCTGAGATACCATTCAGCATCCATGCTGCTTCACCTCCAGGTTCCTCCCGCTCTCCCCCCTTCCCCACTGGCAGAGGGTTCTCTCTATGTGGACAGCTCCCAATGCACTTGCAACACAACAGCCCTTTTCCCCAGATTTTGCTCCTTCTCCTGTGACTCCTTGACAAGAACTAACCCAAAAGTCTGAGGCGCCTCCATTCCTTCCTTTCCTTTGTTACCCACTTCCTTACTTGGTACCACTGCTTCCAACTCCTGAATGTTCTCTAAATTTCTCTCCTTTTTCATCCTCATGGCCACAGTTACTTCCATAGCTTCGAAGACTGTTTTCTGGACTTCCATCCTGAACCCACTTATCAATCTACTGTCTACAGTGAGTTCCAGGATCCGAACCTCTTCCCTCCACTTCCCTAACCAACTGAAAAGTTCTGATAGCTTCACTCAATTCCCAGACTCGATATGGCAAGTCCCTCTGTGCCTCTCTCTGGTCCCCTGAGTCAGATGCACCTGTCGCAGCTACCTTGTGTTAGTGCACCCTGACCTTCCCATATGCTTCCCAGTTAAATTCTTTCAAGATTCGGTTCAACAGTTTCTTTCAGAAGGTCTTAGTCAGTTCCTCTCCTCCTTACAATTTTTATTCTCCCATTTTCAACTGGTGATATTGAAGTACAGTGAGGCTAAGTAATTAATTCCATTAGTGAGAGGCAGAACCAAGGTGGTTCTAGGCTGCTTTTAACTGCTAAACTCTTTGCCTCTTCAAAGCACATTTAGAGAAAACAACCAAAATTAGTATTAACTAAGGTTAAAAAAATTTTTTTTGAAAGTAAGTTCCTAAACATACAAAAATTAACCTCCTGGAGATTCAGCTCTTGTGTTTAGCTGATTCCTGGCCAGGACAGAGAACTAGGGAAGCAGATGTCAGCTTCCCTGGTCCCAGTACCCCTCTGCAGATCGCTCAGCCTCAGTTGCCCGCGGCCCTCCGCCTGCCCAGTCTCACCTTGTCTCCAATGCCCTCCGTCTCTTCTGCCAGGAGATACGCGTTGCTGCCATCAGTCAGCAGCAGGGCAGTGTCGGTGGTGGAGGAGGAGCGGGGCCGGCCCTGGTGCTGGTGCAGGATGGCCGCCAGGCTGCTGTCCTGGGGCGCCTTGCGGAGCAGGTGGGGGCTGCCGCGCTGCGGCTCCAGGGAGCTGCTCTTGGCGCGTCGGCTGCTACTCCCTCCGCTGCTGTGCAAACTGGCGCCCCTCTTGATGGAGGGTCGAGAGCGGATCTGCTGCAGCACGCGGTTGAAGGCCGTGGGCCGAGCAGGCAAGTCATGCAGGGACATAGCATAAGAGACGCGGTGCATCTCTGGCGAGCGTTCTTTCTCATCTGGGGAGTCCTGATCCGACAGGCCCTGCTGCTGCTGTTGCTGGGCCTCCTGGTGCTCCCTCTCCCGGGACCGGCGTCGGCTGTGGAACAGGTGCTTCAGGCCGTGGCCAAACATGGAGCCCTCTGAGAGCTGCTGGATTTTCTTAAGGAGAGAGACAAAGAACTCTGGTCAATGGAAAGTTCCCGAATGCCTTGTCAGTCAGGGTTGAAGGTGGGCCTGCTTCAGAGAGACCAGAAAGGCTAGCCATCTTAATCTGAAGGATTCCCTGGGTGGTCTGTCATGCTTATAAAGTCACCCTCCCTTTGGTTTCTAGGATTGCTTCAGGATTTCTAAGCAGAATGCCCTCAGGTAGCAATCTGGGGCTTAGTGGCACACAGGAAATACGTGGGGCTCTTGGGGCTATACTCTTCTAGACTCATTTCCCCCAGTCCCATTGTCTCCCTCCTTCAAGTTAGACTCACCTTCAAGCTGCAATGATGTATTCAGACCACTGAGCATCCATTTACAAAGAGACCTCATTGTGACTGTCCTTGGAAAAAAGTTATACTGTTGAAGCCTGCACTGCTAATTGCTGACCCAGTATCTATTCCTCCTTTCTTCTCACCAACCAAACTGCAAGGCATTGATGCACCCTGCTAAAACTTTCTATTTAAGCACACTTGCTTATAGTTAGGAGTAGCCATGTGACAGTTGGAGCCAGTGAAAAGCAGAGAATTTCCGATAACACTTTTGATTTCTCAGTAAAGACAGTGACCTTCCTACTGCTTCCCATCTGGAACGTGAAAGCAGTAAGTAGGGATGCAGCAGGCATGCAGCAGGTACGCAGCAACAAAATGACGTAGAAGGTGATGATGAAGGCTGATACACACAAGAGATAGGTCTAAGACTTGCATAACCTGTGGAGCCACCACACCTACCTCTATCTACATGACTGTAGTATATTTTCTGTTATTTGTGGCCAGCTGAGTTATGACATAGCTGGCAAAGAAATGTTACTTTTCTGATCCTACCTTGAAGCAGTCAATCACGTGACCTGTCTTTTAGCATCCACAGTGAACCAGCTATCCAAATAAGGGAGCCTCATCTCTCTCACACTGGAACCAAGCAAAGGCCCTAAAGCCTGGTGCCACAGCCCTACAGTCTTCCCTCAGAGCATCCAGATTGCTGGACAGGCCCCTGGGGAAAAGCGACTGCCACAGAACCGCAGACAGCTGCCCCGACAAGAGACAGATAGTTTATCTAGTCAGGCCATGCCCCCTGAGGAACTTCAGAGCTATGAGAGGATAAGTGGGACTTGGGAGACCAAGGAGATACCATGCTTTATCCCCTAACAGGGAAAACACAGACTCCAGACAACTTTTCCTCTGTGAGGAATGACCCATAAAGTCAGAAAGCAACCTCCATTCAATTGGGGGTAAAATCCCCAAATTACATATATTAGTTTTTCTTCAAGAAGAAACTTAAAGAGAAAAAGAAAAGCTAAACCATGCAGAAACCAAGTAATTACAATCTTCTGTCTTCTGAAGGGGTTTCCCTACTCACCCTGTTTTACACCTCAGCAGGATTTGAAGCTAACTGCACCTGCATTTTGCAAGACTATACTACCTACACTTGCATGAAAGGATTTTTCTGTTTCTCATTTCAGTCCCCATAATCCTCAGAATGGGTGAAGTCCTTGTACCAGCCACCTGCAGGCTGCGTATGTTCATCCTCACACCTCACCATGAGCTGAGTTTGCAACTTTGAAGCACATTTCTTCCTTCATAATCTCAGATCCCCCATGTAGTAATACCTATATTATTGCTGATAAAATCACCATCAAACGGCTTCAGGGAACAAGGGGTTTATTTTCTTACAATAGTCCAGTTACAGTTCTTAGTCCAGCTTGACAGGATAGTGCACACCAACACCAGGGTTGAGGGAACCGGTCACAGCATCTTTACATAATGGCTGAGAGAGGGACAACCCTTACTTGCCTGACCAGCATGTCTGGCCAAATATACACAAGGATGCCAACTTCCTCAACTAGTTCTCTGTATTTTAATCACTTGTCCAGGGCCTAGTCCCACCCAACATGGGTTGAGTCTGCTCCATCAACTAGACAATCTCCTGCAAGTTTGCTCTGGGCTAAACTCAACTAACAATTATCTACGAATGTGCCCTGAGCTCGAACCCTCAACCATTAAGTTGATACCTGTACCTAACTATGACACCCCAGATGCCCACAAAAGCCACAACCACCACACTGCCCCTTACAAATAGGAAAACTATTGCTTCTCAAGAACTGAATGTTCAGGGCATTTCTAGAGACAGATGTTCACCTAGCTCCCACAGAATTGCTGCCCCCCACCCCCAGGGCCAGCCATAACCAATACCCAAGCCTACCTCAGTCTGTCCTAAGCAAAACCAAGAAGTCCAAGGCAGAATGGACAGTGGTACATATCTACTCTGAGCTCAGAGTGGCCCAGATCCTATGATCTATACCATACCACCCTCTTCCTCATACAGCCAAATCCAAGATGATGCAAGGCCTCCCTGTGAGATCCTCAGATAAGACCACCTAGCTCTGGTCTTGAACATTTCTACAAAAATGCTTATAACACATAGTATGAACCTCTTCCAGTGTTCCCTCATCTAGACAGCTGGTTCTGCTGTGAATGTTAGAGCACTGGTCACAGAATTCGTATTTCCATTTTGCAGATGAAAAAAACTGAGGCACATCACAGCTTGTACTAACTACACAGATGAGCCTTCAATTTCTAGCCTAATTTGCTTTTATCAGCCCACGTGTTGATATGAGACCAAAGTAGATGTACTGCATGTCTCTCAGAACAAGGCTAAGTCAGGATCAAAATGTAACAAAAATCTCTGTGTCGTGGGAAGGACTACTGAACTATAGCTGGAAAACTTATCAGACTTCATCCAGTCTTTAGGTCTTCATTTCCCAGCTGGTCCGCAGATGCAGCAGCACCAAGGACTCAAAATCCCTAACAGGTATAGGGAAACAACAACAACAACAAAAATCAAAGAACAATGTATGTGTGTGTGGGGGGATTCTCTTTGCATACAAGGTAGAAGATAAGAATAGCGAGGTGAGGGGCTGGAGAGGTGGCTCAGGGGTTAAGCCTCTGCCTTGCAGGCGGAATGTCCTAAGTTCGGATCCTAGACCCCACGTATAGACGCTGGGCGGAAGTAGGGGCGGAAGCAGGGGCGGAAGCGGGGGCCGCCTGCATTTCTGGTCCTGGTAGGGCGGAGCCTGTAAATCCCGGGGCAGAGTAAACAAGGAGGAGGTGGAGGCGTCCATGGTGGTTCCCGAATTCGTCCGTAGTTCTACATACACACACATACACACACACACACACACACACACACACACACACACACATATGCACAATTGAATAAAAAAAGAATAGCGAGGTGACACACAGGCCAGCTGTTTCTTCCTCTGGGTACCGGAATATTGTTAAGGAGTTTTGACATAACACGGTGGAGTTGGGGGGGGGGGGGAAGGCCTCAGCACACATACATATCCAGTTAAGTTTCAGAAGTGAGGAAAACCATGGCGACTAGCTTGAGGGAACTTAGCCACCAACGCAGCAGAAAGCACCACCTGCTCTGACTAACAGGTTCCAGCTTCTAAATGTCACTTGCTCTTCCACATTGACTTTTGCTTTCCTCCAGCTGCCAAGAGCCATTGTGATGGCCAGATAAAATCATCAATTAGGAAGGGAAAGCTGAGAGGCCGCAGAGTCAAAGATGGGAGGCAAAGCTCTTGTCGTGGGAAGGGAGTGAGAAGCGTCCTCAGAGCTGGCCCGAGGGGAGCAGTTAGTGGCAGCTTCCAGGAGGAGGTGCCATGCTTGAAAAGGACAACACGGTAAGTTTGCTGTGCCCTCCCCGAGGACTATCTTCAAGGGAAGGAAGCTCTCCATCCAGCTCCCGGGCGCACTGCCTCTCAGGAAGAATGGTCACGCATCCCAGAAGCTTGTGGTTTCTGAACAGCAGACTTTAGCTTTTCTCTTCTCTGGGTGTGGACCCAACAAAAGGAAGTTTGACCCAGATTCTGCAAACACAGCTTCATGAAGTCAAAAGAAAAACGCCTTAGGGCACAGTGTCCTCTGGTACCATCTGGTTAAAAATGCCCAAAAGCTATTTCCAATTCCTACAGGTCCTAGTGTTTTCATCAAATCCCAGAAAGGCTGAAAGGGTCTTGAAAAGGCACATTAGCCCAAAGCTAAAGATCCCAGGGCAGCTGCTCTTCAGCATCCCTCCACCTAAGTCTGAAACCCCCTCTGTCCCACTACGAGAATCACTGTGAGGGCTCACAAGGGTGCCTGGGTCACACTGAGCCTCTAGAAGTCTGGGTCGCCAACGTTCCCTCTATTTATAGGGTCTCTATGGAAACAGGGCCAGCATTAGAGAGCGAGTCACTGGGAAAACCCACAGAGACTGTCAGGATTCAGAGGGGATGGCGAATGTCTCCAGTGCGGTGGAGAGCTTCAGTGGACAGCCCTGAGGGCCTAGGAGAGAGTCTATCACCATGGGTTTTGGTGCTGCTGACCATAGAGATGGACAAGTGACAGCAGCTGCCTGTTTCTGGCCTTTTCAGGGTTCTGTTGCAAACACATAATAGAAGGTTTCTAAAATCGGTTTTCCTTCCCCAGCATCAGTTCACATTAAAAACCCAACCAAACCAATGCTCAAGTCAGAAGCAAAATGAGTCCCCATCCCAATGCCATCTGAATTCCTGTTTCTTTTCTTGCGTACAGCAGTCTATAAAAAAAAAAAAATCATTCTCTGCTCTGAACCCTTGGGGGCTCATTATCTGAACCACTTATTTTGAGATGAATCATGTGCTACCTTTTGACTTTGCTTCTTGCACTTTCTCCAATGGTTCCCTGACTTTTTAACGGACAGAATCCTTGACAAGCTGAGTGATTAAAGACCAGAGACTGTCTCACCTATCTCTGTGTATCCCTAACATTACCTGGCAGAGATCTCAATGGCTAGTACAATTAATTTTTTCCTAGTCTGCAAAATAATCCCTAAAGGTGACATAATCCTTAGAGAAATGCCTTTCCCAAAGATATAAATCTTTTCCAAAAACTTGAAACATTCAGTTGAATAGTTTTTCCTTGTTTCTAATCCAGGTTCTTCCTGTTGCAGTTTGAACCATTGCTTCCATCTATTATCTTAGTAACTGCCAAGAACGTGTTGGCTTGGAAGAAGACTGTGTTTACTGTACTCACAAATGGCTTATGGAGGGTTTAGCTAAGGACTCAACCCTTTGCAACCAGTTTTCATTTTCTACAGTGGGCATCATTTAGCCAACTTGACCAAAATAAGCTACCTTTGGTAGCTTGGTTTAAGGTGTCACCCTCCAAACCTGCCTATTCTTCTCTAGTACCTTTATTCTAACTTACTAACACAGAGAGACAAAAGCAGATCCTTGTGTGGCCAAAGCCTTTTTCCAAAGGTGCACCATCCTATTCAGTGGGGTTTCAGGTGGAGATAGTGGCATCTAAGGAGTTGAACACAGGTGATTGTGGGCTGGTTCTAAGACCACTTCCCAGAATCTGCTGAGTGCTCTCCCTTCCCCTCACCCTGGCTCCTTCCAAGTCCATACTACTACTTATCTTTATCCTCAAATTCACATCCTAATGGACACTTCACTCCTTGAAAGAGATAATCTTTTCATGTGGTTGGCAGTTAAGCCACAGTTGGATACACAAAAAGAAGCACATTCTGCAACTAGGGCAACTGTAAAATCTAGAACCCAATATGTGGCAGGAGAACAGACAGCTTCATTTGCCACATGCTTCCCATTGGCTGCAGCTCCTCCAGAGCCCACATGTAGGGCTGCTCCGAACACTGCTGCAGGCTAGAGAAGTGGGGGGAGGTGGTTCAGAGCCTCAGGGACCCCCTATGTCCCTCTAAGATAAGGTACAGATGAGATACAGCTGACAATCTCAGAATTCCTGTTTCTGACTCCTGACATTGACAGTGCTGAGGGAAGAAGGCAAGAGTGAGGACTTGGTACTTGAATCTCTCTTGCTCCAGCCAGAAATTCCTTCCTCTTTCATCTGACAATTAAAACTCTGTCCTTTCTTTAATAACTTGTTCTAAACTCAACTCCCCACAAATAACCTTCTAGTTGAACCCATGCTTCTGATTCCAATGCATGGTGCACCAGTATCTTGAAGCCTGGGTGTCTTTCAGTGTACAGTTTCCTTGCAAGCGTTTTACCCTGGGTGACCAGGAAGTCACCTGGAGGCAAAGACAATGCTGAAAAATGGAAGTTTACATTTCCTGGTTTATGATCTCCTTCAATTCCACTTTCTCTAGTTCCCACCAACTGCAGAGATCTTCGAAACTGAACTGCTTCTAAAGCGGAGCCAGAAGGCCAGTGAGACAGCTTAGCAGGTAAGGTGCCTGCCCACAATGAACCTGAGCTCATTCCCAGAAGCCCACATGGTAGGTGAGAACTGACTTCCTAATGTTGTCCTCTGACTTTCACCCTTGTCTGAGGCATATGTATTTCTCTGTAAATAATTTTTTAAAAATTTAAAAAGTAAAGTCAGGATGACAAAACCTAACAAGGTCCCAGAAAATCATATTCTACAATCATTGAACCATCCAGAATCCCGGGGCATGTCTTCATTTAACCCTAGGAGTAGCTGGTTTTCCCCCTCATTTAAACAAAATGGCGAGATTGGGTCTACAAATTCTAAGCAAACAGTAACCTTTATTTTAAAAAAATCAAATAAATCAGAATAACAGAAATATGGAGGCTGGGGAATGTCAATGCTCTTTTTTTTGTCTTGAGTGCAAGTAGGCAAGTTGCCTGTTTTGCTTTTATTAAATTACAGGTATGTTTCAGGATGCTTTTCTATATATATCCTATTTTATTATTTAAAACACCTTTTCTGTTGAAAGTGTTCATCATCCGTTGACTATACAAACCCACCCTTCCTCCTATGTGCTGAGGAATGAGGAAGGACTATGAGCCATCCACAGGGGGCTGAAGTATCCATGACCACAAAAAGAGAACCTCCTAGGATCCAGCATAAATTCCTTTAGTTGTCCGGTGTCTTCCTTGCTCCTTACTGGCAGGGGGAAGACCAGGATGTGGTATGAATAGATCATCTGAATGAACCCAAGAAATCTTGAATCAAAAGTGCTTAGAGCTAAGGTGGACCAACGGAAGGTGATATTCCTCTTTTTTTCTTTGGGGCAAGATATAGATCAGAAATCCCTGGAGGAAATCTGGATTTTTGTAAGGGGATAGAACACCTCAGGGGAAGGTCCTTGGTCAGTATTCCCAAGTCCTTCTTTGAAAAAGCTCCATTCTTACAGTGTGTAGGGGGAGAACAGGGAGTGTGAGGAATGATAGAATAAGGCAATTTCTTCCCCAGACCTCAGGCTTCTCAATAGCTCAGGGCAGAACCAACATTCTTAACCAACTCTCATGCTGTATGGTGAGCAGGATCTCTTTCTGCAGTTTTCCTTAAACTCCTTCCCACTCCCTCTCTTACAGTAGCCAGCTGTCTGCTGGAGAATTCTGTTGTACTTTCGGTCAGCTCTCAGTCACTGTGGCCGCCCATCCCGGCAGGGAATCCGATACAGCAAAGGACGAGATGGTAAGGGGCAAACGAATGCGGAATCTGAACTAGACAGGAGTCCATGCAGCAAGAAGCCAGGGACCTGACTAAACCACAGGCTTCCTTTGCAGACTGATTGTTGAGATCGCCCCTGGAGGATACACACTTGGTATCGAATAGTGGTATGTCTCTGAAGTGTTTACACAAGCCTCCTGTAGGGCCATGCCCATTTGCAGGTTGCTTTCTGTTACAATTTTAAAATTGCTTTGTAACTATTTTTCTTCCCTTCAACTGGCCCTTCCCACTCCATAATCACAGATCACAGGCCACCACAGAAGTTTACAGGGTTAGAGTATAGTTCAGTGGTAGAGCTCTCATCTAGCATGCCCAAGACTTTAGGTATAATTCCACACACACAGAGGCATGACTCAGGCATGCAAAGTAAACAGATTTACAGCACACAATATTATAGTCCATGGTGCCGATGAACCAAAGACCACAAAAGTCCTTGAAACTGTTGTCTGTCACAGATGAGGCATCATTCAGACCTCTCGCAAACACTAAAATTCTCTTCTCTTCCCCTTTAGACAGGGGCTCTTATGTTTGCTCTTTTCTCAAGACGATTTCATCCATGACATCAATCCATCCATCACAATGCTTGTAGCTATCACAATAAAAAGAAGTATGACTAAGGGACTGAAGGTTCCCATCTTCAAGTTCAAAATGAAAACAAAAGCAAGCCAGACTGCTGATCAGCTTCAACTAAGCACAAGTGTGAGGCAGAGAGTATTAAAAATTAGATGAGTCCCTTTTGGCACCACCATCAAATCTACAAGGAGTCAATTCAAAGCCAACGATGGAATTTTTCCACCATTGGAAAACTATCCGCCTTGGAAAACTTTTCCAGCACTGGAAAACAAGTTTGGACATATTCCAATATTCCATGCCCCTTTTTTCAGATAAGTTGAGTGATCTGCTTGAGATCACACAGTGAATCAAATTATAGTGGCTTTCAAATCTGGTGGAGAACTCTGTCCTGAAGTAAACATGTTGTGATGAACTACACGGAGATAAACAGGAAAAGGCTCTGTATTTATCTCTGTGCTTCCATTAGCTGCAGTGACTGTGTCCTCCTTGCTGTTGTCCTGGGCCCACACTTGGGAGGTGTGTGTGTGTGTGTGTGTGTGTGTGTGTGTGTGTGTGTGTGTGTTAAGGGCGGTGGAGGTGGAAATGTCTTTTCTCACACTGATCTCAATCCTCCTTTAGAACATTTCAACAGTTAATATCAAGTATAGAGCTGTTGCTATATTTGCTCCTGACCAGAATAAAAAAAAAATTTCCACAAGAGTGGAAAACGGCAGCCTTATCTACTGACACAGTGCAGCCCCCACACCAGTTAGCAGAGTAAGGCCATGGATTTACTGTCTCCTCCCCCGGCATTAAAGGGACCTCTTTTCAGTCTCCATCTCACTTAAAACAGGAAATAACTCCTGACTTGGTGGGAGGAGTGGAAGCTGGGATGGACACCAGGAACTTCTTGGGGTCTGATGGAATCACAAGCTTTGTGAATAGTTTCTGGATATCCAACAAAGCTCATCCTTATACATAAAGCTGAAGACCGAGAGGCCAGATATGTGAAACTTCCACAGAATTTTAAAAGCCCAACAAGGAGCATGTGGGCCCCTTCCCCAAGGAACACAGACAATGAACACACATGGGTAAGAGCACACACACTCACCTGACTTCCTGACTGAGCGGCTCAGGCCAAATGAGGAATGTCATTGGTTTATTCTGGTGAGCTCCTTAGTGCCCACTGCCATAGGACACACCTAATAGGACTTCTTTCTGCTACCCTAGCTCAGACCCTGCACCCTCTTCAGAGAAAATCCCCAAGGCATCAATCTCCAAGGTATCTAAATTCCTTCCTGAGGCTGACATCTTGCTCCTCCCAGTTGTGAGCTGGGCCGAGGAGCTTGAGACGGCAGTCCCAGAGGCAACTCCAGCAAAGGTGCATTCTTTATCCTGGCTGCTGCTCAATATATTCAATACAGCTCGTCAATAGTCTTGAAGACCTCAGGCTGGAAAATAAACAGCTCCATGTGAACGGCTTTTTCCAGTTCTGCTTCTAGCTGCCGGCTCAGCATGTGTGCAACTTGAACCGAGGCCCCAACCAGCCCAAGCACTGCTCAGCCACCTGTCAGTTCTCCACCCTGGGGGTTGATTCGGTAGGCAGACCGGGATCTCCAAGCACTAGCTTAACCTCTGGCTCCACCTAACGGTAAGAAATCCACCCCCCTCCCCTTTCATAGACGGATAGACTGAGCTTCAACCAGGAAGGTGTGCAAAAGTCCCCCTGTGAAGAGGCTGATTGGCACAGGAAGGTGATAAGTCACCTATTTGGCCTCCCACGCTGCATTTTTCTTCCTTAACCATCCCACGGGACGGAAAGTAATGCTAACTTTGTAGTTAGCATCTTGGACCTCTCCAGCCCTTTGTCTCATAACATTTCACACACGTTATTCAAATAATCTCGGATGAATGAGTCATTAGAACGTTCACTGCATAGTGAAGAATACAGGCCTGAAATGGAGCTGACAGACAGACACAAATGGTAACTGACTTCTCCCTCCAAGTCCAGGCGAGCATAGCTCATCCTCCCTGACCTCTGCCGGCGTACCCATCACTTTTATTCTGTTAAGGCACTTCTGCGGGGGGTTGGGGAAAGCAACGTGGAGGGCTGGGCTGGCCTGGGAACGGCCTGCGCTCACCTTTAAATCTGGAGGCTTGTTTCGGGGACCCGGGTTGGGTGCCGCTGCAGCACCCGCATCTGAAGTTGGCCCGCCAGTGGGGTTAGCACCCAGGGCCTCCCCAGACCGGAGGTCCGCGCCCGGCAGGTGGCAAGCCGCATCTTCCAACCCAGCCCCATCCTCCTCGCCCTGCTGTTGCTGCAGTTCGTCCGATTTGCACCTCTTCATGGTGTAAGTGGGTCGGCAAGGGGAATCTGTCCTTCTAGCGTGCGGTTTTGGGGGGAGACCGTACCCCCTCGGACATTCGGAAACAAGGCCTGGGGGTCTAGATTATGAACGAAGGGGAATCGACAGGTCACGATTTCTTGAATTTGAGAAAATATTTTTGTAGCGGAGAGTGAGGGAGAGGCGAGGAGGGGGAGCCTTGGGATAGTTCATTCCGACCTGGGGAGCGAAGACAGGTCGCGGTCAAAGCTGGACAGCAGGAGTCCTTGGGCAGGCATTGGAGAGGGAAGCGGGCAGCTCCCGACCCCCAAACTTTCTGCCTCAGGGCCCGACCGGGCGCAGGGGAGCTGGGCGGCACCGCGCATCCCTCCCCGCCGGCCGGGCTGCTGGGCGAGGCGAAGCCCGGGGCGCCCGGCCGGGCAGGTCCCGCTGGGCCGCCCGCGGCATCGGCCGCGGCCCCCCGCCCCGCCGCCCGCCGGCACCCCGCATGGGCCGGCCGCGGAGCCCGCAGCGGGCCGCCTTCCTTCGGCGCCGCGCGCCCCTCCTGCTGCAGAGCCGCGACCGCGGCCACCGCGCGCCCGCCGCGCGGCCTACCCCTCCCGGCGGCCGCCGCCCGCCAGCGCGAGGGCGCGGCCACGAGCGAGGACTGCGGCGGCCCGCCAATGGGAAGGTCGGAACTCCGAGGGGCGGGAGGGGGCGGCGCGGCAGTTTCAGGGTTGGTTGCACCGCGCCGTCCCGCGGGAGGGTCTGGGGGGCGATCTGCGGCTGCGTTTCAGCTCGGTGGAGACCGGGCTGTGGGGCGGGTCCGCGGGCCTGGGACACGCGGCGCGGGCGTCAGCCAGAGACTCCTCCAGAATAGGCCTTCCCGGTCCCTCTTCCTGATCGCTATATTTGGGGCACAGTAGAGATGTTTATCATCACTTCCCCAACTTTGCACGTTTGTAGTGTATTCGCCCCTTCAGTTAGGCACACACAGGTCTCTTCCCAAGACACTTTGTCCAAGTCTTGAACCTGTGGCTACATTGAGAGCTGCTAATGGGAAGGGGACTGGGGGCGTTCCACCCCAGATCCTGTCTGTGTTATAACTGCACATCTCATGGCTAATGCTTTCTGCGTAGAAACCAGATAATATCCCACAGTAAACACAAAAACACGGACAAGATTCTGCTCATGAGAAACAACTTATCAACAAGAATGAGTATTAATGGCAGGTAGAAAAGGAATGCTACTTCTTAAATGGCCCTGAGCAATTTGGAAGAAAAGAGCAGACACTGGGACTACCAAGATAGGGAAAGGTATAGTAATAACTCCGACCCTTACCTGCATACAACGACGTACCTACAATAGATTTTCCTTATGCAACAACTATTGCCTCTCAAGGTGTAGACTTGCACCAAAGCATCAGAATCACCCGGGGAACCTGACAGAAATACAAGTTGTTGGATTCTACTAGATTACAAGATATGCTTTACAAAGAACTCTGTGTTTACACAGAGTAATTCTGATGCATGCTTACATCTGAGAGACACTGGTTTAGACTGCGGTGAAAGGCTGCTCATTCTGTGGGGGCACAGAGCTGTCCTTGAAGGATCTGGATTTTTATCAGCCTCTTTCACCCTCACTAGAGCATTCTAACCTCTTTAGTCCCACTAGTTGGTAAGTTTCCTGACTCTGTTCAGTCTATTCCCATTCCAATCACTTATTTTAATGTGTATTCAAGAAGACACTAAGTTGTTAAGAATTTACTACAGTCAGGGAACTGCTTTCTAAACTAAGCAGTTCCATTTTTAGAAAACAGGAATTCAGAATGGACTGGGAATGCAGAACTACTCCTCCATGTTAACTCCACAGAGTCGGTTACAATTTGGGAATGCAAAACTATAAGACTTTAGCATTTTTCAACGGTGAGGATGGCAGAATGCCAAAGCAGACTGTGGTAGGACTAGATAGCACCAGTGGGGGCAGATCCCCATGGTACATGGTATAAAGAAGAGAACACACTGCTCCCTGCCTGAGTTGACCCAGAGAACTACAGAGGCCGCACAAATCCTGGATAAGATTTGGGGGAGGGGAGTAAAGGGATGTGGAGCAAATAGTGTCCTCCCCCTGACCTTTGATTACAAGCTAAAGAAAAGTTAAAAGGATTCCTTGAGAACCCTTCAGGAAGCAAGAACACTGTAATTCTGAAGTTATTCTTCATTCCTCTCCCAGATTGAAATTGATCTTAAGACTAATTTTTCATTTGTTTGTTTGAAAAGTATCTCGCTATAAAAAGCTCAGTCTGGCCTTACACTTGTGATCTTACTGCCCTAGCCTCCCAAGTGTTGGGATCACAAGCATGTACTGCTACATCTGGCTTAAGATGGATTCTTATATTATTGTATACTAACAACATGATGGCCAAGGTGTGGTGCAAAGGGAAAAAAAATCAGTTCCTACTCCTGGCACTTTCTCTCTCTCTCTCTCTCTCTCTCTCTCTCTCTCTCTCTCTCTCTCTCTCACTCTGTGTGTGTGTGTGTGTGTGTGTGTGTGTGTGTGTGTGTGTGTGTAACTCAGGGCCTCTCTTATGCTAAGCATGTGCTCTGCCGTTGAGTTACACCTCCCAATCCTAAAGTATGTCCTAGGTTCTCAGTTGTTTGGATTTGGGGGTAATGACTCCCTACCTCTTAGGGTATTAGGTGATGTCATCCAGTTTCAAAAAGGTGAATATTTCATTCTAGTGGTTCTAGTCTTGGGAGTTCAAATATATTCCTTCCATTTCTAAGTTTTACCACATGACATACTGTAAAATAAACATGCTACTGCTCAGGAAGCTTGAGTGGGAAGTCAGTGTAGAATTCCAAGTGATCTGCAGTCACTTGGTTGATGTCAGTAGCAGATTTTCACTGACCATAGTAAATGATTGAGTGCTTGAAATATGTGCAACTTGAAAGTACTTTGGTTGATTGAAATTCTATTTTAAATATTGGATCATTCCATTGTTCTGCGGGTTTTTTTGAGAAAATATAAGCACAAACTATATTTTTATATTTAACATATGTCAAGCATTTGCAGATTTGCAAGGCAAGTGGTTATTTTTGTCATACGGGAGTGCCATTTTCTCTTCTGTTGTGGCATGTCTAAGTAATTATAAGTAAATAACATGGGTATAGTGGGAAGAACACTGATACTGATGTCAGAAGATTCATTTAAGAACTCTGGTACTTGAGGTGGTGAGATAGCTCAGTGGGTAAGGCATCTGTTCATAAACCTAGCAACATAGTGGGAGAGACCTGATTATCCTCTAATCTCCACTGACTGGCCATGACACGTGTATATTCTGTCTCTCAGTCAAACAAATAAAACAATTTCTAAAAAAAATTCTTGGGACTGGAGAGATTGCTCAGGGGTTAAGATTCTGTCTCGCAAGCAGAAGGTCCTGACTTTGGATCCCTAGTCCCATGTTAAAAAAAAAGCCGGGCTGCTGAACTGGCCAGTTTCGGACTACACTTCTGATGCTGGTAGGCAAAGCCTGGGAAATCCCAGAGGGAAGCAAGAAGGAGGTAGAAGCAATCCACGATGATTCCTGAAGTCATTCTTGGTCCTCCACAAGGACATATAGTGCCCTCTGATACACATACACACACACACACACACACACACACACACACACACACACGCACACACACACATAAAATAAATAAATAAAAAAAATATTTTTTAAAAAGAATTCTGGTTCTTTGGGGGGTGCAGTCAAATCAATTAACTTCTTTAACCTGTGTTCTCATCTGTAAACAGGGCCTGATCATATTTATGTTCACAGTGTGGAGGTCAATATGAAGATTATTATGAAGATTAATTTCATAGTGTCTGTGAAATGCCTGTACTAGACACATGGCATTTAACATGTTGTCAATAAACCTGTATGAGAAACATGACTATATGTCCATTTTGCCATATTTCTTAGGAAAAAGAATTAGTCTACTAAACAATGGTTTGAACAGAAACCAAGATAGAATTATGACAGACAGGCAAATAGTATTAAATTTTCTAAACTAATGAATGACGAACAGGATCGCAGAATCCTGTGTCTTTACCAATACCAAGTTCATATAGTTTGATAGACTGGTGAAAACTCATAAGTGCAAAATGACAGGTAAATCTAGACTGATTGGCTTGCTTTTTTTTTAAAGCAATTTAATTTATTTGTTTCTGGGGATGGGGGGGCATGCATGGTGCATATGAGGAGGTCAGAGGACAATTCTAAGGGCTTGGAAATTAAATTCAAGCCATCAGGCTTGCAGGGCAATAGGCACTCCTCACTCACATCCTCTTGGCAGCCCACTCAAAAGCAACTAAACCTAAGAAGTAAGAGGCTTCTCTTTTTGCAAAGAGATTTGCAGATAATAACAGAAATTCTTAAACATTTTTCAGTTTGTTAGGAATATTCTTTTAATTAAAAAATTTGGGGGGAAGTGCATAAGCTAGGGCTGGCCTCCAACTTGCTATGTAGCTGAGGGATGGCCTTGAACTCCTAATCTTCCTGCTTCTACCTCCTGAGAGTATTTTGTACGTGTGTATATGTGTGTGGTGTGCATGTCTGCATACATGCATATTCACATGTATGTGGAAACTGAAGTTGACATAGGATACCTTCCTTGATTGCTCTCCATTTCATTTATTGAATCCAGCACTCACCGATCAGCAAATCTAGGCAAACCATCATGGTTCAGAGATCCTCCCTGCCTGCCTCCTGAGTCCTGGGGTTACAGATACTATGCCTATCTGGCTTTTATGTGGATTCCGGAGATCTGAACTCTGGTCTGCACACGTGCAGAGCAAGTACCTTAATCCATTAAATCATCTCCACAGTCTATCTTAGAATATTCTTTTCTTTTCTTTTTGTTTGTGGATGTCTGTACATGTGCATGCATGTTTGCATGTGTATGAGTACCTGTGTACATGTATGTACCCATATGTAGACCCAAGTTTGATTGGGAAATATCTTTGTTCCTGTCTTACACCTTATACTTACCTTCCCCTCTTCTGCCATGTTCCCTGCACCTCAAGGTTACAGGTGATTTAGATGTCCTTTTTAGAACCAATTCATTCACAGTCAACTTATTCACTGCACTTTGGTCAGTTGCTTACTGTATTGAACACCTACCTTCCATTGCAAAAGAAAACTAGATTGAGAGATGAGAGCATCTCTAATCTATGTGTATAACAAATTATTTAAATGGCAGTTTGCTATCATGTCTTTATACTAAACCTTAGAAGTTTGTTCTCCCTTAGGGTCTAGGGCCTTCCCATCCACAAGTTCTTGGCTTGATTTACAGTACCAAGCATACATTCCCTACAGAGAGGTAGGCCTTAAATCCAATCAGAAGACATTTGGTTATCCTCATAGCATTCATGCTACTATTGCACCAATGATCACCTCTTGCTAAGGTGGATATTATTGTAGTCTGCAGGATTCACTGTTGGGTAAAACTTGATTTTTTTCCTCCCCTAACAGGCTATATAGTGCCTTTGAGTACTATGAAAGCTAGCCAGCAAGAAGGAAGCTTTCAGATTACTTCTGGTTTGTTTTCTCCATGTTCTGTGGCTAATGTGCATGGTGTCTTCAGCAATATGGTCTTACTGTTGGGTTCTAGAGGATAGCCAAGAACAGTGGAAAAATCACATATTGTCTTGAGGGCCTTTGAGACCTCTCAGACCAGCAACTCATTAGATGGTATCATATATCTCTTAATTGCCTGTGGCTTCTAGGTATGAGTATGTTAAGGCAATTACTAGTATTCCTTGTCTTTCTCTTTCCTTGTCTTTGTTTCCCTTATAGGTATGTAGGACTTATTTTTTCTTTTGTGTTTTTTTTGTGTGCATGTGCACAGGGGTGTGTGTGTGTGTGTGTGTGTGTGTGTGTGTGTGTGTGTATCATAGGGCACTGTGTGTGTCCGTGGAGGTCCAAGGATGACATCAGAAATCATCCTGCTTGCTTTTACCTCCTCTTTGCTTTGCTCTGGAATTTTCCAGACTTCACTTCAAAGTCATTTCCACCTGGCTTTTTTTTTTTTTTAACTCTGTGTGTGTGTGTGTGTGTGTGTGTGTGTACGCACGCGTGCGCATGAGCACACATATCAAAGGACACTGTCCCTGTGGAGGACCAAGGGTGACTTTGGGAATCATCCTGAACTGCTTCTACCTCCTCTTCCTTCCCAGGCTCACCCATCAGAGCTGGAAGAGCAGGCCGTCCTGGCATTTTTATGTGGGACCTGGGATCTGAACTCAGGACCTTCTGCTTGCATAGCAGACTTTTAACCCCTGAGCCATCTCTCCAGCCCAACCTAGCATTTTCATCTGGGATCTCGTATTCAAATTCAGGTCCTTCTACTTGCGAAGCAGTCTTAACCCGAGTCATCTCTCCAGCTCTGTAGGTTCTTTTTTTAATGCTTAAAAAAAAAAAACTTACAGAAGGTTTCTATCTGACTATCTTATACCCTTCATGCTAGTTATTATCTCCCTCCTGCCTTAATCCCTTCCACCCAGTATCCTTCTCTTCTGCCTTCTTTTACATCCCTTCCTTTAAGGTTCTCCCTTTACTTTCATCTGGATACTATACTATACAGTTTCTATAGCACGTTAGTTATTGAAACGTTTTTTCTTTTTATTCTCTGTGGCTAGATGGCGGTGTTTTCCAAAATTTGATTTATGAACTAGTAGCTTACAGATATAGATTCCTAGGCTTTATTTCAAATTGATAAAGGTGGAGTTTCTGGAGATGAAGTATGAAAATCTGTTGTTGAACACACTGAAGTTTGGGAACCTGTTGGTGATTTGGTCAACCTCTTATGAAGGTTAGCGACCTCTTTATGAGTTAAGTATGCCTGGAATATACCATCATTTAGACCATAAAACAAAGTTTGTAGCTAAGATATGAAGAAATAAAATCTTGTCCAAGGCTACCTGTCTAGTTAGGGAGATAACAAAACCAATTCTGCTCTTCCTGCACTATTATCTAAGTTGAACTATGTCTGTCATTTATAATAATAATAATAATACCAGCTGGTTGTAAAATACAACATATAATTTAAGGTAGACTTTTCAGTAACTTCCAGTGAAGCGCTTGCCATGTATGAAAATAAGGTAGAGAAATGTTAATCCGTGGCATCTTAATAACCTTTCTTCCATTGTAAAAGAGCTTTCTCTCATTCTTAGACTTTCCAAACAGTTCCTAAAAACTTTTCCAGCTCTTTCAAGACTTCCTTTTCTTGGTATAATTTATCCCAACCCTTCAGCACTAACTTTAGAACAGTAAACATGAACTGAAGTTTAGTCTTATTTCTAACAGACACCACACTTTTCTTTTTTTTCTGACACAGGAATAGAGAATTGACATCTGATTAAAAAAGAAAATGTCAGTTGTTTGGGGAAAAAAAATCTGTTGATCTTATGACTTCCAAAAGATAGCTTATTCAAGGAAACCCCTCCTGGGAAAGGGAATCATACCATCTCTCATGAAATCTTCTGGAGTATGGTGTGTCATAAATCATTTTGGGGAGCATTTTAGGGCCCCAGGGTATACCCATGCAGAGAGACAAAGGGTTATTCTCATTGGGAACTCCACCCAGACTTGCCTCTCACAAGGGGTTGGTGGGAGAAGATAGTGCTCTCTTTCAAGATGCAATGACAGTACGATTTGTCCAGAGGACAATTCAACAATAATACATAGCTAGAGCTAAATCTATCTTTGTAACCTTTTGCCTAATGATATTCTCCAGGGAATTCACCTCCAGGAAATCATGCAAAAGAAAAAAGTAAGCTGTGTGAGCAGCAAGAACAAACTGTTTATAGAGGCATTATTTATAATAATGAAAACCCGAAACAATCTAAGTGTCCAAGAATAAACATGGCATATGACTATGACAGAATGGTATGCTGTTATTAAAAGAGGATATACTGAGTGCAGACAAATATTAAAAGCCACCTTTAAATAATATGAAATGGGTTGGGGAGCTGGCTCAGGGCTTAAGCCTTTGTCTTGCAAGTCAAAGGACCTGATTTGGGATCCCCAAGTCCTACATAAAAATGCTGTGCATGATATGTCAGGGGCCTGCATTTCTGCTCCTAGAAGATGGAGCCTGGGAAATCACAGAGCAAAGCAATAAGGATATAGAGCAATCCAGGATGATTCCCGAGGTCACTCCTGGGCCTTCTTATGTCACTCAAATTGCCTCTTATACACATGCCTGCACACATATGTACACACACACACATACACACAAACATACCACACAACAAGATAAATAAATAAATAATATAAAATGAAAGCATTAAACTACAATGCTATGTAGAAATTTTGGGTCAGACAGACCTGTGTTATTACCTGTGTATATTTGGACAAATCATTGAGCTCAAGTCTGTCTTGTCACTTATCAAATAGGGTTAAAGCTCTCTACCTTTCTAGGGTTGTAATAAGAATTAAAGATTTTGTAAGTCATAAGGATAAAATTTTGGTAAGCCATGTGTCATAGTTAGGCACAGGTGTCAACTTGACAGGTGAGGATTTGAGCTCTGGGCACATTTGTAGAGAATTAGTGGTTGAGTTAGGCCCAGAGCAAACCTGCAGAAGATTGTCTAGCTGAAGGGGAAGGCCCAGTCTATGGTGGGTGGGATTTGGCCCTAGAATAAATCACAGAGAGCTGGTTGAGAGAGTTGGCATCCTTCTGTTCACTTGGCCAGACATGCTGGTCTGGCAAGTAAGGATCGTCCCTCTCTCAGCTGTTGTGTAGAGATGGTGTGGCCAGTTCCCTTAGCCCTGGTGATGGTGTACGCTCTCCTGTCGAGCTGGACAAAAAACTGTAACCAGTAATTGTAAGGAAATAAACACCTTGTTCCCTTAAGCTGCATGATGCTCATTTATCAGCAACCATGCAGGCAGACTGCAACACGATGTATAAAGAAGACAGGAAATACTAAGAAATACCATAAATTTTATGATCAGATATGAATGTAATACTATTTTCTCCCTTATCTGCCCCACTCTGAGACATTTCATACACATGGTTTAAAAGGTGTGTGCATGTGATCTGGAAACTTGTCTAAGCTCTGTTTTGAGAAGGTGTTATGTCCATGAGCCTGCAGAGTGACAGGACTCCAACACAGACACAATTGAATGTGTCCCTGACAGGGGCCAGTCACAACCTTCTAAGCTCATTAACTGGAGGTCTCTGTCCCTTCTGAAGTCTGGGGTTGAGAATGTTCTTGTAGGCCTCATGTGTCACATCTCCCTTTGCTTCAGAATCTCAACCTTTTTCTCTATCGAACCACCTCCTTGAAGCTTAGGATTATGAAAAAGAGGGACATTCTCACAAAGATGAAACAAAATATTCAATAAATTCATACCGAGGATGTTGTTTATGTCAAACATTGCTTATCCTCTATGGAAAGATCCAGACTAAGTCAGTTGAAATACGTTTCAGAACTCAGACTTCAGAGTCTTCCAGAAGACCTCAGCTACAATAATGCTTCCATGAAAAGGATATTATTGGTAAACTCAGTGTGATGCACACACTTAGAAGACTGAAAATTGCAGGAAAATTGCAGGTTTGAGATTAGCCTCATTAAAAAGAAGAAAAGAAAAAGAAAAGCAGAAAAAGAATAAAGAGGGCTGGAGAGATGGCTTGGGGTTAAGATTCTGCCTTGCAAACTGAAGGTCCTGAGTTTGGATCCCAGGTCTTATGTAAAATAGCAAGACCTGTACTTCTGGCCCTGGTGGGTGGAGCCTGAGAAATCCCAGAGAGCAAAGCAAAAAGGAGGGAGAAACCATCCAAGATGATTCCTAAAGTCACCCTTGCTCTTCCACAGGGACACATAATGCCCTTTCTCTCTCTCTCTCTCTGTCTATCTTTCTCTCTCTCTCTCTCTCACACACACACACACACACAGAATAAATAAAATTTAAAAAGAAAAGAAAAAGAATAAAGAGAAAGAGCTGTTAGTGAAATTTTCAACCATGCCATTTTCTCTATTTAGGATTGATCCAGAGAGAAGAATATAACTGTTGTTAGGTAAATCCAGGTAGGTAGGGAAGTGAAGATGAATTTTACTGAACTTTCAGGTAACATATAGAGAAAAGATATATCCATCTAAACTTGGACAAGCAATACTAGTCTATTAATCTTACAGATAAAAAATGAATTGTGGCAACACTATACTCAGTTTCTTAGGAAAAACTTTGGTTCAGCTCAGTTACTCTAAAATACAAATTTCTAGAAAACCTTGTCCTTCCACTTGACAGTAAAATAAAAATTATGTCTGTCTGGGGTTATATCAAATTCTCTTTAATTGATTGGTTTTTCTCCCCAGGCTGTGTCTTCACAGCCAGGGATACCAATGATCAAATATTCATCATTGGGATGACACTTGATGTATAATTAAGCAGGATGCATTTAGCGGTTCAATTTTATAGACCTTTCATGCTCAAGCTAATAAATCTTCATATATTGTCTCATGAGTAAAAACCAAAATATTCTTGGAAATACTATCCACTTTAAAAAATATATAATCTGGAATGTGAATAGCTATTAAAGGTAAGAAAGAAAACATTTATTAAACATTCCTACATCCCAGGTATGGGATTAACTGCCTTATACATTTTGATATTTATTGGTCCTTCTATGTGGAAAAAAAATAACTGAAGTTCTGAGAAGTCAAGTGATCTGCTTGAGAGCATGAGATGAGCAAGCATCTCAGGTCAGATTCCTTGAGTCTCTTGATTTTCTCTAAATGCTTACAAGATTTCTTTTTTTTAAATTATTTATTATTATTCACTTGTGCGTGTATGTGTGTATGCACGCATGTGTATGTATGTGTGTGTGTGTAGAATCACGGACGAATTCGGGAACCACCATGGACACCTCCACCTCTTCCTTGTTTATGCTGCCCAGGGATTCACAGGCTCCGCCCTACCAGGACCAGAAACGTAGGCCACCCCCGCTTCCGCCCAGCGTCTATATGTTGGGTCTAGGATCCGAACTCAGGACCTTCCACCTGCAAGGCAGAGGCTTAACCCCTGAGCCATCTCTCCAGCCCCTGCTTACAAGATTTCTATCTTGAAGGACTTTTATATACTAAGATTTGTCTAGGGCTCCCTTGCTCCTCATGGGACTCCACGTCTGGAGGTGGTGAGTTCTTTTCCAGCTCCTTGCCGGTGGAGTCCATGCCTGGAACTCTCCAGGACTCTCTTGTCCCTCACGGATTCACATCTGTGAGTTAAGTTCTTTCTCTCTAATAAATTCTGCCTTAATCCTCAAAAAAAAAAAAGATATTCTTCCCAACCATCCAATGAAGCCGAGCACATTTACAGAAAGTCTTTTTTTTTTTTTTTTTTTTTTTAAGGGAGGTAAGATTTATTTTAGCTCACAGTTTCAGAGCTCTAAGTCAACAGACCTTGGTTCTATTTGGGGCCTGTGGTGGGGCAGCACATCATGGTGGTGTGAGTTTGTAGAGGAGGCTACTCACCTCTTGGCATGCTGGATGGGGGGCAGGGACAAAATACTCCCAATGACTCCCCCATCCTGTGACCAACAAGGTCTTGCTTCCTAAGGTTTCCAACATTTACTCAAATAATGCCCCTAGCTGGGGACCAAACCTGTAATGAATGAACTTTTGGAGGAGATGCTTCACATCCAAACCATGATAGTCCATTCTTGACCTCCAAGAGGCTCATGTAATGCAAATTCGGTCTTGTAATGCAAATTCATTTAATGCGTCTCTAAGAATCCCCACAGGCTTAGTTGTTCTAGCATTGTACGAAAGTCCAAGTTCAAATCTCTTCTGAGACTCAAGGGAAAGTTGTAATCATGAGTACTTAACAAAAATCAGCAAGTTCCACACTTCGAAGACACAGTGGCAAAGAGTAAACATTAGCACATCAAAATGGAGGATATGAGAATGTAAAGGATCATACCAAAAGCCAGAAGGGCAAACAATAAATCCTTTAGCTCAATGTCCAGTAGCCCGGAAACGCTGTGGTGTGATCTGAGCTATAATGGGTTTGATAGTTTGCCTCTGTGGCCTTGTCATATGCCTCTGTCTTGAGCTGACCTCAGTTGCTGCCTATAGCTTTCCTTTCTGATCATTCCCTGTTTCTGGCATCTCTAACTTTTATCCCGCATGCCTATAAAACCAGAATCATGTCGATGTTGCCTGCCACTAGCTGACACTATGGTTGAGCCTCCTTGGGATATAGCTGCACTGCCTCTGGAGTGACTGGAAAACTGAGTACCATGAAGAGAATCCTGGGGGTTGGAGAAATGGCTCAGGGGTTAAGACTCTACCTCTTAAGCAGAAGGACCTGAGTTCCCATCCCAGGACCCATGTAAAAACACCAGGCAGAAACTGCGGCAGGCTTGCACTTCCTGCTCTGGTGGGCAGAGCATGGGAAATTCCAGAGGGAAGCAAGAAGGAGGTAGAAGCAAACCAGTATGATTTCTGAAGTCATCTTTGGTCCTCCATAGGGACATATAATGCCCTCTGACAGACAGACAGACAGACACACACACACACACACACACACACACACACACACACTAAATGAATGCATAAACAAAGTTTTTTTTAAAAAAATCATGTGCTCTTTTGACATATTCTATAAAGAAAGTGCTATTATTCCCACATTACAGATAAGAACCTATGACTCAGAAAATGAACGACATTTCCAAGGGCACACAAATCAAAGAGGGGAAAACTAGAATTTGAATGTAAGTTTACTTGACAATTAGATTTATTTCCTTTTCCATTAGAGTTTCCTGTAATTTACCTTTGCTGCCCAGATTGTGGTCCAGGAGCAGCAACATTGACACCACCTGGTGGCTTGTTATAATTACAGAATCAGCCTCGGACTCACTGAGTCAGAAATTCCCATGCACTTACTTGGTGCCCACAGTAAGATTTGAGCATTACTGTTCTGCAGCACCGCCAGGAATGCAATAGAAGAGACACAGAGAGATTACTAGAAAAATCTAAATCTAGAATTTTCAAATATGTTCTCTTGGAAATCAGAATTAGGACCGGAAGAAGAGAGATATTTTATTGCTAAAATTGGTAGTGGTGATCTTTTCCCAATTCGTGGGAAAATTTAAATTATTGGCTTGTTTGCTTATCTTTCCCCATCACCTTTCTTCTTCGCAGTCCAGTTTCAACTGCCTGATAGTTAGGCAGTTTTATAGCAACCATGCTAGGATCGTCTCTGGAGGTTTTGGAAAGCCATATCCCACTGCTGAGATTATCTTTCGCTAATTTTCCCCAACACTTTGCGTATGAAAGGATATGGAGATTAGCCCTACTCTGAGGTGGGCACAAGATTAACTGGGTTGAACTTCCATATGAACTAACCAATGAGGAAAAACCATTTTTCCCCAGGCTTAAGTATACTTGACCCCCGCAGCCATCTTTGGCACTTGCCCCACGTGGCACTCCACGTTTGGAGTCCAGTGGATTCTTTTCCAGCTCCTTGCCCCTCGTGGGTTCCATGCCTGGAACCCATGAGTTCTTTGGGGCGCCCTAGCCATTCGTGGTACTCCACGTCTGGAGTCTGTGAGTTCCTTTTTTTTTATTGTTTATTCAATTGTGCGTGTGTGTGTGCGTGCGCGTGTGCATGTGGTGTGTGTGTGTGTGTGTGCGTGTGTGTAAAAGCACAGGCGAATTCGGGAACCACCATGGACCGCCTCCAACTCCTCCTTGTTTACTCTGCCCGGAGATTCACAAGCTCCGCCCTAACAGGACCAGAAACGCAGGCAGCCCCTGCTTCCACCTGGCGTCTATATGTGGGGTCCAGGATCCGAACTCAGGACCTTTCGCCTGCAAGGCAGAGGCTTAAGGCCTGAGCCACCTCTCCAGCCCCCTCCATTCTTTTGTCCCATTGTTGCAGAGTTTTCATGCTTTCAAAGATTGAAACCAGAATATGTGTAGAGGATTAAGGTAGAGTTTATTAGAGGAGAGAAAGAACAGAACTCATGAACTCCAGACGTGGAATGGCACGAGGGCAAGCGCCCCAAAGAACTCGTGGATTCTAGCCATGGAATCCATGAGGGGCAGGTAACTAGAAACGGACTTCTGTGAGGGCAGGCACCAAAAACAACTGCCAAAGTGTGGACTATTTATTCACCTAGGAAGTTGAGAGTGGTGGGGGGAAGTGGGGGGTAGAAGAAGGCCTTTCTCATTGGTTAGCTCACATTGAGGCCCAACTCTCTCTCTTTTTTTTTTTTATACATTTTTTATTATTATTTCAGCTCATACAAACTTAATAGGTACACCAGTTCCCTCCCCTCCTCCCTCCCTCCCCATCTCCCAGTGCCTCCCGCCCCAATTCACAGAGAGTCCTTTCTTGTGCATGCCTGATTCTCCTCTGGGCCCTCCTCTCCAATGACGTACAAGGACCCAGTGGCCTTTCCCTGAACCCTTTCCCGTGTTCCCCTTAAGTATAAGAACATTGCTGTGGCTGTCAATCCCTTGCCTCCAAGGATCCTGTTGCCTTTAGCAGATGCTAGACTTTGTGAGGTCAATAGTGTGTTGGACATTGCGCAGGGCATGCAAAGTCCAATTATGATTGCTTCAGCCCTAACTTGTGTGGAGTATCTTGCAAATCATTACTCCTCTCATCCTTTTGCTCTTACACTCTTACCGCCCCCTCTTCCGCAAATGTCCCTGAGCTTCAGGATGGGGAGAGATTAGTCTGGCCTAGTTCTAGGTGGTTGATATAGAGTCTCTGAAGTTCTGGATTGTGGTTTGTTGATTTTCTTTTGCAGTTTTGCTGCTCCTGCAATGCCCTTCACTCCATCCTGATGGGCATTGTATGTCACCCCCTGGAGGCCCAACTCTCTTGATCTTGGACTCAACTCAGTTGATCCTGTGCCCAGCTGGAGGTGGGATTGTTCATGTGCAGGAGAGCTAATCTTCATATCCTTTCACAAGCAAAGGGGTAGAGGAAGTTAGCGAAGGGTGTGTTCCTTCAGGGTAATCCCAGCAGTAGGGGATGACCTTCCAAGACCTTCAGAGATGTCCCACTATGGCTGCTCTAAACCTGCCTTACTTTCTCTCCTCCAATAAACTCTGCCTTAATCCTCTATGCATGTTCTAATTTCAATCTCCAAACCCAAGAACCTGGAATACGTACAATCTCCTAGGGAGTGATCCCGAAACATTTGGTGAGCACAGCCAGGAGAGTAACTGCACAATAATACCTTAGAAGATGACACTTGAATGATAAAGAAATACTTCTACAAAATTTGAAATTCATAATTACATTTTCCTTTAATTTGTAAAATTTTGACATTCTTAGACTTGTGATTTTATGTTGCTTAATATGGACTAGCCATGCTTTCTGTTAGTAAGCTTATTCTTAATTCACATGGAAGAATTCAGTGTTAATATTTTTTTGCATTCTACAAAAACCACTCAGTTCTACCTACACGCATAGAAAACTAACTTTAGAAATCATCTAAACAAGAACTTGGGTTAGAAAAGTGAAGTTAGGAAGACATATTTCTAAGCCAGGGTGTGGCAATACATTCTTAAAGTTACAGTATTTGGAATGTGTGGGTGAGAGGATTGGGTAGGTGTTCAAGGTTGCATAGTGAAGTCAAGGTCAGTTTGGGCTACCTGAGATCTTGTCTAAAAATAAAAAAAGGCACAGCATGAAGCTGTCATACCAGTACTCAGGAAACCGAGACAGGAAGACTGCAAGTTTAAGGCCAGCGTGTGCTATGTAGTGAGACCTGTCACCACAGGTTTAACCACACACTAATCTCCACAACTCAGGATGCTGAATCAGGAGGATTGAGAGTTCAGGCTTACTTACCTGAGCTACAGTGATACTGGGCTTGACCCAGTGTCAAGTAATCAAACAGTAAGACCTTGTATCAAGTAGAAAAAGAAGGATGGAGTGATGACTCGGTGGACAAAGTACTTGCTGAACACAGCAGAACCAGAACACAGGAAAAGGGTAGCACACATCTGTAACCTAAGCACATCTATGGTGAGGCGGAAAGTAGAGACAGGGGGCTCTGAGGCAGCTCATAGGCCAGTTAAGACTATAACTGCTCTTAAATGACTGTTCATGGTCCCCACCAAAACTTGTCTTTCCAGATTGAGCTTGAAGTGGTAGCTGCAACTTCTGACACTTGAATTCTGCAGCTGAGTGTCAGCTTGTTCTACTTTGCTTAGAATTTCTGCAGGCACATGTCCATTTGCCTTCCATTGCCACTCAGTTTTATTTTTAAGTATTTATTTATGGCTATTGGTTGCTCTCATTATAATGACTTTATGCTTTAAAAAAAAATCACCTTGCTGGGTGCAGTGGTACCTGGGAGGCTGAAGCAGGACGGAGAGCATCAGGCTATGTTGGGTCATGTAGTGCATCCCAGGCCAATCTGGAACATAGGGAGATCTTGTCTGTAAATATAATAAATAAATAGAAATAAATCCTTTCTTGTCATTTTAATGGGACTTCAGCAATAAAATAAAAATAATCTCTGTTCATTTTCACTAATTGTTTAGCCCATTACTTTGTTGCAGTTCGCCTACATGGTTGCTGCTAAATCACCATCAAATGGTTTAAAGGAACAAGGGGTTTATTTTCTTACCATAGTCTGGTTACGAGTCCAGCTTGATGAGAGAGCATGTATCAACACCAGGGGTGAGGGAACTGGCCACACTATCTCTACATAATGGCTGAGAGAGGGACGATCCTTACTTGCCAGACCAGCATGTCTGCCCAAGTGTACACAAGGATACCAACTCTCTCAAACAGCTCTCTGTATTTTATTCCAGGGCCTAATTTACCCATCATGGACTGGACCTTCCCCATTAGCTAGACAATCTCTTGCAGGTTTGCTCTGGGCTTAATTCAACCACAAATTCTCCATAAATGTGCCCATAGCTCAAACCCTCAACTGTCAAGTAGACACCTTTGCCTAACTATGACAACTTTCTTAAGTTAGGTTCTCGCATCTTCCCATTCAAGCTCATATCCTTGAGTTAGGTAAATTATGTACTTTTATTTTAAATACTTTTCACAGTTAAGAAGGGGTTACTTTAAGCAGCCTTTAAGATTTTTTTTTTTTTGTCTTATGTAACCTCAAATTCACTATATAGTCATGAATGGCCTTGAATTTCTTCCTCCACCTCTCAAGCAGTACAGATATGTACACTACTATGTAGGGATGGAACGTAGGGTTTCGTGTGTGCTAGGCAAGCATTCCAACAATTGAGCCACTTTCCCAGCTCAACCTTTACAATTTAAGTAATAACAACAACAAAAAAATTGCCTGCTTTTGTCAGGAGATCAAAAATGGTGAAGTGTACTTATACATATTCAAATGATGTGTACAGTTATTTAAGAATCCAGAACCCCAAAGTTCTGTCAGAGACGATTTGCTCAACAAAACAAATTGTATTCATATGGTGAGATAATATATAATTAAAAACAGTAAAGCAGTTTTTTCTTTTGTGTATGTGTGTGTGTATGTGTGTGTGTGTGTGTGTGTGTGTGTGTGTGTGTGTGTGTGTATACATGCCTGCACCTATGGAGACCCAAAGGTGACATTGGGAATCATCTTGGATTGTTTTACTGTCTTATTACTTTGCACTGGCGTTTTCTAGGCTCTACTTTCCAGAGCTGGACTTGCAGACCTCTGGCATTATTACATGGAATATGGGATCCACATTTTACTTATGAGACAAAAGTTTTAAACCCTGAGCTAAATCCCCAGCCCCAATAAAGTAAATTTTTATATTCAATTGTGGAAATCTTTGCGGCCATAGCATAAAATTTGCAGTATAGTGGTATTTATATTTAAGATACTTATATATAATCTTTACAGGAGAGGTTGCCGTGGAGATTGGGAGACAGGGATAGAAAAACTAAGGGAAGGTCTTCTTGAGCTGTTGAAGACACTTGTGGGTGTCCCTAGCAGGTTCCAGGGTCTGGCACCACCCCCTTGGTGACTCTGCCAGAGGTGCAGATCAGGCACAGAAAGGTGTCATGAGAAACCTGCTGTGCATCTCAACAAGTAGTAAACAATCTCTCTGATGAAAGGTACACGGACTATTATGGTTGGGCCAGTGTTGGAAGTGGAGACATCTTTTTATCCTTCATCTGAAAAACTTTTTGCAATGGATGGTGTGTAACATAGAGAATCACAACTGGTCAAAGTTCAGAGACTAAGTGACTATAGAATGCTCAGTCCTAAATAGGAAATCTATATCACCTGCCCCACAGGACTCAGAGGACATTGCAGAAGATGGAATAGAAAGAATGTAAGAGCAAGAGAATTGGGGGGAGTGCTTACCAAATATGTTTTTGAACTCACTACAATGGTGTTAATCTGTCCAAGACTTGCACAGGATTTGGTCTGTCAATGTTTTATCTAGGAAAAGGAAAGACCTCACAAGATACTACCATTCCCTGAGGAACAATTAATGGCAATGCAGGCTGGAGGAAGGGGAACCACTTTCTTTGGTAGTATAGCTCCAGTAAGTGTCCAGGCAGATGCTACTGCAGGCAACTCTTCATTAAACTCAGCATGACAGGCTCTCGGGTACACACACACACAAGATAAACAATTGTTGGGCAGAATAGGTTTTCAGTGGGAGAACAAGGGTGAATTAGGCAGGGTAATATGAAGTAAAAAATGACAAGTTCATTTTACAAATGTATGAAACTGTCAAATAATAAAAAAGAAATGAAAAGCGAGTTCAAGGTAAGCTTGGGCTACATGAGATTCTGTCTCAAAAAAAAAAGTGTGTATGTTCAGAACAAATGAAAATTTTTTTTTCTGAAAAACCTTGGCTAAATCCATGGATACAGAACCTAAAAATATTGAGTGTTAATTAGATTATTTTTCAATTAAAAATGAACTTTCAATTAAAAATTCAAAAAGCTAAGAAAAAGGCTAAGGGAGATTTACTTTTTCTTGTGTATTGTTTTATCATTTGTACTTTATACTAATTATTTTCTTTTTTTTTTTTGGCTTATATGTGTGTACATGAGAGTGTACAAGACTGTACTTGAGGGTGTGTGCTAGTGGAGGCCCAAGCATGACATGAGAAATCATCCTTGATTGCTCTTACATGTTATTGCTTTGCTCTGGAGATTCTAGGCTCTGCCTTCCAGGGTCAGAATTACAGGCCACCACCATATCCAGGCAGTATTTTTTACATGGAATCTGGGGATCAAAACTTAGGTCTTTTAGCTTGTGAGACAAAGGATTCAACCACTGAGCCATCTCCCCAGCCCACACACCTACTCGTGAATCACTCACATTTTTCACTCTTTTGAGATAGGTGCTCACTGTATTGCCCAGGGTAACCTTGAACTTGCAACCCTCCTGCCTCAGAATCCCACTTATTTTAAAATATAAAATACTAATGACTTTAAAACGTCTGGTTAGTTCAGGCTACCCTTGAACTTGGGATTCTATGTCTTTAGCCTCTGG
The DNA here is from genome assembly GCA_023101885.1 of Typhlomys cinereus. NCBI lineage: Eukaryota > Metazoa > Chordata > Mammalia > Rodentia > Platacanthomyidae > Typhlomys > Typhlomys cinereus. Next base: position 2,863,940 of record JALPQD010000179.1, read on the forward strand.
AGTGCTGGAATTACAAATTTGTACCACCAGATTTCTACTGCAGCTGAAGTCCCCTCTCCACTGATTTTCTTAACTGGAAATCATTGCGTGTGATACAGCATCATACCTTTCTTTATTATAAGTTTTCTATTTTTTTAAATTTCCCAGGATTTTAATAGAATCCACTTGAGGACTTCGGGTTCACTTCAGCTCCTTGACTGTCCTAATCAGGGGGCTTCAGTTTCACTGCCTTCTCCTTGTCTGTGATGACGAAGATGTAAAAGTTCCTGCTGCAGCGAACTTTGAACTTCACGTTGTCCTTGTTCTTCTGGATCCTGACGGATTTGGCATCCTTCCGCCTGGCTGTAATCAAGAAGTCCTTGATCTCTTCAATCTTCCGAGGCTTGGCCATTGGGCGGGGCAGGCTCCAGCGGCTCCCGAGCTGCTCAGGGAAAGAAGCGAGGGCCAAAGAGAGTAGACTAGCTTTTCTACTTTTAAGAACAGTATTACTTTTCTTTGACCAAAGTTTCATTTCTTTTTTTTTTTTTTTCATTTCTTTTTTACTGAATCTTTTGGGTAGTGCACGGGGAACACAATCTTATAAAGTGTCATCACTGTGTAAGAGAAGGAGCAAATGTAAAGGAAGCTCCTTTCTTATAGCCAGCCTTCTACATGTTTATGGACAAATGAGTACATGTTCATTTGAATTAGTGATCCCGTTTAAAAAGTGCTACATGTTCTCATTACAGCTTTCACATTTTACATAAAAATTAAACAATATCATGACACTATTTAGTTAAGAACTCCAGTTATTCAAGACAAAAAAAAAAATCAGAAACAGGAAGACAGAAGGTAAATTTTTGAAGAAGGATTCATAGAGCTGAAAGGGCTCTAAATTTACTTCATAGTTGACAAAATTAGGTCTTGCTCAAGGTTACAAGGCCAGTTCTTTGGCATGTGTCTGAAGGTGGGGTGATCCAAGCTCAAATCTCCCCTCCCCTCCTTAAGCACAGTTGAGGAACTACATTATTCAGTTTTCCAAAGAAGAGATACAGTCTGGGTTTCAATGGGGTATTTCCATCCAAGGCAAGTGGGTTGGGCATGGAGGTGCAAGCATACAACCCTAGCACTCAGTAGGCAAGTTGGAGCCAGCTATGTGGCTCCACCTTGGTATAAAGGAACAAGAGAAAGAGGAAGAGGAGACAGAAAGAGGAGGAGCAGAACGACAACATAGGTGGCGGGCTCTGTGCTTGAAGCAGAAAAAGAAGTGAAGTTGGCTAGAGTCAAATTTTGTATCCTTAGTGATTGCAGCATAGGGTCCGTTAACAACAGTCTGTGCAAATGGGAAGTTTTTCTTATTGGCAGAAGCCTAGTTAAGATAATCGGAAATGTTCTGGAAGGCTGAAAACTTCAACTTCCCCTTACCCAGCAGGATGTCTTTACTTCAAGAAACCTTTCTTTTAGATTTTATCAACCCTTAATAAACCGTTTCTCTTAATAACCGTTTCTCTGGAGCAGGAAAGTCAGAAAAAATTTAACACAATAAAGATTTAACTATTCCCAGGTTTTTTTCCCCCATCGAATCCCTAATATCTGTTATGTTCACAAAGTGAGAGCCATTTAAGGTAACCATGGACATATTACTGGCCTCTGTCTTATTTCCTTCGTTATTAAAATCTTTGTTTTGATTTGAGCAAAGCACCTACTCTTGCTAGCGTACGGAGTCCACAGCTCCTCCCTTTCCTCAAGGACGCGTGTATAGAGAAAAAGAACATATTTTTAAAAAGAGACGAGCGTGTAAGCACAAGAACCGGTGAGATTTTTCAGCAAAGGAGGATCTCAAGTCCCATCTACTAAGCTTCTACGCTTCAGCCGGCACGCTGGCATTTGGCCCGGCTCTAGCCCAGACTACAAGTCCCAAGAGCCCGCGCGGCTATGGTGTTCCCCTCGAGCCTTCCCCAGATCTGAAGAATAGCAGAGAAAGGTTCCGCGTGCCGTGCCGCTGTTTGTTTGCCGCCGCAGGGACGAAGGCTGGAAGCCCCGAGGAGCGCAGCTGGAGCGTCAGGAGGCGGATTTCGTCTTTGAGTTCAAATAGGCGGGGAGGAGGGGGCCGGGCCAGCGGCACGGAGTGAGCCGGGAAGACAGCGCGCGGAGGCGATGGAGGGCGACGGGCTCAGCGAGTCCGTCTCGGGTCCCGGGCCCGGCGGCGGCGGCGGCGGAATGATCCGTGAGCTATGCCGGGGCTTCGGTCGCTACCGCCGCTACCTGGGACGGCTGCGGCAGAACCTGCGTGAAACCCAGAAGTTCTTCCGCGACATCAAGTGCTCCCACAACCACAGTTGTTCCTCCTCCCCTCCGGGCTGCAGCGGCGGCGCGGCCAAGCTGGAATCTGCCGGAGATGTTGCCGAAACCGGGCTGCGGGCGGGTAAGGACAGGCCCGAGGGAGAGGGAACAGTTGGACGGGGGCCCGCAGCGCCGGCCTGCTCTACAGCCCCGGGCAGCGGCCGGGAGTGGGAGTCGGGCGCCGGGGCGCTGGGAACCGGGTGGCAGCACATCGCTGGGGGAGGGGCGGCGGGGCGGGCTGGGACCAGCGCGGCCCGGGTACCGCGGCCAGACCCGGGCGGGCTGCGGCGGGCGGGACCAGGAGGCCGGGCGTTTGCCAAGGGCGGGGCTGAGCGCAGGAATGGGGAAAGTTGCTCGACTTGGGGTGAGGGCACCGTTGTGGGTCCGAGTCGTTCTTAGCTAAGTATGGAGGAGAGTCCGTAGGATGTCCCAGGAGCCAGAGGAAGCCCCTGGATTGCAGTGGGATGTGTGTGTGTGATGCGTAAAATGCACATATGCGCATCATGAGACACCCCTGTGAAAGGATTGTCTTCTGAGTAGGGTTGGAATTCTCAAAGAAAATCCTATCTGTTGGGTGCCAGGAATTAAATGCCCAAAGGTGTTACTGTTGCACAAGGGAGAATGTGAATTTTTGTTGGGGGAAGGGGACAAACTATTGGAGGACTAGAGCCCTTCTTTCTGGGATACGCTAGAGATCCCAAAGAACGTTAAATCCGACACGGTTGCTTGTCTTTCTTTTTTTTTTTTTCCTTTTAAACGTTGTTGGTGGGAAACTGGAGGTTTTAGCTAGAGGGTCTTATTAGGGAATACGATGAAAAGAAGTGACTGGCATCCCATATACATATGTATTTTGAGAACTATGTAACAACTATGTCCATGGTTTTATTTAGTGATTCTCAAGCTCAAGTGTGGATTAAAAATAACTCAAGGAGTGAATTAAAAATACCATGTCTCAGGCTTTTTCTCATAGATTTTCTGATGTGAAAGTGGTAGGTGGTCCTAAGTAAAAGATGCTGGAATTTTGAGGAGGTAGTCTGGTGACACACTTTCAGAAACATGAAGTTATGTGCTGCTAACATTCAGACTTGAGGTGAGTTTTCGTTGGACCCCATATCCACAAATATCTAAAATTTGTCAGAGACTTCAGAAATGTTGATAAAAAAAGCTGTTAAGATTCTGATAGGGTCTTAAATGTTACTAGTCATTTAGTTGGCCTGGATATCAATTTAAAAGGTTCCTGTCTTACCTCAGGGGATAAAATGGCTATGGTGGTAACTCTTTTCTGAAGTCGTGGGTTTGTTGTCTTTGTCCAGGGATTTGCTGTTCTAGAGTTGAACTTGCAATTGACTCTTTAAAGCTGTCAGAAATCGTTGGTAAGAAGGAGGCTAATGCTTTCAGATAAGATCCCCAGGGTGTGTTGTAATGATATCTTTTAGCAGCTTTATCTGTTCAGAAGTTTCACCCATACCTTTTATTTTAAGAAGGCTTCTGTTGCTGCTTTTATTTTAAAATAACAATTTCATAGTTACTCCTTTAAAAAAAAAGTCAGAATAGATTTTACCTTAGAGAAAATTTCAGGCACCTCACTTCTCCTTCCGACATGGGGGCTAATGCTAATGGAACCTATGACTCCAGATTCATATCAGGAGCCTTACCCACTGTGCTATCTTTGAATCCACTGTTTTTATTCTTTAAAAACTAGCCAAAAGGCTAGCAAGATAGCCCAGTGGGTGAAGGCACCTATGTGCAAATGTGGGGTGATCTGTTTTCCATCCTTGGAGCTCACATGATAGGAGAGAACCAATTTCTGAAATTTGTCCTCTGACTTCCTCACTTTTGCACCTGCTTTTTTTTCTCTCATAAGATATTTTTAAAAATTAAGAAATACAGGGGCTGGAGAGGTGGCTCAGGGGTTAAGCCTCCGCCTTGCAGGAGGAAGGTCCTGAGTTCGGATCCCAGATCCCACGTATAGACGCCAGGCGGAAGCGGGGGCGGCCTGCGCTTCTGGTCCTGGTAGGGCGGAGCCTGTGAATCCCGGGGCAGAAGGAGGTGGAGGTGTCCATGGTGGTTCGCGAATTCTTCCGTGGTTCTACACATACATACACACACACACACACACACACACACACACACACAGACGTGCGCGCACATACACACGCATATGCACACAGTTGAATAAATAATAATAATAAAAAAAATTAAGAAATACAAATACACCTTTGTATTTTGTTTCATTTTGACTTTTCTGGTTGGCTGTCTCATAAGCTTATTTTTGCATGTTTAATTTTCTTCCCTTTTGGAATGTAGCCACCCTAAATAGAAACTGGGGGTACAAGATGACAAGATCGAAAGCAATTTGTTTTTGTTTCATGCTGTGCTTCCTTGTCATTGTAGAAGGTTTTTAATGGGGGGGGGTTTGAAGCTGCATCAGAGAAAATTAGGTGGCTCTTTTTGTATCTCTTTGAAAGATGCCATCTTTCTAGATATTAGGGGGAAAAAAGCCATTCCTGGGCTAAGGAGATGGTTCAATGGTTAAGCACTTACCATGAAAGCAAGAAGAGTTCAGTTTTCCAGATCCTACTTGGGATTCTAGCCTCAGAAGGTAGAGCCTGAAAATTCCAGAGTAAATTAGGTTAGAGAGATTAGCCTTATTAGTGAGTTCTGGGTTAGATTAGAAACCCTGTCTCAAAGAGTAAGGTAGAGGAGAGCTGAGAGAAATAGTTCTTAATGTTCACCTTGTACCTGTGAATACATGTATACCTCATACACACGTACACCCATATACATGCAAACACATATATACCACACATACATGCAGGAATAACTCCAACATACATGTCAAAATGGAGAAGAAAGGAAGAAAGAACCATTCCTTTAAAATCAGCTAGCTCTGTCCTTTGCAGGAGAGAACTTTCATCAGGTCAAAGTCACTTAGAAATTGTCTTAACTTTCTTTCGTGACTGTTGGTTTCTGATTAATCAGAACTTGGAATGTGAAGGAAAAGAAAACTTGATTCCTAACCTAACAGATTTCTGAAAAGTTATCACTTCAGAATGGAAGTGTCCTTCTTGATTTAATCCAGTATAATATTTGGACTAAATATAAATTTGAAATTGTTGGATAGAAGGATGGATAGAATTTTATTATCTCTGTACATACTATTTATGGGGAGATATAGCAGCAAAATCTTTTTTGACTTTCAGCTACAGAAAACCGGGAAGAGCCCCCTAAATAGCACTTCTCTTAATTTGATAGCAGATTCACTCAGGTCAATATATAGAATACACAATGTCCTAAAAGTAGATGGAAGGCCAGACTTGGTGGTGAATGCCATATCCAGCACTAAAGGCAGGTAGATCACTCACTGCAAGTTCAAGGCTAGCATGGATTCCATGGATTTACATAGAAAATCCCTGTCTCAACCCCCTGCACCCCCCTTCCTCCAAAAAAGATGGCATGGGGGATGGCAACACATGCTTGTAACCCTAGCACTCAAGAAGGTGAGGTGGGAGGGTCTGGTGTTCCTGGCCAGCCAGGCTATAAAGTGATGGTTATGTGATGGTGAGGGTAGATGAAAATACAATTCTAGAATGATGTGTTTTTTGAGAGTAGTTTGGCATGTATAAAGAACTGGATTTTTAATTTAATTTCAGTTCTTCTCTGTTGCCCAAATCATTTCACATAGTTGTCAGAGGCCAGACCCCTCAGTCTGTTGACTTTTCTTTGTTTCTGTATCAGAGGATTCAGAACTAATGAGATAAAGGCTTCGAGTACGTCCAAAGAGAGCCAGGGTAGAGTTTTACAAAATAGAGAGAATCTTTTTTTGAGCACGAAGGCAGAGAGGAGAGAAAGAACAGAATTCATGGACTTCAGATGAGGAATACCATGAGGGATGAGAGCGCCCTGGAGAATTCATGGACTCCAGGCATGGAATCCATGAGGGGCAAGGAGCTGGAAAAGAACTCACAGACTCTAGACAGGTAGTACCATGAGTGGCAGGCACCAAACAGCTACCAGTGTGTGGAATATTATACCCTTAGTCAGGCCTGGGAGAATTGGCTTTTTCCTATTGGTTAGCTCCAGTTTCTACAAGCCTAATTGGAGGCTTTGGTCCTCTACATCTCATTTATATTTTATATGTTTATATTAGGGCCCAACATAGTTGAACTTGTGCGGCACCTCTGTCTGGCTTATCTGTGATGGAGAGCTAATCTCTAAATCCTTTCATAAGCAAATCGTTGGGGGAAGTTAGAGAAGGGGATGATCCTTCAGGATAATCCCAGAAGTGGGGGATGACCTTCCAAGACCTTCAGAGACTGTCCAGCATGACTGCTCTAAAACTGTCTAATTCCCCACTTAATTTTTATGAGGACTTGACTGTTCAAGGGATGAGGGGCACAACAGCTCTGGCTACTTCCTGCTGAGTTAGGGAGACGGAAGTGTGAGCGGTCAATAGTCCTCATCTATGTACTGGGATGGTCCAGAGATCTCCACATTTGAAACTTTATGAATATTAATCTTACCTGGTGGAATCTACCTCTTCTGCCTGTCTCCTGGCTGGGGGTCACTGTCTTAGGGTCTTTATGTGTTCAGTTTCTTGTGTTCAAGAGTCGAAAATTGAAACCAGAACACACATAGAGGATTAAGGCAGAGTTTATTAGAGGAGAAAAAGAACAGAACTCAGGGACTCCAGACATGGAGTGCCACAAGGGGCTTGGGCACCCTGGAGATCTCATGGATTCCAGAAGCTGGAACTCAGATGTGGCGTGCCATGAGGAGCAGGTGTCTTACTTTTATTTTTTATTATCAAGTAATGTGCTAGCTATTGAGTTTGTCTTATGTGTCTCAATTTTAAGATGCTGGAATGACTCACATGTGTGGTCGATGCTGTCATTCCTGTTGCCTCCCTTTGACCCTGACCACACCCCCCACTAGCCAGATGGCTCTGGGTAAATCACAGCATGTTGTGTCACAGTCCTCATTGGAAGTAGAAGATTTAAGGGTCCTCACCTGTAGGAGTGTTAGAGTTAATTTGTGCACATGTTTATAGCAGCATCTGGAAAAATACTCCCGAAGTACTTAACTATTTGCTTTTGATGCAGGGTCTCACCCTGTTTGTCCAGACTGGTGTCAAGCTCTTGGATTCAAGTGATCCCTTTATGTTTGTATTCTAAGTGCTGGGGTACAGATGCATGTCTAACTCCATATTAGTGATTCTTAAGTAGAAATGTGAATGCCCTGGGTGGGATGTGCTGGTTACTGTATAATGTGTGGGGATTTAAAAAGTCAAGTAAAGAAATTGGCCTTGGTCTCACTTTTTCTCCCTTTCTTCACCCTTCATCTCTCATCTTTCTCCCTCTCCTCTTTTGATAGAGTCTCAAAATGTAGCTCAGGCTGGTCTCAACCCACAATCCTCCTGTCTCACCTCCGGAGTTCTGGGATTACAGGTGTGTGTAATCGCCATTACAGTGTCTCTATTTGTTTATGTTGGACGATGGTTGTAAAGGAGTAGGAAGACCTGAACTGGGTCCTCTGCAAAGGTGTAATCATACAAAACACACGTAACACATAAAGCTGTGGAAAAACAGAAAGAGATGAACTATGGCTAAATTAGAGGCATGTTTTATGAATTGTAATTTTTGTTTTTATAGCTTTTGCTTTTTATTAGCTGACCTCAATATCTTTATTCTTTATTCTAGAGATCTAGATATTCTTTATTTTTATCTTTATTCTAATATTCTTTAATTATAATTTATTATTTAGCCTTTTTTGTCACATTTTTAATAAAATTTTAGAAGAAAAGCACTATTGAACTTAAAATAGATATTGTCTTAGAAATTATATTTAGTTTGACATGGTGGCACAAAAGACGAAGGCAAAAGGATCTTGAGTTCAAGAGCAGTCCCTGCTATGTTAGAGAGTTCCAAGTTCTGGGCTACATAGACTCAAAAGTAGCAAAGAAAACCAACAAAAAGGGTTAATTATATCTTGGTATCTGACATGGAAGAGATGATCCTACTGACAGAGCGTGCCATAGAGGCAGTGTACGCTGGAGCTCAGGTGCATGGCGACTGCCAATGTATGCGGCTCTCTGCCTGTAGTGGGGCTTGGAGAGCACTGGATTAAGGAATTACAACATAGGGAGATAATGAAGCAGAAAGGTGGAATGTGTGCGGGACAGCTAGATTTAGACCCAGGCTTCTAGGCTTCTAGTCACTTCTGCTTCTGCGGCTCCCTGTTCTTTCCTGATCTGGTGCAGGACTGCAGACTGCGCTCTGCAGCAGAGACTTTGTTGTGAATGAGTCATGACCCAGACTCCATCACTGTGATTTACTTCCATGAAAAAGATAGTGGTTCAGTGAGTAATGAGACACATCCTCCTAGGATTCTCCTAATGTTCAGGGCAGTGGTCTCTTTGCTGACCAGGAGCTGATCAGAAATTTGGGAGACAGTGGGCTCCCCAAGCACAATAGCTCTTTGTACCCTTTTAGCTTTTCTTCTCCATCTTAATCTGTCTTTCCTGAGAAAATCAGCTTCCCATGGCATAGATTAGCCAGCTGTAATAAAAAAGGTTGGAAAATTCAGTCTTCTTATTTAAAAAAAAAAGAATGGCATTCAGTCCATTATCAGTTTGTAGCATGCTTAGTTTTAAGTCATTGCTTCTATTGTTGCTTTTGAGGTAAAGTCTCATGTGTAGTTCAGGTCAGCCTGCAACCTGGATGTGAGGTATGTATGGGGACACACAGCTCCCCTAGTAATTGTCAGGCCCAAGGTAAATATGCCCTTTTTTGTAGGAAAATAGTCTCCAGGGTTTTACTTCTACATTGCAAAGGGTTGTAGAAAGTTATAACAAATGTGTAGAAGATGCAGTTTTTCTTTTTCACCTCCCAGAACTCTGACCACATCCCCTATGAAGATGCCCAATCTCTGTATAGGCCATTTCTAGGCTTGAAGATTGATTCAGTTCTTTGCCAAATGAGGAACTTGGTCTTCTTGGAACTTGACACAAAGAACATGTGTAGCTGTGGTTGAGGTATGTGGCCTTTGCTTTGAGTTGTGTAAGTTCAACTCTTTGAGGAAGTCCTTTTATGTAAAATGGTCTAAAGTCCAGACTTAAACTTCTTGAAGGAAAGTCTCTTCCAACATGGGTATCCACTGGAACATGTGGTGAGGTACCTATCTATAGAGTTTTTGTTTTCTGTTGTCTTACTGGTAATGTGAATAGTTTGAATATATTCTCCAGCTTTGTGCCACACAGCTGTGGGAACCTTTGTACCACTGTTCTCTTTGGAGTTGTGTGTCTGTTCTCTGGGGTGCTATTCTTTAGGCAGGAAGATGGGAGGTAAGACTTGAAGATTGTTTTGCTTTTTACATGTTTAGTTAAATGATGCATCCGAATTATCCTGGAGCATGATGTCTTAGTTATGTATTCATAATAGCCTTCATTTAAAATAATTCTCATTTCTTTTTTTAAAGTACTTTTATCCTTTCTTTTTACTTATTTGGAAGTCTCTAAATTTAGGTTCATCAAATGAAGAGCTTTAATGTCTTTTATCACACAGATTTCACTTTTTTTTTTCTTTTTCAGTCCAAATAATGGGGAGAGAATTTTCCCATTGAAACTTGATCTCTTCCTCCCTTCCCTCTTCTTTTCCTCTCCCTAAATTATACTTTCTAAAGTACAGATGAGTTAGGTTACAAGGCTAGTTTCTGTGGAAACTATCCAGATTAGAGTGAGTGTGATTGAATTGTCATGGATTTTATTTTTTTAGGAATATCCAGTAAAATACACTCTGTCCTTAGCTTTTAATATCATGGAGATATTATGTAAATGCAGGCAAGGATAAAGAGGAAAATAGCACACAGTCATTCTTTCTTTGCATTGAGAGCCCACTAGGGTAAGCAGTGTCACTTTCTGACTGGGCAGCTAGCCTGCTGTCGTTGGTGCTCATTCCATGGAGAGATGTGATCCAAATTCCACTCCCTACCTGGGAAGGCAATTTGTCTTCTATTCCCAAGCAAATAGAAGAGGCCACTGCAGGCTTTTTGAGGTAAAATTTCTGCTTTAATGGGCTTTTAGGTAGCTCTGTCACAGTGCCCTATGCTGGGGAAATGCCGCTTCACTTTGTGGACTTGGATTCTAAATCTCATTCTGAACTACTTAGATTAGTGCCCTAAACACTCCTCTCCTCCCAATGGCAATAGCAGATCACGGGGAGATTGAAGACATGAAAGATTGTACAGAAAGAAATTGATATTGTTAAATCCGGATAGTGTTGCATCTGGACTATTTTTTCCCCAAGGCTCATCTTTACAAGATATCCCTTTGGATTATTAAAACTGTATTTTGAAATAATTTCAGGGATATGTAAATGGTACTGTAACAATGAAAAGGGATTGAATATATGTCTGTTTTGTACAGACTTCCCAGTCATTAACTTTTTAAAAAATTTTTTATTATTTATTCAATTGTGCATGTATGTGTGTGTGTGTGTATAGAACTGCTTCCGAACTCAGGACCTTCTGCCTGTAAGGCAGAGACTTAACCCCTGAGCCATCTCTCCAGCCCCCCAGTCATTAGCTTTTTAAAGCATTGGCTCATCACTACCTACTCCTCATATATTATGTTTCATCCTTTTAAAAATTTTTTTTAAACTTTATTCATTCGTTGTGTGTGTGTATGTGTGTGTGTGAGAGAGAGAGAGAAAGAGAGAGAGAGAGAGGGTACATCTGTCCCTCTGAAGGGCCAAGGGTGACTGGGAATCATCCTGGATTGATTGCTTCCACCTCTTTGCTTCCCTCTGGGATTTCCCAGGCTCTGCCTACCAGAACTTGAAGTGTAGGCCGCCTCCGCTGTCTCTGCCTGACAGTTTTACGTGGGATCTGAACTCAGGACCTTCTGCTTGTGAAGCGGAGGCTTAACCCCTGAGCCATCTCTCCAGCCCATGTTTCATCTTTTCAGAGCCTTTTAAGAGCAAGATGCAGATAGGTTGTCTTTTCTCTAAGTTCTCCAGTGTGCGGTTCTCTGAAATAACGACATGCTTCTATGTATTGCACACAACTCTCCAGATCATGGATTCAGCCACCATTCAGGGTTCAAGCCCCAGTCAACTTTTTCTAACTGCACCAACAGATATATCTCTGACCTTTCTGTGAATACATGTCACACGTAGTGTCATGTCTCTTTAGACTCCCTCAATCTGGAACAGTGCATTGGCCTTTTCCTGGCATTTATGTCTTTGACAAGCTAAAGAATAGGTCTAGGATGACTTTATCCTGGATCTGTATGTTCTTTGCATTAACTAGATTCAGCCCTTGTTATGAGTTGCAGAAATGATAATGATTCTTGTCATCTCAAAAGATATATGATGCTACTCTGTGACCCTGTAGCTATCAGGCCTGATTACTGATTGGTGGTAGATGTTTCCATTTTAATTTCACCAATTCCCCCTTTGCATTTGATTAATCTTTCATGGGATGGTGTTCTCAGATTTCACTAGTACCCACTGCACAAAAGCAATCCCTTCTTCTAGACCTGTCATCCATTGACAACTCCCAGCCCGTTCAATGGTGGTTTCCATAGCCATCGTTCTGTCCTTATTAGGTGGTGTTCTGCGAGGAAGGGGAGCTTTCCTTTCCCTTTGGTAATGTTTATTAGTGTGGACTTGTGAATTTTTTCAATGGATCATAACTTTAGTATCACTTTTAGTTTTTATACATAAATTGTTCCATGCTGATCAGCAGTAAGTCCCCTTCGGGCAGGTTCCAGTGTCCTTCCGGCACTGGTTTTTTAAAAAAATTTTCCCTCAATCATACAAGCTCAATAGGTACCCTGGTTCTCTCCCCCCTCCCCCCATCCCCAGTCCTCCCTTGTACTCTCCCTCCCTTTTCCCTTCCTTTCACCCCCCTCCCTCCCCTTCTCCCAGCGACTCCCCCTTCCCCTCTCCCATCTCCTGGAGCATCGTTTTGTGTGAATGCCAAACCTTCCTTTGAGTCCTCCACTGTAGTGAGGTGTAAGGACTCACTGGCATAGCCAGGAGTCCTTTCTTGTGCTCCCCGTTAGTATGGGAACACTACCATGACTGTTAATCCAGCGCTGCTTTTTTCCCAAATGGCAGAACTAAGCCGTGTGTGAAACATGGACTTGGCCTCCTTCGAGGAACAGCTTCCATTTCTGCATCCCATAATTGACAGCCTCCGCTGTCAGCTCTGTTTCTGTTCCCTCTGCGGCATGACCAGCCTCAGGAGCATTTCACTCAGAAAGGAACTTGTCAGCAGGTAGCTGAGTCTTCTCATCTTCTCACAAGTCTCACAGGGTGTGCATGCTGCAAGGGAGGCAGATCCTTCCTTCTCGGGTACCAGGACAACTAACTTCCTAGAAGCTTAAGGTCTTTCCAGGTCTATCAGGTAGGAGAAATTAGCGATACTCGGTCAACTGGATTTTTAGCTTCCAACCAAAATTTTAGTTATTTGAGTGTGTTTTAGTCTCTAATCTCAACAGTGCCTTGTACTACTTGGTCCCGAAGAAATTCAAGACTACCCAAGTATGCTGTTTTCTTAAATTAGGATATCTCCTCTGTCATTCAGAATCTTTTATACTTAGCTGAAAGTCAGAGAGCTTGTTTGGGAATGATAAGTATATAATTCTAAAAAAAATTATTTATTAGAGAGAAAGAAAAGAGAGGCACATCATGGCACACCAGGCGGAGGTTAAAGGACAACTTAAAGAAGTCAGTTCTTACTTCCCTCACATGAGTTTCCAGGTATTGAACTCAGATCATTATATTTGCAAGTACGTGCCTTATCCACTGAGTCATCTTACTGACCCTATATAAAATATTTTCTATCTAGAGTTTTTTTTCTCTTAGCTCCTACGATTTTTGAAGCTCAGTATTTCGAAGTTTCTACTGAATTGATTGTAGTAGACTGTAACTTTCCTTTCTCAATTTAGGATTGATCTTTTTTCTTTACTATAGCTAATAAAAAATAAAACACTATTTTTTTGTAAAAGTGTTTATTTTTGTCACTGGTTACTTCAATTAATTTTAAAATTCTCTATTTTCATTTGTTTTTAGAGTGGGCTTAAAGTGGTTTGTTATAAAGGGACATATTATATCAGGGATGTTCACTGTTAAAATGTGATCAGGCAGATGGTTGCCTGAAGGACTGGTGTGGTTGCACACACTTGAAACCCCAGCACTATGGAGGCGAAGACTGGATGGAGACTGAAAGCTTGAGGCAGCTGGGCTGGAAACATGGCTTAGGGGTTAAGATTCTGTTTCACAAACAAAAGGTCCTGAGTTTGGATCCCAAGTCCCACATAAAAACCAGGTGGAAATGACTGTGGCCTACACTATGGCTCTGGTGGGCAGAGCCTGGGAAATCCCAAAGTGAAGCAAAGAGGAAGTAGAAGCAATCCAAGATGATACCTGAAGTCACCCTTGGTCCTCTGCGGAGACACACAGTGCCCTCTAATACACATATACACTCACACTAAACAAACAAACAAGTAGGTAAGTAGATAAATAGATAAAGTAAAAAAGAAAAAGAAAAGAAAAGAAGTTTGAGGCAGCGTAGACAGTATAGAAAAAATGCTTTCTCAACTGGTAAACAGAAATCCTTGGATCACTATAGGAACCCAAATTAACTCTGTAATCCTTGTCAGTGTAATAGTACCTTTCTTTGCTCACCACAAGGGCCATATTCCATGCTCCCATAACAAAAACCAGGTTAATAAGAGCAAATATTATGCTTTCTGTCCTTCAGTTGAGACAGGATTTTACAATTAACTGCAGGAACCAGTGACACAAATATACATTTCCACAAAGAAGTAGTGAAACTCTATTTTATATTAGCTATATGTAAAAAAAAAAAAAAAAAGGAAAGGAATGTTAATAGTCTTTCTACTACAGTCATGTTTTATGTATATGGAGCCTTCAGAAATGAAGACTCAAAAGACCCATGGAAAATTACTTTTTGTTTTTGTTTGAGACAGGGCCTTTCTATGTAGTCCTGGTTAGCCTGAGCTGCTGTGAAGACCATGCTGACCTTGAATTCACAGAGAGCTGCCTGCTTCTGTCTCAAATGCTGTGACTACAAGCATGAACCACTATGCCTGTAATGGAAAATTACTTTAATGCTTAGGTTTGGTGAAGAAGAGTTAACTGTGAAAAATGTGATTAATAAGGTATGATCTAGTAATAGAATGAAGGCCTATCTGTTCAAGCTCTTCTTGAACTTTCTGTATAACCTTCTTCTGGTGGAACCCTGGTGGAGTCAAATGATACAGGAGATGAGCCAAGTGTGGTGGTTCACATCAGTAGTCCCAACGCCCAGGAGGTTGAGGCAGGAGGATGCCGCCACTACAAGGCCAGCCTGGGCTACATGTTGAGATCCTTTCTTCAAAAATAAAGCAAGGGTTGGCAGGATAGCTTGGTGGGTTAAAAGTGTTTGCTGTGCAGTCCTGACAACCTGAGTTTGATTCCTGGAACCCATGGGGGGAATGCCAGGTGTGGTGGCTCCTGTCTAATCCTTTTGTAATCCCAGCATTCTTGAAGTGAAACAGGGAACAGACAGGAGAATCAGCTGGAGGCACAAATATGCAGCATAGAGGCAGAAATAACCAGAGAAACCCTGCTGCAAAAATCAATTATTGGAGGTCATTGACTCCTGAGAAGTTGTCATTTGACTTCAACACATATACCTGTGTGCATGTGGAAACACATGTAATGTATACAGAAGTTTTTTTTTTTTTTTTTTTAAAGCAAAAATCAGTTTTTAGGTTTTACAGCTGGCTTTGGGGTAGAGGGTTTCTAATCTCTGAGCCTTTGGGGAAAAATAGAATTCTGATTTCTATCACTTTCTTTGGAGAGTAGGAAATAGGAGGGTAGAAAAAGGTTGGGGAGAGACTTTCAGAGGTCTTCCATTCTTCTTTAAATTATTCAGCATTCCTAAGTGCAGTATATTTTCCGACACCCAATAAAGTACAGTAGTATAATGATTAAAAGTAGACTTCTCTTTATTCCAGATAGTGTCTTCCCTGCTTTGGCCATAGCCCGCCCTTACCTTGTCCTTTGCTCAACTTTCCCAAGTAGATTTCATGAGAATGTATTATTGAGTGGGAAGGAAAACAAGCAAGAAGGGGAATGTATTAGTACAAATATATTGTTATTACAGCAAAGATGATTTGAAGTGTCCTAGCAGGTTACTAGTGACAGTATGTCATTATTCTTTCCATCCACCTCTCTTTTTGGGATTCTTAGCATCAAATCCAAATAATAATATACTTTGGCTGATGAGACAAGCATTAGAAATTACAGCTTTTTTTTTCTTTCTCACCTGTGTTGTGTAGTGTGTGTGTGTGTGTGTGTGTGTGTGCGCGCGCACGCGTGTATATATCAGAAGGTACTTGAATGTGTGTGCCCATGGAGGCCCAAGGGTAACTTGAGAATCACCCTGGATTGCTCTCCCTCTTTATTGCTTTGCTCTGGGGTTTTCCAGACTCTGCTTTCTGGGCCAGGATTGTAGGCCACATCCATTTCCACCCATCATTTTTATGTGGGATCTAGGAGTCCGAACTCAGATCTTTTTTGCTTGCAAGGCAAAAACTTTAACCCCTGAGCCATCTCCTCAGCCCCTTATAGGTTCCTTTTGAGAAGCGACTATAGAAATCTTAGGTAGAATACCAGTAACTTTTTGCGCATGTACCAGTAGCGTTGATTCTGAGTTTTGATGCAGGATGGTCTCCTACAGGTAGACCCCTGATCCTTCTGTCTTCAGCTCCCTAGTACTGGGATTACAGGCTTAAGCAACCATTCTTGGCTAATAGTTCTGCTTTTCTTTTTTTTTTTTAATTTATTATTATTATTTATTCAACTGTGCGCATGTGTGTGTGTGTTGTGTCTGTGTCTGTGTGTGTGTGTCTGTGTATGTGTAGAACCACGGACGAATTTGCGAACCACCATGGACGCCTCCACCTCCTTCTGCCCTGGGATTCACAGGCTCCGCCCTACCAGGACCAGAAGTGCAGGCCGCCCCCGCTTCCGCCTGGCGTCTATACGTGGGATCTGGGATCCGAACTCAGGACCTTCCGCCTGCAAGGCGGAAGCTTAACCCCTGAGCCACCTCTCCAGCCCATAGTTCTGCTTTTCTTCCCAGGCTTTATTCCTTATGGTTTGGGACAGCTTTTATAGGGACTAAATCAGTCTTTTTCAATTGGAGTGCTATAGTTATTAAATTTTATGTGTTTAGCTTAATTTGGGGGAACTGTGGCAGTGCCTACTGCCTCATATTTACCCCCACTGGGACTAAAGTACACCTCCTCCACAGAACTCTATTTCTTTAGGTAAGTGAAAAAAATTGGGCTGGTTTGGATTTGAAGCTTATTTCCTTATTTATAACTGAGGATGACAACATTCAGTCTGTAAAATGGAGTGCATTGTGATGAGGTAAATAAAGAATAACACATAGAAAGAGGTCAGAGCATTAACGAGAGCAAGTCAACAAATGAATTTCAGTTGTGCTGCTTTTCTCCTCCGAACTTGAAACCTTTGTTTACAAGCAACTTTCAGACACTCTGTATTTAAGAACCACCACCATGAAGAAAGAGGAAAAGCCTTGGTGTGATGGGAATTTTCCTGTAGTCAGAGTTGGCAGGGTTAATGGGCACTGGCTGAGAAGCCCTGCTGTTACCTTCTGGCATCCCATATGCAGATGCCATTGTATTAATTACAAAGAAAACTCGATTAACTCAAAAGTCCTTTAACTGTCAGGGCAGGCAGCTGCTGCAGTGAAGCAAGTTTCCTTCTTTTCTATTGTCAGTCTGCAGCATTTAAGCTTTTCTTTAGAGCATTGCTTGGATCGCACTGTAGGTCCTCAGAGCCCCTGGCTGGGTCAGCCAACCTTGAGCTGTAGTTAACAGTAGTCCAGGGAAGCTTGAGTAATTAAATTCACATGGAGTTTAAAGATAAAAACAGACCAGCTAAAGTTAGACTCTAGAATTGGAAAGAATGTCTGAGTCGGTCTTACTCCTTTGGTTCATGGTCGTGCCATTAAAGATCAGAAAAAGCAAATGGACTGTCAGGACACTAGGGTCAGACTAGTACTCTGGGACTGTGTTTCTCACGCGCTCTTGTTCAAATCATACAGACATGTTGGAGAGCAGTGAAAAAGCTAAATCTTCTTGGGGAGCAAAGGGAATGGATAATGATATATCAAAAGCCAAGAGACACATACAGCAGTGCCCATGTTGAAGCTCACACATGGACCCTTGGCTGAGTGCTGAACTCAACTTCAGACTTTTCCATGACACTGATTCTGGTTGCTTTGACTATGGCAGGTTTATTTCTCATGACTGTGTTTGTAGGAGAGATGGAGGATGGGAAGGTGATAATTTGGGTCCGATGAATAATGGGGTGTGTCTGCTGTGGTTTTGGCTGATGCATCTGTTCCATTGGCTTTCTTGTCACTGGCATTTTGTCTCAGAGTTATTGTAGCCTCTCCCTCTGCTCCTAAAAAGTAGCCTAGTTGTTTTTTCACTATTCCTAGTACCAAAGAAACTAAGTTCGCTTAGTTTTCTTTTTTAATTGGAAAATCGCTTTTATGATAGGAATTCTATCTAAGACAGTTATTTAGATGAGAAATCTGGGAAAGACTAGGAAAAAGAGAAAATGGGGAGGTACAGATGTGAGAGAAGGCAGGCTGTCCTGACATATCGCTGTTAAATTCTATAGTCTGTCCATTTTCTACGTCTACTCACTGTGGAAAACAAAGGAGGATTTTTGGAATGAAGTTCTTCTTAAGCTGCTTGTCATTATATGTACTTTTTTGCAGTACTTAATGGATTCACTTGTAGCTTTCTGTAGTCTCCTTTTCACAATAAATGAATTCTTATACAGGACAAACAAGTATATGACTTTCAAGCAGCTGCTGTGTTGGATACTGAGGATGCAGAAAGAAATAGGATGATTCTTCACGTGTTTGATAATAGATACTAACAGGTAATTAGAATAAACTATGCTCAGCATAATATAAAATGAACAAAAGTAACAGTGGTGGCGACCTAGGACTCATCCGGTATTACTTGGAAAGAGGTCACACAATTGGCTGTGCCCTCTTGGTTTAGATCGTAGGTCAGAGATTAGATCCATAGTCTGGTGTTTACAGCTGTGCTTATTAAATACCTTGCACAAAATTAGGCACTCAGGGAATACTCTACTTTTTGAGGAGCCATCTGTTTCTCAGGAGAGTAGGTTTCCTTCTGGTGTCACTGATCAATGCGTTAGTTCAAGGGGATGCACTCATATATGGGCAGGCATGCAGCGAGGGAGCTGGGAGAGCACAGACCCCTGGAACTTCTCGGTGTCATCAGTTGTGGAAGACAAAGAAGCTGGATGATTTAAAATAGTAACAAGGCAGGGACATTGTGAAGTAAAATACTTTTTAAATGACTCAGGCCTCTAACTTTAATTATGTGAACAAAACAATCAGCCTATAAGTAGTTTAATATTATTTGTTATTATGTGACTGAAGTGAATAGTGTGTCTCAGCAACCATAAACAGAAGGAATTTGATTAGGAAATATAGATCTTAATTGAGAATTTTTTCATGTATGTGTATATAGGGTGTGTGTGTGTGTGTGTGTGTGTGTGTGTGTGTGTGTGTGTGCGCGCGCGCGCGCCAGTGGAGACCCAAGGGTGATATCGGGAATCATCTTTGGTCGCTTGTCCACCTTATTGTTGTAAACCGAGATCTCTATAATTAAACCCTAAGCTCACCATTAAGACTAGCCTGGCTAGCCAGCTTGCTCTGACAATTCCCAGGCTCTGCCTTCCAGGGCTAGAATTACAGGTGCCAACGCATGTGCTCATCACTTTTATGTGGAAACTGGGGATCCAAATTCAGGTCTTTTTCCTTTTGAGGTCAAGCCTTCAACCATTGAGCCATCTCTCCAGCCCAAACACTCATGAGTTTAAGAAATGACAACTTGGCAGTTGGGGTGTTGTGAGTAGCTCTGAGAAAGGTGAACTAGAAAATACGCTGGAGTTTATGCAGTCTTTGAGAAGTTTCACATGTGTGTGTGTGTGTGCATGCAGACAAGCATGTCTTTAGTTATAAAATAAATTTATAAATGAAGAGCACAATAAACTAAAGGAAACAGGGTAGGAATATTTAAAAGGACTTTATAATTCGAATATTAGTTCTGTCAGAAGGGAACGTTTTATTGTAATACATTCAGATATAGTTTCTCCTTGGACTTTTGTCACAGTTATGCATTTTTAATGATTTTTTGTGTTTGTATGGAGTCCTTGTAAACTCCTTAAGCGGTTTCTTCACTGAATGTAAAAGGAGGGACTGTCAGGTCCCTGCTGCCTTTTGTTCCCCAGGGATGAGCTGAGAAGGTGACCCTGCTTGATATTTGAAGAACCTTTTCTGGCCAGTGCATTGTTTCCCATACCTCCTTTAACCAAGCATTTCCTGGAAAATATTCCCCTAGGACTTTGATATCCTTATGAAATCTCTGTGACTCTCTCTATTCCTCCCCACTCTTACTTGCCTTCTCTTTCACTCTCCCTTGTCCCCAACCAGGCCAGCCGAGCTGCATTTCCTTCCCACCTAAGGAAGAGAAGTATCTCGAGCAGATCGTGGACTGTCTTCCGTGCATACTAATCCTTGGCCAGGATTGTAATGTCAAGTGCCAGCTGTTGAACTTGTTGCTGGGGGTGCAGGTGCTGCCCGTCACCAAACTGGGCACTGAAGAGAGCTGTAAGCTTCGGCGCCTCCGTTTTACTTATGGGACTCAGACCCAGGTCAGCCTGGCGCTGCCTGGACAGTATGAACTGGTGCACACACTGGTCGCTCATCAGGGCACCTGGGAGACGATCCCTGAGGAGGACTTGGAGGTTCAAGAAGACAGCAAGGACGCTGCTCATGTTGTAGCTGAACTGGAAGTGACGATGCACCATGCTCTCTTACAGGTACCTATTTTATACACCAACTTTTATTTTGATTTTCTGAAAACACAGTTTTTGTTATATGTACTTTGGTCTCTGAGCAGCAGCTCTGGAGTCAGGAATGTAATCCAGGAAGTTGAATGTAGAGAAGGTTGTGGCAATGCCATCCATCCCTACTTCTGCCCACCGTGCTACAAGACCCTAGGTAATGTGTATGTCTGGTTGCCTCCTTGTTTTTCTGTCAGACAGGAAAGGATATATGATTATTGTATCTTGAAAAACTTTTACAAGAACTTTTTCATTTCTTAGTAGGTGTGATCGGTACTATATCTAGCCATCCCTTTCTAAAAGGATGATAAGATGATGAATAATAATGTTAGAACTGAGAACAAGAAATAGACATACCAGCCCTCTTATTTGAAGATTGTCTTGTCTACTTTCTTAAGTAAACTCCCAAAGAGAATACTGGTCCTCTGGTGTGTCCTACAGATGATTTTGCCAATCCAAATATTTTTCTCTCCATTTAGAAAGGATTTTTTTTTTTGTGGGCTACCTTTACTACCTCATAGCTAGGGCTAGGCCATTTGACTAGACCACAGCAGAGACTGGTAAAGGATATGACTGCTGGGTAAGGTGCAGGTATGAGTAAAGCACTTACGTGGCTATGCCAAGAAGGATGGGCTAGTTTGACATAATTTGGGAGAGTACCTCCTTTGGTTGTGACCATGGCCTATGACATTCTCTTAACAAAAATTGCCCTTTTTACTTCCTTCCACATGTTTTATCTTTATATGCTAGAGAGATGTAGCAGTTACTAGCTCTGTTGCTGTGAGACAATACTCCTACACAACTTAAAGAAGAAAGGGAGATTTATTAAGCCTACGGTTCCAGAAGGGAGATTCAGTCCATTATGATGGAAAAGGGACATGGTGACTGCATGATATCACTGCAGATATCATGAAGGCTCTGAGCTGCTGCTCTGAGCTCAAGAGCAGACTAACTCACCAAAGTGGGTGGAGATAACCAACCTCAATGCCCACCCCCAGTGTCTGCCTTCCTCCAGCAAGGCTTCACCTCCTAGAGGTGCCACGGCCTTCCCAAACAACTAAAGATTCAAATACACGAGCCCGTGAGAGACAGCTCACAATTCAGACCATGACAAGTATATGTAACAAGTCCTGTTTTCTCAATTTTCGTCATGAATTTCCTCTGTGTTCATGCACTCTACCACTTAGTTACACTCCAGCCCTATTTTGTGTAAGTTACTATTGCTCATTTACTTTTGCTCCATGAGCTGAGAGGATGTAAAAAAAGTCACAGAAAGGAAGGTGCATGCACATGCATACATGAGCGTGTCTCGCTGTTAAGAACTTCCAGAACTTGCTTCTGAGAGGTCCTAAGCACACAACTATAATCCCAATTGAGGAGGGCACTGGGGTTACAGTTCAGATCAGCTTTCTCTTGGCTCAGTTAGCATGCAGGTTTTCACTGTGCTGGAGGCATTCTCTAGCCCCTTGTGTGCTCTCGTGTGTCCCTTGGGCAGTGTTTCTCCAGTAGTTTCTGCAGTCGTTCTGATGAACAGCTGGGCTGATGCTGAGCCGCAGGAACCTCTTGGTCTCTGCAGATCACCCTTTCACCACAGCCAGGCTTTCATCTGCTGGAGATACTTAGCTCACTGCTTAGAACATCACACAACTGCCTAAAGATTGTTCAGACCTGTGAGAAAGATTTTTGTTTAGCTCCAGTTGTATTTAGGGACAGTAAGTTCACTCTTAACTTATTCTTCTACTTGATTTGGAGAGGGAGTTGTAAAGAAAGGAAACATTTAGCTAAAGGAAACCAAGTTTGAATTAGGGGAAATCGAATGTTCCTTTTTAACTGTGAAATTATCAAAGCAAAATTTCCCCCTGCTCTCTTATACAATGGTCATTCTTCTAAAGTGCTATTTTAAAGACTTTAGCAAGCCATTTTCAGTTTATTCTAAAATAGGCCAGCTTATATTGACTCACATTGCTTGGTATTCCCAACTTGTCAGTTCTGGGTCCTCTGAGATTCTTGTTCCCAACTTCAGTGTTAAAACATGGTATTTTTCCAATTAAGAAATTTCCAGTTTCATTATTCCGCATAATTATCAATTCTATCAGAAGTACTCTTTCTTCCTTCCCTATACTTCCCCACTTTCTAGCACCTGCATCTACCCCCATCTCTTTCTTTATTTCTTCTTACAGGGCTAATGGAACCGTTACCAGCTTCACACTTACTTAATCTCTGTGTGTGTCTGTGCATGTGCATGTACATACATGTTGTGAACATGTTAAGGAGTAAAAAGTAGCAGAGGTGATTAAGCTTACTCAATCTGAGATGGGATTTCTGCATCCTCAGCATTGCTTCATTTACTGTGTCAGTTACCTAATTTCAGTTGTTCTGATGTTTTTTGTCTTTCTTTTACTCTTCCTCTTTTACTCATTTTCTATCCTCCTCATCATCATTATTGGGTTTTGCTGTTTAATGTAAGTGAGCCTTGAATTTATGATTCTCCTGTCTCGACTTCCCAAATGCTGAGATGCAGGTGTAAGCCAGCATGCCCAGCTGTGTGTCTACCTCATTGGTCGTGTCTTTGTCCTACCAAATGGTTCCTAGGCCCTTTGAACAAATGGACACGTCACCTGGCAGCTAGCCTGCCACCCAGCTTATGTGATGCTTGGTGAGTTTTTTTTTTTTTTTTAATGAACTGAGAAGGATTGATATTACAAGGCATAAACTTTTTAAAAATATTTTTAACTAATTACAGTAAATTTTCTCTTTATAAACCTCAACTGATAGCAATCACTTGAAATGTAGATATTTATTTTTCATTATGTTTTAGTAGTTAATACTTTAAAAGTCCAAAGTCATTATAAAGGAAATTAAGATGTCAAAAGCTTTTTCAAAAAAATTGATCATTAAATTTCCTAAAGTTGTTGCTAGGAAGCTAGCTTCTCTCAGGTTTTGTCTAGTAATAGACATTTATTATGGTATCTTATAAAACACTTTTTATGTATTACCTTTGTTAGATACTTCATTGTCTTTAGAACATAGTAGCTAGATTAAAAGTTAGGATTTGATAGGTAAGAAGTAGGAAAGAACGCTAGGGGAAGCAGGTACTGTTGGAGGGAGAACATGAAATTAAGCTCCAGTTGTTCCAGGAGGAAAGTAACAAGGGTGTGGTAGGATGTACGGACAGAGATGTAAAGAATGACATTTTAGAGAGCATCTTTTATAAGGCAAGAAAAGGGAAACTGAATTGATGTGTCAAAAATGATATGGGAAGTTCAGGCAAGCACTAATTCATGATTGTTTTGTAGATGTTGTCTGAACTTAGCATCTCTTTCTACTAGCACACAATAGCATGTACATGTAACCATACTGCTTTACTCTTTGACAAAGAGATGATTACAAGTTAATATATCTATTGAGAATATGTGTGGTTTAAAGATTCCAGTTATGCTTTTGGTTCTAGGGATTGAATTCAAGGCCTTGTACATACTGAGCATGTGCCCTACTACTGACCCAGGATTTTCTTATCCAGGGGGCTGGAGATGTAGCTCAGTTAGTAAAATGGTAGAACCTAGCGTTCACAATGCTCTGGATTCCATCCTTAGTACTGTATAAACTTACCCAGTATTTAGGAGGTGGATGCAGGAGGATCAGAAGTTCAAGGTTATTTTTAGCTTCTTAGTGAGTTTGAGACTAGCCTAGAATGTATGAGACCTTGTCTCAAAAAAATAAAATTCTAAAAATTCTTTTTCCTATTATAGTGGCTGGCCTTGATAGCTTTTAAAAGATCTGAGAAAGAGGCTGTTTTATCTCAGGTCTCTATCAGTCATTCACCTTTGGCCTTCCAAGCTAGCTCTTGGGGGAGAATCTGACTGTTTATAATCTTTCATTTTCTCTTTTTGCTAGAATCTGTCACTCTCCTGTATCAAATGAAGTCCTTTCTGTTCTTCTGTCAAAATTCATTGTGGGACTGGAGAGATGGCTCAGGGGTTAAGACTGTCTCACAAGCAGAAGGTTCTGAATTTGGATCCCAGATCCCATGTAAAAACTCCAGGCAGCAGCAGTGGCAGCCTGCACTTCCAGCCCTGGTGGGCAGAGCCTATGAAATACCAGAGCAAGCAAGGAGGTAGAAGCAATCCAGAATGATTCCCAAAGGCACCCTAGGTCCTCTATGGGGACACACAGTGCCCTCTGATACACACACACACACACACACACACACACACACGAAAAAAAAAAAAAAGCAACTCATTGTGTCTCCCTCCTAGGAGAGACCAGTGTGGGCAGGGAGTCTTCCCCTATTCAGAGGCTCCAAGACTTGAAAGGATTGTCAATGGGTAGAAACGTAATTGTTGGAGCTTTTGAAAGTATATTCTGTGTGTTTTCTTTTGTGGTTTGTCACCCAATTCTTAGAGGACATTATCTTTTTAATTATAGAAGCTTTTCTTTGCAGTCAGCATACATTTTTAAACCTAGAACCCTAGACTTAAGATCCTGCCCATCCTTAACTTCCTTGACATCAGCTCAGACAGTTCCTGACACATAGGGAGGCTTCAGTGACTGACCGAATTATCATGGCCCAGGTTTTTCACTTACACTGAAGCTGTGGGAGCTCTCATCTGTAAGCTGAAGTTAGTCCTCCCAATCTTACGGGATCGATGGCTGTGTCTTTAAGAAGAGGATATTTATTTTCTCTCTCTTTCATTGTCTGTTCCTGATAATCTACCATTTGTCAAACTTCTAGTTATTCTCTGTCTTATCAGACATCACATTTTTCAAAATTCATTATAACTTACTTTTGTAATAAGATGAAAGAAATGTTATTAAAAGGTAAATAATGCAGAAGCATGTAAAAATTGAAAAGTAAAATCTCTTCTTTCTCTTTTCCACCTCATTTCTGTTTTTTCCTTATTGAAGAATATAGTTAATAATAAAACTTCAGATTCCTACTTTGTGTATGTCTTGGATACCAGTATGTCTATACTTTAGGTGGAAGGCTAATACAGCTTTGCTTCCTTATCTGTCACCAACTGATTGTAGTGTGAAACAGAGAATAAGTCAGATCCTTAAAGGATTTGCATATTTGAAAAAGTAAATATACTTTTTCTTTTAGTATAGTGGTCTCAACAGCTTTCCATGGCTAGTTCAGAGTTGGATTGTGATTTTTTTGTTTTGATCCAGGTCTTAAGTCTGATTTCTCAGTTACCACATGATATGTTCACTAGGTAAAGAGATGAGCTTGTATCCATGTGGTACTGACTATTGGAATAAAACTCTGGGTTTGTCTCACATTAATCCCAGTTTTTAAGGCATGTTTTGGACTAGAAACTCATTTACCTGCCTAACATGAACTCTCCTGCTGGTTCAATCCCTGGTACCGATAGACCAGGCATGTGGGTGCATCTGTAATCCCAAGAACTGGAAGCAGGAAGATCAGGAGTCAAGGTCTCCTCTACTACATAACAAGTTTGAGACCAGTGTGGAATACATGAGACCCTTTCTTCACAAAAAGAAAAAAAGTATATATGTTTAGGGGAGTTTGCAGAGTATGCATTTGTATAAATCTATTTAGAATTCTTTGCCTAATACAGCTTTTCATTCCTTGAGATTCTTTTAAGTTTTTATCTCATTATTACATACAATTATGATGTTACTACTTATGTACTCATATATTCCAAACTAAAGCATAAAATTTCTTTTGAACTGACTTTTTGAAAATGCCTTCCTGAAAAATGACATATACACCATATGTGAGTCCAAGTCACAGTTGCCAGAGGAGTTGTTTTGAACAACAAAATGAGGACCAGATCTTTTCCACTGAGAACAGAATGCAATGCCTGTGGCCTGAGACACGATAGCAGCAGGTTCCTCTTGGCTCAGCTTGCTGAGGACCAGGTGGCCTGTACAGTACTTGCTCAGTGACAGATAGGGAGGTGCTGCAAGGCCCTCAGCTCTCCCAGCCCTCAGAATGACTACTCAAACGAGTGGTGTGGCCTACCTGAAAATAAATTTTAATTTTTTTGTTGGCAAGAAGATGAGATCTTTGTGTTTTGCTAGGGATGAAGAAGATAAGGAACAAAACAAGAAGGCAGCAAACTGACAGCCAAGTGTCAGTGTAATAGAAAAACAGAGAATGAGTAATAGGCTGCCTCCCCAGTTTTTTCCTATCTAGAGAAGGATCTCAATGAGAAAGAAGTCTTGGGACTTCATTTTTAAATATTTAAACTATCTGCTTCTAGCCAGGCTTGGGGAGTAAAAGCTCCTGGGAGGTGGAGACAGAAAAAGCAGGAGTTCTTGTGAGTCCACGGCCAGTTGGGCTGCAGGAGACTGCCTCACACTACAACAGAGATACAAAACCATAACTGTGTGTGTGTGCGCATGCTCGTGTGTGCGCGTGCAAGTGTGTGTGCCTGAGTGTGTGTGTGATAAAGATTGCTCTGAAAGGAGTAAACAAAATTGCCATTGTTTAGATTTCAAATAAGAAATCAGATAACTATTAAGGATTGGATTTGAACAGATGTATAATGAGTTCTCTCAGAACTCTGGCTCTAAAATGCTGTGTAGGGTTGGTTCTGAGTTTACAGAACTCTCAGAACAGTAGGAACTTATATATTCATACTACTGATGCTGGCCAGAGTCCCCACTAACCCCTTTATATATAGTTTCAGAGATACAAGGAACAGCCTGTGTTTTGAATAAAAATGTATGATACTCAATAGCAAAGACGTAGAAACAAAAGCAGAAATTTAGGAAAAGGGTCTGTGGAAGATTTAGTTCTGAGCCAAAGATCATTCTGGAAACTCACATTTCAAGCTTGTGAATATCAGAGATTGATCTGTTGCGTGTAACAGACCATCACAGAAATAATGTTTAAACAAGATGGGTTAATTGTTTTCTCATATAAAAGAAGTCTGCACATTGGCAGTTGAAATAGTTCAATGGTTGGTAGAGACCTAGGTCTCTTTCTTTTTACTTGTTAATCCTAAATGCTTGCTTCTACCTATAGGTTTGTGTATGTTAGCTACATGTTACTCTTTGGTCTGGCAAGAAGATAATTAAGAACAAAGAGCATATACTTCCCATCATAATCAGTCACATTCTCTAACTCATTTTTCCCTCTCCCTCTCCTCTCTCTCTCCATCTCCATCGTTTTCACATCTATCTCCACTCTTTGAAGCCCTCTTCAATCTTTCTCAAATATAAAGATTAAATATTGGCTACATGAACCTTATTCTCTGCTGTATCAAGTGATAATATTCTCCCCCCCCCAATGACTTAGATTTAATCATTGGAAGCAAACTAAATGAAATGCTTATGATAGAGAAGAGTTACATATCAATGTCTCTTGCAAATTGAGCTGGGACAGACTGTGGCTGCCGCTCAACTCAATCCTTTACAAAGACTTCCACAGTGTCCCTGGAACTCTGGTTCAGGAAAGTGGGGAGCTGCTAGTTCTAGACATTGAGTTGCCTTGCCCCTTACCCACCACTAGCACTCCTGGCCAGCACTGGAGGCAACATTATCAAGTGATAGTATTCTTTAAGTTTTTATTATTTACTTTTATTGAGTGTCTATGCATGACACATACACATTTGAAGGTTAGAGGATAACTTTGTGGAAGTGGTTCTTTACTTTCACATTTATGTGGATTCCAAGGATTGAACTCAGATCATCAGGGTTGCCAAACAAGAACATTTACCCACTGGAGCTATCTCACTGCCTTGGATTGATTATATTAGACAAGATGGGAGAGAGAGAGCGTGAACAAACATCATATGCTACTGGGAATGGGTATGGAACTCAGAGGACAACCTTCAGAAGTCATTTCTCTCCTTGTACCATGTTGGCTTACAGGAATTGAACTTAGACCGTCAACTTTGTGATCATTCGCCCTAGTGAGCCATTTTGCCAGTCCAATCATATTTTTTTAATGTTTATATTTTAATCTATTTGCCATTGACAGAAATGAAAACCAAAATCCACAGGTCTTTTTCCAAAGTCTCCACCCAAGCTGGTCTTAAACTCTTAAAAAGATGCATAGAAGGGAAAAAGCATTTAAAATGGAATGAATTCAGATAATAATAGAAAGATACTGAGTTTGCTACTGAAAATATTTAAAGTTCAGAAAAGCTTAAAATAGACGTCAGCTTGGGTGGCTTTGGTGGGTTGATCTGTATGGACTCAAGATTTTGGGGACCAGGCAGGTCCAAATCCCTGTTGTGATCGTCTGTAGCTGCATTTGAGACTGAGACTCTCGGGAAGGCCTTCATAGTTTATTCTCGGAGGGATGGTCCCCTTACGGCCATGTGTTAAATCTTTGCCTCCTAAGCAGAAAGTCATGAGTTCAGATCCCAGGTTTCACATTAAAAAAAAAGCTAGGTGGAAATGGTGGTGGTCTGCACTTCTTGCCCTGGTGGACGGACCTTGGGAAATCCCAGAGCAAAGCAAAAAGGAGTTAAAAACAATCGAGGGAGATTCCCAAAGTCATCCTTGGGCCTCTACAAGGACACACAGTGGCCTCTGATATACACATACAAATAATGGATGGATAGATAGATAGATAGATAGATAACGTTAAAAATAATTATTTTTTTAATTTTTTTTATTCATTTTTATTCAATTGTGCGTGTGTGCGCGTGTGTGTATGTGTGTGTGTGTGTGTGTAGAACCACGGGCGAATTCGGGAATCACCATGGACCGCCTCCACCTCCTCCTTGTTTATTCTGCCCTGGGATTCACAGGCTCCGCCCTACCAGGACCAGAAACGCAGGCTGCCCCTGCTTCTGCCCAGCGTCTATACGTGGGGTCTAGGATCCAAACTCAGGACCTTCTGCCTGCAAGGTAGAAGCTTAACCTCTGAGCCACCTCTCCAGCCCCATTAAAAATAATTATATAGAAGACTTATTTGTGTTAAGTTAAAGGTGGTCCTTGCTTTCAAATGGCTTATAGGCTATTGGGTAACAGAATATTCTTTTCTTTTTTCTTCTCCTTTCTTTTACTTTTTCTTTCCCTTCTGTTTTCTTCCCCTCTCCCTTTCGTTTTGAGATAAATCCTTACTAGATTCTAGCCCAGGTTGGCCTGGAACTTACTATGTATCCCAGGCTAGCTTCAAATTGTTGATCCTCTTGCTTTCAAGTCCCAAGTGCTGGTCCTGCAGGCATGAGCCACCATGTCTGGCTAAACAGGATGGATTTTAAATAAGTAAATTATGAATGTATTGAGCATGGATAAGGCAAAGTAAAGAGTGAAGACTGTCAGGATGTGACTTGACATACATCAGAGGTTGAAAGAATGCTGGAGTTAGCCAAGTCAGAAAGTGGGCGTGGGGAGAGGAAAGCAAGAAAGGTAGGAATGCAGACTATTTCCTAGCTGATCATTTCTATGACAGTTCCTTTTTCTTCCATTGTATGTCTCCTTTTCAGAGGGAATTAATGGGAATTTACAAGCAACAAGAAGACAGAGACTAAAGGAGAGACTGCCATTCTTTCTACTTATTTTTTTTAATCTCTAGATGAGATCTAGATGGTCTTCATAGGCTATACAAGAGACCTTGGGATCAAGGAGGGCATTGGACAAGTGATGGGGGGGCACAGTTCTGACCTCGAGTGCTGATCTGATCTCCTTCTTCTTCCAGGAAGTTGACATTGTGGTGGCACCATGCCATGGCCTCCGGCCTGCGGTGGATGTTCTGAGCGATGTGGCAAATGATTCCTTGCCTGTGATTACCTACGCACTCCACAAGGACAAACTCTCTGAGAGGGATGAGCAGGAGCTTCGGGAAATTCAAAAGTATTTTTCCTTTCCCGTGTTCTTTTTTAAAGTACCCAAACTGGAGATAATAGACTCCTCTACTGAGAGACTGGAGACCGAGGGATCACCACTGTATCGCCAGCTGATAGACCTGGGCTATCTGAGCAGCGGTCACTGGAACTGTGAAGCCCCTGGCCAGGACAGCAAAGTTCAGAGCATGTTGGTGGAACACAGTGAGAAGCTGAGACACTTGAGCACATTTTCTCACCAGCTGCTACAAACACGTCTGGTGGATGCAGCCAGAGCCCTGAACCTGGTACACTGCCACTGCCTTGACATCTTCATTAACCAAGCTTTTGACATGCAGCGGGACCTGCAGATCACTCCCAAACGCCTGGAATATACTCGGAAAAAGGAGAATGAGTTGTTTGAGTCATTGATGAGTATTGCCAACCGAAAGCAAGAGGAAATGAAGGATATGATTGTTGAGACACTCAACACCATGAAGGAGCAACTTCTGGACGATGCTGCCAACATGGAATTTAAAGGTAATGCTTTGGAAAGCTAAGTGGGGTGTTGAGACCATGGAAACCTCTGATTTTTTTTAGCTGGAAACAAAATGTACTGATTCTTAAAGTCCAACAGGACATTATCTTAAATTATTCAGATGCAGAGACCTCTTTTGCTCTCATAGATCTTAGAGATCATTTTCATTCCTTCCCAAGCCATTAGTTCAACTTGTGATTAAACTTATTCTGATAGTTCTCTGATCTCCGCCTTCCATCTGTAGCCCTGTCCCTGGAGAAGAGCTGTTCGAGAATTTTATTACATTGTACTTTTATCTATCAGTATGACCCAGACTGCTTCACTGTTGCTT
Source organism: Typhlomys cinereus (assembly GCA_023101885.1). NCBI lineage: Eukaryota > Metazoa > Chordata > Mammalia > Rodentia > Platacanthomyidae > Typhlomys > Typhlomys cinereus. The sequence continues at coordinate 2,894,876 of JALPQD010000179.1, forward strand.
TTTGTCTGGTTTTCTTGTCATGGTATGTTTTTCTTTTCAGACTGATCCTGAAGCCCAGCCCAAGAATAGTTCAAAATATTTTTAGTGTTTTTTTTTTTTTCTGGCAGTCTCATTCATCACAGACAGTTATTAACAAAACAGTGAAAGCCATTGGTCAGAGTTTTTGCTGACTGTGGTTTAGATGTTGCTGACTTTATACTGATGACTACACAAGCTTCTAGGCATGAATATTATATTAACTCTGGAAATTAAAATGACGTGTTTGCAAGTTACTCTTTAGATTCTCAATTAAGTCCTCAGGAACTTTCCAAAGATACTGGAGCTCAATATCATGAAAGACCAACTTCAGACTTCATCAGGATTTTTGGAATGGGCCTGTTTTTCAGAACCTTCCCTAGATGTATTCTGCTTATTTTCAGTTTTTAGATGAGAATACAAAAGACTTAAAAGAGGGGGAGATGGTTAAGCCTTCAGCAAAAGGAACAGAGTTCAGATCCCAAGATTCCATATATGACGCCTCAAGAAAATGGGAGCACACCTGTAATTCTAGCCTCCAGAAGCCGATCGGGAATCCCCCAAGCAAGCTGGCTAGTCAGACTTGCCATATGGATGGGCTCTGGTGTGATCAGAGACCCAACCTCACAGGAGTAAAGTGGGAGAGCGATTGAGGATGATCCTGTTATCAACTTCTGACTTCCACACCCATGCACTCAAGTATGTGCAGCCATACATACAAAACATACATATTCACATGTGAAAAAGGAAAGAGAAAATTAAGTAATTTTGCTTAAGATCCCACAGCTATTTGTAAAGAGGCAAGTTTGGACCGAGGCAGTTGGATTCTTGAACTCCTATTTTATATTTCTATGCTTTACTTCTTAGTTTAAGATATTGATGCCACCTTTTGCTTGGTGCCTCAGCTTACTTTTAACTATCCTCTGATATTTCATATCTACCTGTGCTATGGGCCTGCCTGCCTTAGCCTTTTTAAGTGCTCAGATTGTAAGTAGGTACCATTCTTGCTCTACTCTGTCTTTGTTATATTAGTCTTTGTTATGTTTGTTATGTTAGGTTTGTTATGCTGGACTTGTTTTTCTTTCTGTACTTCAACTTTGTTTCTTGTTCTTACAGAATAACATTAAATTCCTCAACCTAGTATTGAGAACTTCTAAAGCCTTTGCCAACTTTGCCAATCTTATTTTCAGTTCTTCACCTAGTAATTCTAATTGACTTGATCTTAGCTGCCCTCCGTAGCTTTACTTTGTACGTATTCTTAGGTTGGAAATGTCATCTTTGAGTGTGAATTTTTCCAAATCCTATCCACCTTTCAAATGATATTTTGTGGTCTTCAGTGTTCTCATCTGCTACCACATATTCTAACCTTAGCTGCCAAAGTGTTTCACATGTAACTTCTGTTATCATTCACTTTCTTTTTTAAAATTTTTTTATTATTATTTATTCAATTGTGCGTGCGTGCATGTGTGTGTGTGTGTGTGTGTGTGTGTGTGTGTGTGTTTGTGTGTCTGTGTGTGTTATATGCTCACCTGTGCTTGTATATAATAAGGCCAGAACAGGACATTGGGTGTTTTCCTCTGTCTCTCTCTACCTTATTTCCTTGAGACAGAACCAGAAACTCACACTGTCCATTTCAGCCAGGCTGACTGGCCTTGGTTTTATTCTGTAGATTAGGAAACAGCTAAAGCTGGCAAGATGGCTCAACAGGTAAAAGTGCCTGCACACAAACTTAGCGATCTGAGTTTGCGTCTCAGAGCTCATATTGTGGAAGGAGAGAACCAGCTGCCAAAAACTTACCTGAACTCTGCACGTGCTATGGCACACCCATGCTGTTGTAGCTATAATGGTACTCCTTCCTATAATTGAACATAAAAGCTAACGAATCAATAGACTCATTTTAGACAAGACTACTCCTTTTCAGCAGCTTATTTGCCTTAAGTAGTTGAGCACTGTTTGACTCCTGTTCATACTGAGGATCAGAATTCATCAACCAACCATGTCTTTTATAGCCCTCATCATGTTACCTACCATTCATTGGTGATGACTTGGGAAAAGCCCTTATTTAGTATGTCTGCCCCTTTCCTTCACAGCTAACTAGCGTAGTCTCTACCTCTATAGATGTCATTGTCCCTGTGAATGGAGATCCAGTAGGTACCAGAGAGATCAAATGCTGCATTCGACAGATTCAGGAGCTCATCATTTCCAGGCTTAATCAGGCAGTGGCTAACAAGTTGATCAGCTCAGTGGATTACCTACGTGAGAGCTTTGTTGGAACTCTGGAACGATGTCTGCAGAGCCTGGAAAAATCACAAGATGTCTCAGTTCACATTACCAGTAATTATCTCAAGCAGGTATGCAATGATTGGTTATTAAAACTCTGTGTTATAGATAGCAAATGGAACAATTCACACTCAAACCCAACATCAAATTAACTAAAGATTTAGTTTCATTTTATTTTCCCATCCATGACTACTACCTGGTCATGGAATGTGCTGAGGAACAGTTGATGTAAGAGGAATGGGTGGGAAGGGGGATGGAGGAAAGTAGGGATGAGTACTCAATATGCTTGTAAAACTAGAAAAGTAAAATAACTTAAAAAACACAAAGTTTTGATAAAAAAAATAGGAAGTAGAACTAAGTAATCAAAAGAATAGGTGATTAATTTGAGGTGATTCACTATATGTTGAGCAATACATTTGGAATACATTTTATTTGAGTGGGAGGCATTGAAACAGGCTGAGCTGGACCTAGGCTAGCCTTGAGCCTGCTATATTAGGAAGGCCAGCCTTGAACCCCTAATCTTCCTGCTTTCACCTCCCAAATGCTGGGATTACAGGTAGAAACCATGTCTTGCTGGACTATGGTTCTTGAACTTGCGACATTTTTGGAACAGCTATCTATATATGTTCTTTCACAGATTTTAAATGCCGCATATCATGTTGAAGTCACATTTCACTCAGGGTCCTCAGTTACAAGGATGCTGTGGGAGCAAATCAAGCAGGTAAGGACTGCTTCAGGGAATCACTAGGAGTCCCTGGTTGCTTGCATATATTTCAGATGCTACAACAGAAAACAGATACCTAGACTCTGGTGTTAAAGTAAGATGGTCATTGTTTTGGTTTGCCTGCTTAAGAAAATTAAGGTTTAATACCTGTTTTTAAATAATGACTACCCAGGCAGTGTTCCTTTAACTCTTAAAAATGATATGTTTAATACTTTTCATGGAGTCACAAAATTTCATCTCATTAGTTTCTTCATATTGCTTTTGTATTTAGCCTAATTTTTTTTCCTTAAAACTAGGCATTGTTAAAGTTTGGTATATAGCTTAGTGGTAGACTACTTGTCTACCATATACAAGCACTTCAGAAACAAACTGAAAGCAAGACAAATGGACAAACAACACCAACAAAAACTTCTCTAGCCATTGTTGTTGCTACAGACCAAGAATGTGGCTCCTGTTATAGGCTTGAACTCTTATGTAGGGATTTCTACTGCTTCAGAAAGAGATTCATCACTGAATATAACATGTTGAGGGTTGGTGAATTTGTAGATTAGTCTACTATTCTCTGATATCTTCTTTTGGACTGAGCTGATTTTGAGGAGGATGGAGTTAGAGAAGATCTTGAGTTTCATATAGCATGTTTGAAGAGCTGCTCCTAATGAGTGAGGCAGAAAATCCTTCTGGATTCTACAATGATGTTTGTCCTCATCTTGGCAGATCATCCTTCGTATCACATGGGTTAGCCCACCAGCCATCACTCTAGAATGGAAGAGGAAGGTGGCCCAGGAAGCCATTGAGAGCCTCAGTGCCTCCAAGTTGGCCAAGAGTATTTGCAGCCAATTCCGGACCCGGCTTCATAGTTCCCATGAGGCTTTTGCAGCCTCCTTGCGGCAGGTTGGTGTTCAGGAAAAGAGCAAAGGCTGGATTCATTAATGAAGAGCCTCCAAAGGGAAACATTTTGCTCTCTGTTCTTGAAATTTTAAAATTTCATGAGTATATTTTCTTTTTATTCCATTAAAGAATAATATTATGAAATAGGAAATTTTCATCAATATATTTTTCATGTGGTTATTCTTTCTAACTTGAGGGAGAATAAAAGGATCTCAGTTAATTTCTTCTCATATAAATGAACAAGAAGAGAATGTAGAGAAGTAGGAGTATTGTGTAAGTTTATATGGTATTTTAGTAATGAATGACAAAAAGGAAACTTTCCAGCTTCATGTATGTGCCATCTGCTTGTCTGTGGGTGGAGTGTGGGACCTTGCACACGTGTGTATGCATCTGTGGGGGATAGGGAGAGAGAGACTTGGAATTAATGTGATTATTGGCATTCACTGTGTGCCAATCATTGTTTTAGATATGTCAAGTACATATCATTTACTTCGCATTGTCTACATGAGCTAGATGTTGTCCTGTGTAGGGAGGCTAAGGTGAGAGACTTGAGCAATTGTGCATCTATTTCTGGTTCCCTCCTAGTTGGAAGCTGGACACTCTGGCCGACTGGAGAAAACTGAAGATCTGTGGCTAAAGGTTCGAAAAGATCATGCACCCCGCCTGGCCCGCCTTTCTCTGGAGAGTCGGTCTTTACAGGATGTTTTGCTCTACCGTGAGTTGTTTGTTTATTTCTCTCTCTCTCTCTCTCTCTCTCTCTCTCTCTCTTTGTTTTTTTCTTTCTTTCTTGGCAGGTTTCTTTCTATGAAGGCAGGTTCAGTGTCCCCGGTATTCTTCTGTCCAGTCTCTGAGAATTCCAGTCTCGAGCTACTACTGCCTTGCAGAGCTGCCTGGGCACTTACTAATAACACTTTTTAAATTCTTGAAATCTGTTTGGTTCTGCTGTCTATGTAATATGAATAGGATGACTAAATTTTATTAAAAAGAATTGAGCTCAGTTACTTTCTACTGAACAAGAATGACAGCAGAATTTCTTCCTATGTTGTGGTTACAACTTTCTGGTCTTTAGGTCCACATCTACGAATCTTAAAGTGGTTTCCCTCTTGCCTTATATCTGTTTCTGTATCTTACAGGTAAACCTAAATTAGGACAAGAACTGGGCCGAGGCCAATATGGTGTGGTGTACCTGTGTGACAACTGGGGGGGACACTTCCCTTGTGCCCTCAAATCAGTTGTCCCTCCAGATGAGAAGCATTGGAATGATCTGGCTTTGGAGTTTCACTATATGAGGTGGGTCCTGGTCTCATTCATCTATGGAAAAGATTCAGAAGAAGCCATAGGCTCGAGTAAGTTTTGTACCAAGAGCTATAGCATATCCTGTCTCTCCATACCTAGATTTCAAAATGTTATAGACTAGTGTTTGTGAGTCCAGCCCTGACCTGCTCTTTTAAGGCCTTTACTGTCTTTACTTGCTCTTGTCCCATCATTGTAATTTCCAGGCTCTTCATTCTTGCTATCTTAATCATTAAGGTTTGTCAGTTTTGAATTCCATGTTTCTTTGATTTGAGGAGAGGTAGTTATCTTTTTTCTGTTTGGACATGGACTAGGTATGACTTTGAGGTTTTTTTTTCTTTCCTGTATCCTGGCATCTCATGCAGAATTAGAGCCTAAGCTTTGTGGCGCAGACTTTTCTCCTTCCACAGGTCTCTTCCAAAGCACGAGCGATTGGTGGATCTTCATGGTTCTGTCATTGACTACAACTATGGTGGTGGTTCCAGCATCGCTGTGCTGCTCATTATGGAGCGGCTACACCGAGACCTTTACACAGGACTCAAGGTGAGATGTGGTAAAGAGGCCGTGAGATCTTGTTGGCAACATTTCCTGTCTGGACCTTGCCTTCGCGTTTATTCAGAGCTCATTTTCCTAGAGAGGGTTAGAGTAATCAGGTTGTTGTTGTATTATTTACAGAACACCTTAACAGTCTCCAAGCTACTTCTTTGCCTCAGTTTATATCCAGAATATGCCATCCATCACTTTGATGTCCTGTGGTGGTGATGAAAATCTAGACCCCTTTGGAGAGCAGAGCAGCATCCTACCATCTGCTGAATAAAGCCAGCTTTTGTTGAGTTGACAAATATTTGTCATGACCACTTTGTGCAAGCACAAATAATAGCAAGAATATAATTTGCAGAAACTTTTAAGAGATTGTAGTGGGTGATATTTTGTGGGAATGGGAGTTTACATTTGACACGCATTCTTTAACTTACAGGATTTGGACAATTGAGAAGAGGTCACATCAGGGACAGGAGCAGCATAATGCTGGAGCATTTGAGGGTCAGGTTTCTGAACTTGTGGCATCTGGTTCACTTTGGGGATGGGAAGATAAGGTACAAAGACATATTGGGAACAAATTAAGACTCAAAATATTAAGAATTCAGATTTATTGTACATTTTGAGATTGTATACAAAATCTGCACAATCTCACACATGCCCACAAAAGGTTTAAAGCAAACATCATTTATGTGGGACTAGTTCAGTGACAGAGTACCCACATAGCGTGTCCATGGTTTTGAATTCAGTCTTAGCACTCTAAGAAAGAGAGAGAGAGAGAGAGAGAAGTAAGAGTGGGTTAGGTCACAAAGTTACTTGCAAGACCTTGTATGTTTTCTTTGATGAATTGAGATATACTACTAAAGAATTTTGAGTAAAGGTATAATCCTTAGCTGAATGCTGAGTTTCTAGTTCTTACCTAAAAGAATCACTAAAAGAGAATTAGGATTTTTTTTAAAGACATCATCTTTCTTTTCTGTTCTGAAACAGGCTCTGCATGTTTGTTTAGTCCATGTTTGATTTCATTGGTTCAAATGCCAAAGTTTCTCAGATTAGTTTAGGATTTTTGGAATTCTGAAAAGTAACTTGTCAATTCTGTAGAAAACCAAATGGGTCCACTAATCCACTAACAGAATTGAGTTAACTCCTCTGGGATAAAGATTCTTTTTTTAAACTTTATTTGTGTGTGTGTGTGTGTGTGTGTGAGAGAGAGAGAGAGAGAGAGAGAGAGAGAGAGAGAGAGAAAGAGAGAGAGAAAGGGGGCGAGAGGGGGCAAGAGGGCACTATGTGCCCTTGTGGAGGACCAAGGCTGACTTCAGGAGTCATCCTGGATTGCTTCTACCTCCTTTTTGCTTCTCTCCGGGGTTTCCCAGGCTCTGCCCAGTAGAGCTGGAAGTGCAGGCCACTGCCATTTCTGCCTGGCATTTTTATGTGGGACCTGGGATTTGAACTCAGGATGTTTTGCTTGCAAGGCAGAAGTTTAACAACCCCTGAGCCATCTCAGGGGAATTAAGTATTTCTTGTCTGTTCCATACATTTGAGTTGAGTAGATGGGAAAAACTGACCTTAGAGTATCTGGATAGGTCCCTTCTCACAGATTCCCTTGGCGTAAGTATATATGGAGACTTTCAGAAGTAAGGCAGAGAGCCCAGGAGTCATGAAGAATCTTTATCACAGAGGCGTTAGCTCAGTGGCACCTGAGACTTTTCCGTTAGTAGACTAGAGGACCCCTTTGGTCTTCCACAGAAGTGAATTTCAGAATCCCAAAGACCCTGAGTTAAAATAATCTCAGCAACCTCAGTGTTTGAACCAATGAAATCAAACTTGGGCTAAAGAGACACGTAAAGCAGAAGCAGTAATCTGCCGTGAATTCAGTGCCAGAGCTAATCTGCAAACACTTCGACTCTCATCTGAGGACTTTCCTTTTAGCCAGGGGTAGCCTGCCTGGGTGTTTTTTTTGTTTGTTTGTTTGTTTGTTTTTGTGTGTGTGTCCTTCACAGCTTGTTTTTTCCTGCTTCTTCCAATTCTTCACTGCTCTTTTTTTTTTTTTTTTTTCCATTCACTATTGCATCTGTCTGTTTCACATAAAGTCATTAGTTTCTTGCAAGTAGAAGTCTCATTTTGTTCAAAGAGGTTGGGTCGAGGAGTTAGTCTCTGATGACATATAGGCCTTTTTTTGTCTTCCCAAGGCTGGGCTGATCCTAGAGACACGTTTGCAGATAGCTCTAGATGTGGTGGAAGGAATCCGTTTCCTGCACAGCCAGGGACTTGTCCATCGTGATATCAAATTGAAAAACGTGCTGGTAAGTAAGAGCTATGCTCTCAGAAGATTTCCTGCCTCTAGATTAAGTGACCTTTTGGAGAATCTGCTTTAAAATCACTGTGGTCTAGGAAAAATCTAGATGGAAAGCACTGGAGTTAACAGTAATGGGTTGATGGTATCTTGGACTTAATCTTAAGGAGTTTTAACAAGAGTAGCACAATGGACACCCACATACCCTTGCCCTAGATTTATATTCTCTGTTCTTGCTGTTGTGCCTACCCCCCAGGACTGTTCTCTATGTGTACACATTCACATGCACTTATGTTCATACTTTTTCCCTGAATTTATATGAAGGTGAGTTGTAGATAATACTTCCCTCCTTAACATGTCAGCATGTGTTTCCTAAGAAAGTAAAGTCTTCACATATTTCACATATGCCATTGTCATTCCCCATTAAAACTTTAACATTGGTACTGTAATATTATTTAATATACAGTATACATTAACATGTGTCTGTTGTCTCCAGTGTGTCCAGTTGCTCCAAATATGGTATGTTTATTTATTTCATCTAGGTCTGACTAAAGATGATAGAGGATATTTTGCCATTATGCTGCTTAAGTCTTTAACTTAGATTTAAGTCTTTGCCTCTCTTTGCTTTTATAACATTGGTAATTTTGAGGACTTCAGGTCTTTGTCATTGCTTGATTGGTGATGTTAAATGAAAGTTGAGATAAGTAAATGTACCTTAAAAGATTCTGTTATTTAAATTATAAAGAACTTTTAATACATTCCTTTAAAAATATGTGAGAGTATCTTTGTGTCATTTCTGGTAATACTTCAGTGATATATAAAGTTGATAGCAGTTTGAGGTGGAGAAAGATACCCTTGAAATTGTAGACAGAAACCTAAGAGTTTGATCAACAGCTAGATGAGATGTATTTATTCTCTTGCATGTTTTTTGCTTGTTTGTATTGTTGCTGCTGCTGTGCTGGGGATAGAATCCAAGACACTATACATGCTAGGCAAGCTTTTTGCTACAGAACTCCACCTTTATGGATGGAAACTACAGGAAATTCAGGAATCTCTTCAGCTGTCTAGAAGATCTCAATTCACTAAATTTCTGCTCTGGAATCAGAATGATAATCAGGCTCTGAAATGTTTCCCTCAGTGGCCTTATTCTTTCAAGATGTATGACCATCTCGATAACATGGTAGGCACTTTTCTAGTGCCATGGATTTAAAGGTGAAAGGAACAATCCCTGCTCACAGTGTGGGGAGGAGGACAGTGACAGGTGACTCTGGAAACAGCAAGATTGGAGGCAGGATTAACTAAATCCTGCTTTGAGGTTGGGCATGCAGTGGAGAACTGTGTGCAACCCGAGATGAAAAAGGACTCTCACCTCCCTTTTTTTGATAGCTGGACAAACAGGACCGTGCCAAGATCACTGACTTAGGGTTCTGCAAGCCAGAGGCCATGATGTCAGGCAGCATCGTGGGGACACCAATCCACATGGCCCCTGAACTCTTCACAGGTAAGGCTAGAGGACAGAGAGTAGTTTTAAATAGTGTTCAGTACTTCAGTCTTGAGCTCTGTTACCCCTTGGGGTTAAGTAGTGTGGCAGTTACTCAGTGTTGTTGCTGGTCCAGGCGAACAAAGGGTTTATTCTCTTACAATAGTCATTTATTTCAGATCTTAGTCCAGCTTGGCAGGAGAGCTCACACCAACATCAGGGGGTGAAGGAATTGCCACATCATCTCCACATAACAGCTGAGAGAGGGACGATCTTTGTTTGCCAGACCAGCATGTCTGACCAAGTATAAAGGAGGATGCCCCTTTCTCAAATAGTTCCCTCCATTTTATTCCCCTGCCTGCAGAGTATTCTCACCCACCATGGGACAGCTTTCTGCAGGTGTGCTCTGGGCTTAACTACTAATTCTCTACAAATATGCCCAGAGTTCAAACTCTAAACTTATATTTAACTATGACAAGTAGTGTGTTCAAGTACTGCTGGCAAGTCTGACACTGGTGAGGAAAAAACAGAACTGGGGAAGCCTAAGGCAGATGGGTAGGGTGGGGTGGACACGGTGAAGACATAAAGCAGTGAGAAAGATAAATGTAAAAGGGAGTCATTTTTTGCTCTTTTGGCTGTGTTTCTGGATTACTGGTATCATAAAAGCTATAATTGGCCAATTATTTGATCATATATTGAATAAGTTCTAATAGAAGTTGCCCTCCTTAAAGAAATTCCATCCAGCATAAGAAATATATTGAGAGAGATAAAATAATAGGAAACTGTGTAAAACAGGATTAAATGGTAAATTATGGTGACTGTACTGTTGGTACTCAGTGAAAGGACAAATAAAGGTTAAATTTTAATGGTTTTATAGTAGAAGTAAGATTTGTGATAAAACTTGAGTCAGTTCTGGAAAAATTGGTAGGTGGAAAAGGAACTCATATTTAAGTGTGCTCTCGAAAGTAAAGTAGGCAGTGTGTGCACGGTTCTGGGCATTTCATTTCACTTAATCGCACAATCCTATAATGGTGTCGTGGATCTGAGATTCGAATCTAGGCTTTTATGTCTCCACACTCCAGCCATGTATCATGAAAGGAGAAACTTCTGGAGGCTGGGGAAAGGGAAATATTGAGGGGAGGTTGCAGCACAGAAGTAAGCCTGATAGGAAAGAGACCCACCTGGGCAACAGTAAAGGGGTAAAAAAGATCAGCAATAAATACACTGAGCCTGGAAATCATGCAGAGGATTTAAATTGTTATACAAGAAGTAAGGAGCCTTAGTTATACAAGAAGTAAGAAGCCTTAGAGCAGGAGAAAGGGTGTAGAAAAATGAGTTTTGCAGGAGGAGGTCAAGGGACGAGTAGGAAAAATCACTGCAAGAGGCCAGACAGACTGGTTTGTTTCCAGGATCTGGTTGGGATTGATGTTTAGACAAAACAGTGTGACAGATTTGAGATGAATTCAGAGGAGGATGGGAAAGCTTTTGTTACTATTGTTTTGTGAGTTATGAATAGAAAAAAGATGACTTAACACTGGTGATTGTGAAACTTTGAGCCAGAGTGAAAGTACCATGCCAAGGGCAAAAGGAAGAGAATCACAGGTCAGTCATTGTCATTAATATTAGCACAAGCTAAAAGCAGCATTTGAATTTCTTCCATTTCATGTGTAAATCATGATTTAGCTCTTCATAAAGTGGTTCACAGGAGTTAGGTAAATAGCTACAGTCTACCGTACATCTGAACCAAATTGATAGTCATTTTTCCTCCCCCATGTTTACTTTGTTGTTCTGTTCTTGTTGTTACTTATTCTGTTTTGGCTCCTTCACATTTGAAATCCTTTCACTGTTTCTACTTTAGTCTACCATTGTTGTCAGAATAATATTTCTAAAATATGTTTCTTTTTACCCTTGCTGTACAAAATAAATTCCTTCTGCTGCTGATCCAGACCCTTTGCTGTCTTTTTTTTGAGATGGGGTCTCCCTAAGCAACCAGACTACTGTAAGCTCTTAAACTCTTGGGTGCTAGGATTACAAGTGTACACTACCACACTTGGCTAAAAATCTTTTTCTGGTTTTGGTATGATCTTTAGATTTTCCTAATGTGATCTTTAGATTTAGTTTTGCAGACTATCCTATTAAAATAAAAGGCCTGACTTTCCATCTCCTTTAACAAGTTCTAGTCAAGTTTAGCTCTCTTGGCATTTAGTTTTCTATAATATTGTAAAATGGCCTTTACAAGAAGTGTGCCCTGCCTTCCTGGCAAGGTTATTGTGAAGGATAGTCGAGGTAAAAAAGTGTCAGAACAACCTGAAAGGACCTGCAGAGGCAAGGTGGCAGCCATGTTGCTGCCTCCTCTCTGTGGCTCACTCATGTTCATTTGTCCTTACTGTAGGGAAGTACGACAATTCTGTGGACGTCTATGCTTTTGGGATTCTTTTCTGGTATATCTGCTCGGGTTCTATCAAGCTCCCTGAGGCATTCGAGAGGTGTGCCAGCAAAGACCATCTCTGGAACAATGTGCGCAGAGGTAAGAGCCACTGCAGGGCTTTGCTTCAGGTCCCCTAGTGACATCAGCATCCCTCGCATCACAGCAGGGGTTCTGTCAACTCTTGACTCCACAACATGACCACATACCCAGACAATCTTAGAATGAAAAAAAAGACATTTTCAATCAAGCTTTTGCTACCAAACAGCTCTTTAGTGTTCAATTTCCTAAGACCTTGTGTTCAGTTTTCTCATCACTATTCTTATTAAGATTATAGCCTAGATGTTTCTGGAAGTGGAAGCCCAGAATCCTCTCACTCCTTAGCATCCTGAGCCCCAACAGGCGTCGGCATGCCCAGCTCTCCTTGACTGGTCTCATTTCCATGTGCCTCTCTGTAGGGGCCCGCCCAGAACGTCTTCCTGTGTTTGACGAGGAGTGCTGGCAGTTGATGGAAGCATGCTGGGATGGTGACCCCTCCAAGAGGCCTCTCCTGGGCATCGTCCAGCCTATGCTCCAGGGCATCATGGACCGGCTCTGCAAGTGCGGTTCCGAGCGGCCGAGTAGAGGACTAGATGATTCTACTTGAAAGCAAATGCCATTCTTCTCCAATCCTTTTCTTTCTTTCCTTCTCACCTTTTGCCCATGAGGAGAATTTAACATTTTTCATTAAGGAAGCTCTCGAGAATTGGCATTTGTCAGCAACTTGAGGCCTTCTTGGTTAGAGGGGCTGTTGGACTGTGAAGATTAGTGGCAGTTTGAATAGTGTGGCTGTTCACGTTACAATGCCTCTTTGGAAAAAGTTGTCTGATGTATAAAAATTGAAGAATGTGGTGTTCTAGCCTCAGAACTGAAAAGGAGGCAGCTGTTACTATTGTCTATTCACTGTATTATGTTCTAAAACAAGTGGACACTGTAGTGGCAGTATTAAACACTTATCACTTTCATGATTTCCGCTTTAGCTATATAAGTTCGATTCCACTCAGTGGTAAAGACCACTCAGAAAACTTTTTAGTTCAGGGTTATATGAATATAGGGGTAAAAAACAAAACAACCCAACCAAGTAGATTTTATGATTGCCTAGTTCCTGTTCTCAGTAGCCAGGGATCTCAGGTTGAACAGCACAAGTCCTGAAGGGAGCTAGGATGAAGCTGTCTGTCCTCACATTGCACTGTTTACATTTATAGGGCCAGATGGCCCTGATTCCCGGAGGACAGGGCTGACCTAGAACAGAATCTGTTCTAGGGCCTTTCTCCCACTCTACCTTTCTTTTGGTCTAATGTAGGGAATACTTCAGATAACAGTGGTACTTAGCAGTGTTTGTCCAGAAATAGAAACTGTAATTTTGTTGTTTTGTTTTGTTTTTGTATGGGATGTAGCACAGCTGGCCTTAAATTCTTGATCCTCCTGTCTTAGTCTCCAAAGTACTGGGATTGCAGGCATGTTCTGCTATGCCTAGCTTATAATTTAACACCTTTCTTCCTTCCTCCCTCCCTCCCTCTTTCTCAAACATGCTAGCAAGGGCTCTACCATGAGCTGCACTCCAGCTTTATATGGATTTTAAAGTTCATAAGCTCTGATGACGCATTTGACTTTAGTGGTCAACTAAAAACATTACATGCAAATTATTGTGGAGAAAGGCCTGCCTGGGCCAGAATCTTTGGATTCATTGGCTCCAGTCTTGTTTTGATAGAATGCTCAATTTATCTCTCAGAATTTTAACACCTGTACTTAGCTGTACTTAGTCACTCTGTTCTCAGCATTGACTTCTGGAGATTACAATGGAACTTCCAGGAAGTCCAGTGTTGAGTGAAGAAATAAGTAATCAGTCTCTGCTTGCTGAAAAATCACTAAATGTTCTGTATGAAACTTGAAGGTTCAAGTCTCATATAACTAAGGAACTATAACTAAAGAACTACAAACTATGGTCTCAACTCTAGCTAGTCTAGAATCTGTACTTCAGTGTGGAGACTGCATTTCTAACATTCCTTAAAAGTCTTAGCTCATGGACTTATACCTGGGAGGTTAGATTTTTTTCCCCAACACAATTCTCTTTCAGTTTACCCCCATTGGTGGCAGATGCTACTTTTTTAGCCGGTTCTGTATACTTTTTGCCCAATGGGAGGAAGAGAGAAGCTAATTCTAAGTGTGGAGACGAGTAGGAGTTTTACAATTATTAAGAAAAATGTATTCTGAGAAAGCTACACAATATCTCTGCAAGTCTGTAGGCCAAAGGCCAGATAAAGATATTTGGTAGTTTTATTTAAATACTCAGCAGGCTGAGTATGGGAATACATGTATATAATCTGTGTAAACTTTGCTCTTATTTTATAACATTGTAAGCTAATTTTGGATTCTCTGTTCTTTGGCACCCATTATCATTATGGTGATGGAGTGCCACGAAATGTACTGTATTGTATATCACTCAGAAAGACACTAGGTGTTTGGAAAAGTGTGGTGGTACTTGGAAAGTACAGGACTCAGGACGAAGTCTTGAAAATTTTACCTCCTGGTTTTGGTTGTGCTCACAAATGATACAGTGAGATTACAGCCAAGGGAGGAAGAGGATGGCATTAAGGCCCTTACCATGTGCTGCCCTTGTAAGTTTCATGAGGGCAGCTGACCCTGCCCAGAAATGACCATCTGGCCATTTTTGAAGAGCTTGAAGTTACTCATTTTGCTTTAGAACAAAGAGGTCTTGCAGCGCAATCAGAAGATGTGCTGGTGGAGCCTGGGGCCTGCATGGCTGCTCTGTGCCCGGAGAGCCAGCAGCAGTGCTGAGCAGTGCTCACAGAGCTGCCCGTTGGTGGGCCCTGGTTCTGTGGGCCTTTGTGAAATGGCTTTTCCACAGAGAAGCTTTTCACTTCCTGGAAGTAGGACTGCACTCATTGTTCCCAGACCAAAGAGAGTCTTTTGACTCCATCACCTTTAAAAAGTGAGGCTAGGCAGTCACTGCTCCTAATTTTTAACACTAAAGCCCAAGGAAACTGGAGGAAGGGATGCATTGCTATTAGTGAGATCAAGGGACTGGTATAACTTTGGCCTGATACCTGTCAGCTCCAAATACATTTTTTTGTATCTTCACTTGGACTGCCAAAGAGGGGTGAGAGCACTTGGGGTGTATGTAGTTCATTGATAGAGTATGTGCTTAGCACACACATGGTTTGGGGTTTAATCCCTAACACCAAAACAAAAACAGAAAGGTCAAAGAGGTTGGAAAATGTTCTTTGTGAAGAAGTAGCTTGTAGTGAAGGGGCTGCAAAGTAACAACTGCACTGAATGACACTTTATTTTTTTTTTTTTTGTCTTATTATTCAGCAGAGAAATCCAGGGGGATTAACAATTATAGTAAGACTATAGGGAAACTGAGGTCCCCTCAGACTTTGCTTGGACACATGCCAG
Organism: Typhlomys cinereus; assembly: GCA_023101885.1. Lineage (NCBI taxonomy): Eukaryota > Metazoa > Chordata > Mammalia > Rodentia > Platacanthomyidae > Typhlomys > Typhlomys cinereus. The sequence continues at coordinate 2,910,270 of JALPQD010000179.1, forward strand.
GCTAACTGGGAAACCTCAAATCCATGTTGCAATCAGAATGGATTAACAGCCCTGGAAAGGGGCAGTGCCTGAGAGGAGGTGTTCTTGATGAGTTTTCAAAACTTGCTTTTTGGAATTGCTGGACCAAATAGTCTTTTCCTTAAGAGAAAATGAGGATTTATTTTAAATATGGGAGTAGCTGGGGTAAAGCTAGTATGATGTTAAAGTGTAAGTAAAAAAGGAGTGGCCTCGAGAGACACTTGTACAAACTTCCTTGGGAGTTTCAGGTAGCACTATTGTTTTTAAGAGTTTTACTTTTAACTTCATCTGTTTTGGTAGCAGTTAGTGTAATTGAGGCAATGTCAGAACATGACACTGGAAATGCCAACTTGCCTAGAAGGTCATCAAGAAAATTGGTCTGGATAGCTTGCTGTCTAATGTTTTATTTGTTTTAAAGAACTAATGTTTATAACAGTGTTGTATAAAAGTGTAACATACTAAGTGTGTAGAATAAAAGTGCAATAACAAAAGCATTACTCTGACACCAACATCAGTCTCTGTATTCACTCCTTTCTTGTGTTGTGACTCTTTCCATAAGATTGTTGCAGCAAGACCGTATTAATTGTATTTTTTTTTTTAAGAAATGCAACTATAGGCTGCATCTTCACATTGTAATTTGAATGGTCACTCTGGGTTTTATGAGTGTTCTGTGTAATGTTAGGATGCACAAATAAAGTTGTGCTACATAATAAAGGCCACATTCATATTGTCAACCTTTTTGACTTCAGCTTTCCTTCACTTAACTGCTTGTGTTCACAGGATGCTCTCTGAGTCCCTCTTGCTGTGGGTGACCATATGTAGATTGGGGTCTCTTAGGGTGTGTGATAGTTAGATTCAGGTGTCAAGTTTACAATTTCAGGCTGTTTGGGGCACAGCTGTGAAGAATTTATGGTTGGGGGGGGTTGGAGAGATGGCTCACGGGTTAAGACTTTGTCTCACAAGCAGAAGGTCCTGAGTTCGGGTCCCAGGTCCCACATAAAAAAAATGCCAGGCAGAAATCAGCAGCACATACGTCTGGCTCTTGTGGGTGGAGGAGGTAGAAACAGTTCAGTATGATTCCTGAAGTCACCCCTGGTCTTCCACAGGGACATACAATGCCCTCTGATTCTCTCTCTCTCTCTCTCTCTCTCTCTCTCTCTCTCTCTCTCTCTCTCTGTCTCTCTCTCTTTCTCTCCGTCTCTCACACACACAACACACACATTAAATAAAATAAAAAGAATGTATGGTTAGGGCAAGCCCTCAAACAGAGCCTGCAGGTGACTGTTTAATTGATACGGAAGACCCAGCCCATATCGATGATGCTTCCAGCGATGGGCCAGATAAAAGGAAATGTAAGGAGGAGGAACTTGTTCTTCCTTTGCCCTGTGTGGACTAGCTGTGTGAGTCCATTACTGTTTTGTTGCTGCTGCCGCTGCTGCTGCTCTTCTTGGCTGGCGTCAGGGCTTGGTCTTTTTGGCCTCGCCCCTGTTCTCATTGCTGTCAGAGGCTAGTCTCCTGGGCCTGCTGTTCATCGATACCCTAGGAGCCCAGCATTGTGTTTGCCACCATCTGCTGAAGTTGGAGCCCAGTGTCTTCAGCCTGGCTGCCATTCATCGCTGGCATCTGAGCCCATGCTCCTCAGCCCTCCAGCGTGATTGAGACTGAGACTTTCCTGGGACCATTCAGTCTTATATGATACTCAGCTAAAAAACTGACCAGCTACAGGCAACTACTGTTGGAGGACATGTTTTATCTGCAAGTTAATTTAATAATTTTCAAATCTCTGGAAAAAAATAGACTGTGATAAAACTGGCTGTCCACCCGTCTTAGTCAGTTCCCATAACAAAAACTGTAACCAGAGTGCTTTATACCTACTATGAACTTGTTTCTCAAGGTTCTGGAGACTAGGAAGTAAAAGGCTGAGGTGCAAGCCGATCTGGTGCCTGCAGAACTGTTTTGCTTCCTTGTTTTGATGCCTTGTTGCTGCGTCCTTAGGAGAGATTGATGCTGCGTCTTCATAGTGGAAGAGCAGAAGGACACTTGTTCTTTCGTGGTGGGCGTAAGCTGAAGACCTGGCAACTGTCCAGGGCCTCTGTACTCCCATTCAAGATGAGGCCACATTTAGGCATTTTTAGAACAGCCATGCTGGGATGGTTCTATAGGGTTTCGAAGGTCATCCCCCACTGCTGGGATTACCCTGAAGGAACACACCTATTGGTCTGGAGAAACTGACTCTATTCCTTCACAGAGATAAAGTCTCCAACTTCCTTTAACCCTCTGTTCATGAAAGATGTGGAGATGAGTTCTCCATTGTAGCCAAGCCCTACCGCGAGGTGAGCACAAAATCAACTGGGTTGGGCCCCAGTATGATCAGATCAATGACATGCTAAAGGACTAAAAGCTCCAGTTGGGTTTGCAGAAACTAGAGCTAACTAATAAGGAAGTCACTCTCATAGTACTCCACGTCTGGAGTCCATGAGTTCTTTTCCAGTTCATGCCCTTCATTGGATTCCGTGCCTGGAGTCCGTGAGTTCCCTGGGGCTTTCTTGTACCTCACGGATTCACTTCTGTGAGTTCCGTTCTTTCTCTCCTCTAATAAACTCTGCCTTAATCCTCTAGGTATGTTCTGGTTTCAGTCTTTTGACTTCCAAACACAAGAACCTGGACACATCCACATCCCGTATCATTCAGCGAGCAGAGTCTGGAGATAGAGACCTCCAGTCAACATGACTTACATCCACCAATAGCTTTCTGTTGCTGTAACTAAGGCCTGAGACTTCTGGGTAGAGTGGCCAACTAGAAGCTGTCTATGTGACCTAGTGAAGGAAAGGTGTCAGGATAAGAAAAAATAGACCCTATTCCAGAGCCAAAAATAGAGAAGTGACATGTAGGACAGCTGAAGTGCGGAGAAATGAAAGGCAGCACACTAAAAACAAGCAAAGCCGCCGGTACAGACTGTCAACAGCAGGAACGAAGCAGAGGCATCTTATGGCAGGAGAGCTAGGTCGCTCTGGAGAGAGTGGCGGTCCTGTCCACTGAACAAGCCTCAAGTCCAGCAGTGGACCTTGCGGGGACAGTGACTTCCGCCCTGAGACGGGTCAGAGGGCTGTGGTAGTGCGCTGTCTTCAGAATAACCCACAGTAACCAGAAAAGTGGGGACAGTCAGAAGTAAAGGAAACCTTAATTCAACTTGGGGAGCATGACTAGCTGGAAGATGCGGGTCACCCGAGGGTCTGCCTAGGCCATGAGGTCCACAAAGGTAACCTTGCCCTAGGTGTGGGAGGAGACAGCACCAATTCAGAATTAACTCTGGACTTCGAACCTGAGGTCAGTGGATAGATCATTCTTTGTAGTCCTTTATTTGCCCTTCACTACTGTAGTCAGAACTCTGAAGATCTAGAGACTACTTAACATCAATAGTCACATGTCTCCTGCCAGGGTGATTAATGCTAAGTGAGCTTTGAAAGTATGGAGACGAGTCTGCCTAACAAATGTCATTGTACACACACATCTAAGCCAGGGCACCAGTCACCCTGGGGCCTTTGATCAAAGGAGTCTTTGGTTGATGAGAGCGCCTGCCCAGCCCATGGGCTGTAAAGAGAAATGTGGCCAGCTCTGGTGGATTGTACACATGTGAAACTCAGGTTTAGCACCAGAAATCATCACAGGACAGACAAGACTAAAAGTTGAAGCCACTCCCCTGGACATCTGGTGGTGGACTTCAATTTTCAAAGACCTACCTGGAAAGAAGCCATTCCAACATTTATCTTTTTTTTCTTTGCTCATCTTTTCCCCTTTTTCCTAACATGTATTATTCAAAACATGTTTTTTTTAACTTCCCTTTATTGTCTAATTTTGTCTAAGTGTTTTTCTCATTATTGAGCAATCTTTTTTGCTTTTTTCTTTTCTTCCTTTTTTAATCCCTTCTGTATTCTCCTTGCTTTAGTTCCATAGCAACACCACATTCTTCTGCTACCAAACTGTCTTAATGTCATATTTTTGTTTCTTTTATGAATACATGGCCCAAATAATGTAGGGGAACAAGTTTTTTTTATTATTATTCATACTCACCGTTTCAGGGGAGTTACAGTCTTTTATGACAGGACAGTTATCAACAGGGACTGAGAGAACCAACTGGGCCATACCACAGGAAAAGCTAAGAGGGGCACATTTCTAGCTTGCCAATCTGCCAAAGCCTTTCTCCATCTTGCCCACCTGGCTTGGGGAATGGTCCCACTAACTGAAGGGTGGGTCTCCCCACATGAATTAGATAATGTACAGATTTGCTCAGAGGCTTGCTTTAATTAGACAATTCTTTATAGGTGTGCTTAAAACCTCCATTCTCAATTGTAATAGTTGACACCTGCAACTATCTGCTACACCCCTTTTTCTTTTTTATTATATTTTTAATAGTATTTTGAATTCATTTTTTAAAACTTTGTGTTTTTATTCCACTTCTTATATTTATCTAACCTTGGATACAAATTTTCTCTTTAAGACTTAAGAAGTAGGAGTTTATGTAGAGTTGAGGGCCTGGTGGCCAAGGAAGCCCCATGGTTTAGTCCTAAAGTGGGAGTTCATTAGGACACAAAAGATCTTATGTCGATCTAAGAGAACCTAGAGAGAGCATCACCTGACAGGCAGGCAGGAGCAGGAGGGTGTGAGCGGAGGGCGGAGCCTGGACAGGCGAGAAGAGAGGCACATTTTCTCATTCTTGGGAATTTTATTTTTCTAACTTCTTGTTCTTTTAATCCTCAGAACACTTTTTTCTACTTCTTTTCCCTTTTATTTAACATTTACTTCCCTTTTTTCCACTTTCCCTGTCCCCCTTCCTTTATTTAAGACTCGTTTACTGTTTCTGCATATACTTGAAATAATTTTTAACTTTCATAGCACTTTCTACATGAATTTTTCCAGTTTCTATTTTATAAACATTGATCATGTATTAGTGGGCTTTCATCGATTTTAAGTGTATTTCTGTATCTTGTATAGTTTGGTGGTGTTACTGTTACTCTCTGAGTGTTACTGGGGATTGAGCCGTCAAATGTAGCTATTCACTGAGAAGATCCCCAAATATACTAGAAGAGACCATACCAACAGTTGTGCAATCACGACATAGAAGCACAAGAAGTAGCAAGAAGCAAGAAGGCTGGAGAGATGGCTTAGGGGTTAAGACTCTGCCTCAGAAGCAGAAGGTATTTTGGATCTCAGATCCCTGGTAAAAATGCCAGGCAGAAATGGAAATGGTGGTGGCCTACACTTCCAGCCTTGGTGGGCAGAGTCTGGGAAATCCCAGAGCTAAGCAAAAAAAGAGGTAGAAGCAATTCAGCATGATTCTTCAAGTCATCCTTCTCAGGGATACGTAGTGCCCCCTAATGCACACATACACACACATAAAATAAATTTTAAAAATTAAAAAAAAAAGCAAGACGCAAGACAGCTCCTTCAGGACAGAATTTAACTACTGAATTTAAATATAATGAAATTGTTGGAGGGGAGGGGTTGGAGAGATGGCTCAAGGGTTAAAGCCTTTTCCTCATAAACAAAAAGACCTGAGTTCAGATTCCCAGATCCCAAGCAAAAATGCCAGGTGGATATGGAGGCAGCTTATAATTAATAGATGAAAGATTGAGGAAATAGTACATTCAAACATCAATAACAAAGAAAAAAAATCGATCACAACATCTGCTACATGGCTTTTCCTAGGGACACATGAACAATGTCCATTCACCCCAGAAAGAACACCCAGTGACAGGCCAGAGAAATGCTTCCACGGGAGTCGAGCTCCATGAACCTGAGAATTCATCATGGTTGCCTATGGGAGCATGGAGGACTCAGGCAGCCATGTCACCGAACAGCCCACCGGAGTGAGGACTCAAAAAAGTTGCACCCCTAAACCTAGACCAGTCAGGGAGTCTGTTCTGCACACCAGTCGTTACTGGCTTTATAACCTTGGGAGGGGCCTTGTCAGGGTTGTTTCAGAAGCTTTCTGAGCCTTGTAAGCTCAAAGAGGTGTTTCAGTCTATAGGAAATAGCTGCACAGCAGCAGCATGTTAGCCTGTACCTTCCAAAGTTCAGAACCTGAGGCACAGGGCTCCACTTAGTTTCTCTGGGAGAGTTTCTAAGGTGCTGTAGAGAGAACAGAATGGGGGGTGAGGGGAGTGAAACAAGGAGGGACAACAAACATAAGAATCTGCTAAGCAGAAGGAGCCAAGACTGAAAACTAGAGGCATAAAGATCTATTCTGTGAAGTTACTACAGGAAAAGTCCCAAATGTATAGAAATAATTATCCAAATACAGTGGGAAGTAGAAGCCCAAACTAGACACAACCAAAGATATCTCTTCGGAACGTATAGTCGAGATGTCAAAATATAAAGCTAAGAAATAACGTTAAGAGCTTTGGGGGGGGGCAAGATGACTCAATAGGTAGGGAGCTGATGACCCAAGTTCAGCTCCAGGAACCCACATGGCAGAAGGAGAGAAGCAACATGCAAGCTGTCATCTAAGCTGTCTTCTGATCCCCACACAGGCCAGACTCACATGCCCACCCCATAAATAAAACTCTGTGTGTGTGTGTGTGTGTGTGTGTGTGTGTGTGTGTGTGTGTTAAAGCTGGTGAGATGGCACTTGTGCACAAACCTGGTGACCTGATTTCAGTCTCTGGAGCCCTCATAGTAGGAGAAAATCAGCTTCTGAAAGCTGTTCTCTGACTTCTGCTGCAATGTGCACGCCTGTGTTCTCTCTTTCTCTCTCCTCTCTCTCTCAAACTCAAATAACAAAAAATTTTAAAGGCTATAAGGGGAAAACACCAAATACTTCACAAAGGCAAACACACTAGAACAATACCAGATTTCTCATCAGTAACCATAAAGGGAAAGCAGGGAGCAATATACTTAAAGCCCTGGCAGGAATAACTCTAGCCAAGATTGCTTTATCTAGTAAAATTACCTCTCAATCAAATTCACAGAGAAATGAGGATATTGACAAATAAGCATAAACCAAGGCAGTTCATGATCACAAGTCAGGGTCGCAGAAGATACTTAAAGGTGTACTATACACAGAGGAGGAAGAAGAAGCCTTAATCACAAGAGCATATGAAAGAATAAATTTCATGAGAACTGAGAACAAAGGAGAACCAGGAAAGAACCCATTATGCCCAACAAGTAAACCAGCAAACCCCTAATTCTCTCTCTCCTCTTTCTCTCTCTCAAATACAAAAATTTTAAAGACTATAGGGGAAAACACCAAATTACTTACAAAGGCAAACACACTAAAATGATATCAGAAGAAAGAAAAGAACACACAATCGAAACAGAAAATTAGGATTGCGTAGCATAAGACCTTAGGTTTAATCCCCAGTACTACAAAGAAGAAAGAGAAAGGAAGAAGGGAAGGAGGGAGGGAGAGAGGGAAGGAAGGAGAGGGGGAGGGAACAAGAAAGGAAGGGAGGAAGGGAGGGAGGGAGGAAGGGAGGTAAAGGAGGGAGGGAGGTAAAGGAGGAAGAGAGGGAGGTAAAGGAGGGAGGGAGGAAGAGAGGGAGGGAAAGGAGGGAGGGAGGGAAAGGGACGGAGAGAGGAAAAGAAGGAGGGAGGTAGGAAAAGAGGGAGGAAGAAAGGGAAAGAGGGAGGAGAAAAGGGAAAGAGGGAGGAAGAAAGGGAGGGAGGGAGGAAGGTGAATAAAATTGTAGGAGTTACCAAACATCTCTCCACAAAAACAACTGTAAAGGGCCTTGTTAGCCTAGTAGATAATGCATGTTTCATAACGACCCTAATGTAAAAACCATCAATGCTTCAATAAAAAAACACAGACTAGCTAAAAACAAAATCAGTTATCCATTATCCCAGAAAATAACACATAACTGACAAAGACATGCAGACTGAGAGTCAAGAATGGAAGTCAATTTAAAGCAAATGGAAGACAAAAAAAAAAAAAGATGTATAGGTATTTGGATATTTGATAAAACAGATCAAACCAAATGAACACTTTCAGCAAATACAAAGATATGAAGTCAATATAGAAAAATCTAAATAATAATAATAGCTTTTCTGTATACTAATAATGAACCTGCTGAGAAAGAAATATGAGGGAAATTCCCAATGACAATATCTTCAAAAATATCTAGGAATAAAACCTAACCGAGGTGAAACAACTCAAGAACTACTCAAGAACTGAGTAGGACAGCATGGGGTGAAAATACAACCCGACAATAGCATCCTATAAAAATTCCAATGACATTTTTTTCACAATACTAGAAAAAAGATCCTAAAGTTGTTAAGAAAGCACAGAAGACTCCAAATCGCCAAAGCAATCCTAAGTAGAAAAAGTAAAAGAATGAAACCAGATCCACAGCTCGCCCAGCATAAATATCCATCTCAGCTCCAGAGGTTCCTAAAACATTGGCTGTTGCCATGGCTCTTGATTGGTCACCATAACCAGGCGGCTAAGACCCTACTGCTGAAGACAACCATACATTTTGGTTGTAGGATATAGAAACATTGAACTGGGACTGTCCAAGAAGCTTCCCTCCTGCTAGCTAGCTTTCATAGTGCCAAAAGGTGCTATACAGACTGGGGGGAGGGGGAGGAGATGAATGGTCTTCCTCTATGCTGGATCCTGCACTACAATACTGACCTGCCAGACAAGATGCACTTGTTAGCACGTTTGTGACATGAGTAACCAACTATTCTCTAATTGGACTTGTTCCAAGGAGGAAGTTTACTCTTGGTACTATAAACCTTGTCAGAAGTCCGTAGGTGGGGAGGTCATAGGGACCTGACTACTGCTGTTTGATAAATGGACATGCCAAACTTTCTTCTAAATATTTATGTTTATGTCCATAGATTAGTGCTGCTCCCAGCCTGTATCAGGGAAGCTTCTGTTTGCAGTGCATAGTGATTACTACAGAAACTCATAATTGGTACTGAGAGTGACAGTTGAGTGCACAGCCCTAAATGGGTCATCTTTCCTAGCTCTCACCTCCACAAAGCCTCAGGACACATCATGAAGGTTGGGAAACAATGTAAACCTGGAGCATGGACACAGCAGCTTACACCTGCCATCCCAGCACTCCTGTAGCAAGATGAGAGGAAGAGGAAGAGAACTGTCCACAGAGATAGATAGTCCATGATGGGCTGACCCTATCACTTTGGGCGTGGAGAGAAAGAATGGAACTCACAGACTCCGGACATGGAGTACTATGAGGGCCAGACACCCTGGAAAACTGATGGACTCCAGGCAGGGAATCCGTGAGGGGCAAGGAGCTGGGAAAGAACTCATGGACTCCAGACATGGAGTGCTGTGAGGGGCAAGTGCACAGTTCTTTGAAGTGTTGATCTCCAATGATCGAGTCTGATGTTCTGATGGCTTCTGATCCTGCAATGCCAGTCCCTACCAGAAGCAGAGCTGGTGGGGGGCATTGAGTCTAGACCAAAGTGAACGCATCCTTCTTCTCCACTGTAAGTATAGCCCTGCGGCACAACATAAACTCACACGCGCAGGACTTCTTGTTTTTCTGCTTTCAATTTGTCTGAGGCCACACATTTAGTTAGACTATTTGTGCAGGCTAGTCAGGCAGTGTCTATAGCTTTAAAAATGACTCTCTGATTCAGGATACCTACCTTGGGCTAAATGTTATTACACACATCCCAGTAGGAGGACCTATCTAAATTATAGTTAGAGGACAAGATACAGGTTCCTTGACCTTGGAGATCCCCTAAAGTAATTAATTCAAGGCCATTCCCATTTACATCCTTCTTGATCCGAAGAGGGTGTTAGGGTTGGTTTATTCCTATCTCCATTTAATAGGTTGACGGGGGTCAAGGCATAACCAACAGTCCTGACTTAATTCTGGTGAGGTAGAGCTTAAAAACCTATGAACTTTAGTTAGGGTTTCTGTCATCGAGGGACCAGACTCTTGGTTTGGGCCTAATGTGATCAGGGGACTAAGGGGAGAAACCTGCTCTGGCAGTCGGCTTGCCCTTTGGTGGAGGTTCCCGTTGAGGTATTTCCTTGGGTACCGGAGGGTATAGATTACTACTCTGCCCCATAGGTTGGAACAATCAGGGAAACTTTATTTTGTTAGTAAATTTGTCTCATAGTTCTTTTCTGACTACATTTATTCTAATTTGTCCAGTCACCCAATACTGGTGTCCTGCCAAGGTCCAGGTTTTAATTTTAATGACTATGGAGTTGCAAAATGGGACATAGGGGCCTCTTCTTGGGTAATAGCAATACGTGGATCTACATGTTTCCAAGAAGCCTGTTTTACAACCCCGTGTAACACAATTATATTGGCCTTTGTTACAGTTACCCCACATGTTGCTGATCAAATCACCATCAAACGGTTTAAGGGAATGAGAGGTTTAGTCTCTTACGATTGTTCAATTACAGTTCTTAGTCCAGCTTGGCAGGAGAACACACACCATCACCAAAGGGCGAGGAAACTGGCCACACCATATCCATGTAACGCCTGACAGAGGGATGATCCTTACTTGCCAAACCAGCATGTCTGGCCAAGTGTACACAAGGATCTCCCTTCCTCAAACAATCCCTCCATTTTATTCCCCTGCCCAGAGACGAGTCCCACCTACCTTGGGCCGGGTCTTCCCTATCCACTAGACAATTTCCTGCAGGTTTGCTCTGGGTTTAACTCAACTACTAGTTTTCTACAAATGTGCCCAGAACTCGAACCCTCAACCATCAAATTGACACCTGTACCTAACTGTGATAGCCTCCCTCCTGGCACTTGTTTTTTCCCATTTGCAGGACAGGCATAGAACTGAAGAAACACTCTGACATCCATATGGTCTTGTCCCTGTCCTACTTTGCATTGGGTAGTGACATCAAAGACTAAAGATATACTCTGAAGGTGACCTGTCTATCAATGTGACATTAGATTCATTATTAGGAATAAGATAATAATGAGAGGGCCCACTTTAGTCTTATCTTCAGTGGATTCCCACATAGGAGTGACAATCCATGTTTCTTTCCTTCATTTTGTCTCTGGTGGCTGGCTTCAGTTGGGTGTGGTATATCAAAGAAGGGATCACTTTCACCTACCAGGTACCTACCTTTTCAGGTGATCTTTGAGGTCTAAGAAGGGATTCTCTTGACTTACACAGTATTACTGGGCTGGAACTGGTGTGTCAGTTGGAAACTGGGCCATGGTTCTGCCTCATAAATGGTGGGTTGGATGGTCTTCTGTAGTGCCTGCAGTGACTTTAGGAGAGAATGATGAGCTATTTTAGCCTATCGGATATCCCTTAATTTTGGTAGGATAGGTGGGGGCTTCCCAAACATAATTTCATACAGAATAAAACCTTCTTTGTACAGGGTACATTTGACACTTAGAAGGGCAAAGGGAAGGAGGTTGGTCCAAAGTTCACCTGTTTTAAGAATTAATTTAGTTAAGGTTTCCTTTAGGGTCCAGTTCATCCTCTCTACCTGTCCTGAACTCTGTGGTCAGTACGCATAATGCAGTTTTCAATTTATATTTAATACCTTTGTCACAATTTGAGAGATCTTAGCCATGAAAACTGGGCCATTATTAGACCCCAAAGAAAGGGGCAGTCTGAACTTAGGTACTAGTCTCTGACCTGGTGGGGAAGACTTCTACCCATCCTAAGAAAGTGTCCACGAACACTAAGAAATATTTGTAGCCAAGAGTAATTGGTTTCACCTCAGTAAAGTCCAGTTCCCAATGTTCCTAGCTCTGATCCCTTCTGAGGCTTTCTTACCTTCCTTCTGGTTACTTGTCCGCAGGCAACACATCCAGAGACCAAGTAGTTCAGTCATTTTTGTAACCTCTTAGTGAGTGGCTTGGTGGAGCTGATATACCATTTTTCTCCCTAAGATCAGAAGGATGATTGCCCCTCCATCTGGTAGTGTCCACCATCACTTATCCAAGGTGAGGCTCCTTCTTTATCCTTTGTCCAGCCTTCCTCTTCATTGTATAGACTGGGTCTACTGGCAGACTTGCCTCTGGAGTAGTCACTAAGATTTGGAGTGGCCCCACTGGCTCTTGGGCCACTTCTCATACCACCTAGTCCACCACCCAGAATGTATAATTGCTACTCTTCTTGGTAGCCAAATGGTTTCTAGAAGAGCCAGGATTTCTGCCTTGTTTTTAATTTCCTTTCTAGCCAAAGTCAGGAGGCCACATTCTTTATACAGTGCCCCATGCACATGAGCAGTAATAACGTCCAGTACATATGGATGAAAACATATATACACTGTGATGTCCTTCCCTTTTCTCTATTTAAGGCCTGTATTAGGGCTATGAGTTCAGCTTGTTGGATAGAGGTTCAGCTGAGGGACTGAGTCCAGAGGATCCCCTCTTCTGAGACCATGGCTACTGTCACATACCTGACTCCAACCTGAACATAACTGCTCTCATCGGATCTGCCTCTTTCAGTGGGGCATCAGTCGAATCTTGTCTGGAAGTCTGCATCAGACTTTGCAATCGTGCAAAGGTTCAGTTGGGTCTGTACAAGGTAAGAAGCTGACTGGGTTCAAGTTTGTTGTTTTGTGGAACCATATTCAGGGCTGGTCCAGCAGGAGTGCCTGATAGTGGGTCACCCTTGCATTGGATATCCACTTCTCCAGTGTTCTCTGAAAAGGGCCTCTACTGAATAAAAAAAATCAGTTTTTGTCCCCTAGATAATTTATCTGCCTCTTTTACCAGTATAGCAGTTGCTGCTATAGCTCAGAGGCAAGTTGGCCATTCAGATGCTACTGGCCTGTTCCGTGGTTCCAAGGCTGGCGCTAGGACTCTGTACTGGTTACTCTTCTTTGTTCCTGTGAGACACTACTCAAAGTCAAGCAACTTTGGGGAGATTTATTCAGCTTACGGTTCCAGAGGGGAGATACTGTCCGTTATAACAGGAAAGGCATGACTGATTGGCAGAAGTTGGAGGCAGCTTAAGTCATGTCCATCAAAAAGACTGAGAGCAGCAAATTGTCAATGCAAGAGCAGACTTCTCCCAGAAGTATGGTGAGACTAATCAATCACAAGACCCACTCCCTGTGACTGCCTTCTTCCAACAAGGCTCCACCTCTTAAAGGTGCTATGACCTTCCCAAACAACTAAAGATTCAAACACATGAGCCTGTGGGGTCAACTCACATTTTAAACCATGACAGACCCCATTTTCTATTCCCTGAATCTCATCCACAAACAGGTGGAAAGGCTTGGCGACAGGCCCATGCTGATACCAAGGCCATTTTGAGGTTTACAAAAGCCTCTCATTCTTTCTCAGTCCACACCAGGAGCTATGTTCCCTTTAGTCTGGCATACAATGGTTTGGCAATCTCGGCAAATCCCAGAATCCATAGGCAACATGGCCCACTCCCCCCTAGGAACGCCGCCCTTGCTTCTTAGTCTCTAGGGTGGGTATCTGAAGGATGACTAAGTGATGACTGGGAGACAGGGCACATTTACCTCCTTCCAGAAGCTACCTCAGGTAAGCGACTTGAGACTCACAGAGCTGGGCCTTCTTCGCTGACACGCGGCACCCCATAGTCTAGGTCATTTCGAGAATCCCTCGGTGGCTTTGCAACAGTCCTCCTCATTCTCAGTGGCGATAAGTAGATCATCCACGTATTGAGTAGGGTGCACTCGGGATGCACTTGTCGAAAACTCTAAGAGGTTGGCCCTCAGGACCTCAACAAACGAAGTTGGGGAGTTTTTGAATCCTTGGGGCAGCCTAGTCCGGGTTAGTTGCCCCATATAATCTCCTTCAGGATCAGTCCACTCAAAAGCAAAGATGGACTGACTGATCAGAGGCAGAGGAAGGGAAAAGAAAGTGTCCCTGAGCTCTAATCCAACATAGATTAGCCTGTCAGGTGGAAGCAAACTTGGGAGGGTGTAGGGTTTTGGCCCAGGTTTACTGTACAAGACTTGGTGGTCCATAGGTGGGAGCCAGTTTTTCCCCATTGCTCCTTGTATTGATGTCCACTGGGACATCAGGGATCCCAAGGACTCCTTTAACACCGAATGGGCAGCACCTGTACCCGCAAGAAACCGAAAATGCCCCTTCATTGTTACCATGGGCTCCCCGGGGGCTGTGCTCTGGAACTTCTCAGGCACTGCCTTTCCTAGGGGTGAGTCCTCCCCTCACCTGCCCTTGACCCCCATTAAACAGTCTAACCTCTCACCGACATCTGGATTTGCATCCTGATGATCCCAGATGTGTCCCCAAATGTTACAAGGTACCAGCCACAAATGAAACTCCAGATATGAGGGCTGATTTATTTTACTGGCCAGTGGGCTTTTACTAAGGGGCTCCTCAAAAGAAAAGCCCTGGACAAAGGTTGAATATTTAGTATCCTGAGAGGGCAGTTTGCTGTCAGACATGGTCCCTGCACATGGACATGAAAATGGTCACTGTCATGGTCATGGTCATAGGAAATTGGAGCTTCGAGACTACTGACAGTGGAAAGTGGAAGGGACACCACTGTAGATTGTCCAAGAGAAACTGGCTGTGCGAGGGTTAAAGGATCCACGGGCTTGCAATGAAGCATGGAGATACATGGTGTCTTTGCACATGATGTTTCCTTCCTTGGTGCATTATTTAAAGGATTCAAGAGACTGGATAGGTGGCTCAGGGGTTAAGCTTCTGCCTTGCAGGTGGAAGGTCCTGAGTTCGGATCCTAGATCCCACGTATAGACGCCAGGCAGAGGCAGGGTCAGTCTGCATTTCTGGTACTGGTAGGGCGGAGCCTGTGAATCCCGGGGCAGAGTAAACAAGGAGGAGGTGGATGCAGTCCATGGTGGTTCCCGAATTCGTCCGCATACACGCACATACATACACACACACATATGCACACACATGCATGCACACACGCACACACATGCATACATGCACAATTGAATAAATAATAAATAATAAAAAAATAAAGGATTCAAATGGGGATTTTCTGCATTCGTGGCAGCTCTAGGGGTTGAATATCTCCTGGATTCCCAGAGTAGAATAAGAAACATCACTGATGAAAGTACATGGAATTGTCACGTAACTTCTTGACTTTTTCATAAAAATAACACTGTCTCTATATTGTTTGTCTCTGAAAAAAATATGCCTATGGTTTAATAAAATTAAGAAAAATATTGGGAAAAAAAAGAGAAAAGCCCCAGACAGCATTGTGAGCGTGTTATTATAGAGTTTTACATCCTGATTTTTTTAAGAGAAGGAAAAAGTCCTTTTTGACAATTACTTACTAAGGAATGTAACAAGGAATGCAATAGTCCGCCTGCAACTATTTACTGAGGAATGTGGCAGGAACTAAGGACTAAGATAACTGGTGCCAAAGGAACATCTGGTGTTTGCTGAGGGCAATTCCAGGGACAGCTATTATACCCTGACCTTTAGATTCTAATCCTTTGATGAGTTTCCTTTCTTATCTCAGTCTGGGTGGGGGGACTGAGCCTGATTTGCAGGATGACTTCCTATTGTTGCCCTGCCATACCTCCTCAGTCTTCTTTGGGGCTCTTTCTCCTCTGGGTCCACCAGAGGGCCTGTCCATCATTGTGCTTCCTTCCTTTCACTATCCTTTCCTCAGACAGTTGAGTAGGTAATCTCTGACCAAGGAAACCACTGCTATATGACCTCAAAAAGATTCTGAATGTTTACACTGCAATCTCACTTTTCACGTCCAGGAAATTTGTAATTCTTGAGTACAGAGATGACCCAGATAGTGCTAATGGATTCTCCTGCCCTTCCTTATTTCTTTTGATCCATGAATTGTACTTCACGTTTTTTTATATTATCTGTTATAGTCTATAGTTATCAGCTCTCCCACTGTTGTCCCACCTGTGTCTTTTAATGTGCCCATTTACAAACTCGGTCACCATACTTTGGCAACCTTCAATACATGCAGTAAATAAAAGTTGTTGAGCAGAGCAAGAGAAAGGCCCAGAGCCCGGCGAAGACCCCAGAACACAGGCCAGGGAGATAGATGGCTCAGCAGGTACAGGCGCCTCTGGTAAACCTGGTGACCCAAGTTTGACCCCCTGGAAACATGAGATCCATGATGGCCATGAGAGAACTGATTTCCAAAGTTGTCCTATGTGTGCCTGTCCTCCGCCCTCCTTTTCTGTCAGATAAACAGTATTTAAAACATAGAGGAAAACTATAGGACCCAGATGCCTCTGGGTGACACGCAGGGCCTTGACCTTCTGAAAAACACTCAAGGAATTTTAGCAAACTACCAGGCACAGTGAGGATCTGGGAGGACATGAATATATCTGGTACTGAACCGAGGCTGCTGGGGGAATGTTTTAGCTTTGTAGTGCAGAGGCCATGGGGTCTTCGACACAGAAAAAACTCAGAGTTAAAAAGGTGTCACAGTCGCAAAGATTCTCAACAAAGTCTTAGCAAATCGGATTCAAAAACACATTAAAAAGATTATTCACAGGGACCAAGTAGGCTTCATCCCCGGCACACAAGGTTGGTTCAACATACGCAAATCAATAAATGTAATTCATCATGTAAACCAGTCCAAAGTCCAAGACCACATGATACTCTCGATAGATGCAGAAAAAGCTTTTGACAAGATCCAACAGCCTTTTATGATCAAAACGCTAGAGACAGTAGGAATGGAAGGAACCCTTATCAATATAATAAAAGCTGTATACAACAAGCCCACATCAAGGATTATGCTCAATGGGGAATAATTGGAAGCATTCTCACTTCGATCAGGAACTAGACAAGGCTGTCCACTCTCACCACTTCTATTCAATATTGTACTTGAAGTCTTAGCTGAAGCCATAAGACAAGAAAGGGACATAAGAGGGATTCAAATCGGCAAGGAAGAAGTCAAGCTATCCCTATTTGCAGATGACATGATCTTATACCTAAGTGATCCCAAAACTCCTG
Source organism: Typhlomys cinereus (assembly GCA_023101885.1). Classification (NCBI taxonomy): domain Eukaryota; kingdom Metazoa; phylum Chordata; class Mammalia; order Rodentia; family Platacanthomyidae; genus Typhlomys; species Typhlomys cinereus. The sequence goes on from JALPQD010000179.1 coordinate 2,927,159, forward strand.
GAACTAATTGAGAAGTTCAGCAGGGTGGCAGGATACAAAATAAATGTGCAAAAATCAGAGGCCTTCCTATATGCCCAGAATGAAAGAAGTGAAAAAGCCTTGAGAGAAACAATTCCATTTACTATAGCCCCTAAAAAAATGAAATACCTTGGTATAAACCTAACCAAGGAGGTAAAAGACCTTTACAATGAAAACTTTAAAACCCTAAAGAAAGAAATAGCAGAAGACACCAGAAGGTGGAAAGACCTCCCTTGTTCCTGGATTGGCAGAATCAACATCGTAAAAATGACCATCCTACCAAAGGCAATATACAAATTCAATGCTATACCAATTAAAATCCCAAAGCAATTCTTCAAAGAAGTTGACCAAACAATCTCAAAGTTCATATGGAGGCACAAAAGACCCAGGATAGCAAAGACAATCCTGAGTAACAAAAACACTGCTGGAGGTATTACCATACCAAATCTAAGTCTATATTACAAATCCATAGTTATAAAGACAGCCTGATACTGGCTCCAAAATAGACACACAGATCAATGGATAAGGATTGAAGACCCAGATATAAGCCCACAAAATTACAGCCATTTGGTCTTTGACAAAGGGGCCCAAAGAATCCAATGGAAAAAGAACAACATCTTCAACAAATGGTACTGGCAAAACTGGATCTCCACATGCAGAAGATTAAAGCTGGACCTGTACTTGTCACCATGTACAAGACTTAATTCCAAATGGATCAAGGACCTTGATATCAGGCCAGAGACTATAAAAACCATAGTTGAAAGGATAGGGAACTCCCTCGAGCTGATTGGGCTAGGCCAACATTTCCTAAACAGACATCCAATGGCACAGTCACTGCTACCAACTCTCAACAGTTGGGACCTTGTGAAATTAAAGAGCTTCTGTTCAGATAAAGAGATTGTAACACGAGCTCAAAGGCAACCCACAGAATAGGAGGAAATCTTCACTAAGCACATATCTGATAGAGCTCTACTGTCCAGAGTGCACAAAGAACTTAGAAAACTAAACACCAAGGAAACCAATGGCCCAATTAGAAAATGGGCCCTGGAACTTAAAAGAAACTTTACCAGGGATGAAATTAAAATGGCTATCAAATATCTTAAAAAATGCTCCACTTCCTTAGCCATCAGGGAAATATAAATCAAAACTTCCCTGAGATATCACCTCACCCCGGTCAGGATGGCAAAAATCCACAATACAAACAACACCAAATGCTGGAGAGGATGTGGAGAGAGGGGAACTCTTCTACATTGCTGGTGGGAATGCAGGCTCATACAGCCACTCTGGCGAGCCGTCTGGAGATTCTTAAAGAAATTAAAGATTGAAATGCCATATGACCCTGCTATTCCACTTTTGGGAATAACCCCCCATACAGCAGAGGTTCGCCTCGATAGCACAAGCTCGACCATGTTCATAGCAGCACTGTTTACAATAGCAAAGTCATGGAATCAACCCAAATGTCCAACAGTTGATGAGTGGATAAGGAAAAGGTGGTACATCTATACAATGGAATACTACTCAGCTATCAAAAAGGATGAATTACTGGAATTTGCCGGGAAATGGATGTCATTAGAAACAATTATATTAAGTGAAGTATCCCAAACCCAGAAAATTAAGTGCTGTATGTACTCCCTAATAGGTGGCTCCTAATACCAAACCCACCCAGCTCACCTTGAGACACTTATAGGTAAATCTATGTATTACCTACGGTAATTGCAAGGATTATGAACAGGAGGGATGGGGTTGGAGGGCCACACCAGAAACAAGGAGAGAATTGACCATGTTATAGTAGAGAAAATAGGCCTCCATCAAGGATTGCAAGTAAATAATGTGACACCTGGTTAAATTCACAGACTTTCGTTCCTGATCATTTACAACTAAGGGGGTATGATCTCACCAGAAGGGGAGGGCATATAGTCTGGCAGATAAAAAGTAACCATTTTGCAAATGGGTGATTGACCCCTCCCTCACTGCGGTTTCCTACTTTTATTACATCTACCCTTGAATGTGCTCCTATAATAAGACTCCAGTTTAACAGCTTTTTGTCTCTGGCCAGGGGGTGACATACAGTGCCCAGCAGGATGGAGCGAAGGGCATTACAGGAGCAGCAAAACTGCAAAAGAAAATCAACAAACCACAATCCAGAACTTCAGAGACTCTATATCAACCACCTAGAACTAGGCCAGACTAATCTCTCCCCATCCTGAAGCTCAGGGACATTTGCGGAAGAGGGGGCGGTAAGAGTGTAAGAGCAAAAGGATGGGAGGAGCAATGATTTGCAAGATATTCCACACAAGTTAGGGCCGAAGCAATCATAATTGGACTTTGCATGCCCTGCGCAATGTCCAACACACTATTGACCTCACAAAGTCTAGCATCTGCTAAAGGCACCAAGATCCTTGGAGGCAAGGGATTGACAGCCATAGTAGTGTTCCTATGCTTAAGGGGAACACAGGAAAGGGTTCAGGGAAATGCCACTGGGTCCTTGTACGTCATCGGAGAGGAGGGCCCAGAGGAGAGTCAGGGATGCATATTAAAGGACTCTCTGTGAATTGGGGCGGGAGGCACTGGGGGATGGGGAGGAAGGGGTGAGGGGAGAGGAAACAGGGGGTTTGGGGGGAGGAGGAGGGAGGGAGGGTACCGGTGTACCTATTAAGTTTGTATGAGCGGAAATAATAATAAAAAATGTAAAAAAAAAAAAAAGGTGTCATTAGATACGGCTGTCAACTTGACGGTTGAGGATTTAGCCCTGGGCCCATTTGTAGAGAATTAGTAGATGAGTTAAGCCCAAAGCAAACTTGTAGAAATTGTCTAGTGGGTAGGGAAGACCCAGCCCATGGTGGGGGGGAACTGTTTGAGAAAGGGGCATCCTTCTGAATACTTGGCCAGACATGCTGGTCTGGCAAATAAGATCGTCTCTCTCTCAGATGTTATGTGGCGATGGTGTGGCCAGTTCCCTTGGTCCTTGGTGTCACAGCAGGCTCTCTTACTGTGCTGGACAAACAACTGTAACTGGACAATCCCTTGTTCCCTTCAGCTGTGAGATGGTAATTTATCAGCAACAATGCAGGTGAACTAGTATAGCCAAAGATGACTTGCAATCTGCTTTCTAGGTACAAAACTCATCCTTCCTGGAAATGTTCAGGATGGTGAGACACAAAAATGTGCTTCAGCCTCAGAGCCAGAAGAGAGAGATGGGTAACAGACTAGAAATAGGTCTTGAAAAAAGCACCCTAGGAAATTCAGTAAGTTCTCTCTCTTTCTCTTTCTCTCGCTCTCTGCATGCCTATGTGTGGAAGGCCTGGAGGAGAGTGTTTGGTGTCATTCTATTTCTTAGAAATAGGGTCTCTCCCTGAACCTGAAACTAGTTTTTTCAAAAATTTATTTATTTCTTTTAAATATTATATGACTATAATACAAAGAATTTATTTTCACCCGTTATTATCTCATCTCATTTTCCCTCCCTTTCCCATTACAATCCTTCTTCCCTACCTGTCTGCCTCCTAATTTCATGTCTTTCTTTATGTACAGCTGTTTCAGTTACTCTGCATGGTTGCTGATAAATGCACAGCCAAAGAACTAAAGGGAATAAGAGGTTTTATTCTTAGCGTATAACTGTCCAGTTACAGTTCATTGACCAGCTTGTCAGGAGAGTCTGCCCCAATATCAAGGGCCACCATAGCCATACCACAGGACTACAGAGAGAGGGACAGAACCCATTTGCCACACCAGCATGTCTGGCCATGTGTACCAAAGGATGCCAAATTTCTTAACTAGTTCCTTACATCTTATTCACCTGCCCAGGGAATGACCCATCACGGGCTGGGCCTCCCTGTCAACTAGACAAGCTCCTGTATGCTCGCTCCAGGCTTAACTCAACTACTACAAATGTGCCCAGAACTTGAACCCTCAACCATCAAGTTGACACCTGTGTCTAACTATGATTTTGGCCCAGTGAGTTTCATCTGGGTTGCCTTTAATGGCATGTGCCTGGCACTTGTTGGAGCACAGTTATACCAGTGGGTATACTATCAAAGCAAGTAGCTTCCCCAAACCCATCAATCATTCACCCTTAATAATCGCTCTGGGAAGTATGGAGTCTCTAGAGAACTTTCTCCTTCTGTGGTGAAATGCTGATGGTCCAGTCTTGTGCAGGTCTTATGGAAGGAAACAGCTGTAATGAATTCATCACTGTAGCAGCCCTGTCATGTGAGAAGATACTGTCTGACTGTCTCTTTCCCCTTTCAGGCTTTTCTCACCCTCTCTCCAAGATATTCTCTGAGTCTTGGATTGAGGGGTGATTCGGATGGCCTGTTTAGGACTGAACAGTCTGCATTCACTTATTCTCTGCTCTTTGGTCAGTTGTTATTCTCTATATTAAACACCTTCCATTGTAAAAGGATGCTTACAGGTCGAATGTTAAGAACTCCTCTAATCTATAGGTATAGTGATAAATGTTTAGATGGGAGTTTGAGATTATGTCCTTATAACTAAACCTTAGTTGTAGAGATCCAACTAGTGGAAAGTGGTGTTCGGTATGCTGCTTGATGGAGAAGAAATCTCATTCCTTGATAAAAAGCGTGAGAGGTTGAGAGGAATTGTAATCATGAGGTTTCCATAGAAACCCACTGGAATCTAACCCACTGGCAATTCTCTGGAGCCCCTAGATTATAAATAAAGGCTAGTGGAACTAGGGAGTAGATTCTTACCGCTTTCCCTCTGGGAGATGATAAGTTCTTCCACTTGTTTCGGCTCAACTTCTCTATCTTTCATCTCTGTGTGTTCTTTTTTCCACCTTTCATATTTCCAGGCCCCAGGACAGCTTCATGGGTCACCATGCTAGACATGATACTTTTAAGAAGACATGTAGCTGGGAGAGAGCCGCCCCTGGGAAGAATCCTTTCTAATTGGTAATTTGTTCCCCTTAGAACCTTTAATCTATGCCTTCCATAGGTTTTTGACCTGGTTTATGGTACCAGGCATATATTAAATCCAATCAGAATGCAGTTGGTTACCTTCATAGCATTCATACCACTATTGCAACAATGGTCACCTCTTGCCAGAATGGTTGTTATTGTAGCAAGTGTAACTCACTGCTGGTCCAGACTGCTAGTTGCTTTTCTCCCCCAGCAACTTGCATAATACTTTTCGTTACTGTGACAGCTGGCCAGTAAAGAGGAAGCTTCCAGATTAGTGCCAGGTTATTTTTTTCTATGGCCTATGTATGTAGTGTCTTCAGCAATGAGGTCTAACTGTGAGTTTCTGGAGTGCAACCAAAGAAATCATGTTTTTTATTTGCTAGGCAGGAAGGCAGCAAGGCCCATATCCTTCCCTCCTGGTACTGGGATTAAAGGCATGTACAGGATGGCTGACTTACTACCTGGGTACTGGATCTGAATTCTGGTTCTCATGCCTGTTCAGCAAGTAGTTTTGTAGTTAAAATTAAACTTAAGGGAGAGTAATCCAGGAGAGAAAGTTCACTTATCGATCAATAGAAGATGAAATTAATGCTGGTCTCTGGTACCTGGTATTCTGAATGCACTTGGCTAATTAATTCCCAGCAAGAAAACAAAGCACTGAAAACAGTCCGGAATGATGAAAGTCCAACGGGACTAGCAGCTGATAACAATGAGGTAACACTTAGGAAAGCAAGACGTGAGAAATCTGAGCAAATGAAAACATTGCATATTTTTTATGTCTATGTCTCCTTTTCCTTTCTGACTTGGTATTTCTCTTTCCATTTCTAATTTCTCCTCTTTCTTCCCCTCTCCTTCTTCTTTCTCCCCCTCCTCCTTTCTTATCAACCCCTTCCCTTCAGTTTACTTTAAAATTGTGTGTGTGTGTGTGTGTGTGAGAAAGAGAGAGAGAGAGAGAGAGAGAGACTTTAGGAGTCATCCTGGATTGCTTCCACCTCTTTTTTCTGTTTTTGTTCGCTTAGTTCTGGGATTTCTCAGGCTTTACCTATCAGGACCAGAAGTGCAGATGACAGCCATTTCCTGACATTTTATGTGGGATCCGGGATCTGAACTCAGTTCCTTCTGCCTGCAAGGCAGAGTCTTAACTCCTGAGCCATCTTTTCAGCCCCTCAATTTACTTTTAATTTTTTTTTTTATTCAATTGTGTGTGTGTGTGTGTGTGTAGAACCACCATGGACCGCCTCCACCTCCTCCTTGTTTACTCTGCCCCGGGATTCTGCCCTACCAGGACCAGAAACGCAGGCCACCCCTGCTTCCGCCTGGCGTCTATATGTCTATACGTGGGGTCTAGGATCCAAACTTGGGACCTTCTGCCTGCAAGGCAGAAGCTTAACCCCTGAGCCACCTCTCCAGCCCCCTCAATTTACTTTTAAAGTAGCATCTTGCCATATAGTGTAGCCTCGGTGGTCCCAAAGAAGATCTTCCTGCTTCAGATGCTCAAGTACTGGGATTACAGTTTATAGCATCATGCCTGCCCCTTCCATTGTCTTTAAAATCTTCAATGTTTTCCGCATTTTATTAGTCTGTTTTTTCCTCTTGTAAAGGATTAGTTTTGAAAGTATATAAATGTTCAAGAAAATCATGTTTCCCCTAGATTTGTAAAATTTCTTGTCACAAAGTTGTAAAAGTAATTTGTTTTTATGATGTTGGGAATTAAACACAGGGTATCCCATACTTGGTAGGCAAACCTCTACCTTGAGTTACATTTCCATCTCTAAAGTAACTTAATTTTTATTTCAGATAAGGTCTCACACTGTAGCTGAGACTGGCCTTTAACTTACTATATAGCTCAAGCTAACTTTGAACTAATGGCAATTCTTTTGCCTCGGCCTTCTTATATGCTGGTTTACAGTGTGAGCCAACAAGTGAGAAGTGGTATTTTACAATTATTTTATTCTCACCTTTCTGCTGCTGTTTTTTAAGTAGCAGACTTCTTTATTTTATTTTTTTTTTTTTACCTTCACTGTGAGAAACAAGGTTTTTTTAAATTGGGAAATAGTTTCACTACTCATTTAAAATGCATGCCTTACTTATTAAATGCCATAAAACACATTTTCAACAGTCAGTTGAAATCACAAAGCATAGCTAGTGTAAGAGACAATAAGGCTCATAAATTACATTCATGATCTTCGCTTCACATATCCTGAGATTACAATAAATTTCTGGGGATTTCTTACAAAGAATTTAGCTTTAGGCTGATGTTGCAGTTCTATTTTATGGTTGCTTATAAAATCACTATCAAACAGCTTAAGGGAACAAGGGGTTTATTCTCTTACTATAGTTTGGCTATAGTTTTTTGTCCCAGTTTGGCAAAAGAACCCACATCAACACCAAGGATGGAGGGAACTGGCCATATCATCTCCACATAACATCTGAGAGAAGGATGATCCTTACTTGCTAGACCAGTATGTCTGGTCAAGTATACACAAGGAAATCCCTTTCTTAAACAGTTCCCTCCATTTTATTCACCTCCCTGGAAACTAGTCCTACCAACCATGATCTGGACCTTCCCCATCAAATAAGACAATCTCTTACAGGTTCTCTACAAATGTGCCCAGAGTTTGAACCCTCAACTGTCAAGTTGACACCTGTATCTAACTATGACAGCTGGGGAAATGGTCAGCAGTTAAGCATAGGACTGGAGTTTGGACCCCCCACCTCACCCCAATCCCATGTGAAATGCCAAATTGATGTAGTGACCCACAGTAATTCCAGCCCTGGAAAGCAGAGCTTGGGAATCCCACAGAAAGCTGTCTGGTCAGACTAATTCTATCAGCAAACTCTGAATTTAGTTAGAGACCAAGCCTCAAAAGAATTGGGGGGAAGAGGGGATCAAGAATAGTTCCCCCAACCCTTTAAAGTCTAGCATAGATCACAGGGGAGAAGGCTTCAGGCAGTACGATCCTTAAAGGCAAGAGGTTAAACAGTCATAATAGAGTTCCCATACTATCGGGCAGCCCAAGAAGCGGTCCCAAGCTATGCCACTGAGTCTTGAACCCTTACTAGTGTAGATGGCTGAGAGGGAAATTCAGCGCCCACATAATCAGATGCTCTGGAGGATGAGAGGGAGAAGCAGGAAGCACCAAGAGAGGAGGAAGGAAGGAAAAAGGGTGTGTGTGGGGGAGAGTGGGGAGTAGGGAGAGTGCAATGGGGGACAACAAGGAGCAAGGGAGGGAGGAAAGGAGAAGAAGGGGAGTGCTTAATGAACTTTTATAATTAGGCATAAAAATGTAATAATAATACAAAAAAGAGTGACTCCCAATACCAACCTCAGATTCCACATGCATGAGTGCCCACACACATTCAAAACACGCACACGCACAGATACCCTGCCCATACATACACATGAAATGAGAAAAAAATTAGTTTTTAATGTACATATAAATGTGAAAAATTAGGCCAGATTGTACGTTTTGTGACTATTTCAATTTATGATTTTCTGCACAACAAAAATGAAAATTCAGAGCTCTTTGTTTTTCAAAAGTTTCAAGATTGTTTCAACTATTTTACAAGTACAAACAATACTCCAATGAATAACTTTTTATATGTATTTTCTTCAAGTGAATTATCTATATTATATCTTTGTCTTCTCTCCTACCCTTTTTTTCTCCCTAGGAATTGCTGAATCACTGTCGTGTTTGTTTTCTTTCTTACTCTAACAACACTGACATCTGTAATTCTACTGACAATAACACTGATGGATTTCCTGTACATACATATGTATCTGTGTGCACATGTGTGCAAGCACATGTGTGCTCGAAGTTGATCTCAGTAATCATCCTTGACACCTCTTCCATTTTATTGACACTGGCTTTCTACTTAAACCCAGAGGTCCAAGGGTAACTTTGGGAATCAGCTTGGATTGCTCTGGCTTAACCCTTGAGCCATCTCTCTAGTCCCCAGGCCCCACTTTCTAGGATTGGGATTACTGGCACGCCATTATACTCACTAGCATTTTATGTGAGATCTGGGGATAGGAAATTCTAGTCTTTTTACTTTTGGGGTATTTCCCCAGCTCTGAAGTACTTTTTCTGTGAACCTTATATTTTGTGAAGCTAGTAATTTTGGTGCCACCACCAGCCATTACTGCAGTACTGCACCTTAGCTACACAGCAGAGTCACATGGGAACTTTCAAACATTCCCACGAAATTTCAGCCAGCAGCTAGAAAATCCTTTAATTGATTGGGAAGCAGTATCCCATTTAGAGATTTCCCAGTCCTCCTACTCCAACTAAAGATGTTTTGGGATCAAATCCCGTGTCTCTCACAAGCTAGGGAACTGCTCTACCACTGAACAGCTTCTAACTTTTAATTGGAGGAGAGGTAGGGATCTGCTGGACTAACTCACAAGGACATGAAATATCTTAATGAGATGGAGGTTCAGCTTTGCTGAGAACCAACTTCTTTTTCCTAAAGTCAGAACAACAGGTACAAGTTTCTCCAGAATATTAAAAAATTAAAGAATATTAAAATTTCTCTTTCTCCATTCAACACACAAATCCAGATGCCCTCCTTTGGCAGTTGGTAATATTAATAAGCTCTAACTAACTTAGATAAAGAAAAACCACCAATTACAGCTTTTTTTTTTCAAATCAAAGCAGAGATGTAATGGTTTGCAAAACATAGATACCTTATATCACACTGAAAACCTGGGGCTGGAGAGATGACTCAAGGGTTAACCCTCTACCTTGCAAACAGAAGGTTCTGAGTTCAAATCCTGATACCACCTAAAAACACTAAGTAGAAATGGCAGCAACCTGTATTTACTGTCCTGGAAGGCAGACCCTGGGAGACTCCAGAGCAAAGCAAAGAGGAGGTAACATAATCTAGTGTGATTCCCCAAGTCACCCTTTGGCCTCCACAGGCACATAGCACTTTCTGATACGGACGGACGAAAAAAAAGCAAGGCTAATCGTGAGATATAATCAAATGTAAGCTATGTCCGTAATTCAGAGATTTTGAAATATAAGAAAATGTGCATAAACTGATGAAATGCAGTACATCTTTGGCCTGGACCTCTTCTTTGAATTCCACAAGGATATGGTCACTGGCTTTCTCATATAGTTCTTAAATCCAGTGTTTGGGGTTTATTGCAATCCACCTTACCAAAGCCATTCTTTTTCCTTATGTTTTGTGCATTCAAGTGGAATGCCCAAAATAGGGTCAAACTAATGACCCTCATTTATACCCGGCAATGTCCCTAAGACTTTATGTTAATAGTTTGTGGGTAAGTTCTGGGTTCAATCACCAGCATCAATTTTTTTTCTTTTTTCTTCCTCTTTCCTCCCATACTGAATCATACTATATAGCCAAGGTAGATAAATGCTGAGATTACATAAATTTGCCATCATTCCAGGTAGGAGTTTTATTTTTAAAATTTTTATTTATTTATTTATTTAGTTGTGTGTGTGTGTGTGTGTGTGTGTGTGTGTGTGTGTGTAAAACAGAGGGTACTTTGTATCCCTGTGGAGGACCAACTCTGAGCCATTTCTCCAGAAAAGAAGTTTTATTTTTCATTTTTTAAAAATTTTATTTATTTATTCAATTGTGCGTGTGTGTGCCCGTGTTGTGTGTGTGTGTGCGCGTATACGTGTATGTAGAACCACGGGCGAATTCGGGAACCACCATGAACCGCCTCCACCTCCTCCTCGTTTACTCTGCCCCGGGATTCACAGGCTCCGCCCTACCAGGACTAGAAACTCAGGCCGCCCCCGCTTCCGCCTGGCGTCTATAGGTGGGGTCTAGGATCCGAACTCAGGACCTTATGCCTGCAAGGCAGAGGCTTAACCCCTGAGCTACCTCTCCAACCCCCAGAAGTTTTATTTTTTTAAGCACCACTTGATTATATCACTTGCTTGGAAGTCTTATAAAATGTCAAAATGTATATTCCACTCAAAAAAAAAAAAATTGGCCTTCTCAGTTTTCACTCGGAGGAGGCAAAGGTTCAACTTTCTTCAGTCGTCCTGAATCCGGGTTCATCCGACACCAGCCACCTCCACCATACCGCCTAAATTTGACCCCAGGGAGATCAAAGTCCTGTATCTGAGGTGCACCGGAGGCAAATGTTGGTGGCACATCCGCCTTGGCCCCCAAGATTGGCCCCCTAGGTCTGTCTCCAAAAACGGTTGGTGACTACATCGCCAAGGCAACTGATGACTGGAAAGGTCCATGGATTACAATAAAACTTGACAATTCAGAAGAGACAGGCCCAGATCGAGGCTGTGCCTTCTGCCTCTGCCCTGATTGTCAAAGTCCTCAAAGAGCCACCAAGAGACAGAAAAAATCAGAAAAACATAAATACAATGGAAATACCACTTTTGATGAAATTGTCAACATTGCCTGACAGATTCAAACAGGTCTTTAGCCAGAGAACTTTCTGGAACTATCAAAAAGATCCTGGGTACTACACAGTCTGTGAACTGCAACTTGGATGGTCGCCACCTTAATGCCATCATAGATGACATCAACTAGTGGTGCAGTGGAGTGCCCAGCTAGTTAAGAAGCACAAGCAAAAATATTTCAATAGAAGATTATCAGATTGAAAAAAATTGGCAAGGGACACCAACAGGATGCCTCATAGAAGAAAAAGATAAACATGGATTCATATGAAAAGCTGCTCAACATCATTAGGAAATAAATGTAACAATGATATTTTTTCACTTATCCAGTGGATATATCTTTAAAAAATTTGGGTGAGAGTGTGTAGAAATATTTCTGTATATTATTGTTAGTGGTACAACATTTTGGATAGCATTTTGGGAAATTTTTGAGTAGGTGAAGGGGTGCAAATTGTTTAATATCTCTGAGCATCATTCAGATGTATTGGGTCAAATGTTCCTACTACCTACCCTAATGACATCAGGAACATGATTAGTGAATGATGACTAATAATGAAACTAATGAATGAACTAGCGAATGAAACTAATAACAAAGATCACCTACTGTTAGGTAAATTTGTATGGTAATTCACTTAATCCTCACAATAATTCTGTAAGTATGATTATCACTCTTATACACAGAAGAATACTGAAGCACAGAGGATTGGCTATGCACAAGGGATGAAATCAACTAGAGGTAACACTGAGATTATTGGCATTATATCTAACCAGACTCCTTTTTTCTACAGTAAGCCTTTGCCATTCCTTTCTTTCTGTGTTAGCCCATTTCTACAGTCAGATAAAAAATGTCCCCATCAGCTGGCCTTTTCTAATTACTCTGTTTACTTCATGTTTGAATGACTCAGTCCCTCTCTCTCGACAATTATTTTTCAGTGTCTGTCTCATTTCATACCGTGTACAGAGTAAAATCTTAGTAAAAGGTCTAACGAATGCTATCGTACCTTCTTGTGGTTTAGGGGACATCTTTTACAAATAGGAAATAATATTCATGAAACCGAGTCAGACACTTGGCGACTTTGTACCTACAGGGGGCGCTAGCACATACGGCAATGGGGGCCTTTCTTGCGTTCCTGCATTAGTAGGACTTATCTGGAACCTTTTCTGCGGAGTAGCAGGCAGCCGCCCGGACAGCATAAGGAACACACTGCCCGCAAGCATTAGGTGGTTAACACTATGCCTGAAGATTCTAGCTCCTCTACATGTTCCCGGAGAGAAAAGCCCTAAATCCCTCTACTTTTTAAAGTCTTAAGTGACGTTTAAATTTGTGTACTTCAAAAAGATTGTCACCGATTCCATGTCGAGAGACTTCATTTTCCTTCTTCGTTAGGCACTACTGTGGTCAGCCTCTTGAAACGACGGACGAAGGCGGGGGAGGAAAGCGGAAACCGCGGGGTCTTCTAAGTCTGAAAGTCTGGAGCTTGCAGCGCCTGTCTGTTCGCTGCGCCCGCACTTGGACGCGGGGTTTTGGAGCGGGTGGGGGAGAAGGAATTGTTGGCGGAGCTGAGACCAAGCGGCCGGAGTCCTCAGGGATGAACCTCGAGCTGCTGGGTGAGGAGTGCTATGGCTGCTGCTTAGGGACCCCGTGGTGCTGGAGAAAGGAGGTGTCCCGGGCGGGAGGGAACCCGGTGCAACCCGAGGGATCGGTGGGAGACGGTGTGGAGCTGCTGCAGCAAGAGGACACTTCTGCTCGCGTAGAACGCTTTACCTTTCAGGAGCCACTTTCAAATCCATTGTGGAGCAATAGGCAAGCTTGTGACTGTGCTGTGATTACAAGATCCTAAATGCTGAAGTAGCTCAGCACGCTGGACCAGAGTTTTTAGAGGTGCGTTTGCAGGAAGAGGTCTGAGATGAAATTTTGAAGACACGTCAGGGTTGGGGCGCCCGAACATGTTGACTCTTCTTTACTTGGGAACAGAGGATGTTTAAGCAGTTGTCTTTTTTTTTTTTAAAGGGGAAGGTCGTGACTACGCACTGTTGTTAGTGACGTGACGTGTTGGTACTTGGACTCCAGTTATCTTGACTTCCACTCCAGGTTCTTGACTGAAGTGTGAACTGTAGAGACAGTTGCTTTTTGTCGCTGTCTTTAAATCATTTCTTCCTAACTTATCCAAATTGACATTTCCTTCTGGCCTTCCATGAAATAATGTTTGGCATGGCAGCCTGACAAAGTCTGAGGCTTTCAAGAACTTCTAGGCGACTTGGATTTAAAAAAAAATTTTTTTTTATTCATTTGTGCGCGCGTGTGTATGTGTGCGCGCATGTAGAGCCACAGCCGAATTCCTCCCAGGACCAGAAACACAGGCCGCCCCCTCTTCTGCCCTGCATCTACTCGTGGGGTCTAGGATTCGAACTCAGGAACTTCCGCCTGTAAGGCAGAGGCTTAACCCCTGAGCCACCTCTCCAGCCTCCGACTTCTTATGAGCTAAACACACCTTCAAGCGCCTTCCATGCTTTTCTGTGTAGAGGTGTTGCCTTTCCATAGAAGCCAATTACAGGTCATTTGAGGCCAAAAGCTGTGAAATAGATGTTTCATTTCATCTTTTCAAATCTTGCTTCCGTCAGCAACCTAAGATGGAGCCAGATTGTAGAGAAATAGAGACCAAGAGATGACTCTTAAAATTTATTTAAAAAAGGTGTTAGACTAGCCCTTTGAAAACGGTAGTGGGGTTATGATTTTTCTCTAAGAAGATTCATGAGGAGAAAACGTTGGAATGGTTAGCATTGGATATTAAAAGAAGTCTGGGTCCCGAAAGATAAAAATCTCTATAGAAATGACTAAAGTGAGCAAGTTGATAATTGCATATAAATAGGAAAAAGGAGCAGAAATACTGTGATTGTGGAAGTCAAGAACATCAGTATAGAAAAAGGAAATGAATGATACTAGGTTGTTAATGTGGCCACTTGGGTGGTTCGAGCGGATTCTGATTTTACATCTGTGATATTCTGAGCACTTTTTGAGCTGTTGCTGTGTAAGAGATAGTCTGCCCTGGAAACACAGCTTTAATAAATCAGCCCTTTCTCCAACTCAGCGTTTTGTGCTCCTAGGCAACTTCTACATCCCCAGCGCAAGAGTTTTTCACTTATTTTTCCTAAAATTCATAGTGAGAAATATATTTTCTGCTATAACTCATATGTAGTATACACATAAGGAGAATTTTAAAAATTACTCCTAAACCTAACATTTCTGCCTTCTGATATTTCCTGCTCTAATCCACTAAAAACTTTCAATGAATTATATTGACTAATGTACATTTATGGTGGGTTGAATTGTGCGTTCTGAAAAACATAGAAATAAGATATTGCTTTTGCCCTGGATAAATACCAGAACCAAGAAGAGAGATAAACAAGTAACTGTACATAATATGAAGTCATAGTATATTATTACACTGTAGGAATCCAGTGATAGAGCAGCTAATTCTACATTGTTGTTGGGACTGGCTGTAAAAGTTGGGGAAATTTACAAAAGTACCCCTCAACTGAAGATATTAAAGATGGAAATAATCAACCAACGAACCAGATGGAGTAGAGTTTTCCCACAGGATTGGAGAAGGTTAGAATCTCATATTCTAAGGCATGAATAAGTGTGGATGCTCCTCCTGTCATGTGCAATTGGTGCTCAGGGTTAATCAAGATTCTAGCCAAGCTGTCAATAGAAAATTAGCCAAAGATAAAAAATACTGGTCAGGGCAGGACTGAAATTATTATTTTTTTTTAAAATTATGCTTAAGAGTTTTGTGCATTGTTCAGCAGGGAAGTTGTTTTGTTTTTTAAGCAGGTGAGTGCTGCGATATAATCGGGCTAATCAAGTTGGATCTGGCAGCTTTATGAAAGACTGACCATGGGAAACAAGACTAGAGCCAAAGAAATACAGCAGTCATGGTGGTGGAGCTGAGAGCAGAGTGGTGTAGTTCTCTAAAGACACCTGTAAATTGCATTTCTGTAAAAGAAATTCTGACAGAGACACTATCTGTTAGAGCTAGCAACATAGATTACTATCATGGACCTAAACTATAGGTGGAAGTTGGTTGGTAAATAGAAAAAAATAGGCCTGTTGAAAATAAAAGTCCATGAAGTTTTGGAGCATGATAGCCAAGTCTTTATGATAGTGGCTTTTAGTTTAGAGAACAGACTTTGGCCATGTGATGAGATGGGTGGAAGAAGACTTGAGAGGCCTGGATATCAAGGCCATTTGGGAAAAGGTTCCTAATAGGAAAAGGATTTCTGAAGAGGTTCTTGAGAAAGCTGATATTATCGCACTGAAAGCTGTCTAAATTCAGATTCCCAAATACATATACAGAAGAGGGCAAAGAATTAGAAAAAATTATATTGAGTGAAGTATCCCAGACAGAAAAGTAGCCATCACGTACTCTCTAATAGGTGGATCTTAGTACCAAACCCACTTAATGACATTCAAAGATAAATTTCTATAATACCTACAGTAATAGCAAAGATTATAAACATAAGATAAGGGGGAAGGAAGGCCCCCCCAGAAATAAGGAGAGAGGGATCATGCTTCAGTAGAGAAAATAGGTCACCATCAAGTATTGCAACTAAGTAGCAAGATATCTGGTGAAGTTCACTCTCACGTTCCTTCCTGGGCACTTGTGACTGAGGAGGTTTGATCTCACCAGTCGCAGAGGGTATAGGGATTGGCAGATAGATGGTAACCATCCTGACACCTCTTGCCCCTTCAATGCAGTCTCCTACTCCTAGTCCATCTTTGAATCTCCTCTTACAGTAAGATCTTCATTTAAACAGCCTTTTTATCTCTGGCTAGGAGGTGACCTCCAATACCAATCAGGAAGGAGCCAAGGGCGGTACGGAAACAGTAAAACTGAAAACAACAAACCATAGTTCAGAATACCAAAGACCCTGCATTGATCACCTGGAACCAGACCAACTAAATCTCTCCCCATCCTAAAGCTTAGGAAAACTTGTGGAAAGGGGGCAGCAAGATAGTAAGAGCCTAAAGATGGGGAGGACCAATGATACACAAGATGCTCCACACAAGTTAGGGCAGCAGTAGCCATAGTGGGACTTTGCATGACTTGTACAATGACTGATGTGTTGACGATCCCCAGGGTCTGGCATGGATCACAGGCAGTAGGATCCTTAGAGGCAAGGGATTGACAGTCATAATAGTATTCCCATACTTAGGGGGAATGCGGGGGGGAACCTCAGGGCTATGCTACTGAGTCCTTACACATCACTGGAGTGGAGGACTCGGGGAAGTTTGGTGTTCATACAGGGGGATGCTCCAGGGGATGGGAGGGGGGATGAGGGAGGCACTGGGAGAGGGGAAAGGAGGGGGGCGAAAGGAAGGGGAAGGGTGGAGGGAGGGAGAGGACCAGGGTACCTATTGAGCTTGTATGATTGGGGGAAAAAAAACTCAAAAAAAAAAGAAGGCAAAGGTGTGTCCGAGGGTGGTGCTGTCGAGAGTAGTGGCAGTTTGGCTCTGAATCAAGACCAGTAGTGTGCTGAAGCTGTTGCTTTCAAGCAGGAGTCTAAAGAAGTGTCTTTGGTCTGTTGGCCATTTCAGAAATTTGGAAATGTAATGGCCAGTTCATTATAAAGAAACATTTATTCGGCATAGTATCCTAGCACTGTAATCCTAGTTTTTGGGGGGCTAGCCTGGGCCGCATAGCAAAATTGCGTTGGGGGGGGCAAAGAAACAGCTGAGTTTTAATAATGAGATTCTACAATATCCATACAATACTTCTGCATCTCTGATTTAGTTTACTCATTAAAATAATGTTGAACTTTAAAAATACGAGTAGTGTAGTAAGCATGCTTGTACTCCACACACTAATATTCCACCTTGAAGTGACAGGAAAGCTAGTGTGACTAACAGCCAAGATTGTAAGAGAGGCAGCAAGGAGGTGGTGTATTGACACTCAATATCGTTTGTGTGTCTCCTAGTAATAGAACAGCTGGGATACTTAAATTCCTATTTTTCTTTTGGTTTTGTGGCAAAAGGATGTTTTGGTACAAATGGAATAAAATGAATATTGGTTGCCAAGAAAAACCCTCAGTAAGTAGAAATCTTCAGTAGGTATCTGAGCTCACATTGCCTGTTGGATTACATGCTACGGTTCCTAAAGGCACTTATGATTGAAATAGCTATTGATCTTTGAAGAATGATATGCTGGAAGGAAATGGGGGTAATTTTGATTTTTCACAAAAAGTAGGTGTGATTGAGTACCTTGAGGCCAAATTAAAAAGATTCTAGATACTTTCTAGGTACTACATTATATGGTTTGTGACTTAGAGCTGTATTGTATCAGTTTATGAGTTTGAATGACATCTTTCATGCCTAACTCTCCATTTACAAGAATGAAGTGTAATAATAATGCTCATTAATAGTGAGTTGAGGATTGACTAAAATAAAATGTGGGCTTTCTAGCCTGTGCTGGTCTCGAACCCACCATGTAGCTCAGGGTGTCCTCCTGCTCACAATTCCATCTCAGCCTCCTAAATGCTAGAATTATGTATAGGTGTGCACCACAGTGCCACTTTAATGATTTTAATGTTTAAACGAACACTCCTTTTTAAAGTTTGGTTCTCAATTACTAGAGTATAGTCTGTGTATTGATTGAGAAAGAAATAGACTATATTGGTGAATGGAAGAAACAAGTCTCTTAATACATATAGTATTTTCTATTAGAACAAACCTTAGGTATGTGAATATTTACATGAGCATATTAGAGCATACATAAGTTTTTACTTTGGTATGTGGATTAAAGGGAGGGAAGCTATCATTTTACACCTTTCTCTCTTTCTCTTCCTCTCTCTCTGTCTCTCCCTGTATGTGTGTATGTGTGTACACGTGTGTTGAGAGTTGTGGGAATCCACCTGTCTCTGCCCTGACCAGTGCTGGCGTTACAGATATTGGCTTAGCTTTTTTTTTTTTTTTTTTTAAATGTGAATGTTAGGGATTTGTTAGGGATAACAACCTGAGCTAGCCCTAAGTATGCATTTCTATATGATATATGTTTTACTTAGAAACTTTAAAAACCTTTTTTTTTTTTAAAAAACACATCCCTTGATTTGGTTTCAGCATTTCCTTTCAGGTCTTTCTTTCATAATTGAATGTGCTACAAATGACTAATGAAGGGTTCTCTTGCTGTATCCAGATAGAAATCCTGCATAGACAAAGGGCAGTTTTTGTGTTCTAAAGGCTCACAGTTTTTTTCTAAACCCACAGGTTATAGCCATAGTTCGCAGAACTAGAGTTTTCTGGCCCCAAGTTTCAGAACCGAAGGCATAATTGCGGAAGTGCTCAAGGCAGGTACTTGAGAATCTAACTCAGTTTGCCCATCTCAGCAGCTAGAGGAACTGAGCTGGGGGTCTCAGTTTACTCACTGTGTTTTCTTGAACTTGTCTAGTCACCTTTAGTCTCCAGGGCTTCTGTTATTTGTAATCTCAGTGTCTGCCTTCACTCTGCACAGATTTTGAGCTTCATAGCTTTTTTTTTTTTTTTTTAATGTCTCTGTCCCAGGTGGCACTTTTGAATTTTCAACCACACCTGTGTTATAACTCAAAAGGCTAGCTTTGTACAGCCTCCTAGGATTGCAGCTATGAGCTTTGAGTATTGGGTTCCTTGATTCCTGGTGACTCTCTGGGCCTCTTTAGCTGCCTCCTCAAATGCTGCTGCTATGGCTGGGAGTTCCTTTATACTAGTCCAGCCTTCCTACCAAGATAAAAATCACAGATCCTCACAAAGAGGGCTGATGGTTCAGTGGATATAAAGGTGCTTGCCACCAAACATGAAGACCTGAGTTTGATCCCTGGAACCCACATGGTAGAAAGGAGAAAACCAACTTCTTGACGTTTTCCTCTGATTTCTGCATGCACACTGTGACACATGCATACACATATAAGTTAAATACATGTAAAAAATAAAATTCATAAACATTTGGGAGAAGCCTTTATCAGGGTGTAATGTCATGACATGGGTGGGGAAGTACACAAGAGCTCTCTTGGACTGCTTATATGGCTAGAAAAACCATTGGCATGCCTGGAATGGACTGAAATTCCCACCAACCACTTTAGAATTCCCAGTTCCTCTGATTGCTTTATATAAAACTCCTGTCACAGGTAATGGAGTTACTGAGAAGTGCACCCCTCATCCCCCCCCTTCACTGCCTGACAGTTCGTTTTGCTCTGACTCAAGTCTTTCCATCTGGAGCTAGCCTAACTGCTTAACTGCTGGAGCAAGGTCTGAAACAAGACCTTAGCAGCAGAAGCTATAGTGCTCCTTGCAGTTGAAGATGGCTTTCTGAAATCATAAAGTGTTGAAAATAAGCAGTGATTAAATAATCTTAACATTAAGTTGCAGTACTTAACTCTGGGTTCCTCTGATCTGTCTCACATGCAATCATTCACTTCAGTCTGGTACACAATAGATAATACATTTTTTGCCTAGTATTTTATATTCATCTTTCAGTTTTTGCAGTTGCAGGGTCTGCATTTCATTTTACTTTTCACTCTTTTTCTGTTCATTTTTATTTTTATTTTTTTTAATGTGTGTGTGTGTGTACAGGGCACTGCATGCCCCTGCAGAGGACCAAGGGTGACATCAGGAATCATCCTGGATTGCTTCTGCTTCCTTTTTGCTTTGCCCACCACGGCCTGAAGCACAGGCCACTGTTATTTCCGCCTGACATTTTTATGTGAGACCTGGGATTAGAACTCAGGACCTTCTGCTTGCAAGGGAGAGTCTTAACCCCTGAGCCATCTCTCCACTCCTCTGTTCATTTTTATAATGAACAAAATACTGTAAAAACTTTTTAAAACTTTTTAATTTATTATTTATTCAATTGTGCGTGTATGTGTGTGTGCGCGTGTATGTATGTATGTATGTGTGTGTGTGTGTGTGTGTGTGTAGAACCGGGCAAATTCAGGAACCACCACGGACCGCCTCCACCTCCTCCTTGTTTACTCTGCCTGGGGATTCACAGGCTCTGCCCTACCAGGACCAGAAACGCAGGCCGCCCCCACTTCCGCCCTGCGTCTATAGGTGGGGTCTAGGATCTGAACTCAGGACCTTCTGCCTGCAAGGCAGAGGTTTAACCCCTGAGCCACCTCTCCAGCCCTTGTAAAAACTTTTTTTAATCATTATTTAAAGCAGAGGACTTTATTTTTAAATGAAATCTTCAGTACCTTCCATATCAAATACTTTCTTTGGACTCCTACTTCCAGAGTACAAATTTTAAAATACTGTAATATCTAGGTAATTAAATAAATATAAAGATGGGACTGCTGCTGAAATTCAGTTTCTCATGATTAGATAATATCATCATATATGTTCAGAGTGTTTATTACCACTAATGTGCACTAATGTCAAAGTTAATATAGGCAATGCATTGAGCGTTATGGGTATCAAGGTGCTGTTTACATTAAAAAATGAATATGAAGAACTGTGTGTTTAATCACTTGTGAAATTATGGTACAACCCAAGTAGTTCATCCTTGTTGGCTGGTCCAGTCAAGATGAAGGGATACATGAAACTACTATAGAGGTACTATGGCTTTTTTTCCTGTGCATGCATATATTTATAATTTTTTAACATAATAACCATTAAAGTAAAACAAGAGTTATTTGACACAGCACTGTGAAACAATTTACCTGATAACCATGCCGGTTACCAGGAAAGGCCAGGCGGCACATTCACTGTGGATACATTGGGCAAAGGGTTGGTCCCATGGCCAGCAGAATGGAGTGGGCGCCGTGAAATTTCATTATGCTACTCAGAATGGCATGTGATTTTTTTTTTTTAATTTACGAATCATTTATTTCTGGAATTTTCTACTTCACATATATATATATTTGGACCACATGTTAACTAAAACTATGCTGCATTCTTACAAGTTTCAGAAAGTAGTTGGGATTTAAGATAATTTGACTTGGATCTTATCTTTCCTCATTCTTCATTTTAGTAAATACATATATTGTTAAATGCTTAAGAATATAATGGGAAAGACTAGCTAGAAAACTATATTTATCAGCACTTCTCCAACTTTTTGATCTTAGGATTCCTTTAAGAAATTGAGAATCCTAAAGACAATTTTGTTTATGTGTAATATATCTATTAATACTTACTAATTTAAAATACATTTAAGGTTATTTTCTGTTTCAGTTTCTCTGAATGTTGCTGATAAATTCACAACTAAACAGCTTATGGGAACAAGGGATTTTATTCTTGGTTACAGTTCCTTGTTCAACTTGCAGGAGCCAAGGGAACTGGCTACACCATATCCATTGCTGAGAGAAGGATTGTACTCACTTGCCAGACCAGCATGTCTGGCCATGTTTGCAGAAGGAGGCCAGCGAGCTCCCTCCATCTATTTCCCTGCTCAGGGACTAGTTCCACTCACCACGAGCTGGGTTTTTGCTATTAATCAGACAGTTCCCCAAAGACTGGCTTGGAACTTAACTACTAATTCTTTACATATGTAAACTGGAACTTTCAGTTGTCAAGTTGATACCTGTATCTAACTATAACATTTTAAAATAGCCGTAGTAAACCCATTCCTTGCTTATGAATATTTTGTTTTTGTTTTTTAATGAGATTTCACAGGTCTTAGTGCTCAGGAAAGAATTCCTGTATACTTAGGAAATGGGGAGAGTAAAAAGACAAGTACAACATGGTCTATGAGGATGAAATAGGTGTGAGCTCCTGGAGCTCTGGAAAGGCATCAATCCCCCTCCCCTACCACCTAGTTTAGCTGCCGCTGGGCACTGTTAAGAACGGAATGACCCTAGCATGTCCCTGTTTCACCGCCTCTCTCTGTTTTCCTCCCTGCAGAGTCCTTTGGGCAGAACTATCCAGAGGTGAGTTTAGTTTTGCTGTAAAGAAATGGAAAATGACCTTGTGCTTATGTTTGACAATGAGCAATTGAGTAGATCTTTTCTATAATGAAAATTAGTTATTTAGTTTTTAGCAGAGGTAATAAGCATATTGGCTAGAAATCCCACCATAATGTTTTAAATCTTACAGTTCATTGTCCTTTAAATAAAATAAAGAAATGCTCATAACTTTATTGAAGGGTTTTTCACAGACAGTACCATCTATTATACAGGGACTTTTTCCACTATATTTTTCAAGCTTTCATTAATGTATTTTCATTAGTAATTGATGCAAGTATGCTTTTGTAATATTTGCTTTGATATAGTCATTTTTTATGGCTTGATGCTGATATAAAGTAATTCATTTAATTTCCTTGATGTTACATATACAGGCTCTTTCATGTTTTTTTCTCCTTTGAATCCAAGAACTATGATTATTAGATGAATAGTTTTCTAGTGACTTTTTTGGTAATTTGCCCAATGACATGCAGAGTTTGTACAGTTATAGTGGTAATGTAAGGAATTGATCACCTGTATATTCAGAAATGATTGGTTAGCTTTTATTAATACTTCTTTATTGTAACTAAAAGGTTATAGGATCACTTGTAGAATATTTCAGTATGCATCATCATTTAAGTTCAAAAGAAAGTCATAAATGATAGAACACTTAAGAAATAACTTACATACATAGCTATTATTGTGTGTATTTCTGCATTTGTTTTCTAGGAAGCTGATGGAACTTTGGACTGCATTAGCATGGCCCTGACTTGCACCTTTAACAGATGGGGCACACTGCTGGCAGTTGGCTGTAATGATGGCCGCATTGTCATTTGGGATTTCTTGACAAGAGGCATTGCTAAAATAATTAGTGCACATATCCATCCAGTCTGTTCTTTATGGTAAGGAATTTTTAAATTTAATTATGCGTGTGTGTGTGTGTGTGTGTGTGTGTGTGTGTGTGTGTGTGTGATTGGGGATTAAGCCTATGCCCTTACCAATGCTGGGCTAATACTGCATTACGAGTTATGTATGTACTTCTAGCCCCACAAATTCCTAATTAATATGTTAAATGAGTTACAAGAATGATGACTGTATTTGTTTATCTTAAATTTTTTTTTTATTCAATTGTGCATGTGTGAGTGTGTGCGTGTGTGTATATGTATGTATGTGTGTGTGTATGTAGAACCACGGGCGAATTCAGGAACCATGGACTGCCTCCACGTCCTCCTTGTTTACTCTGCCCCGGACTCACAGGCTCCGCCCTACCAGGACCAGAAACGCAGGCTGACCCCGCTTCCACCTGGCGTCTATATGTGGGGTCTAGGATCCGAACTCAGGACCTTCCACCTGCAAGGCAGACCTGAGCCACCTCTCCAGCACCTTCTTTGTTTATCTTAATGTTTTAGTATTTTGAGTTTTAAATATTCAGGGCTGGGGGTACAGCTCAGTGGTTAAAATGCCTGTCAAGCAACTGTGAAGACTGGAGTTTGGGTCCCCACATCCCACTTGAATGCTGGGTTGGTGTGGTAGCCACCTGCAATTCCAACTTGGAAGGAGAAGACTAAATTTGTGGAACAAACTGGCTAAATTTGTGGAACCAACAATATGTAGGATGTTTTAGAGACTCAGACACAAAAGTATATGGTGGAAGAGCAATTGGGCATGATTTCTAATACCCATCTCAGGCTCCATGCATATGCACACACACAGGTGAACACATACACACATGCACACCCTCCAATACACATGAAAATGGAAAAAGAAAAATCAAATGCAATTTTAATTTTCATCCATTAAAAAGTAGTTTCCAGACTGTAGAGATGGCTCAGAAGTTAAGTTTCTGCCTCGAAAGCAGAAGGAGCTGAGTTCAGACCCCAGATCCCATACAAAAATTTCCAGGCAGAAATGGCAGCAATCTGTACTTCTGACAAAGCAATCCAGGACGGATTCCAAAGTCACCTTTGGGCCTCCGTATGCCTTCTGATGATACACACACACACACACACACACACACACACACACGCAAACACATGCACGGCACGCACACACCACAAATAAATAAATAAATAAATAAATAAATAAATAAATTAGTGCAGTTTTTCAGGCTGGAAAGATGGAAAGATGGCGCAGGGCTTAACACTCTGTCTTACAAGCAGAAGTTCAGCTCTTACAAAAACTTTAGCCAGTACAGGCAGAAGCCTGCACTTCTTGCCCTGGTGGGTGGCGCCTGGGAAACCCAGAGAGAAGCAAGAATGAGGTAGAAGCAATCCAGAATGATTCCCTAAGTCATTCTTGGTCCTCCACAGACACATACAGTGTCCTCTGATATATATATATATATACACACACACACAAAAGAAAAGAAAAAATACAGTTTCCTTATAGTTTATACAGACTCCAAAGTCATACCATCCTTAAAGCATCTTTGTAAAGACAAATTCACTGCAACAAGGATTTATCAGGTTCTATCTGTGAACATTTTGATACTGAAATGAGTTGTTTATGGATTGCAGCTGTAGTATAATTGTGAGAGGTGGGAGGGAAGCTTGAAAGTCATCTAGTCTATCTATCTTGTCTAAATTATTGAATTACTATTTTTTTTTAGAATTTTTAAACTTTATATATTATTTTGTGTGTGCGTGTGTGTGTATCAGCACTGTGTCTCTGTGGAGGACCAAGGATGACTTCCAGAATATCCTGGATTGCTTCTACCTCCTCTTTGCTTTGCTCTGGATGTCCCAGACTCCACTCACCAGAGCCCAGAAGTGCAGGCTGCTGCTATTTCTGTCTGGCATTTTTATGGGAGTCGAACTCAGGTCCTTCTGCTTGCTTGCAAGGCAAAGTCTTAACCCCTTAGCCATCTCTCCATCCCCAAATTAGAGTGATTTAAGTGATCACAGCATTTCCTATTCTGTTGTCAAAATAATCAAATTTATAATAAACTTTCTCACAAATGAACATTTCCATGACTATTGCTTTTTTTCTTTTCCAGTTTCATTTGTCAAAAAATTGACGACCTGTGCAATTAGGTCAGCAATAATATATATATATATATATATATATATATATATAGCAATAATGCTATATATTCTTTCACTTAAAAATATGTACTAAATTAGTTCTTTTTCTCCCCAGCTGGAGTCGAGATGGCCATAAGCTTGTGAGTGCTTCCACAGATAACATAGTGTCGCAGTGGGATGTTCTTTCAGGAGATTGTGACCAGAGATTTCGATTCCCTTCACCCATCTTAAAAGTTCAATATCATCCACGAGATCAGTATGTTCAAGATATTCTTTTCCTGGGGCAGTGTCTAATTTTACATGGATTAGCTCTGGACTATGACAGCTTCAGTGTAAGGTTTTAGAGGTACACGTCCTTAGATACCTACGTAAAATAATTTTTTTGACTAAGTTATCTCTACTGAATTTATTATAAGGAGGTTGTAACTGATCAGTATTAAGACTTTGAAAATGGTCAAAGATGGGGATAAGTATAATAGCTAGTCTCTGACCTTGACTCTTTAGATTTTTTTAAGTATGAGGAAGCAGTTTAATATTAAGAATATATATATATTTAAAAGTTAGATCTAACATTCCCACACATACCATAGTAACTGTTTTCTTTGATTGGTATCATAGTCTAGGCCTCTGCAAATATAAAGCTAGTTGTATAGTGCCTTGTAGTCGAGACTATATTTGATGTGCATAAACATGCAATTTTTTACATAGTAATGATTAGTTTGTTTTTACTTTATCGTTTTATTAGTTTACTAAATCTTTATTTTCAAATGATCACATCTTGTCACAGTAGGATCTCAGACTTCTAGTCTGTCTTTTCCCTGATCTTAGACATGTAAATTTTATGCTTGTTCACTTTTCATTTGCTGGAGTGGTGAGAGGGGTGGTCAGGGATCTTAGGACAGGACAGGGTCTTAGTCTGCTGATTCCAAAGCAATAGCCAATATATGTTCATATTTTTAAACAGGAACAAGGTACTCGTGTGTCCCATGAAATCTGCTCCTGTCATGTTGACCCTTTCAGATTCCAAACACGTTGTTCTGCCGGTAGACGATGATTCAGATTTGAACGTGGTGGCATCTTTTGATAGGCGAGGGGAATATATCTATACAGGAAATGCAAAAGGCAAGGTAAGCCATGAGCCCTGGAGGTTGGGAAAGAAGGACTGGGCATCTATGTAATTAGATGTTTTTAAATTTTAAATTAATAAACTGAACTCTAAAGGTAGGTAAAGAAGAGCTGAGCATCTGGTGTAGTTTATGTTTACTTTTTCTACTTCAAGTTTCTTCTTTTCTTGTACTGTTCGTGTCTTCTGACTACCAGATGTAGCACAGTTTTTCGTTCATGCCTTAAAAATAATTTCTGTTCTTTGAATTTGGACTAAACAGATTATTTGATTTAGAGATTAGCATGGTGACTCATGCTTGTAATCCCAGTTTAGGGACAACTAGGAGACTCATTAGTGAGTTCCAGGCTATTTTGAGACTGCATAGTAACACCCATCTCAAAACCAACCAATGTAATAAAATGAACTGGGGATGTAATTTACCAGAGTGCTTGTTTTGCATGCATAAGGCAGTGGGCTCAGTCTCCACCGGAAAAAGCCACAAAAGAAAAGATTCTTACCGGTTGGTAGTAATGAAGAATAATTGTAAAATTTAAGTCATGTTATCACCTCCAGATAAAGATGTCTTAATGTCTAGCTGTCTATAATATGGCATAATCTTATGTACACAAACTGTATATGCCAGCTTATCTATACTTCTGAGACTTAATGATTTTTCTCTTTTCTTTTGTAAGCTTTTAAAGAAATTAGTATGTGCACATGCATGTGTGGACACAATCATATCAAGGTGCACATGTGGAGGTCAGATAATAACTTTGGGAAGTCATTTCTCCTGCCTTGTGAGTTCTAGGGATTGAGCTCAGGATGTCAGGTGTGCATGCAAGTATCTTATCCTATGAGCCATCTTGCTGGCCCTCTTTTCTTTCTTGTTAAATATCCAACCTTGCCCTTTGGGATGTTTTGAAGGTATAGACACTTCTTTCTTGAATACATTCTACGTGTTTTTCCTGGTAGCTATTTTTCAAAAAATAGGGTTAAAACACACAGAACAACTAGGGTTTATATGGCAGTGTTTGCCTAGCATGTGTGTGAGTTCTAGCATCTAGTGCTTAGCATCTTGGTTCTATCTCCAGTACAAAAAAATAAAACAAAACAAAATAAACCACATGTAACATTTATCATCGTAAATTTAATTTTTTACATTTATTTTGTGTATTTATGTGCGTATGTGCATGCACACATACACTCATAAATGTGCTTGGACATGTGGTGGTCAGTGAAAAGCTTATAGGAATCAATTCCCTATACTGTATGGGTTCCTTGGATCAAACTCGGATTGTCAGGCTTTGTGGCAAGTGTTTTTACCACCATACCGTCAAGCATTTTAAAATGTGAAGTTCAGTGGTATTGCTCATATTAAAGTCCTCTGCAGAACTCTTATTATTTTGCAAAAAGAAAAAGAAAATTGCCAAACAGCACACTGCCTCCCAGATCTTGGCAATCATCTGTTTTATCTCTGTGGATTTGACTGCTGTGAACACTTCATATAAATTGAATAATAGTGTCTTTTATTTACAGCTGACTTATTTCACTTAGCTTAATGTCTTCAAGATAACTAACTGTTGTAGCATGTATCAGAATTGTCCTCTTTTTCAATAATAATGTTGTATGCATATACCACATTTTATTCATTTGTTGATGGATACTTGGGTAGCTTTAACTTTTTTTTAATGTGTAGGTGTGCGTATGTACATACGCAAACATGGGGTGTGTGTGTGTGAATATGGATGTAGAATAGGGCACTCTGTGTGCCTGTGGAGGCCCAAGGTTGACTTTGGGAATCATCCTGGATTGCTCCACATTCTTATTACTTTGTTCTGGAGTTTCCCAAGCTACACCTTTTAGGGTCTGAAGTATAATCCGCCACCTTTTCAACCCAGTGTTTTTTACATGGGATCTGGGATCCATACTTTTCTCAGGTCCTTTTATTTGCAAGGCAAAGGTTTAACCCTTGAGCCATCTCTCCATCCCTGCTTCCACCTTTTGACTATTGCGAATAATTAAATAACATATTTTTAAAGAATAGATTGTTAAGATTCTGTCTTTCATTTGAAGAAGTAAGAAGTAAATGGTGCTATCAGTAAGGTTGAACATATGCTCATAGAGATGTTGGTATTTTACCAGATCACTGCACATTTAGAAAAAGAAGCCAAATCTAATTACTATCAGTTATTAGAATATTTACTTTTTTATTTTTGTTTTGTAAACTTTAGATCTTGGTCTTAAAAACAGATTCTCAGGATCTTGTTGCTTCCTTCAGAGTAACAACTGGAACAAGCAATACCACAGCCATTAAATCAATTGAATTTGCCCGGAAGGGCAGGTGAGTCCTTGTCTTGTTTGTGTGTATATTTTCTTTCTTTTGTTTTGGTGGGGGAAGGGCAAGATTTAAAATTGACTGGAATGCAAAAATATATTAAGATTTACAATGTTGTGTTTATTTTATTGATATTAGAATTCGTAGCATCTGGTTCTTGGATCATAGAATTTCTCATTGAATTAGTAGTCATATCTTTGTTTTTGAAAGATAGCAAGTTGGTGTGGTTGTTCACACACTTTTGTTTTATGGAAAAGATATTTAAGTGTCAGTGCTTAGCACCAAAGTGTTTAGCACATACTAAACAATGAGTGAAAAATTAAATGTTTTATGTAATATATGTATGTATGTATGTATGTATGTGTTAGGGATGGAACCCAGAGTCTTGTGCATATAGACAAGTTCTCTATAGCTGAGTTACTATAACCCTTGCATAAAAAAATTTATTCTTTTGATTTAAGATATTCCAAGTTTGGTTAGCCTTTAGATTTGCATATATCAACAAAAACAAGAATAGGTTAGTCAGCAGTAACATTCATTCACTTTTGTTTAGGAACACTCATAGTAACAGGATATTTAAGTTTAAAATCCTTGTATGTCTGCATATGTTAATGTGTTTCAAACTTGGGGTCTCATGATTACTAATTAAGCACTCTATCAATGAACCATAGCCCAACCTCTCAAAATGTTCTAGAATTAAGTTAATAAATTGTGTAAAAAAAGAGAGAAATAAAAATCCTTTTTTTCGATATGAGAAATAAAATCTTTTAAACAAATTTCTAAGATTTCTGTTGTCATTACAATTGAAAGTTGTTGTGGTTGTTCACCACACCAGCGACCAAAATAGGAGCTTTTTTTTTTTTTTTTTTATTAAAAATTTAATTATACATTTTAAAATTTTTTACCAGTTCCCTCCCTCCTCCCTCCTCCCCCTCCCCTTCCCCCAGTGCCTCCCCCCCAATTCCCAGAGAGTCCTTTATTGTGTACGCCTAACTCTCCACTGGGTCCTCCTCTCCGATGACATATAAGGACCCAGTGGCATTTCCATAAGCCCTTTCTCTTGTTCCCCTTAAACATACGATCACTACTATGGCTGTCAATCCCTTGCCTCCAGGGGTCTCGGTGCCCTTAACAGATGCTAGACTTTATGAGGGCAACAGTGCACTGGACATTGCGCAGGGCATGCAAAGTCCCATTATGATTGCTTTGGCCCCAACTATTGTTGAGAATCTTGCAAATCGTTGCTCCTCCCATCCTTTTGCTCTTACAATCTTACCGCCCCCTCTTCCGCAAATGTCCCTGAGCTCCAGGATGGGGAGAGATTAGGCTGTCCTAGTTCTATGTGATTGATATAGAGTCTCTGAAGTTCTGGATTGTGGTTTGTTGATTTTCTTTTGCAGTTTTGCTGCTCCTGCAATTCCCTTCACTCCATTCTGCTGGGCACTGTAGGTCACCCCCTGGCCAGAGACAAAAAGCTGTTAAACTGGAGTCTTGTTGTAATAGCACATTCAAGGGTAGATGTAATAAGAGTAGGAAACCTCACTGAGGGAGGGGTCCATCACCCATTTGCAAAATGATTACTTTTTATCTGCTAGACTATATGCCCTCCCCTTCTGGTGAGATCAGGAAAGAACGTCTGTGAACTTAACCAGGTTTCTCATTACTTACTTGCAGACCTTGATGGAGGCCTATTTTCTCTGCTGTAACATGGTCTCCTCTCTCCTTGTTTCTGGTGTGGCCCTCCTAACCCATCTCTCTTGTTCATAATCCTTGCAATTACTGTGTTACATAGGTTTACTTTTGAGTGTCTCAATGTGGGCTGGGTGAGTTTGGTACTAGGAGCCACCTATTAGGGAGTACATACGGCGCTTAATTTTCTGGGTTTGGGATACTTCACTTAATATAATTCTTTCTAATGACATCCATTTCCCAGCAAATTCCAGTAATTCATCATTTTTGATGGCTGAGTAGTACTCCATTGTATAGATGTACCACAGTTTCCTTATGCACTCGTCAACTGTTGGACATTTAGGTTGATTCCATGACTTTGCTATTGTAAACAGTGCTGCTATGAACATGGTCGAGCTTGTGCTATCGAGGCGAACCTCTGCTGCAAGGGGGTTTATTCCCAAAAGTGGGATAGCAGGGTCATACGGCATTTCAATCTTTAATTTCTTTAAGAATCTCCAGACGGCTCGCCAGAGTGGCTGTATGAGCCTGCATTCCCACCAACAATGTAGGAGAGTTCCCCTCTCTCCACATCCTCTCCAGCATTTGTCGTTGTTTGTATTGTGGATTTTTGCCATCCTGACCGGGGTGAGATGATATCTCAGGGAAGTTTTGATTTACATTTCCCTGATGGCGAAGGAAGTGGAGCATTTTTTAAGATAATTGTTAGACATTTTAATTTCATCCCTGGTAAAGTTTCTTTGAAGTTCCAGGGCCCATTTTTTAATTGGGCCAGTGTTTTCCTTGGAGTTTAATTTTCTAAGTTCTTTGTGCACTCTGGACAGTAGACCTCTGTCAGATATGTGGTTAGTGAAGATTTTCTCCCATTCTGTGGGTTGCCTTTGAGCTCGTGTGACAATCTCTTTATCTGAACAGAAGCTCTTTAATTTCACAAGATCCCAACTGTTGAGAGTTGGTAGCAGTGACTGTGCCATTGGATGTCTGTTTAGGAAGTGTTGGCCTAGCCCAATCAGCTCGAGGGAGTTCCCTATCCTTTCAACTATGGTTTTTAAAGTCTCTGGCCTGATATCAAGGTCCTTGATCCATTTGGAATTAAGTCTTGTACATGGTGACAAGTACGGGTCCAGCTTTAATCTTCTGCATGTGGAGATCCAGTTTTGCCAGCACCATTTGTTGAAGATGCAAAATAGGAGCTTAACTCACAATAACTAGAAGACTTCAACTATTGCCTTTCTGAAGTGCCTTCATGGTTCTCCATGACTGCTTTTATTAGGAAGCGCAGATACTACACAGACTGGTACAGTGTCAAATACAAAGCAGGACAATACAGACAGGAGGCAGCCAGGCTTGCTTCAAGGTTAGGAAACACCAGACTCTGTACAATCACAAACGGAGAGGAACTTTAATCTTGCCCCCAACATTTTGGGAATAGGTATGTAGATGTAGGTATGCTATCCCCTGAGTATCTAGTCAGTTACGTCTGAGGAAGTCTGTTAACTAATGGACAAGATTCATTGTTTCTAAGGAACATGGGGGGAGTTGCATATTCTCTTACAAATTGGCTATTTTAAAATATTATACATATTTTATACACTTATAACATTAAGCATTATAAACTTGTGGTTTTGGTTTAGAGGTCTTGGATCTCAGTTAATTACTGATAGTTTGAAAATGTTTGGTTCTAGAATACACAGGAAAGATTAAGTACATATGTTTTCATGTCATCAATTTGAAAAGTGACAAGATAATATAAACATTTAGTCTTGGGTTTCTCTTCATTTCCCTCTAGTTACTTTTTTTGTGGTTAGTGCTACAAGTGGTAGTAATAGAAAATGTTCACAGGAACAGGTTTCTGACTCTTGCTGATATTTTTCTACTTTTTATAGCTGCTTTCTGATTAACACAGCAGATCGAATAATCAGAGTGTATGATGGCAGAGAAATCTTAACCTGTGGAAGAGATGGGGAGCCTGAGC
Source organism: Typhlomys cinereus (assembly GCA_023101885.1). Classification (NCBI taxonomy): domain Eukaryota; kingdom Metazoa; phylum Chordata; class Mammalia; order Rodentia; family Platacanthomyidae; genus Typhlomys; species Typhlomys cinereus. Next base: position 2,959,523 of record JALPQD010000179.1, read on the forward strand.
CCATGCAAAAACTGCAGGACTTGGTGAATAGGTTAGTATTGCAGCGTAGGAGAAAATGTGATGATCTTTACTTGGGGTGCCATTCCAATACCCCTTGGGAACTTTCTTTTCTCTTAGGACCCCATGGAAAAAGTGTTGCTTCTCTGGGGATGGGGAGTATATTGTAGCAGGCTCTGCGCGGCAGCATGCCCTCTATATCTGGGAGAAAAGCATTGGCAACCTGGTGAAGATCCTCCATGGGACCAGAGGAGAACTCCTGCTGGATGTGGCTGTGAGTAGAGCCGGGCATTGCTTCGTTGCTCGCACACTCAGAATGTCTTGACTGTCTCTTTCAACCAGTTTTTCCTTCTCTCATTACAATTTAGTGGCATCCTGTTCGACCCATCATAGCATCCATTTCTAGTGGAGTGGTGTCCATTTGGGCCCAGAATCAAGTAGTAAGTATTTTTCTGATAAATTTGCTTTCAAACTACTATTTTTTGTTGAAGAGCCTTATACGATATAGTATCAGCTAAATATTACCTTAATTTCTTTTGCATTTGATTCTTGTAGCCTAATTAAGTCCTTTGTAACTAGTTTCACTTCATTGGGAAATTCTTGGTCTCCAGCTGCTTTACTAGCTATAATAATATGTACTTTCTGCTGTAATAATATGTACATTTTATTTTCAGCTCAGTTTATTTTATATCCGTGAACACTTTTAAACTGTCCTTATAATGAGTATGTACATAAGGAAATCGAATATTTTACCTCAAAAATTGCATCTTAAAAAGATTAAACACCGTTACTTACGAACGAACTGCAATTTAATAACTTAAAATGTTTAGATGGGAAATACTTCAAGATGGCAAATCCTTGGGTATGATTGTATTCTTACCTCCCAAATTTAATGTTAGAATTCCAAGTCTCTTTGATGCAGAAATCCCCTCTTTTAACATTGTTAATGTCTAGTTACTGTTTTCTCATGTGTATTGTATTGTAGGAAAACTGGAGTGCATTTGCACCAGATTTCAAAGAGTTGGATGAAAATGTTGAGTATGAGGAAAGAGAATCAGAGTTTGATATTGAAGATGAAGACAAGAGTGAGCCTGAGCAAACAGGTAATGCTTCTATTGCAAGGGACATTTCCAAAAGGAAAGGTGATTGCTTGTAATAGTCTTCATTTGTGTTGTAAATGTATTTTGCTGCTTAATCTGTCACCTTTTTTTCTTTAAGCATGTGTAATTTTCAGTTTTGGGGGTGTCTTAATTTATGTACTTTAATTAAGGACATTAATATAGGCATCACCAAGGCTCACATAGCTCTCTTGACATTTTATTTGTATTTCCTGATTAATTGCAGGTGATTGAGGATTTACATGCAGCACCCTGCAAAAGCACTCAGAGGTGCTCAGGCTCAGCCTCTGTCCTGTCTTCTGTCACATCTCTGTCAGTAGGAAAAAGGTCAAAAGCATGGGTTCTGGAGTCAGACAACTTTGAGCAAAGTCCTTAAACTTGAATTTCCTCATCTGTAATATAGGGGTAATAATGTGCCTGTCTCCTAGCATTGTAGAGAAAAAGATGGAACATTTTATGTAAAGCATTTAGTATACTATGCATAACTTGCGAAAATCCCCCCCCCCCAAGGATCTTATGTTGTGGTCTTTTTCTTTTTTTAGCTTTAATATTGTATAATAATTTCATTTGAAATACAGTCTCTTCTGGGGTAGACAGGCTACAACTACAGAGCCTCGTCAGACAGGGGATAAATATTATTCTCCATGTACAATCCACAACAAAATGAGGTAGAAATGGTTACAGCGGGAGGAGGGGATTTCCAGCCCAATACAAGCAAAGAGAGCAGAAGGCCAACATTCTTTGCTGTGCTTCCTAACAATGCCAGGTCTCAGAATGTCCTTATTTTTAATCTTCGAAATTTCTAAATAGGATCTCTGAAAAATTGGATTTTTTTTTGTTGTTTTGAGACAAGGTCTTAATACGTAGTTCTGACTGTCCTTAAATTTAGTCTTTCTGCCTCGGCTTCTCCGTTGTTGAGATTACATGTGCACGCCCTCACATATGGCTTAAGATTTGATTGTTTATCTTCATGATATCTAGCACAGGGCTTTACACATAGTAGGGGTTTTTGTGTAAGTGATGACTATTTTTATTTGGCATTGTAATTCATGCCATAGATCATTAACTTCTGGGCTACTTCATGATGCTAGGACTTGCCTTAAAAGTAATGATCTTCATTCTCAGATTTTCCCAGTGTTAGCATCTGATGGAGGTTCAGCCCTCGTTTGCTAAGTAACTAAGTGAAATGAACTATTAGATTATCCTAAAATAGAAAAGCATTTTCCACTTCTTGTCAGACCTCTCCTCTGTTTCTTTTCTAAAGGGGCTGATGCTGCAGAAGATGAGGAAGTGGATGTCACCAGTGTGGATCCTATTGCAGCTTTCTGTAGCAGGTGAGTGGCATGGGAGGCTAGGCATCTGAGCCACCAGTCCTGTCTTATGGCACACTGCAGTTTTCCCAGCTCAGTCCCAACTACTTACTAGTAGAAAGGAGTCCTTCGCTGAACAAGAATAGGATGTCATTTTTCTTCTCTGGTCTTGAATTTCCTTTCCCTTTTCCCTGATAATATAATTTTAAGAAACTGAAATAATTTATTCTGCTTATAATGATTGATTTCTGACATCCTGTTAATCTGATTTTCTTTATTCATCTTAACTTTCTTAAAGTCAAGATCTCCAAGTATGCTTAATATAGGTGCTGGAGGACAGGCTCATGGTTTAAGCAACTATCTCCTCTTTTTTTCCAATCCCTTCTCTGATCCTGTTCCAAATAGTGATGAAGAGCTGGAAGATTCAAAGGCTCTGTTGTATTTACCCATTGCCCCTGAGGTAGAAGACCCAGAAGAAAATCCCTATGGCCCCCCACCGGATGCAGTCCAAACCTCTTTGATGGATGAAGGAGCTAGTTCAGAGAAGAAGAGGCAATCTTCAACAGATGGGTCCCAGCCACCGAAGAAGAAGCCCAAAACAACCAATATAGAACTTCAAGGAGTCCCGAATGATGGTAAGGTTTTCCCCATTGTCTGTAGGTGTCAGTTCATACTCTGACAGAAATTAGTAATTTTCTGTTTTAGCCATTTTTTCAACCTTAAAAGTTTTCCTATGAGGTTTTTTGTTTTTAATAGTGCTTGATAGTTTTGCAATAATAGCATCTGTGTTCACTTCTTTTCAAGTGGTTGCATGGCTCAAAACTTGTTTCCTATTCTTGCTATTTTTCTCAGATGATGTTTTCATTAGATGGTAAACTACCAACAGACCTGCTGTCATTTCATTCTTTTTTTATGGTGTGATTAGAAACTCAGGTTGCTATGGTGGGGGGTGTTTACTTATTTGACATCCTCCTTTCGTTGTTTTCCTTTTGCTTGCTACGGATTGGTTTATTGTTCAGCTGCACATTTCCCTAGTTGTCTACTCCATTGCAGGCACTTAGTGTGTGCTCTCTATTTCTTACATTTATATAAACCTACAAGTTGCTTCACAATCCTTGCCTTATAAAGGTGTAGGTTTAAGCTGAGGTTAGGTAACTTGCACAGGGACTCCTAGAAAATGATGAGTCAGGACAGTCCTACCCCTTTTTTTCCATCTGTTTTCTAACCCCTTATGCTTGTGTTCATGCTGCACACATTCCTGTTCTGGCTTGGTTTAATGTAATATTAATGGATCTTGTAGCTACTTTTTAATTTAGAGTTAACTATGCCTTGGTATAAACCATACAGGCCATGTTTGCCTTGTGGTCTGACAAAGTATTTACCATTTAGTGACCATATTCGGTAGTTTTTAAAAATAATAACAAGGGTCTGGAGAGGTGGCTCAGGGGTTAAGCCTCTGCCTTGCAGGTGGAAGGTCCTGGGTTCGGATCCTAGACCCCACATATAGACGCCAGGTGGAAGCGGGGAGCAGGCCTGCGTTTCTGGTCCTGGTAGGGCGAAGCCTGTGAATCCTGGGGCAGAGTAAACAAGTTGGTGGAGGAGGTCCATAGTGGTTCGTGAATTCGCCCGTGGTTCTACACACACACGCACATGTACACGCATACACACACAATTGAATAAATAATAAAAAATAATAACAAGATAAACCTGTATTGATGGTCTGCGACACAAAAATGGTGTCCTTTGCATTCAGGAGTCTGATTGGGGTGCTGGTACTGATGTATGACTTCTCCCATGGCAATCTGTCCTCTACAGAAGTCCATCCACTACTGGGTGTGAAGGGGGATGGCAAATCGAAGAAGAAGCAAGCTGGCCGGCCAAAAGGATCAAAAGGTAAAGAGAAAGATTCTCCATTTAAACCGAAACTCTACAAAGGGGACAGAGGTTTACCTCTGGAAGGATCAACGAAGGGTAAAGTGCAGGCGGAGCTCAGCCAGCCTTTGACAGGTAAGGACACATTGGGAGCACTGTCTGGCTTGCTTTGTGGCCTTGCTTTGTTCAGCCCTTGACTCTTTTTAACAGCAGTGAATTTTTGGTTTTTGAGTTTCTTATTTGTTTGTTTTTTCTGTTTCTTCCCTCCTTTTTCCAGCAGCAAGTAATTTTTGAAATTTAAACTGCCAAGAGCAGACTAAACCAAAATTGACTTCAGTGGGTTTTTAACTTTGGGTCCCTAAATATTACTAGATATTAAGAGGCCTTCATGCCCCTGATGTATGCAAAATATTATGTGAATATTTTTCTGGGAAAGACGCTGTACTGTGTAACTGTGTTCTTTCTCTAAGTGCTTATGGTATTTCACTGATAAGCCGTTACAACCTCTATATTTAAAACTCCTGAGGCTATATGTGTCTTCAGCGTAATATAGTTAGGCATATGGCCGCGCTAACAAAGACTACAGATCAGTAATTGACTGCAGACTGATCATCGACTGGTTATAAATGAAGAGGATCTTTCCATACCCTCTTCCTACATAAGCTGATATTAATTCAGAAGAAATTCGGTTTAAGTAAATTTTGGTGATATAAAGAGACAATTGTTTAGCATGATTTACAGTGTGACTAAGACTAGGGGCATGACCGTAATAGAGCATCTGTCTAATCTGAGGAAAATCCTGGATTCAATGCCCTGTAAAAAGAAGAAATTGACTTAAAACACTTTAGGACATAGTTTGTCACTCAGCTCCTTCAGAACCATTCTATAAGGACTGGGGCTGTGGCTCCATGGCAGAGGAACTTGCCTAGCTTATGCAAGGCACCGTGTTTGATCTGCATTACCAAAAAGAAGGGAAAAAAACTTATTAAATTACAGTTAATTTTATGCATTTAAATAGGAATTAAATATTATAATTTGTTTAACTCACGTTTTCCTCAATAATTTCATTTATAATTGATCACTTATAACAACTAAAATGTCCAAATGAGCATCATAATCAAAGTTTTGGAAACTTTATAAGTCCTGAAGGATGATCTTTTTCTTTCCTAAAATTCTTAAATATTGAATATGTGTATTAGTGTTTTTATCTTAGTGACAGAAGAAAATTTTCAGTAAGATTTTGAAATTTGTGTAGGATACCTACAAGTCAGCATTCAGACACCTTGTAGTAAAGAATAAGTACTCCTCTCCAAGACCTTACCTACCACTACTTTGTTTAAGAGATTGCCTACCATTACTTTGTTTAATATGAAGGTTGAAAGAAGTACTGACCTTAGTAAAGGATAAAACTGCGTCTTGGAGAAGTAGGGTACTTCATTTTTCATTTACTATTTTGACCACTTTACCCCAACGAAGACTAGAGCCACCTTCCCATGACAGGCAGGGGAATGATGGTTTTTATCACACTGGCCAGGCAACTGCTGCCATCCTTGTCATTGCATGCAGTGTGGGCATCCCTGTGTGGTCTATGATTCCTTCCCATTTTCTCCCTCTCTGTCCTTTACTCCTTGCTCTTTGCCTGAATGGAAATCTCCAGAACAGATTAAGTTCCAGAGTGTTGAGGAGCAGAATCACTAAAACCTCAGCAGGGAGCTTGCCTGTGACTTTACTGATGAGTAGTACAGTCTGGATCTTTCTGAGGCTGCTCAGAGGGAAAGGAGGGTGACCTCGAGTGTCTCAGGACAGCACAGTGGAAGTCTAACTTGAGGATGACTTACCCACCTTTTCCATGGGGTGTTTGGTTGAGTGGAGGTCATTAAGCAAGCAAAAATTGGACCTGCTGCTGATTTGAACATTGTCCTCCAGGGCCCAAGATTGTTGGTATTTGAGATCTTCAGTGAACAATAGCCATTGATTTTTCTCCAGATATTAAGATGTGAAACACGACTCAGAATACCTGTAACTGAACCATTGTAAAATAAATCCAAAATTTGGGGATGTAGCTCAGAACCTGGCTCACAGGTACAAAGGTCCTGGGTTTGACCCTCAGGACTACAAAAAGAAACCAAAATGAATAGTCTAGTCTGAAGGTTATATTGTAGGTACATTTTCATGGACCCTTTTGAACTGTGTTGGAGTGAGACTGAAAGTAGGCCTTTAGGTTTAGGCTGGTCAAATGACAGCTGTCTGTTAGTTTGTGCAGCTATTCAGTTACTGCAGAATCCATTTCATAGTCCTCGGTCAACTGACAAAAAGCTGCCATTGCCTGTTGCGGGTCACAGCAGTCTGAATTTGGGAGTGATGGGGGAAGGGGTTGGAAGACAAATAGGCCAATTAATCTGGAATCTGTGGCTATGAAAAGTTCTTTCTTGGAACACAGCTCATTGGTGGTGGATAACAAGAGAGAGCCAACACCCGCAACTCTCCAGAGCTTGAAGTGAGAGCACGTGTTCCATTTTCCTTGTTGCCCAAAACCTAAGGTTCCTTAGCAGTAAGCATCCTCAACACAGTGCCACAGAGGCATAGTTTGTCACACACATAATCAAAAGACCTTGCTCATGGAGTGATGGACATGAAGAGTTTGGGGCGCATCTGTGTCTGTTGGAGATGGAAAGGCCAAAGAGAGCATACGTGCCATTTCTAGGGGAGACAGGTGCTGTGTAGATGGGCCTGCCTTTACTACTGCCTCCTGGAACTACAGCTGCCTACAAAGTCACTAAGTTCATGGTTGTTTTAAATGCCCAATAGTGAGTGAAAAATACTCAATTATTCCTCCTTGCCAGTCTCTCACCTATCTCCCTCCTACCCTTTCACCATCTTTTCTCTTTTCCTTTCTTTAATCAATAGTCATTCAAAGGTTTAATTTATGGATTTTGTAAAAATTTGATACCTATTGGATAATCTCTCCCATTTTGTGTGATCTTCCTATCGGTCTAATGTTGGATTTGAAAATCAGGACTAAATGTCTCTTTGGCCACCCTAGATTGAGTTGCTATTGGGAGAGGCCAAAAATAGCTGTTATTTTAAACTGAGTTTTCCTTAATGTTATATTACTGGAGATTTCCTATATGTTAGCAACTAAATATTGTTTCCTTAAGACAGGAGCCATTGCTCTTTCTGTGTTCTACATGCTAATAGCATTGCTTGCTTTGTTTTTGGTTTGTTGCTTAATGCCTCAGTAATTCCATATGTGTTATATGTATATCTTTTCGTAAGAATGGGAATGGTATAGAAATAGGAACTATTCTGATTAGAAGGTGCTCATTAATTGTCTTAGTACCTATTGTTAAGAGTGTCAGTTTGTAGGCTGGGGAGATAAATCAGTGGTTAAAGCTTTGCCTGCCAAACAGAAGAACCTGAATTTGGATCCCCAGATCCAAATACTGGGCGAGTGTGGGAGCTTGTCTGTAATTCTAGCCTTGAAAGGCACAGTCTAGGAATCTCTAGAGCAAGCTGACTGGTCTGACTGGTTCTAATGGCATGCTCAGGGTTTAATTAGAGGCCCAGGATCACAATAGTAAGAGGGAGGAGTGCTTGAGGGTGATTCTCCTCTCACTCTTGGGCCTCCACAATACACACACTCAAGTGCACTTGTGTATATACACCTGCAAAACACATACACATGCATGCATCCCATACACACAAACATGAAAGGAAAAAAAAGAATGTTGGTGATCAAACCACTTTCTCCCATCATGATTTATACTTCAAGTGATAATGTGTTCATTTTTAAAATGCTACAGTTCAGTTGGCCAGAGTACCTGTGGAGCTCTTGGTAAGACTAGCCTTAAAATTGTGAAGGTACTAAGCCTGGTAGAATGTATTCTATTAAGTTTTTAAAATCAACTCAAGATATTTTTTATTACATTTTGTATTGGGAGAGATCTGAAAAATAAGTGCCAAATACAAACATTTTATCTCCTGGAGATAAAATTTTAGCAATGTGGCAGTCAACCTTGTCCTAATTTTAATCTGTTCTCAGGCAAATGTGAATACATTTTATTACCAATTTTCATTTGTATTGGAACGCCACTTTAAAAATCAGATTCAAAGCAATTCTGTAAATGAATATATTTTTTTTTAAGCCCGGGCGTCATTTTCAGTTAACATCTGGGAGGATTTTCTTCACCTTGTTCTCTTTCTATACTTCCTTTGTAATATTTTACAAAGCCTATTTCAAGATGGCCTTCAGATGTTGAACAGATTCTGTGGCATATCAAGGAAGTAGTTATTTGGTTTTCTTGTAGGATTTGTTTACTGATGAGTTGTTGGTGCATAGAAACACAGATTTTCAGTAATGTCATGTATTATTTGGGATTCTAAGGTGACGAGAAAGTCACTTAAGGAATACTGGAACTTGGAAAAAGGTCTTTTTCACTGTTAATTGTTTAGTGACTAATTAGTTTAATACATGGAAGTTTAAAAGGACTAATCTAGAATTTCTTTCTTGTGCTTTAGATCACTGTGGATTTTACATTATAGAGATTGGTTATCAGCTTAGCAAAATGTGTAGAACTCTTATCATCTTATTTGGGATGGAACTGAGATATTGGAGTATAGGGTTGAGGTTTGGATTATTTATTGCTTCAATACTAAGTAATTGGGAGTTGGAATTGAGACGTTTTCTTTAAAGAGGAAATTTTCTTGGCCCATGTATGTTTGTAACAGTTCATCTAGCTCCCGTGAGCATTTCTGTTCTTAGAATCAAAACTGATCTAAAAATGATACTAAAAGATATGTTTCACTGTCCAATCTTTTCAGGAGGAGGAGCCATCTCAGAACTGTTATGAAGACCTTGCAGCTTTTCCTTCCTCCCTACTTTGCCATTGGGAGGTCCTTGGACTGTAGGGTCAGTCGTTTGAGATTGGCTTTAATTTAAAACAAAGGCCTCTGCCTCCTAACCAGGAAGTGGAAGGAGTGGATTTTATGTTTGATCGAAGATGTGAATTATGGAAGAAGAGTACATGTCCATGCCTTCCCTTTTCAAGCATAAGTCCAAATAGGCTCTCAGGAATGAGGATTTGGGAAGACATCACATAGGAGATTCGACTCACTCAGCTTCACATTCAGTTGTTTTGCTGGTGAAAAATACCTATGTTTTGTTCATCTAACAAATGTACACACATCATGTGGACATGTCATTTCCTGTCTCCTGTTTGCTTTGCATCCTCAGTTGCATGTCCTTATCTGAAATTTTGTACCAGATACTAGGAAAACTGTTGTGTTTTCTGTTCTTTCCTTTTTAACCTTCCCTCTCCTAGATGCTTCCAGCATTTCCATATTATATGCATAGGTTGGGCAGGAGAGAAAGTGCTGGGAAGGTTTCAGATTTGCATAAAGGAAAGAAAAATGATAAGCCCCCTTCTTCTATCCTGCCACATTTTTTCAAGAGGCCGGACTCTGAGAAATTTGGGGTTTCCTTGCATTATACATTTTCTTTTCAGTATCGGTTCAGTTTCATTAATCACGTTTTTTGGAGGTAATTAGTTTTATCCATCTCCAGAAAAAAAAATCATTAATAGTGTGTGTATTATTTTACCTGTGTTGACTTCCAGAGTTGGAAACAATCCAAGATGTTTTTCTACATGCTTTTTTTTTTTTTTTTTGGATGAGTATGGTGCACCTGCTCAAGGACTGAAGTGAAACCCCAAACTAGGACAGCAGCAACTTGGTTGAAATCAAAGATGAAGATATATTTCTAAAAATCATTGACTGGAATCCTGTTCCTGTGAGCCACAGCATCTCGCTTCCTGTAGCCATGTTCCTTCCTTTGTTTCAGTCACTTCCTTTCTGTGAAAGGTTGCCAAACATCTCTCTTTTTCTTTCTCTCTCCCTGCCTTTCTTCCTCTTATCCTACTCCTCTCTCTTTCTTTCCTGTTCTTTTAATTAAAAGTAGCAAATTGGATGGATGTGTACAATAAGTGTTTGAAATTTTTTGAAAATCTAGTCAGGAGCTAGGTGCACAAGTGTTAGTAGCCTCCTTGAGGAGAGCTTTTAACTTACTCTTGATCATATTCTCAGCCTTTTCAAAGGATTAAATGCTGTGCAAATTGTAAAATGCCTATCAGTTGGTGGAGGCTCCTATAGGTAGCCAAACACATTGATTACCTTTATATAGTGGGATAGCAGTTAGGGTAGAACACATCAGTAAGAACCTCTTTTCCTAAGCCTATCTTTCAGAGGTTGGAGATAGTTCTCCCTGAGTCAGTTACAGAATGTGTCTGGTTCTAATTGCTGCTGCTTCCTCAATTGCTTGCTTCGCGGATTTCATGTGAGTTAGGCCAGTGGTTAGTGGCTCATAGGTATTTTACAGACACATCATTCCACTTACATGTACAGCCTACTGTGGTATGTTCAAGCTGACCCAGGGGTTTTTGCCTTACATATTTGTATGTGTAAAGTAGTTTGGTTTCCTCCATCTAAGCATTTGGACACGTGTTGTGTCCACTTCCTCAACTGGCTACTGACAAAATCAGCTCTAGCCCTGTTAGATTGATTCTGGCCACAGCTCCCAGTAATTATTTATGCTTTTGAAATTTTTTGTCAGCTCCTAAAACCTTCCATCCATTTGGATTCGGATTTTGAGATTTGTATAATATATATGTGTCTTTTCTTCTCTTTTGTCATCTTCCACTCACCTTTTCATTTTTTAAAATATGCTGTAGTTTTGTACAAGATGAGACTTAGCCTTGGGTACTTCTTGCTGAAGCTTTAATGCTTTGTAAATAAAAGTGGATGTTTATTAAATCCCAGTGTTGATGTGTGTTTATGGACATTTATTGCCTCTAGAACTCAGCAATCTCTTTTTGTACAACAGAAAAGGCAAATACATGGGTTTTAATCTTCCACATGGTCACAAAAGGGTCATTGAGTGGATGTCAGCCTTAATTAACATAAATAACTCATTTGGGGCAAAAATTGGTGTAAATCAAAAAGATCATTACAAATGCTCTTTTCAGGTTCTTTAACTCAATAGAAACTTGTGTAATATCTCTGAAGAGGCCATAGTGCTATACATTCTGGAGGTTAAAAAAAAAAACATGCTGGGAGGTTCCAACCTTCCAAATGTTCTTCCTTATTGGCTCTTTTCCAAGATTAAATAATTTTAAAAAATTAAAGTCCACTGAATATTCATCTAAAGATGTTTCAGAGTCTGGTGGACGAATCTAATAAATGCCAAGTGTGTTTACTTGTTAATCTTTTGTCATGTCACCAAGAACCCATCTTTGATGTCATAGTTGTTTCATAACAACCTTTGTCACTGTAAGCAGATAGTGGACTCTGTTCTTTAGGGGAAAGAAAGCAGGCTGAAGGACATCATCAGTCTCCTTGGGAGTGTGGTACTCTGTAAAATAGCCCTTGCTTGCTTCAACATAAAAAAGGGTATGTTGTCCCTTTTGTAAATTTTCATTACTTACACCCCCCCCTTTCTTTTTAGAGCCTGGCCTCTAGACCAGGGTGGCCTCAAACTCCCAATGTAACTGATGATGACCTTGAGCTTCCCACGTTCTTCCTCCACTACCTCCTGCGCACCACGATCAGTTGTATACCACTAACCCTCCCGTTGGTACTGGAGATCACACTCAGGGCTTCCTCCACGTTAGGCAAGTACTCTGCCAAATAGGCTATATCCCTAGCTCAGCTGTATGTGTATATGTATATGGGGTAGGGTAAAGGTGTGCAGGTGCATAGATCTAAAGATGTTGGGTATCCTGCTCTATCATTCTTCACCTTACTGTCTTTGAGATGGGGCATCTTACTGAACTTGGTGCTAGACTGGCAGTCAGCAAGGCTCAGCCTCTAACTCTGGGTTAAAAACATGTGTGGTTGCAACAGACTTTATGTGGGACCTGGGGATATGAAATCAGATCATATGTGTACCAGTTACTCCATTACTTTGAGACACCACTTAGGTTAAAACGATTTAAAGGTAGAAAAGGAGATTTATTCAGCTTACAGTTCTAGAGGAGAGATACAGTCATAACATTATGGTGGGAGAGGCAGGCCAGCTGGAAGAAGCTGGAGGAGGCCTGAGTCACTGCAGACATCATGGAGACTGAGAGCTGCTGCAAGCAGAAGAGCAGACTCCCTAACTGAAACAGGGCAGGGTTAACCAACCTCAAAACCCACTCCCTGTCACATACCTTCCTCCAGCAAAGCTCCTCTTCCTAAAGGGGCCATGACTTTCCCAAATAACTAAAGAGTCAAACACACGAACCTGTGGGGAACAACTCACATTCAAACCATGACGCTGCATGCCCAGAAATTGCTCTTACCCACTGAGCCATCTGGCTCGGTGTAAATCATTATTATTATTTTTATTATTATTATTATTACTAATTTTATTATTTTATTTCATTTGTCTTTTGAGGCAGAGTCTCACATATGTAAGTCCAGGTTGGCCTCAAATTTGACTCTGTCCTGTCTCTGCATCCCCAACTGCTGGAATTATAGGTCGGCTAGCACATCCGGCTTTCCATTTCCTATTTTAAAATTCTTACATATGAACAATGGTTCACACTGTATAAAATGTTTTAAGATGCACTTTAGCATTTGATGCTTAAAAACTATCTTCCTACAATAAGTAGGGAGGTCCATGCTTACAAATAAGAAATAGAAACTCAGGGAGGATGATCATTTGTCTCCAGTGAGAATTCTTTATCCTTCTAAAATAGGAAGTTCAGGGCTATTCATAATAAATCAAGATATTGACCATGAACTTAATTCACATTTATTCAGATTTAACTCTGGAAGGGAGGAGAAAGTATGCATTTGAGTAATTTGAAAACTCTGAGCTTCTGATATGTTCCTTGTTTTCTTTTGAGCAGTGGTTTTAATTTCTGAAAGGAATGTGATGAGAATGAGCCATGATCAAAGACAGAGAGTCAGGCAGCTTTGAGAGTCTTGTGCTGTGGCCTCTCTGTGGTAAGCCCTGCACTTCTCTGCATTTGGTTGTTTTGACAGATTGGCTTATCTTCTGATGCTAAAGGCTCTCTCATGTTGGAGGAACTGGGTTATGGTAGAACGTTCATCTGGAGTACCTGCTGGTGAAACATCTGGTGAGACATGAAGACTTGGGTTACCAGTTTTGTCCTTCAGAGCCTCCTGTTGACACACTACCTGCCCTTGGCCTTGACTTCACCTAGAACGCTGGCCATCCCTAAGAAGTTGCAAGAAGTTGTGGGGCAAGTTATTGTCAATGCCACCACTTGCACTGTTACTTGTGGCCTTGGTTATAAGGAGGAGACCGTCTGTGAGGTGGGCCCTGATGGAGTGAAGAGGAAGTGTAAGTCCCAGCGCTTGGAATGTGTGACCAACTGGATCTGTGGAATGCTCCATTTTACCGTTGTCCATGGCGAGGACTTTGAGCTGAGCTGTCTCAGTCCAGACATCGTGGCGGTTGGGCATAATGCTTTCCGCTTCACCTGGAAGCTCGCTCGGGGCATCATTTCAACGAATGATGAGGTCTTCAAACCCTTCCGCGCCAGATCCTACCTGGTGAGGTTTAAGCCTGCTGAGGAGTATGACTCAGGGACATACCGTTGTGATGTGCAGCTGCTTAGAAACTTGCAGCTTGTGAAGAGGCTTTATTTTGGCTTGAGGGTCCTTCCTCCAAAGTTGGTAAACCTGAATTTCTTTCAGTCCCTTACTGAGGACCAGAAGTTAGCAGAGGAGGGTTGGGAAGTTAATCTTGACAACCATTCCAAGCCTGTGCTCCCAAAATGGCAAAAGAAGGTGGCATCAGCCTTGAGCATAGGAGCGGTTGGTGGAGTGGTTGGTGGGTTGTTAATGAGCATCGCTATCTACAATGCACTGAAGGGGACTGACAGCAGTGGCAACCACCAGAGCTTATAAACCTCCTGGAGGACTGGCTGCCCAGAGAAGCCAAGTTAGACTCCTTAGGTTGGTATTCTGGCTGTCTGATACTGGACTGGCTAAAAGGGAGGGGCTCCCATAGCCAAAAGACTGGCAGAGAGGTATGGAGGTCGTCACCTTATGGTGACAGCAGCACTGCATCACTTTCTTCGCGTCTGTCTCCAGGAGACCCACTGAAGGTATTTCTCTTGATCTAGGAAGAGTTCTATCTTCCAAGTTTGCTTCCACCCTTCACAACGTGTATGTCGCTCACCTACGTATACTTCTCTGAATCACTTGTGTGTTACGGACAGGATGTTGGCCATCGGGAACTTTTTTTTTTTTTAATTTTCTCTTTGATAAAAATCTTTCTCAGTAACTGTATGTAGATCTGACCTTTTCCTTGCTTTAGTTTAAAATTTCTGCATTTGTAAAAATTGTCTCATAATTGGACTGGCTTTAATTTTGTATAACAGACCTCAGATAAATTGCTTTGTATGTGTGGGTAATATGTGTGGGTTGCAAAGTTTATACTTGACTCAGGTAACTGACAGAGAGTCCGAGATGTGACGAATTATCTGACTTTCAAGTCCCTTCCTTGGTACTCGGAATTAAGTTGAGTGAAGCATAGAATCCTGGTCGTTGAAAAGCTGGGAGGGAGCCTTGCTGACAGCTCCTTTCCCTTTCACCCTTTCTGGGCTTGGAGCTTGTATTCCTAGAAAGGTCAGTGTATTGGTGTCTTATAGCAACTGAGGACCCCAGGGGAGAACTGATACATTCATTCCTCCATAGTCTTCAGCCCCACATGGGCTGTGCAGATGGAGTCTGAGGTAATGGGCTTTGCCATTGGGCAAAGGCTCTTGGCCACTGGCTAAGCTAACTCGGCTGAGGGGCAAGCAGCATTCCTCCTTGCCTCTCTCTAGCTATAGGAACAAGTGGCAGAAACGTGTGTCCCAGAATCATGTGGATGATTATGACAACTAAAGATTCCCAACGCTAATTCAGTTTAAGTGATGGCTAAGGAATGCTGTCATTTCCCTTATTTTTAATTAAACAATTTTCAAACTCGGAAAAAAGTATTGCCTAGATTCAGGAGTAGTTGACCTTTGTCATGGTTATCTTTTTAATACGTATTATTCTGCTGTGAATCATTTGAAAGCTACACACAAATTTTCTCTGTGCGTGAATGTATGTGTGCATTTGTGTATATGCAAGGATGTGGGGGTGGGGGGGCCAGAGGTCAACCTTGAGTGTTGCTCTTCGGGAGCTGTCCACCTTGTTTCTGAGGCAGGGTTTCTTTCTGAGAGCTCCCTGTGCTGCCAGCCAGCGAGCCTGAGGTATCCACATCTTCACCTCCCCAGTGCTGGAATTACAGGTTTGTATCATCACTTCTGGTGCATGCCCAGCCTTTATGTGGATGCTGTGGATCAACTAAAGGCCTCATGCTTGTGTGGCAAGAATGTTGCCCATGGCTATCTCCCAGTCCCATCCTGTGACCTTTCAAGCCAGGTCTGCATCTCCTGAGGACATTCTGCATAGTCCCAATCTTAAATGTAGCTTCTATTCAGTTTCCAAATTTTCAAAATATAGAAACTTTTTGATGTAATTTTTGATCCAGAATCAAAGATTCCTGTACTGAATTTTTTTAAATCCCTTCCTTTTTAAATTTTTATTTTTAATCTCTAAATAATAATAATAATTATTATTATATGCATGTGAAAGTTAGATAACTTTCATGGAGTTTGTTCTTTCTACCTTTATGTGTTTTTTAGGGATAGAGCTACTTTCACCCACTGAGTTGGCCCAAGTCTTACTAATTGTTAGCAGTTTCCCTGCATTTGGTTTTGTAGAGTCTGTCTTGTCATCTGTCTCAGATGCCACCTCACAGTCAGTTTGGATTTGTCACTTCCTCACGATTAGATTCATTAGGGACAGTCTTCACATTCTTTTGAGAAGAGTCTTACGCAGCTGTGTGCCTGCCGCGTCACCCC
Source organism: Typhlomys cinereus (assembly GCA_023101885.1). NCBI lineage: Eukaryota > Metazoa > Chordata > Mammalia > Rodentia > Platacanthomyidae > Typhlomys > Typhlomys cinereus. Next base: position 2,975,726 of record JALPQD010000179.1, read on the forward strand.
AGGCTCATCCTATGGCCTCCATTCTGTCACCTTGGAGGGGATGTATTTCAGAAGACCCTTCTCAGCTGTCAACTATGTAATAAAATAAGCTAAATGACCCCTGGTAGGCCTCATCTTTGAGACAGGTGATTGTGGGGGCCCAGTGAGATTTTAGGAGAACAAGCTGTTTTGTAAAGTGAAGTAGTGAACTTTGGGAATGTTATCAATACTCTTTAGTTTAGTACTAGAAATTTGCTGAAGCATTCAGAAGCTAGCCAACTGTCGAGGTGGCCATCTAGTATTATCTTGAAATGAACTCAGCGCATTACTTGTAGGTGAAAAGTGAGACGACCATCAGTTTCCAGCATTCTCTTGCAGACCAGTAGTTAAGTGTGGAGCGGGTGGCTCTTGGTTTATAGCCCTTGCTCTGTGCACTGGGCTTTTGATTTTGACTCAGGATGTGAGACAGCTGAACGGGAAAGAGAACTAAAGACCCTGAGCCATGTTTATAAAGACAAAACTCCGTGCCACCCGGGCATGGTGGCATATTCCTGTGACCCAGTTGTTTGGGAAGCTGAAGTAGGAGAACTGCAAATCCAAGACTAGACGGGGTTGTTACATAGGAAGTTCATGGTCAACCAAGGTAACTTCACTTCCTTCTTTTCCTCCTCAAAAAAGCTATGGGATATAGCATAGTACTCGACCCACTTGGCACTGGAATATCAAACCAGGGTAGAATGATGATTACCATGCAAATTTATAATGGAAGTCTATGAATGTCAAGGCTGGAAAATGACTAGGTATTTTAGCCCTTTGGGCTATGCTAAGTGAACAGCAGAAACAACAGTCACTTTCTTACCAGTCAAGGTCATTGATTTCTGCAGGAAGGACATTGTCTTTTGGTACCATAGAGAACAAACACTCAAGTGCATGAAAATCAGGGAATCTGGAAGTAGCTCCATCCCCCAGCACACTGACCGCCCAGGCTAGTAGGATACCTACTGTGCTCTCTCTGCCTGTCTATAAATCCCTTGGCCTGTGTTTCCCTCCTAGAGATGACTGAAACAGTATGGGCTGTGTGTATGCAACTTTCTCCAAATGGGTCATGTAAAAGGTGAACACACTAGTCACAGAATGGTCCAGAAGGCATACTTTAGTAAGCTGATGAGGATATTTGCAGCTGCTTCCAACTGCCTGGGTAAGTTGAGAAACCATCTTTATTTAACAACTGCCTGCTACCAGTCAATAAATAGCTACTATTACAAGTACAAGAGTAGAACAGTAGGCTGGGGTGAGGGGGCTACATTTGAACAGGAACTGTCATCAGTGGCCCAGCCAAGCCCTCACATCTGCCCAACCCTGAGCTCAGATATACAGACTCTGAAGTGGAGGCCACGTTGGAGGTATCTTGAGCCAAGGCACATTGGGTCCCCTGTAAGGGTACTATGTGCCTTAACCCAATGAGATTGCTTGGGACTCTGGGCACAGCTGTTTGACCCAGTTTATTCCTTTCTAGTTTTCCTTTAATGTCCTGCTTTACCAAAGTCTGTCTCACACACACACACACACACACACACACACACACACAGGTTCAAGAGAGTATCCTCCAGCTACTACTCACTGTTTCCAGTGAGTTCCTCAAAGTCCCCTTGGATTCTTCTACTCCTTTAGGCGTTTCCTTGGTCCCTGCTAGTGGGTACAGCACCTCCACATCTGTTCTAGGAACAGGTGTTGAGGATACTACTATCCTTCTAGTTTGCACATCAGACACCGGCAAGAGAAAAGGTGCCTTTATTGCTAGGGAAGAGACGGAGGGAGTGAAATATCCTTAGCTATGTTGAACTCTCAGCAGGGTGCAGCTGGGTGGCTCTTGGCTTGCAGAGGGGAAGGCACTGAGTTGTAAATACACTTCCTAGGCTAAACCTTTCCCCTTGATGCTTTTTCGAAGCTTCAGGGACCACAGCAGATGGTGTTTCTAAATCTCACTTGTCCTGGACACCTGGAGTCTAAGAATTTCAGGTCCGGAAAGATTCATGGCACCTCCCACACCTCAGTCAGGACTTCTTCACTCACTCTGGAACCCTGCAGTGGCACTCAAAATTCCTCAAGTTCCCCGAAAAGAAGCCCCACACTCATGCCAGAACTCTTTCTGAAGTCAGCTTCACTCTCCTTCTGTTGCCGTATTGAGTTCCCACCTGACCATGCCTGGCATCATGCATGGCGTTGGCTGCTCTGAACAGTGGCTCAGTTGCCTTTCTCTGGGGGCAGGGAAAACATCTGCAATATCAGATGACAAGCAAATACTCCAGTGCTGTGGCCAGAGTCCTTGTGTGTGTAGAATAGAGGGCACCTTCTCAGGCCCTGGGGAGGTACCTGTAGGCTCTGTCCCTAGCCCTCGGGCCATTTCCCAAGGTCTAAGTCATGGTCAGAGAACTTTTCTCCTTTTGTGGCTTAGTGTGAAAGGAGGGACCCAGAATAGACCAGTAGGAGTCTGTTCACCAGTTTCCCCAGCGCATGCAAGTCAAAGGGTCTTTGGGCAGAAAGGGATTCTCTCAGAAGCCATCTGATTTGGCTTGCTCCTCCAAGAAAACTTATGTCCAAGCCACCTTGGTGAGACGGTTCTCTGTAAGCATCTACCATGGTGCATGTCAGCAAGTTTCATTAAACTGTAATGTTCTCCCTGAAGTCCTGGGCTGCAGGACACCCACTTTACTAAAGCTCCACAACCCTCAGATCAAACTGTGCCTGCATAGTGGCTGAGTTTTCTTCCTAGGCCTCCCAGCACCCACTTTGCCTTCCTTCCATGAACTACATTAGAAGTAAGGTACTTAATTGTGTTATTTCAGACAATCTTTGGGGCTGCAACTTTCCGCTTCTCTGCCTAGGTACTATGCCAAACCAGCTCAACTTACTTAGCCCCAACATTACTCACCTCCCAGGCCTTGGAAGGTTTCTTTCAGCATTCATTTTCCAGTAGCTAAGTAAGGCTAGAATGGGTTAGGGAAGGATGCTAGACCAACTTGCGGGGGGGGGGGTGTTCTTTATGAGTGGGAGAATGATCACATGACCCAACTCCTGATACCCCTGCAAGTGGGGTGCCAAGAGAAGGAGAGGGGATATTTGAAGGAAAATTCACTTCAACTAGGAATTGGAAGGTTTGGGGGTATCAGGGAGAAGATGTACAAGCCTACATCTTTAAAAAGTTGTAGTGGGCAATTATCAACATAAACCTGCCCAGGAAAATAGAGCAGGACTTAAAGTTTAAAAAAACCATAACAAAATAGAGCTCTAATTGTAAACTACAGAAAACAGACTCTGGGAGTGGCAGGGCACATGCCCTTCCAGATGCCTGGCCCGCTGCTCCCATGGGTGAAGGGCGCAGGCGTTGCGGTTTCCTGGTTGTACTGCCCTAGACACCTGGATTTGGGAACTCTGTTCTTGCTTTGGCCTCTTGGAGCAAAGGTGAGTGGATAGGAGGTGTCCAGTCAGCGCCTTTTGTGGAGTTCCCAGCAGAGGTCCAGCTCTCGGAAGGTAAAGAAGGCCAGATGACCACCGGAATCTGCCTGCACTTGGGCAGGGCCTAGCTGTACTGATTCTTATACTTACCAGCTAGCGCCCCTGGAAGTAGAAGGCTTGTCTTCCAGCAGTTTCTTTGTTGACCAGGCTGTGGCCGCTCAGCACCGCCTCCTCCTTTTGTGGTCAGAGCCACCAACAGGCTGATAGGAGACTCCAGTGCTTGGCCCAGCCTTGCCACTTACAGACTGTGTGACCTCCAGAAGTCCCTAACCCTCTCTGCAACCTCCATTGCCTGAGCTACGAAGTGAAGGATATGGCTAAGTTAAGCTCTAAGGCTTCTTCCAGCTCTGGCAGCCTGGTGTGTCACTATAATGTACCCCAAGCTCAAGGTAGGCCGTCCCCTTTATTAATCACGTTTTCTTCTGGGGAATCAAGACAGGTTGAGGCAGTGTGGGGAGCAGTGTGATCAGGTGATTGGAGACTGAAGGTCTTCCTGGAAGCAGGTGGTCCCCATTGGCGCTGCTCCTCCTCAGAAGCCTCCATCTCAGGACGAACCGTGAACACTGTGCTGAGGGTCTGCATCCAGGCCTGAGGGGATGGGAGGCGGGGGCAGCCGCAGGTCTGCTGCAGAGCCGGAGGGCAGAATTACTTGTAGCTGGCTGTCTCCTGCCTGTGCCCTGACAGGGCTGTGTGGGAGGCATCTCCCCAAGACGAGCCCTTTAGTCACCCAGTCACCTGAGGGGGTGACAGTGTTGGGTTGGCAGTGTTGACTGAGGGCAGAGCCACCTGGATGGTTCCTGGGCCTCAGGCCTCTGGCCAGGCACGTGTCCCCTTTGCACCAGGTGCGGCAGCCTCTCAACCCTTTTGAGCTCCACCCTCGGTAACCTACAAGCTAGTTCTTGTCCATTCCATGGGGGACCATGCAAGGCCCAGCCGTGCTGCTGCTCCCCCAGCAGAGGACTAGGAGTGGTCCTTCTGCATCGGGGAGGGAAGTCGTCTCCCATGTCTTCAGCCCACTGCTCCCAGCGCTCTGCTGGGCCTAGGCCTCGGCTGTAGGCAGCAGTGCACACACATGGGCCCAGAGGGCTGTCTGCTGCTCTGCAGATGCATAAGAAACCCATTCTGCCCACAGGCTCGTTCCTCCATTTAGGACCCCAAGAGGACCATGCACCGGGCTTGCTATCGTCATGGAAGTCACTACCCGATGCTTCTTGATTTAAAGAAAAAAAAAAAAAAGTCCTTGTACAGCTCTATCCTGTGGCAGAACATGAAATATTCTACCGCCTACGAAAAGGGTACTATTTAGAGTAGGTGTTTAAACCAACCACTCTCAGGCACAGTATTGGACCACCTTGGCATCAGAAGGGGGCTGTAGGCAGCCGGTGTGTCCATTAGGGTGGGTATCCAGCTCGGTCGCGGTGGGCAGTGCTGAGATCAGAGGTCCAGGTAGCCGATACAGATTAACATCGCTGTGCAGGAGAGGACAGGTCCAGAAGGGGCCGGGTGAGCTGCCATGTTCTCCACCATCATGCTGGTGCCTGAAACCAGCAGGAAAAATGTAGGGGGCTGAGTCCTTGAGTCTGGGGCCACTCGGCCTGCCCTCACAAGACCCGGGCCCCTCCTGAAGAGACAAAGGCCAGTGGTATTCTTGGCCCTACTTGAAAAGCATGGCCAGAGCCTTTACCATTTGTCTCCTGCACCCCTGAAAGAGGCCCAGTCCCTGAGCAGCCTTGGGGCGGTGCTAGAGTGGGAGAGGGACAGGGGCATGGCACTGCTGGCTCCCACTTGTCTTTCCATTCCTTTCTCTATGGGTGGGGGGGTACATTAGAGTTGGTTCTAGTGGAGATGATCCCCTCAGTAGTATCTGGGGTGTCAGTACTGTTGGAGAGGAGGAAGTGGGGGAGGCAGCACCTCCGTTCCTCACGATGTGGACTTCTGCTGGCATCCCATCACCACCAGGGCCTGTGGTCCGAATCTGTACCAGGGCGTGGCTAATGTCTTCGGGTATGGGGATGTCTATCCAGTTCTTTCTGGTGAGGTGGAGTGTGGGAGTTGGGTGCAAGTCATTCTGGCACAGCATCTGTGGGATGGAGGTTTCCAGGTGTGGTTTCCTTACCTGGTTTGAATCTTGCCAGCTCTAGGCATTGGGAGGAGCTCTCGTAGTTCTGGGCTCTCTAGGGTCTGCCTCCTTTCTTCCTTGAATTTCAGTTCCCCCCTGACCAAGCTGCTCTTGGGGGGAGGCGAGCATGCAGCAGCTAAACCGTTTACATGGCCTCTACTCACCCCATCACTGCCTGGGAAGCTGGTCTTTCTTCAGCCACGTCGTTTTTCTATCTTTATAATCTTCGCCACGAGCTACCCAGGCCATCCTCCTGGGTGTCTTTCCCCGTCCAAACCCCACCTTCTTTCTCTCTTAGCTCCCTCTTGCTAAGACTAAAGCTCCCCATGTTCACTGGAAAGATGGGAACATTCATTCTTCCTCAGGTCTGCCTGGTCCCTTCCTCACCTTGTAGCCAGTGACTTCAGACTCATTTTGGAAGGGAATCACAGGATCCCACTTGATGTTAAGACTGGAGCTCGAGAAAGTCCAGGAGATATTGCCAGGAGGTCGCTGTGGTGCTGCCAGGGGAGGGAGAATTGGAGACGCTGGCACGTTTCCCTGGCCACCCCGCACCGCCAGCTAGCCCCTTTCCCTTCTGATGTCTGTTCATGAAGCAGGAAACCCAGAACAGTCAGCCGCCGTGACAGTCCTTAAGTTAGAAACGGGAGAGGTATGGCTTGACTTAGGTTCTCTATCTGATTTCAGCCCAGTGCATGATACGTGATGGGAGTAAGGGTCTTGTTGGAGAAAGAGTCCTTGTAAGTCCCTACTATAAAACACACATCCTTTCTCCCTCCCTGGAAAACACTCACGGGGCTTCACGGTTTTGGCATCGGCGATAGGGCTGGCTGGCCCAGTTCCAGCTCGGTTGTAGGCCCGAACCGTTATGTGGTACTTGGTGTCGGGGTGCAGGCCGGTGACTCGGGCACTGGCATCTAGCCCTGCTGTCCTCACTCGGTCTGCAGCCGCTTCTTTGTCCCCAGCTTTCCAGTAGTGGATCTAAAGGAGTGTACCGAGGTCTGTGTAAAGCTCTTGACTAACCGGGGCCCTAGGCCGCATGGCACGCCCCCACTCAGTCCGGTTCTACGGCCATCTCTGGTTTAACCTGGATACTGGGGCATGAGTCCAATGAGCAGGACCATGTGACTGTGAGCCTGCATCTGTGGGTGCCCACCAGGGCTTTGGTAGGAAGAGTGCAGGTCATGTGCGTCCCAGGCCTGCTTCTCCTTCCCAGCTCCCGGCTGGCTGCAGAGAACATTTATTTCAAGGCTATCTACAAGTTCGTCTCCCCTTCAAGGGTGCCAGCCATGAAGGCTTCGTGAACTTTGCTATATGTGTCGTGTCTGTGAATAGGTCATTCCACGAGGGATGGCCAGGGGACCAGCAGACGTCCCTGCCTAGACTGGAGGGCCTAGCACCCCACATCCTCCCAGCCCCAGGTTGGTACTCACCTCGTACCCCAGGAGAATGCCGTTCATGTCCTGCTGCATGGGCTCCCAGCTCAGGTTCATCTCTGATGACGAAGTTTCCTTGACCCAGACCTTGGTAGGGGCCACCCTGGGCTCTAGAGACCATTATAGAATGGATATGCGTTCCCATCCCACAAAGGAGTTCCAGCGGGGACTGTATCTGCTTAAGACTTTAGGGTCCCAGGACGAAGCCCATGCGGAACCCCTGAGTATGCACCACCTCCTCCCTGATCTGCTTCTCCTCCTAGAGGTGGTCCTTTGTCTTTCCAGTCTAGGGGCATCAAGAAGACCAGACACAGTGTGAGGCTCATGGCTAAACTCTATTCCTGGCTTGTGAGCAACATCCCCTCCACCCCCACCCAGAAGATAAGTGGGGGGCGGGGGCAGAGGAACCAGAACCAGCAGCTCACCTTCCTCGGCTGAGTATACAAGCGAGGTGAGACTCTCAGGCCCTTCTCCACGCCGATTGTAGCTGCGAATCTTGACCTCAAAGGGTGTGTAGGGCCGGATACTCTCATTGCTATAGACGAAGTACTGGGCATCAGCTCCTGGCACCCGAGCAGTTTGCCAGCTGGTGCTGCCCTGCCTGCGGAAGGACAGCAGGTAACCGAAGCCATCTCCATTTTGGTACTCCCGTGCCATGGGCTGAGAACAAGAGTATGTCATGGGTCAGAATTCACAAGCATGTGTCCCCACCTATCCTCTGGCTCCACCCAGCCTTCACCCAGAAATGCCTATGTCCTGATTGGATTTAGTGAGTGAGGGGGCAGCACGTGCTGACAGAGGGAAGGAGAGAGGGAGCTGCCAGCTTCTGAATGGGAACGCGGTGGTCCTTTTTCTCTCGCTGCTACTGGAGTTGGAGGTAAGTTGGGAAGGGAGGAGAGAGGGCAGGACTCATCTCAAGAGGCAGAGCTGTGCTTGCCCCACTTACAGTCCAGTTGACGACGAGCTCCCCAGGGGCACCGCCTCCACCACTGAGTCCTGATGGGGCCACAGAGGGAACTGTTGGGGCCAAGGGATACAATGCCATGTTAGTGGGCATTGAGGGAACAAAAGGCCCTCTCACCTTTGCCTGGAGGCACAGAATGGGGGGGCTCTGGTCTTGCCCCCTGGGTGTGTACTAACAGAATAAAAACCATCCATGCCATGTCTTAGCTGATAACTCCAGACTTCAGCGAATGTAAAAATCAACAAAGCAAAAGCCCCAAATCCTGTTGGGGGACACTCCAAGTTGTTTTATTGCTATTTTTCATTTCTGTGGAGGATCTAATCTCGCTGTTTCTAGTATTAAACAAGGCTGGTATTAATACACCCGCTGGTATTCCACCCGCTCACGGTAATGTGTCTTGAGTATTTCCGAAGAGCACTCAGCACTTGGAGACATTCTTTTCCTATGCATAGCTGCACACACATGGTGCATTCGGGCCTGTGAGAGACAGGCATTTTAATTGTCCTTTTCAAAACAGACAGACGAGGCCCAGGAAATCAAGCAGCCTGCTAAGGTCACATGGCTAATACATGGAACAGCTCGAGTGTGATCCATGCTGATAAGATGTGAAAGAGTCATCGCTGCCTTCACTATGCTTGTCTGTGCTCAGCTCCTGGGATGTGGGAATAAAGGAGGCTCCTCTCGCTAAGAAGCAATCCCTCCAGAATATCCTACTCAAGACGGGCACCAGCTGATGTAGCGTGCCCAGAGCCAGGAGAGCACGCCTGGAGCAGATAGAACACGCTGCATGGGCTATGGGCACAGGATTCGCACGTGTGCATGGAGATGGGCAGGTGGGAGGAGCAAGACAAGGCCTGATCTCCCTGCACCGGTCCAGGATCCCAGGCCCCCCTCTGGGAACAGAGGGTAGCAAGTGCCTCTCAGCGAACGCTGCAGCTCGGACTGTCCTCCTCGTTCTCTCCCCACAGACTTCTCTGTTGCACCCCTTTCATTGAGGACTGCAGGCAGATTATTGCTGCTCCTCCACAGAACCCAGCTTCACGGAGCCTGGAGATGTGCTGCTTCAACCTGTGCACAACACACACATGTACACACACACACACACACACACACACACACACCCCTTCCTCATTAGCTGGTTCCTGAACCTTGTATACATCTGCAAATTGAATAAAAGTCTAGGGCTCAAGGTTCCGGTCTGGGGTTCAAGACCAGGCTCTATGAGTTTTACCTTCCTGCCTTGTTCAAACTAGTTTTTCTATTTTTAAATATTAAACTGAGACAGTGATCACAGATTTGCATACAGGTGTCGGTTTTTAGATCGGGTGGTTCGTCCCTCACTTCAGCTTGCTGTCCTTCCCCCGCTCAAGCCCGTGAGCATCAGAACTCTGTCCCGCCGCTGTTCAGAATCCCTCTGCCTGAGTCATGTTCAGGGCCCCAGCCACTCTCACCTGCTTCCTTGGTCCGCACCCTGCTGGAGGGCCCACTGGGCTCCCCAGTGCCCAAGATATTGCTGGCTGAGACCCGGAACTCGTAGTCCATCCAGGGCGTGAGGCCCAGCACCTGGGCCGTCTCGGCGTTGCCCTCGATGTTCGCAGGATCTGCAAGGCCACAGAGAGTCGGTGTCCAGCATCTGCTCGGCGTCTGGATGAGTGTAGGCTCTGGGCCCGCGTCACCAGCACTTCCACACGCTAAACGCTCAACTCCACTTCCAGCGGTGATTGAAAGCTGGTAAGCGTGGTGGCCTGAGGCCCTCGTCAGTGCTCTGGGACCCACACTCTATGCCTGTGGTCTCTGCTCCAGTGATAATCCCTCCAAGACATGAAGGAGTAGACCGAGCACCTTCCTGCAAGCCTTTCCCCACCTTCCTGCTGCCTGGACTGCTTCCCTGCCTGCCCTGGGAGCTCCTGGCCCTCTGGTCCCCATCACACGTTCCTGGCTCCTGCTGTACAGTGAGGCCTTAAGGATACCAACCCAGGTGGGCCTCACACTTACTGGTCCGAACTTGCTTCCACTTTCCTGCAGGTGGAGTGCGAGCTTGCAGTGTGTACTTGGCGATGGGACTGTGGTTGTCGAAGCCACGACTCCAGCTAAGCTGGACGGTAGTGTCACCAATGTCTCTCACCACCACACCTCCTGGGGGACCCGGGGGACCTGCGCCAAGAGGCAGAGCACACCGAGTCCGAAGTGGGCAGCTCTCACCTTGAGCCAAGACAAGGCAGCAGAGGGCACAGGACATGCACTGGGTAGGAGGGTAAGGGATGGAGGCAAGAGGGGAATTGGGGCTGCATGATAGGAGGGATGTCGCTCAGGCTGTGGGCTTCACAGAGCGTGTCTACAGGATATATAGTGTTGCAGCCTCAGCAAAAGTCCTGGGTGAATTTTTAGGGTGAATTTTTTTTTTTTTTAATTCTCATTTAGGACCTGCGAAAAACCATGTAGGTAACAAATGTGCATCTAAATAGGCATGTCCTACTTTGTGGGAGTCTGCCAGCCGGTAGGAAAGGAAGAGCAGTGAGGGAGGAGGCTGGACGGCACAGGGCCTCTTTGGGAACAGGGTGGGCCGCCATGTGTCACCTCGGACCAGAACCGTGGCCTCCTTGGATGCGCCGTCCACCACCGTCTGGGCCATGCACACGTACTTCCCTCCGTGGCGCAGCTGGGCGTTCACAATGGTCAGGTCCCCAACAGTCTCCTTCTGCGAACAGGGCACAGCGGGGTTGGGAGAGCAAGTCAGAGGGCAGCGCCGATGGCGCAGTGGGTTGTGAGACAGAGGAGGCTGGAGTCTCCAGCTCCACATCATGGCCTCTCTGAGCCTCAGTTTCCCTGTCTGTGCAATGATGGGACTCAACCATTCCTACTTGGTGTCACCGAACACTGACGTGTGCCCCAGGACACAATCTGGTCGTCCAAGCTACTTGATGGCATTCGCTGGGGAAAGGGGCGATAGTGGGAGGCTCTCCTGGGACACTTAGCATGCTAAACTTGTTCCTGACCCCTCAAACCATGGACTCTGCGCGGATACAGGAAGGGTGACTGTTGGTGCTGGGTGAGCTTGCTGGGTAATGGCTCAAGTGGGGAAGGTTCTGGAAAGCTTGAAGTGGTGATGGCTGAGCACATTTCATCTGCCTCATTTGGAAGGAAGGAGAGTCGCGAGGCCTTGGCCTCGGGCCTCACCACACTGGCCCTCCGGTAGTGGCCCTTGGGCCTATCGAAGTGGATGGGAGAGTCATCCAGGGTCCAGGTGAATGTGAGGTCCATGGTGGGGTCATGGGAGGCGTGGCACTGGAGGGTCAGGTTGTCACCAACGTTGATGTCGGCACTCGAAGGCGCTAGAGTGATCTTAGTTGCATCTGCAAAGCAAACAGCATCAACAAAACAAGGCCTCTCAGTGGAGGGGCTGAGGCAGGGGAGGGGGGCCGAAGCAGGGCAGGGGGGCCACCTACACCCCAGGAAGAGAAGCAACATGATAATCAGGACTTATCCCGACCTCCCAGCAGCTCCACACGCAGGTGGCAGAGAGGTGGGCTGGCTTCTGGGGTCCTGGAGGGCCTCCTAACTGAAACCAGGACCAGCTAGGGAGGTCAACCCCTCGGCAGCTGACTGAGGTCTCACCAGCTCATGACCCTTACCACGCACAGACAGGATCCCAGTGCTATTGGCTTTGCCCATGAAATTCTCAGCAAAGCAGGTGTATTTGCCTTCGTCGGCCCGGCTGATGTTTCTTATTATCAAGGTTCCGTCTAAAGTCACGGTCACTCTGCAGCAAGGACAGAAAAGATCCGACCAAGATATTCTGTGGCCACAGGAAGGGGACCCAACCCTCAGAAGGGCACTGAGGAGCCCACGTGGCTCAGGGGGAGGCCCAGCTACCTGCTGCTGTTGCCCAAAATCTCTGTGCCTTTGCTCCACAGCACCGTGGCCTTTGGAGCCGCGCGGGGCTGGCACGGGATGGTGACCTCTCCCCCGCGGGCGGCAGGGATCAGTCGCCTCACGGGGTTCTGCTTGAAGTCGGGAGCCAGTGCTGTGAAGAAAAGGGAGAGCCTGCCTGCACGTCGGAAGAAGCCTGTTTGCCTTCCCAGCTGCCCACGCTCCGCTCCCTTGCCGCCAACAAGGCCTCTCCACCAGTGACTGGAAAGATCAAGAATGAGAGCGGGGCCCTCAACATGAAGGGCTCCCCAAAAGGGTCCAGAAACAAGTCCCACCCGACCCCATCACATCCTGCTCTGCTCTCTCCCCTATTCACTGTGCTCCAGTCACGGAGAGTTCCTTTTTTTTTTTTTTTTCTTCTTTTTTTATATAATACATTTTTTATTATTATTTCAGCTCATACAAACTTAATAGGTACACCAGTTCCCTCCCTCCCCCCTCCTCCCCCAGAACCCCCTGCTCCCCCTCCTCTCACCCCTCCCGCCCCATCCCCCCGTGCCTCCCGCCCCGATTCCCAGAGTCCTTTCTTGTGCATGCCTGACTCACGAAGAGTTCTTTTTAAAAAAAATATATGTTTAAAATATTTTATTTATTTATTTGTGTGTGTGTGTGTGTGTGTGTGTGTGTGTGTGTGTATCAGAGGGCACTATGTGTCCCTGTGGAGACCCAAGGGTGACTTTGGGAATCACCCTGGATTGTTTCACCTCCTTCTTGCTCAGCTCTGGGATTTCCCAGGCTCTGCCCACCAGGCCCAGAAGCGCAGCCTGCTGCCTGGCGTTTTTTATGTGGGACCTGGGATCTGAACTCAAGACCTTCTATTTGCAAGGCAGAGGCTTAACCCCTGAGCCATCTCTCCAGCCTGGATCATTCTTTTTTATCCTCTGAAGTTGCCGAGGTTTTCTTGCCCCAGGACCTTTGTGCTCACTATAAACGGTACCTGAAAACTCTCCAGATCTTCACTTGGCTGGATCCTTTGTTCCCAGATGTGGCTTCCTCAGAGCTGTCTGCCCTGACTACCCACCAAACTGCCTCTCCTCTGTACCACTGCTCTTGTGAACTTATTATGCCCTGTTTTTATAGCATTCTGAAATATCTTATTTTGTGTCTATTTGTTCTTCTCCCTCTGCTGGATTATAAGTACTTAAGGACAGAGAATCAATCTTTCTAGTTCATTCCATAGGTATCGAGTAGGTACTGGTTGATCAAGAACTGAGTCTTGGCTAAGCCTTACTGCAACCTACGGGTCGTTGTGCCCATTTTACAGAGGAGGAAACAGAGGATCAGCAAGCTCAAGTGACACAAAGTCATTGGCACTAACTGGGTTTCTGTCTCTGAGGGGAGCCTATCCTTTCTCATCTCATTGCCCCCAGAGCTGCAGGGCGGGGGCAGGGGACCGACACACTTGTGTTCCACAGATCAGGACACCAAGGCACAGAAGTCGGGTGACTTGCCACAGAAGGGAAGGAGGAGGATTAAACACAGGTCTGATCAATTTGGTCCCGTGTCTTTGTCTCCTTGTCACCGTGGCAGGCGTTGCTTTGTCCAACCATGTCCTCTGGGAACACTAGCGTCTTAGCGCAGTGCCGCTGGGAAACCAAAGAAAACTCGTGCGTGCCTGCCTCTGTGTATGTGTTGTGTGCACGTGTGGGGTCATGTGTGTTCAGAGAAGTGGAAACTCAGAACTGGCCAGCCCCCACCTACATGTCCACAGGGCCGTCCCCTGCCTCCTGAGCCCCTTACCTTGCACAGCCAACTCAGCACTGGCATAGATGGTGCCATGCTTATTCTCTGCCACACACTGGTACATGCCAGAGTCCTCCAGGTCCAGCTTGGAGAAGCGCAGGTCACCTGCCAACACCTCCACCCGGTTCTGTGCAGAAGAGCCCCGCCCAGGCAGGGACTCGAGATCAGGACCCCTAGCAGATAGGGTGGGGCCAGTGGGGTGCACAGACTCTAGGCCAACGTCTTATCAGATGGGGCTCATGAATGCAGGTCTACCTCTGGCTGCCTGGAATCTCAGTCTTCCCTGAAGCCAGATCTGTTTAGTGGCTGAGTCCCAGGTTTCTGGGATTCTATTCAGTTGACCTACCTGTGACCGTGTGACTCTAGAATAAAAAGAAGCACCGAAACACCCCAGAACCTCCCTCACCCCACTGGCCCAGAAAGATGAAAGGGCCAGGCAGGCACATGAAGATGGTAGTGTGGGAGGAAGCTGAGATTACTTACTTGGGAGGCCAAAGGTTCCCCATTCCGCAGCCAGCGCACCATGGGTCGGGGCTTGCCGGCCGCTGCACAGCCCCAGCGTAAGTTGGAGCCGATGTCAGCCTCTGTGTCTGAAATCACCTTGAGCCACTCTGGCTGTGCTATGGGATAAGAGAGAAAAATCTTAATTAAATGGGGTGAAATTTTAAGACTGCAGTACTACCAATTGCCAGTAGAGGGTGCTATTACCATTCTGGGACAAAGGGAGGGGCGGGATGGGAAGACAGCTGTCACTCTGATTGTATCATTCAGTGGCTGTTTAAGCAACTTAAATCACTCTAAAGTCCTATGTTCTTTCTAGGTGCCCATATGAGCTCTAAGATGAGGTCTCTCTGCTCCCATATTAATGTAGTCCTGCAATGCCCAGGGGACTCGAGTAAGGAACCTCCCAGTTCTTGACTTTGGGCCACTTCTCCAGGGACATGGGTGAGACATGGGGAGAAGGTGTCACCAACTCTGTACCCTGCACGATGATGCGGCCCTGGACGGTGTCTCGGCCCTTGGAATTCTCCGCCTCACATTCATAGGTGCCTTCGTCCTCAAAGCTTATGCTGGGGATTTGGAGGGTGGGCTCTTCTGTGGCCCACTGAGGGGACAAGGAACCGTCCACTTTGCGCCACTTGATCCTGGGCACAGGGCTGGCAGAGTAGAGAGAGTGAAGAGCTGAGCTGGGCACACTCTTTCATGTCCACAGCTCCTATGCCCAGACTTCCAGGTACCGGACAGGAAGATGGAGAAGCCTTGGCTGGGAGCGATGGCAGAGGGTGTTGAAAGCACACTCGCAAGCTCTGCTCCCATCTACGCTTGCAGCATGAGCAGGGAGGAGACGAGAAGCTGGCGTCTCCTCACCTCTATCTCAACCACAGCTGCGAGGCCAGTGCAGTTGATTTTCTTTGTGTGCTGCACCGTGAAGCAGCTGCCTTTTGACCACACTGGCCAACAGTGGCCCACGACTTGGGTCATCATTACTTTTCTCCTGTCACTCCACTTTCCCAAGTTACTTTAGTTATTAGCAATCTGTGCACTAGAATGGACTGGGGCAACCAATGAGCCATGTGTTTCTCCTGTGTGTCTTCTGGTGGCCCAATTACTCCCCCAAATGGCAGCAGCCTAGAACCCTGGTCTCGTGAATCTTTTCTCTGGGAGAACGAAAAAGAGAAAGTTTTTCTGTTGTGATTTGTAAAGCCTATCTTAACATTCACGGAACATGCGCTAAATGCCAGGTGCTGTAATAACTCTACAGCGCAGGCACCATTATCATGGCTATCACCAGTCAGGAAGCCCAGGCCCAGTGATGTGAGTAAGTTTGCCAGGGTCTCCCAGTCAGCGAGTAATGATGGAACTGGGCTTTGGACTGGGCGGGTAGAGTCGCTGTCAGGACCACGTGACCCACTACATGTGCAATGTCTTACGGGTAGAGTTGGTTCGCAACGATCATGGCTGCTGTGTGTCTGGCACTATGTTAGACTGTTAACTTTGCCTTCTCGTTGTGGGGTGCCCCCTGGCCCTGAATGGCTCTGGAAGCTTGAATCTGGTCCCTCCTGTACTACTTACTTCCCAAAGGCAAAGCACTCCAGGGTGACTTGCTGCCCCACCAATGCATAGGTCTCTGGGGGAAACCGGGCCTTGATGCTGGGTGCGAAGAGCCGGGGATCTGGGGGAAGAGATTGTGAGGGTCACATGCCAAGAACTCCAGGAAGGTGTGATGTGCTCAGGGTCTTGGTGGTATGGACTCAAGAATCCCTTATTTTGCACTGGGGTTTGGGGCGAGGGTCTGAAACTTGGAAGTGGGGAAAACCCAGGGTCTGGCCCTAGGTCCCATGCCCTGCAGGCTTCTCTTCTTGGTCTCCAAGGGAAAAATCCCGTTTTCCCGCTGCCCGCGGAGTCTTTCAGTTCCTCCTCCCCTCCATCACATCCCGCAGTCCCCGACCTTCAGCAGCCAGGTTGAGCTGCGCGAACTTGCTGAAGACGCTCTTGGTGGAGAAGTCCATGTGGCTGGTGGCCAGGCAGGAGTAATTGCCCAGGTCCGAGGCATTGGTCCTGGCAATGTACAGGTTCCCTGTGGTCTGGGACACGAAGTGACGCCCATCCGTTGGGATGAAGTTGGGGAACTCGTTGAGGAGCCAGCGGTAGGACAAACCTAGGATGTGGGGAGTTGGAAGAAACTGGGGGGTGCTAGGCTCACAGGCAATCTGGGAGGGACCCCTAACATACCAATGGAATGTTGCTACACTGCTTTCTCATGAGACCCTGCAGCTCTAACTGGGACTGAGGGGACATCTAGAGGGTAAGAGTCAGTATTGTTCTCAGGGATGCTAACTGCTAGGAGCACATCCTTAGGTACAGCTAGGGAATGGTGATATATAAGAGTCTTTAAACAATGCAAAGTCATTTAAAATTGGGACTTACCACTTCCTATTCCATCCCTCCTCTTCTACACATCCAGGAGCCCTTTTCCATGCACACATACCTCTGTCCATCCCTGGTCCAGGGTCCTCACTCACCTGGGTAGTGGGCAGGTGGGTTACAGGGCAGCATCACCCCCCAGCCTTCATGCGTTTTCACTGGGTCTCGCTCCTCCTTGGAGAATTCCTGAAGAACTGGAGTTGGAGACAAGAGCTCAGGCACCATTTTTGAGCCTGGGCTTCCCTACCTTATTCTCCACGAGGAAGACACCATTCATTAGCGTGTCACCCGTGCAGAAAGCCTGGCTTCAGGCTGGCTGCCACCTGTCCTTCCTGGGCAACTTTCCCCAACCCCATCCCCCCGCCCCCGGTGTCTCGGCTCCCATGGATCTCACAGCCGAAGCGGAGGACAGCCTCCCTGCTGACAACAGTGCCCACTGGGTTTGAGGCCAGACACTGATAGACACCAGCGTCCTGGGCCTTGGTGGGACTCAGGATGACCAGGTTGCCCCCCATCAGCTGGTGACGGGAGCCGGGTTCCAGCTTCATCTCGGTGCCGTTCATCTTCCACCTGCAGCAGGGAACCAGGGTGGGGAGACTTCAGGGGTCTGACTGGGTAGGACTGGTGTGAGGGGAGCCTGTATGGCTGCCCAGGGCCTCTCAGCACCCGCTTCTAGGGTCTCACCTATAGGTAGCTGGCGGGCTGGCCCGGGCACGGCATGCCAGCGTCACCTGCTCTTCTGTGGACTCTTCAGGGAATAGCAAGCCGATGGGTTGGTCTTCAAAGACAGGCCCAAAGATAGCTGGAGATCCCCAAGCAGAACTCCACCCTGCAGATGGGATTAGCTCAGAGGCCTTTGGGCCTGATACGGCTGGGCATGCCCCGCAGAACTTCATGCATATCTCATTTTCTGCACTGATCACATATAGCCACAGGCTGCTTATGGCTACTGAGAACTTGCAATGTCTTCAGCTGAGGAACTCAAATCTAATTTAATTATTTTAACGGCACATTGCATTGAGCCGTTAGGATAGTCAGTCGCTGACTACACTTACATATTAAACACCCGCCATACACCTAGTAGCAGGATCTGACAATTGGTCAGACATGCAGGTCCCTCCTTGAGGGATCCTGCAGTCCAGGGAAGGAGACAGAAAGTCGGCAGTGCAAGGCAGCCCTGTCACAGACTAGGTTAGTCACAGGATGTGAAGACCCTCCAATGGAAGCAGTTGCTGTAATCCCCGGGGGACTCTTGGGATGTCTCAGAGAAGAACTGTTCTGCAGGTGTGATATATAAGAAGTCACCAGCCAGAAACAGGGACAAAGGATGCTGCTCTTGCGAGTTTCACGACCTTCTTGGGCAGTGTGGCCTTCTGAAACTTGCTCACATTGGGAGCTAGGCTGAGCTTCCAACTAGCTGTGTACCTTTGGGCAAGATCACCTGAACACCAGTGTCTTCGCCCGTGTAAAGGAAAAAGTAGGAATTTACATCCCAGGTCTTCATCGGGATCTAGCTGGGAGAACTCTGAGAGGGGCCGACGTATGGAGCAAGCTCAGTGACTGCCTGGGGTCAGGCGGGGAGCAGGATATAGGGGGAGAAGGAAGGCTGGAGGTGGGTGTGTGGCGAGCAGGGGGGTGGGTGGCACCTTTACAGGCTGCAACACGACTCAGGAAAGAGGGACAAATGACAGGAGATCAGTCTGCTGCCAGGCAGGTCTAATCATTGATGTGCTTAAGTCGCTCAGCAAATGGCCTTCTACACATTCAGAGCAAGTGCTTTTATGGCCCTTTCCTGGGCTCCATCACTGCTCACGTGCCGCTGCCCCGTGTGGGGCTGACAGTGCTTCCCAGGTCCTTCCTAATACGGTGCAGGTGCTGCGTCTGCGGATCAGGTGGGAGCCAGGCTCCCTAATTGGCTCCTACCTCTCATGCAGCCGATCTCAGGCCCCCTTGGTGAGTCACTGGGGGAGGGGGCTCCATTAACCAATTAGTGCCTCCATTCCCTGCTGCCAGCTCTGTTCCAAGGGTGGTCCCTTTGCTGCAGCTGAGGCCCAGCGTGGGCCTCCTGGGAACGGGGGCAGCTGTGAAGCAGTTCTCCGAATGATATAGGAGACAGGACTCCTAGAAATGGCCCAGGTCAGGCTTCCCTTTCGCCCCTCCCCACCACTCATCACCTGTCATTGTCCCTTGCTGCTGCCCCAGGCCTCCGAGGCGGTAATCTGGCAGCAACTTCATCATCTCCCTTAGAAAGCCCAGCTTAATCCTGAGTTAATGATGACTGTGGAGGGTAGGGACCATGCCCCAGCTGGGACCACTAGGAGAGGGGAGGGAAGGGAAGAAAGGGAGACCGCTGAATAGCAGGGCTGCTGGGAACTGCCTTGCACGAGGAGCTTCCAGGAACTCAGTGGTGGGGGCAGCAGAGAGGATCTAGGGCGCACAGCTTTAAGAGGGTTTTTCTTCTTTTAGAATTTCTCCTTCACATGCAGATATCCACATGTCTACATCTTCATGTCTCAGCTACATGCATTAGGTGCTCTCATTTCACACACATGTTCATATGCACGTGCTTCTCTAAACCACTCCCATGGCCAGATATATAATCTCTATGCATATCTGTCTGGTGCAAGATCAGCTAGATGGTCCTGCATACTCATTTACATATGCATGCATTCATAAGCAGGCCTACTGATTGATGATAACAGAGTAATGATAAGAATAGGTGCTATCGATCACATGCATAGAGTTATCAGGCACTGTATCCCAGTTTCTTTCTCACAATCCCCTTAAAGAGATAGGTGGCAGTCTTTCTTATCTACCCAATGTGCACACTGAGACTTAGGAAACTTTGATATTAAGAATGAGCAGGTCTGTCCTTGCCCAGCTTTGCCCTGTGAACAGCACTTTTAGCTATAGTGGCCACAATCTTTGACTTCAGATTTCGGAATTGTCTGGAGCCTGCTTCACACAAGGCCCAGAATCAGAAGCACTTGGCTCGAAGCCCAGAAGTCCAGTGTAAAAAATACTTTACAAGGGGCTTGGGACTGAGGGTATTCAGATACACATGTACCCCAATTTGGTACCCTAAAGTCATGTTTCACCACACATCTATCCTGCAGCATCATGTTCAAAAACATCCTCGCACAGCCCACATGTCCTTCCATAACTATATGTACAACCCATATGTCTACTGGCCTGTGAATGTACACACACACACACACACACACACACACTCCTGAGTAAAAGTAGTCCTTCCTGCTATCCTTGTCCCCTGCCCCACATGACCTCTCAATCTCTCTGGTTCCCTGACCCAGCAGAAGAATCAGAAACCTTGCAGAGGGAGGAAGGTGAGGAGATGAGATGATGAGATGAGATGAGATGAGATGAGATGAGATGAGATGAGATGGAGAGATACCTATGGCCTCTCCTTGCCCCTGGACTCAAGGAATCCAAAACTGTCCCTGAGAGCAGGTTAGCAAACCAAGCCAAGGTTTCAACAAGGATGTGGGATAGGGCCGGGTTTGGGTGGTGACAGGCAGCACTGCCGGGAGGTGGCAGTCCAGGTCGGGTCTCTCCGGGTTGGAGGATCTTGGGGGCTGTCCACCACCCTTTACCTTAGCTGGTGGGGATCCAGGAAGGAGCTGTCCCAAGGGAGGGGCTGCTGAGGAGTACCCCTGGCCTGCTCTATATCAGGACTTGCCGGTCTGGTGCTCCTCTGCACAGGTGGACCCTGGGACAGAGAGAGGCCGCTCTGTAAGCCCCTTAGAATGGAGCAGAGTGGCAAGGATCTTGTGGGAAGTTTTAAATATGCAACTAGCGACAAGGACCTGAAGGGCGCTGCTGAGCCTTGAAAGGCTATGCTGAGAGAGTATCTGAGTTCCAGGATCCTGGGGCAGATGCTCCTTCTCCCTGGAGCTCTCTGGGGACAAGAAACCCTGTGGACCCCTGATTTCCTCTTTCCTGCTTCTTCTGGCTTCCTCTTACCTCCAACCTGAGTGCCATGCACACAAAAACCTCTGCCAGCTCCCAGCTCTTTCCAGTCTAGTCACTTTCTACTCTCCACCCCTTGTCTCCCAGGATGCCACAAGAAAACCTCCCAGTGCTCTTTGGGACGGCTGCTGTCCCCTTGGTCAGGACCGTAAAGCTTTCTCTAGAACTTTTTGGCTGTGGTAGAAGTCTCCTGTTATCTGTGTATCCAAGCGGCACCAGACATTGTTTTCACTTCAATTGCACATTAACCGAGCAGGTGCACGTTTCCAGTACCTACCAACCTGCACAGCGCATGCTGGAGGCTGCGATTCAGCGGATAGCATGGAGACCTGCTTGTGCCACAATCATGCTGTGTGACACAGGAAAAGTCAGTGAGCCTCTCTGGGCCATTCTTCTTTCACCTACAATGTGACAAAGACTCATTTCTTCTTCCTCAATCTCAAAGGCAAAGTAAGATCCACAAATGGGACAATTTTCACAAGAAAATAGTCTCAGCTGTGCAGAGGTAGTCATTTGTGATAATTTGTGAAATTATCACCTAAACGGTAGTAATGTTTTAACCATGCAAGCGAGCATTCTTACCTACAGAGGAGACCAGGGCCACAGTGGCCAGTAGCGGCAGTCCAAATGGCTTCTTTTTTGTGGGTGTCCCCATGGTGGGTGTCCCAGGAGACGCAAGGGCTCAGGTAAACGACAACCCAGGTCCAGGAGAATTGACTGGCACCTAGGGAGGCAGAGGATAAGGTTCTAAGTCACGGTGCCTCTGCCAGCTGCAAGCACATCTGGTTGGAAACTCACCTTCCTCCCTGAGCTGCCTTCACTCATTCTCCCCAGGTCTCAGGGGAAGGGGCTTGGCTTATTACCAAGTTCTTTCAGGGCTGAGTGCCTCCTGCGTCCCCTCTGGGAGTCTGGCTTTGTCCCATGCCTCTCTCTCCAGCCATTGGGTGCTGCTCAAAGAGTGACTGTAGTACTAATTGCCTGACTGCCGGCTTGGGGTCCACCCCTCCACACAGGGGGGATCCGGAAGAGAGCGGACCCAGCATCTGGGTGGTGGCGAGAGACATCTTCCTCTGGCGGTTTGGGGTCAGGGCAATTCTTCTGCTCTCCCTCCCCCATTGCTGTCTGAGGAGGGCAATAAGCCCCTCTGGGGGCGGGGGACTCTTCGAGCAGCTGTTTTTCTTGCAGTTAGAGAGGCTTCACAGTTTATCCCCACCTAGCGCCAGAGTGCTCAGATAAGGCACATAGAAACTTTGCACGGGGTCGTGACCTTGGACCCATGAGCTACTCTTCCGATGGGTGAGTGGCCCCTGGTCTTCAGTGCTGCAGCCCCAGAGGAACCTCCCTCTTATGCTGTGTCAGCAGTGACCTTGTAAACGTAGCCTGGGCCACCCCAAAGAGTAGTGGCCTGACGGATGGGAGGCTGGAGAGGAGCAGAACCACTCTGTCTCTAGTCTCTGTCTCTCTCGCTCCCCAAGAGGACTTGCACGTTCTGGGGACAGGAACTCTCAGTGGCTGCCTTCTGGGAGGTGTTGGGGCGAGTCTGGTCACTGGAGCCTACAGCTTCCTCACAGAGTGACCGACCCCAGGGCCAAGGTGCGTGGATATAGATTCTGCTAGTCTGTCCTGCCAACGGGAGTCTGAGGGCAGGCGGAGGCCGGTGGGTTTTCCCTGCCAAGCCCTTCGGTCTGCATCCGTGTCCCCATGAGATTGCTGTCTCTCAGGTCCTGCAGCTCTGGCGCTCTCAGAGGAAGCAGGGTTGGGAGCCTGTCCCGTGACAGGGAAGGAAGGTTGTGAAGGGCGAATGTAAGCTACACTTCCCACTCGACTTCCGTGGAAGAGCTCCCAGTCCTCCTCCACATGCGTCTCTACTGTGTTCCCTGCCTCCATGGCTGGTTTCTGAGGACGGCAGGAGGGAAGGAAAGACATGCCTAGGCATGACAGGGAGGCTACGGCAGCACTCTGGGAGCCTGAGGTGGAGGTGGGGAGCAGAGGGCACACTCTGCTTACCTGGTTCCGGCTCTCACCTCCTCATGTCAGGAAGGAAGCCCAGACACTACCCCAACTTCCTGCTCTCCTATTCTTACTACTATCAGAGCTATGCTTGAGTCCACACATTCGACACCTCAAGCATCCCCTCGGCACACCCCCCTCCCACATACGTGCCTTCATTCCCCTGTAGCACCCTCCCTAGGTAAGGTGTCCTCACACCACAGGGCTGTCACACCTCACGCCTAGAAGCACCCAAGATGCCCCGGTCTACACTTAGAATTCTGCTCTGCTCTCGACAACACCCTTGGTCATCAAATAGCTATCTGTTTCCACTGGAAAGGTATCAAAGAGACACAGCTTGCCCACTGTGGCCAGCAAAGTGCCTGGACCATAACAGATGTCGCCAGTATGTCAAATCTAACTGATTGAGAATCACTGTGGGGGCTGGTGGACATGTGTGCATATGTGCACATATATGTGATGTATCCACAATGGAGCTCACTAGATATCTGACCAGGCTGACCAGTGCTCTGTAGGACAAACTCAGAGCAAATGCATATCTGTACACACACACACACACACACACACACACACACACACACACGCATGCACACACACACGCACACGCGCGCACATGCACACACTGAGGTTTCCAGGTCAGCAGAGCAATGTCACAATGTGACATTGAGAAATGTCACAAGTATATCCATGTATGACATATATTCATATATTCTGCATGAGGAGGATTCCAACTGGCTCAACTGGAATTAGGAATCTGATGGACAGAACCGGGTAATACGACCTCATCTCTTTACAGCTCTGTAGGCTTCCATGAATTATTTCCCCCAGCAGAGCCTCAGTTTTCTCATCAGCAAGTGGAAATCTATGGGCATTGCAAAGTGACTTTCAGTGACAGTGAGGTACCATGTGTCCTGTGGGGGTTGTCAAGCAGCTGTGAAAGCCCGGGGCATTTGGACCTGCCATGGAGCTACTGTGGGGTGAAAGGGAAGAGGAAGAGGTTGGGTCCAGACCCCTCCACACTCCATTGTCTGTATTTCACCTAAGAAGTTTCCTTGTGAGGGGAGTTTAACACCCCCCCCCATCTTAGAACTGATGAGTCATGAACTGGTGTCTGGCACAGAGAAGGGACTTGATCAGCATTTGTCCTGCCCTTTGTCAGCCTTCCAGCACTGGGGACAAGGGTCTGACTTGGGAGTATCATGGACTGCATGCACTTACCCTGATGTGGTAGAGCAAGACAGACAGATGTCACAGTGGTCACCTCAACCCTGCAGTGGTCAAATATATATAGCCTTTCTGGTGATAGGGTAAACTTTGGCTAGTCTGAACCTACTGCTTAGCCTCAGCTTCAGCTTAATGCAGGCTTTTATCAGCCACTTCCTCCTGCTCAAGGGCCCTGGGTATCTCTAGACACTGAGATCAGTGTCTTAGAGCAGATATGCATGGGATCCAACAGGATATGAGGCTTCCCTTGGGGAGCACTGGACACCAGTCAGTCTGATCAAATTTTGAGCTCCATTGTGCTAGGTGAATGAACACACACACACACACACACACACACACACACACACACACACACGCACATGCACACACAAGTCTAGGTTAAAGGTTGGAGCTTCTCGCCTTCCTGAAAGTGAAGCATCCAACACCCAGTCATGCCTTGTATTCATTTCCATTACTCTGTTTGGATGTTCATTATTCTGTCATGAGATAGAATTTCTCTACCTTGAACCCACAAGGCTCCTACAATCAGCTTCCCAAATGCTTGGAATTCAAGAGTGCACCCCCACACCCAGCCCCAGTACAGTGCTCACTGACCACGTGTCAGACATTGTGCCTGGGCATGGGGAGACAACAATGGACACTGTCTTTATGGTGTTCCCTGGCCAGCTGGTAGCAGCCATGAGATATGCTTTCCAAGTCCATAGACCAGTCATCTCCCTACACCATCTGCCCTATGACATGTTCTAGAATGATCGGGAAAAAGGGAGGGTTTTCATCAGCAGTGAGGCCTTAGTGGAGCTATGCCAGGCCCAGATCAGACCCTGCCAGGGCTGAGCCAATCAAGCCTTGCCCAGGCCAGCTGCCCTGGTGCAGGGGCATAGGCTGGCACAGGTTGGCACCATCAAAGGCTGGTCCTGTAGAGCATCAACTCATGGAAGAATAGGCCACTGGGGAGTAAGGGGAGCTGAGAGGGGATGACTGAACTGCCTAGCCTAGGAGACAAAGGACCTGGAGGACAGCAGACGTGAGCTAGACCCCAGCACATGACAGGGGTTCCTGGACTAAGAATTTCCACGTGGAATTGGCTAAACAATAAAAAGCGTGTGGCTCAGCAGGGATGCTGTTGCTTTTCCCCCTCCAGATGCCCCGCTCTGGTCTGAAACTGTCTCCCCTTTCTCAATCATTCGATCGGAGCATTAAAGGATATGGTACCACTTGAGGCATCTTGGGAAATCTGAAACCTAGCAGAAGACAAAGATCTGTTGTCAGCCTTTTAGCCTGGGAGCCCCCTTGAATCCTTACCTCAGCCTCTATAGCATATCATGGACCCAGGGGCCATAGGATGGGATGCGAGTCAATAAGACTTAGTGTACTGTCGCCTGCATAACCTGAGTCTTCAGTACTGATCTCTGTAAGCCTCAGTTTCTCTTCTGCTAAATGGGGGCAGGAAGGGTAGGAGCTATCTAAGGGGATAACAGTGAGGGCAGAATCATACCTGGGCCACTACAAGCGCTTGGGTAACATTGCATCTTACAACTGAGACACCTCCCCGTGTCTACACACTGTGCCTTATGAGTCAGGCTTGCTGACAGTCATGTATTAGGACAAGAACACATCACCTGCTCCTGGGCAAGGCCTGTTACAGGTGCCATAGACCTAGGAAAGCCCCGGCAGCCACCCTTGCTAGGATGCTCAGCGTGCCAGATCAGGCAGCACTGGGCAGACAGACAGCCAGAGTTAAGAGGCATTTAGGGTACAGGTGGAGGGGGTACGGGCCCTCGGCCCCTCATCACGCTCCCGCCCGCAGCCCCTGATTTTCTCAGCTGCTGGCCTCTGTGTGCAGCTGGTTCCCGAGACCGCTGAGCTGGTGCTGATAAGCCCTCTGGGGAGACTGTGATTCCTGGGCTTACGAGTCTGTCTGAGCTTTCGTCGTGGCAGAGGGGTGTGCAGCCCTTGATCTGTAGTCTATGGTGGAGAGACCCTTCAAAGTAAGGAGTGGACAGAAGGGGAGAGATGTTTTCCTATAAGGGAGCATAGAAGGAACTAGCCACCTTAGACCTTCAGTTTTTCCACCTGCCAGACCTGCCCCATGTGTGGTGTGTGGGCAGGGAGAGCCTTGCAAGAAGGCTTGTTCTCCCACTCCCTACACTTTTTTTCCTGGAAGTCCCTGGGATGAAGCTCAGGCCCCACATGTGTCTTTACTGAGTTTCACACTGAGTCCCCTGAAAGACCTCCTTGTGGAATTCCAGGAATATGAACAAGTGTTTCAACTTGTTTCTGAAGAACCAAATCAGAGAGAAAAGACCCTCATGCATTAGCAGAGCAATTTCTGCAGGCCTATCCTTTCTGCTGAGAGAAGATCCCTTCTAATTCCCAGTTTCCTGCAGGCTGATGGAAGGCAGAAGCCTGGGCTGCACAGTCTTGGGGGTTCACCTGCATGGACATCTACAAGAGGAGGTTCGCAGTTAAACAGAGGACAGATGGCTGAGAAGGACATTGAGATGTATTAGGGTCTGAATGTGTATTGGGATGAATAATGCTCAGGTTTGGGATGAGGACATTGTGCACATGAGCGTGCGCGCGCACGCGCGCGCACACACACACACACACACACACACACACCTTTGAAGTTGCATCCTTTTGGTAAACAAAGAAACACAGATTCATTTTGTAACAAATGAACCAAGAGAAATCTTTCCTCCAGGGTGGTAATAACAGCCCCATGATTGCTCCAAGTGAGCAAGAGCCCCTGGGGTTTGTTCTGGATGAGGGACAGAGGTCCACCTGAAGGGTGAGAAATGCCAGCATGCAGGAACGATGGGAAGAATGTCACTGGTTACCACTTGAAAGAGGATGGCTTGAGCCTAGGTCTTCAGGGCACATGTCAGCCCACTGAGATACAGCCCTCAGCCTCTGAGCCTGGCTCTGCAGTTGTCTTTAGAGTCCTGTGACAGGAGGTTGTCTCATGGCTCACGTTATCCCTGCAGTCTACTCTAAACCCCTCCTGCTTTGATGGTATGTTCTTTGCTCTGCTTCATCCCTGGTAAACCACCTCTTCCCTGACCCCCTGGTCCTTTCCTACTAGTCCCTCCAAATGTATAAGTTATCACCCATCCACACTTAGAGATTGGCTTCGAAACACCATTTCTCATCAGCGTTTGATTTTAAAAAGTTTCTGGCAAAGGGATCTCGCATCCTCCAGGCAACCCCCAAAATGCATGGCTTGTGGGATTACAGCAGAGAAGCTAGTTTGGGGACCTAATCCTGAGGGGTCAGCACAGGTCAGCCAAGGCAGCGCTGTGGAGCTCAGGTACCAGAGCCCAGCCAACTTGTGTCTCAACAATGGGCAGTCGGTGGCCCCAGGCAGTTGCATTAGGGGCGGAGTCTGGCAGGAGAGTGGCGTGGAGCAGGTTGTGGGCTGGAGCCTGAGTGCATTATTGCCCAGGAAGGGATGTTAGGGAAGGACTTGGCCTGGTGGGGGATGGGGAAAAGTGGGGGGAAAGCCCAGCCTGTCAGTGGCCACACCTCTCTGGAACATGCTTCTTTCCCCCACACCTCTCACACTTGCGAACACAAGAACAGTGGTTTCCGAAGGAGGCGGTGGATTCTGGTGTCTGATACTATCAACTCAAGAGTCCCCCTCTGTCACACCTCCTGCCTCTTCCTCTTCCTCCCACAGGACAACAGGAAAGACTTTGACCTTGTGGCAGAAGTGCCAAGTAGATCAGCCTGGCTCTCTGGAGTTGGCTGGTGGGCACAGGGAAGAAACTTGGTGCTCCTGCATGAGTTCCAAAACCCCTTCTGCCACAGCCAGGAGATAGGGTACCTGTTCTAACCTCCAGGCCATTTCTCTGCTCTACCCCTGGAGTCCTGGCCACAACTGCCCCCTCTTTCCCCGCAGGTGGCCTATTCTTTGATGACCTTGTAATCTAGCAATGGGATGGGTCTACAAGAGGTAGGTGGCAAGAGAGGTAAGTGATGGAGGCCATTTGACCAGAGGCTTGAGAGAGCAGCTGAAACAGTTCTCCAGACAGACTCAGAAGCTCAGGGCGGACCAAGCTATATGAATGCTTCCTATTCCTACTTCTGAGCAAAGAGAAAGGACGATTAACCTTGTCCGGGCTGGGCAATAATGGCCACTCCCCACTGGTCACACCAGATGCCAAACATCCTGACAACTTTGGCAGCTCTCCTTGGGGACCGAAGACACAGACTCAGCTCCCTCTCCCATGGGGATTAAAAGGGTGCAAGCTGCTGTGCAGCCCAGGGGTGCTGTCTTTCTCCAGGGTTCCACTGCTTCCCATTAACACCCTTGCTCCCTCGAGCTGGCAGCCCGTCTCAGAGAAGGAGACGAGGCTGCAGCTCTAGATACTCCCTGGCCCATTACATAAGCCAATAGGCCTGGCCAGGAGAGGGTTTACCCCTCTCTCTAGAATCCCCCGGAAAGTCAAACTTTGAGCAAATCCTTCCAGTGAGACTGAGGGGGAGGTATCTGAGAAAACAAGGTTGAGATGGGAGGTGGGGAAGAAACAGAATCCCAGTAGGGTGTTTCTAGCCTCACGCTTGGACTATGACTTCCCTCAGTTTCTCCCCTTCTGCGTTCTAGCTCCCAGTCTTTGCTCTAACTTGTGCTCAGCTGTCTTTCACAGCCTCTCTCACTGCCCAGCTGAAGCAAGACTTTGCAAAGAGGTCACCCAGCGGAGGCCACTCCCCAGGTGGCCTCGAATCCTGGGAGCTTGGGCTCAATTCCACCCAGACACGTCCAGAGACAGGTCAGGGTCTGGCTTTACAGAGCGGTCTGAGACTGGCGGGGTCCCAGGACAGGCCCAGGAGTTCTTGCCTTCTCAGACCAGCTCAGATTCCTGGACACTCCTGGGGGGTCAACCTCCTGGGCTAGACCCTGCAGGATGTCACCCACTCCGAACCGGTGGTGGCCACTGTGGGGCTGGGTGAGAAGTCAGGCCGGCCCAGCCTGCTGGGTGTCCCTCTTCCTTGCAAGTTTCCAGGGAGCCATGGACAGCGGCTGGGCACAGAGCCCCGGCTGGAGCAGCAACCAAAACAGCCCCTGGGCCGGAGCAGACAAAAGCCCTTGGCACCTACCTGGAGTGCGGGAAGGGTGGTGGCTGGGACCCTGCGACTGCCGCAGCTCGGATGAGCCCTTCCTGCCGCCAGCGTCGGTGGCTGCTCCGGCTGCGGGCTTCAGTCTCAGGCTGTCCTGGCGTGGCGGTGGCGGCGGAAGGTGAGGGTGTGTGTGTGCGCGCGCGGGAGTGCGTGTGTGTGTGTGTGCGTGTGCTTGTGCTTGTGTGTGTGTGTGTGTGTGTGTGCACGCGCCCGCGCCCGTGCCTGCGTGTGCGCGCGCCCCGATTCACTGCAGCATCTCTGCATCAAGATGCGCTCCTCCCTCTCTGGGCTTCGCTCACTGGCTGGCTCCACTCCTCAGCCAACGCTTGGCCCGAGACGGCTTCCTCTGCCCCCCTCCCACCCCGCCACCCCACCCTCCCGGCTTTGCCTCATTTACTGTCATTTACAGACCAGGGAGCCAGGCAGAGCACCGGCCGGTGCCATCAGCCCCGCCAGTTCCACGCCCAGCTCAGCGCAGCGGAGGGCTGCGCTGAAGGCACAAAGAAAGTGCCTCTTGCTCCTCAAATCCTGAAGGCACATGGACCCCAGATTTCTTGTCTCGCCACACCTCAAATGAAGTCGCATCAAACCTCCATGTTTCTGTGAGGCAGCTGTGATGGAGGAGCCTCATCTATCATCCTTCCGACGATCTCTTTTTCTCGCCCTTCCCAAAAGCAACACGGGCTTTTGGTTAAATGAGTCAAACCTTAAAAGAAATTAGGAGAGAGTGAAAAGTCCCTTGACCCCCACCCTTAACAAATTCAAATCTGCTTCTAGGTTTATTATTTTCATGTGCATAATTCCACAGGTTATTAGTGTTACTTGTGAAAATGTGGTACAAATACACCTTTTTTTTTTTTTTTTTTTTGCAAAATAAACCTTAACTATGTAATGGTCTTGGATACCTTTCTACCCCATATTCAATGATGCAGACCCGGTTTTGGTCAGCACAGTATCATGAGAAGCTTCCAGCTTGGGAGTCTGCCCGGCTAGAGGGTTCTCTGGGCTTTACTCTTGATTGGCTGTGTGTGTTTGGCTAAGTGCCTGCCTGTCTTGGAGCTTCACTGGTACCTAAAGCAGTTAAAGACGGCCCTGCCAGCTCTCAGATTCCGGGAGCTCAACCTGGATAGAAGCGAGGCGTTCCTTTTCTGCCCTGCTCCTGTCATGTGGGGGACGCGGCCAGAGGGACCAGCCATCTGTAGCCCCGTTCAGCCCTGTCAGGCTGTCTCTGTTGTCTCGCCGCCTCCTTGTCTGCCTGCTGTCCAGCTTGCAAAGGCAAGGCTGGCGAGAGGCCCAGATGCTGCAACAGCTGGCAGGGCCAGCCAGCCCCTGAGCTCTGAGTGCCATGCCTGTCAAGCATGAACGTGGCCACGTCTTCCTGAATAACCAGGGTCTGGAGGCCTGGGAAGGAGTGAGAGGTCTTCGAGAAGTGGAGGGGAGGGGACCAAACGCTCCTCAGAGACACAGGCCTCCTCTCCTTCAGTGACCCTCCTGAGCTTTGCACACCTCAGGACCTCACCCCCTTTGTTCTTGGGTAACTTCAAGTGCTGCTGTAGCGAGACAGGCACATCAACCTCCTCCGCGACGCCCTGCCTTTTCTTGCCCTTGCTCAGTCTGTTTGTCTCTTTGGGGCAAGCAGGCTGTCCCCTGGGTTCCAAGGACAGCCATACCCGTGGATACCTCAGAAGTCAGCTTTGCTCTGCCGAGAGGCTCTGTAAGGTCTCTCTGGCAGAAGACAGCAGGAGCAGGTCCTTGCCAAGGCAGAGTGACATGTCTGCTGCCATGGGACTGATGAGCCAGGGGTCTGGAACTACTTGTAAGGATTGCTTTAGACCAAGACAGCTGTCTTCATGACTCTATTGTAAGACAGCTGCTGCCCTCATGTTGGGGACCAAATCCCCGGGGAAAGGCCATTAGTGTCAGCAAATTTGGTCTCAAAGACTCTCTCAGATCTCCATGTAGCCAGCTTGCCACACCCTAGAGGGACCCTGACAAGCACAGTGAAATCAAGAATTTTTACCGAAGTGGGGCAGAGGTTTATAAAGATAGTTCCTGAGTCTGTCTTGCTGGTAACGCTCCTACCATGATCGACTATAATCTGGAATAGTAAAGTGGAACTTTAGTGCTGAGTCAAGTGCTTATCACAGCATTTAAGCTCTGAACTAAGACACATAGTTCTTGAAGAAGCGATATGGCAGTCATCAAAGCTGGAAAAATAGATCAGTTTGGCACCCCATCGTGCTCTGCGCAGCTGTGTGGCCCGGACAAGCCACTCTTGTCCTTGCCCATGAATAAGGATTAGTTTACACACTCACAGAGCCGGTGTGGCATCTAAGCGCATGTGAATGTGCTTTCCCTTGCTCTTTCTGGAATGTAGCCTGTCCACTGCAACATCAGGGCCTCTGCTCACAGTGATGCCCTTCTTGCTCCTCTCCATTGCAGTGAATGGGGTGGCTCTGGGTCTGCCTGCAAGAGAACAGACTCCGCCCCAGTTCCTGCAGCCACTCCTGTCTGGAAAGGGTCTCCTCCTCTTCCCCCCTCCAAATCCTTTTGTTTTAAAGGCAGGATTCCTTCTCCTTTCCCCCTTCCTCCTCTTGTCTTCTTCTTTCTTCTCCTTCTTCTCTTCTCTTCTCCTCCTCCTCCTCCTCATCTTTTTCTTCCTTCTTCTTGTCTTCCTCCCCCTTTTCCTCCTCCTCTTCCTTCGTCCCTAAATAGATTCTCAGGTAGCCTAGTGTCATAGTTAGGCACAGGCGTCAACTTGACGTTGAGGATTTGAGCTCTGGGCACATATGTGAAGAATTAGTAGTTGGGTTAGGCCCAGAGCAAACCTGCAGGAGATTGTCTAGCTGATGGGGAAGGCCCAGCCTACAGTGGGTGGGACTAGACCCTGAACAGGTGAATAAAATACAGAGAGCTGGTTGAGAAAGTTGGCATCTTTCTGTACACTTGGCCAGACATGCTAGTCTGGCAAGTAAGGATTTTCCCTCTCTCAGCTGTCACGTAGAGATGGTGTGGCCAGTTCCCTTGGCCTGGTGTTGGTGTGTGCTCTCCCGTCAAGCTGGACTATGAACTGCAATGGGACTATCAGTAAGAAAATAAATCCCTTGTTCCCTTAAGCTGTTTGATGGTCATTTATAAGCAACCGTGCAGGGGAACTGCAACACCTAGGCTGACCTTGAACCTCCTATGTAGCTGAGGCTAACCTTTAACTTCTGATCCTCCTGCTTCTGCTTCTCTAGTGCTAGGGTCGCAGGTGTGCACCACCATACCTGATTTTATGTGGTACTGGGGACGGAACCCATGGCTTCATGCCTGCTAGACAAGCACTCTATTAACTGAGCCAAACCTCCAGCCTCCAGCCTTCCCTATACTCCATTCTTCATCAGTAAAATGGGACTGATTTTACTCCTATTGAGGATTGCAACATGTGGTCATGTGAGTCAGCGACTTCTAAGTGTGTTTTATGGATTGTCAGGTGCTGCACAAAGCACCCATTGCCATTCTTTTGGCCATAGTCTCTGGAGGGAAGGATTGTTGACTCTGGTCTCTGCTCTCCACTTCAGTGCAGAGCCTGGTGCTTGGCAGAGATCCAGTAAGCATTGCTAATTGAGTGAATGGTAGGCTACAAGCAGGGTGCCCATCCGAGATGGAGGAGAGAGGGGGCAGAGCCAGGTAAAGGCATCAGTGAGATGGAGAAGAATGTCTTTCGGGTCAGGTTGGCTAGATGGAGAGGAGATAAGGGTGGCAGGAGCCAGAACTGGGATTTGCCTGGGGCCAGGAGGAGTCAAGATGACTCCATCAGGGGTCCAGAAGGAAAATCACAGTCTGCCCTGCATTTGCCTTCCTAATTTCTCTTACGGGCCCAGTGGAGGTCTTGTGGCCCAGAGGGGCCTAATTATTCTCTCTACATTTCAACCTAGGGCTCCTGGAATTTCTTTTTCAAGCTTATAATAGACAATGCTAATGTCATTATTAATATTTAATGGTAATGATGCTAATAATGCTTGCATTTATGTGGTCTCTTCACTAGCTCAAAGAACACTGAGTCTCTCTCTCTCTCTCTCTCTCTCCCTCTCTCTCTGCTGAAATAATTTGGCTATTGTAGGCAGTAGAGAGAGATCAAGGCACCAGAGTAACCAGGCCAGGGTTACACAGTGGACGTGAGGCTGGACGGGATCTGCTGCTAGTGCGCACGGCCTGAATTCTCCCCTGCTGTGGGATCTGAGGACAGTATGGATAGGGACATCTTGTAGTCTGATCAAGAAACATGCCCTTCCGGGAGCAGGAGGGAACAGGTTTGAGCATAGTGGTGTCCTGGAAGTGGCCAGGTATCCTCTAAGTGATTTTAAAAAAAATTATCACTATATATTAATTATACATGATGTTTGGTTTCATTTTCATATATGTACATAATGTATTTCGATCCTGTTCACCCCCTCCCCCTCTCTGGTCCCCTCCCACTCTTCCTAATCCTCTCTGCTTCTCAACTTACTCCCATTTCTGCTTTCTTGTCATCTTTGTTTTATGATTCAGTAAATTTCACTAGGGCTGTACACAGTAGAGTGGGCTTCTTACAAGAGGCTATACCACTGAAGACAATGCCTCCCTTCTTCAGTGGGGTCCCATGCACCCACCCCTTCCGTGACGGGGTGTTGACATTCCCAGTCCTTCTGTGACGGCGATCACAGCTGCTGTGAATTCAAGAGCTCATCGACCATCCTGTGTCAGAAGTCAGCCTGTTCCTGCAGGCTTCCTCCTGTTCTTACGATCTCTCCCCTCCTTCTACCATGATGTTCCCCAAGCTGGAGGGGGGCGTGATCTAGATGCTCCATTGATAACAGTCATGCAATAGTCATTTATTTTCAGTAGTTACGAGTCTCTGCAGTCACCATTGACCACTGAAAAAAGAAGCTGATGACATTAGTCCATAGGCATACGCATACTTAGAAGACAAATTAATGGGCATATCATGTCCATTTAGCAAAACATTCACTGTTGCTTCCCCACGATACCATCCCAGTCACAGGATTTTGATTGGGTTTATAGCACCAGATTCAGAAAGCAGTCGGTTACTCCCAGTAAGTCTTGTTACTATTGTACCAGCAGATTTATCTTGTCTGGCCAATTTGGATTGCTGCCCACAGGATCCACAGCTGAGTGTGTGTTGATAACAGTTCTTCCATTCTGCCCACTACCCGTACTCTGTGTAGACTTTCCAGCACTGTAAGGGCTAGTTAGCCGGGAGGAAGCTTCCAGTCCAGGTCCAACTTGATTTCTCTCTGCCCTGTGTCCAAGAGGTAAGACATCTTCAACAGCATCTTCACAACAGTTCTTACCATCTAGCTCTGGAGGCCAACCAGTGGCAGTGGTAATTGCCTGCATTGTTTTGGGACATCGAGGACTTCTCTGACCAACAACTTTAGGGAAGTAACCCACCCCTGGCACTGAGATTTTTCTTGAATAATCTATGGCTTCTGGGAGCAGTGTTACCCACCCACACAATGCACCTGTGTTCAAACTGTGTTACTATTATTATTTTGTGTGTGTAGATGTGGGTGTGTGTATGTAGGGGACATTATGTGTGTCTGGGGAGGCTCAAAGATGACTTCTGGAATCATTCTAGATTGCTCTACCTCACTTAATTCTAGGGCTTCCCAGACTCCACCTTCCAGAGCTGGAGGTGTAGGTCCATACCATTTCCACCTTGCATTTTCATTTAGGATTTGTGATCTGAACTCAAGTGCTTGTGAGGCAAAGACTTAAACCTCTGAGCCATCTCTCTAGCTCTAGTTATGTTCTTCAATATGTAGATATCTAGTTTTCCCAGCATCATTTGTTAAAGAAGTTGTCGTTTCTCTAATGTATGCTTTTGCCATCTTCATAAAAAAAGAAAAAAACAGGTGGTTGTATCTCTGTGAACTTCTATCTGGGTCCTCTATTATATGCTATTGATCTACATGTTCATTTTAGTGTTAGTGACATGCTGTGTTTATTGCTGTAGCTCTATAGTGTAAATTGAAACCAGGTGTGGTGTTACCTCCAGCATTATCTAAATTTTGCTCAGGATTGCTATGGTTATCCATAGTCTTTTATGCATCCACATAAGCTTCAAGACTGCTTTTTTCTATTTCTGTGCATTTGAATTTTGATGAGGATTGAACCTGTAGGCTGATTTTGGTAAGATGGCCACTTTCACAACATTCATCCTTCTGGTCCATGAGCATAGGAGTTGTTTCCATCTTCTAGTCTTCAATTTTCTCCTTCAGTGTTTTAAAGTTTTCATTGTGGAGAGTTTTCACTTCCTTAGTTAGATTTATTCCAATGTACTTATTTCATTTTATTCAATATTCAAAACCATCCAGATTTCAAAAATAAATATTTTTATTTCTCTTTCTCTTTGACATGTTGCGATCAGAGGGCATGTTGAAATCAGAGACGACTTTCAGAAGTCAGTTGTCTGGTAATGTGGCTGTGGGGATTGACCTCAGGTCACCAGGTTTGTGCACAGAAATCTTTATCTGCTGAGTCATCTTGTGGCCACCAAAGTATTTTTCTGATTTCTTTCTCAGTTTGCTTATCACTGTTACATAGGAAGGTACTGCTTTTTCATGTTAATTTTATAATTTGCCACTTTGCTAAAATTTATCAGCTTTAAGAGTTTTTGGGCGGGGTCTTTACGATTGCTAAGTATAGGATCAAATCTGCAAACAAGAATAGCTTGATTTCTTCCTTTCCCAAATATATATGTATTTTATTTTCTTCTCTCATCCATTACTCTTTAAGTGCTGTGCTGAATAGGAACAGAGAGAGTGAGCACCCTAGTTTTGCTTTCTGATCTCAGTGGAAATGCTTCCAGTTTTTCTTCATGTAAACTGACAGTGACTGTAGGTTTGTCATATATAGCCACTATTATATTGAGATATGGTCCCTCCACTTCTAGTTTTTTCAGAGTTTTCATAATGAAGGGATAATGGATTTTGTCAAAGACCTTTCCTTTGTCCATTGAGACGACCATATGCTTCTGTCCTGAATGTATTTATGTGATGCATTGTGTTTATTGGTTTGCATATGTTGAGCTATTCCTGCATCTCTGGAATGAAGTCAATTTGATCATGATGAATGATTTTTTGATTGTTGTCTTTAATGTCCTTGAATTCAGTTTGCAAATATTTATTGAGAATTTTTGCATCTATATTTAGTAGGGATATTGGTCTGCAATTTTCTTTTTTGTTATGTCTTCATCAAGTTTTAGTGTCAGAGTGTGCCCGTTAGATACAATTTGTGTCAGCCTGACAAGTGAGGGTTGAGCCATTAGACACACCTATGAAAAATTATTTAATTAAGGCAAGTCCCGAGCAAGCCCGGGAGAGGTTATCTAACTAATGTGGGAAGACCCAGTCCACAGTGGGTGGGATTATGTCCTGGGCAGGCAGATAAGATGGAGAGAGTTGGCTCAGTATCTTGGCACACCTTGGCAAACAGGCAGACTGCCAAGCATGAAAGTATGTCCCTCTCAGTAATTCCTGTGGATATGTGGGTCCTTCGACTGCTGATGTTGGTGTGAACGCTCCATCCTGGTGAAGTGTCATGAGCACGAGTACACAGCTTGCTCTCCTAAGTTGCTTGTGTCCTGTAGTCAGTAGCATCATGACCAATTGCAATCCAGGGTAGTCGTATTGGCCTTACAAAAGGACTTTCCTTCCTTTTCTATTTTTAGGGAATAATTTGAGTGTGATTGGTGCTAGTTCTTCTTTCAAGAAGAACCCGGTCGATTTCTGTAGTGAACCCATCTATGTCTGGACTTCTTTTTAGTCAGGAGATTTTAAATTACTACTTTAATTGTGTTGATCGTTTTATATTTGTTTAAATTATTTAGCTCATCTTCATTTAATTTTGATAGGTCATATACATCTAGAAAATACATCCATTTGCTTTAGATTTTCCAGTTTAATGGAATGTAAGCTTTAAAAATGTCATTATAGTTTTCTGAAGTTCATTTTCATCTGTTTGTAAAGCCTCCCTTCATCTCTAATTTTATAATTTGCCCTTCCTCCCTCCCTCCCTACCTCTTTCTCTTAGTTTGGCTAAGTGTCTACCAATCTGGTTTAATCTTGTCAAAGAACCAACTCTTCATTTCAATGGTTCCTTGTGGGTTTTTTGTTTCTATGTCATTTATTTCTGCCCTCACTTTAATTATTTCTTCATATCTACTGTTTCTGGGGTTGGTTTTTTCTTATTTATCTAAGGTTCTAAGAAGCACCATTAAGTTATTTATTTGAGACCCTTAATATTTTTAATGTAGGAAATGATAGGTATAAACTTCCTTCCTGGGACAGCTTTCATTGATTCCCATAGGATTGGATATGGTGTAGATTCGTTTTCATCCAATTCTAGGAATTTTTTTATTTCCTGATTTCTTCTGTGACTCATCATTCAATAGTGTGTTGGTTCGTCTTTGTGAATTTGTGAATTTCCTGTAGTTTCTCTTGTTGACTTCTAGCTTCATTCCATTGTGGTCAGATGAAACGCAATAAATGATTTTAATTATCTTTTATTGTATGAGATTTCCTTAATATCCTAATATATTATCTATTTTAGTGAATTTTTCATGGGCTTCAGAGAAGAATATATATTCTGCAGTGTTTGGATGATATGTTTTTTAGATGTCTGGTAAGTACATTTGCTCTATGATGTCATTTAACTGTGATATTTCTCTATTGCTTCTACCTCTTTTCTGCTGTGCTGTGGGATTTCCCATAGCCCACAGCTGCAGCTGTTTCTGCCTGGCATTTTTACATGGGACCTGGGATCAGAACTCAGGACCTTCTGCTTGCGAGGCAGAGAAGGCTTAACCCTGAGCCATCTCTCCAGTTCAGAGGAGGGGAATTTTGAAGGCAGAACTTAGGGGCAAAAAAATGAGGAGTAAATATGGGAATTTTGGGTACAAGCAGATTGAAAAGAGAGTTAAAGATAAGCCATCAGATAATGTAGAACAGTCCTGTGTCTCTCAGGCCAAGGCACACAGATACAGCAAATTAGACCAAGCTAAGCAAACTAAGTTCTTTGGGGGAGAGAAAAAGTTAAAAGTAAGGAGAGAGAAAGAAAGAAAGAAAGAAAGAAAGAGAGAAAGAGAGAGAGAAAGAGAGAAAGAGAGAAAGGGAGGGAGGGAGGGAGGGAGGAAGAAAGAGAAAGGGAGGGAGGGAGGGAGGAAGGAAGGAAGGAAGGAAGGAAGGAAGGAAGGAAGGAAGGAAGGAAGGAAGGAAGGAAGGAAGGAAGGAAGGAAGGAAGAGAGAGAGAACATTGTAAGGCCAGAGCAGAGCAAGTTTAAGCTAGTGTGCAGAAATCCCACTGATAAACACAGATGTAGAGGGGGAGAGCTACTAGGTGTATATATAGACATGAAAACTAGTTGTTGCCTTTTGACTGGACTTCCTTGTTCCTTCTCCATTTCCTGGAATGCTGCCTCTCCACTGATAGCTCCTCTGTGATGTCACCCACAATTTTAACTCAAAGACATTTTTCCAGAAGCTTGTTTTTAAGCTGGATGTTAGCACTTGGCACGGCCTGATACAGTTGTTTTGCTATCATGGTTCCTCTGCAAGTGTTTGACTCTGCGGGGAAGGCAGGTGGGCACAAGCTGGAGCTGGCACTGTGCCTGGACTCAAGGACAGGTGTCTTCCGGCTTGTGGCTTGGCAGACTTCTTGGCTGCGATCACTTCCCCTTGGGGCTCTTCATCTGTGAGCTGGTGGAAGATTCTAGGTGCACAGGACCCCAGAGGTGAGGAGACATCATGAGGGAATAGGTCTAACTGAGCAGAGTCTTGGCGAGTATCCGGTGCCCCCTCAAGACCAAGTGTTCTTGATCAAATCTGCCTAGTGTGGCTGATGGAAAGGTATAAACCAGGAACCAGAGGGGAGATGGGAAACTCTGGGATTTGATTAGATTATGCCTCGCTGAGCTTTAGACTTTTGTCCAGAACTCCTGGGCATCTGATGTGTAATCTCTAGGAAATAGTTTCAGTCAGTGGGTGTCAGTCATGATCTCAGAGTTGCTGGGCAGTACTACCATGGACACAAGGACAAAAGCAGCGCAAGGAGGCAATGCAGGATATTTGGGAGCCTGTGGGGTCAGATGAACCTATTTCCAATTGCTTGGGTTTCAAAGTCTCCATTTCCTCACCTGTGAAGTAGAGAAGAGGCAGCATGCATGTGCTAGACAGTAGCGGAGTAGTCAGTAGGAATTTTGGAGTTCTGGTGCACTGGCAGGGGCATCTGGTAATACTACGGTGGCATCCTTACCAGACTGTCCTCAGACACAGCTTCTGTCTTTGCTGACTAGCTTTCCTCTTATTCTACGCATTTCCAAGTCAACCTCTTTAGTCTTTGCATTTGATTCTGTGACATATCGATGCGTTACTTGTGCTTGTCATAGACAAAGTCTCTTTCTGTTGCCACAGTCACAAAACTGAATTGATTCAAAACTTAAACTTCTCCTCATGGTGCCTGGCAGAAGTGGGTGCTCAATAAATGATAGTCGGAAATCCTTAGAAATATTGTAGCTGGGCTGGAGAAATGGCTCAAGGGGTTAAGACTCTGCCTCACAAGCAGAAGGTCTTGAGTTTGGATCCCAGCCCCCACTTAAAAAATGCCTGGCAAAAACGGCTGCAGCCTGCACGTCTGGCACTGATGGGCAGAGCCTGGGAAATCCCAGAGCGAAACAAAAAGCAGGTAGAAACAATCCAGGATGATTGCCCAAGTCACCCTTGGGCTTCCATAGGGACACATTGTTCTCTCTCTCTCTCTCTCTCTTTCTTTTTCACACACACACACACACACACACACACACACACACACACACACACACGCGCGCGCGCGCACACACACAGGCTAAAAAATAAAGTTTAAAAAAAGCAAAAGCAAAAAAAAAAAGACTATTGTAATCATCCATATATGTACGCAAGCATCTATTCTTTTAATAGACAAATGTTAACAAGGTCTGGAGCTATAGTTCAGTGGTACAGTGTTTGTTTAGCATGTGCAAGGTTCTAGGTTCAATCCTTAGCACCTCAAATGTGCCTAGTGCTGTGATACGGAAGAGAATAACACACGGTGTATGTTCTAGAAGTACTCTAGAAGTGTAAAAAAATTAAAGTGTAATCAGGTAACTGCTGTAGCTAAGGGAGGGATCTAAACATACAGGAGGCAGTTAGCATATAAGCTTTGGAAGTTTCCTCAGGGGTCAGAGAAAGGTTCAGCAGGGTGTGCTGAACTGACTCAGGACTGGAAGCAGGGTGACTAGCTCACTAGAGATCACAGACAAAGTGACAAGAATCTGGGCCTCAGATCTTTGCCGGTCAGTGAGAAATCTTCACTTGGGTGCACAGCACTTACTTTCTGGAAAGGGCTGAAGTCTCCACTTTCACTGCTGTGGTACTGAGCAGCTGGAAGACGGTGTATACAGGAGCAACTGACAGGGTCGAGCATAAAGATTCCCTTTCCTGTAGTCTGTGGCTCTGACACCTGGCAGAACCCTGGGCAAGCCTCACATGGGAAATGTTTCTGTTTCTGTATTTCTCGCAGACCCAGGATAGGCACTCATTTGCTTGGCAGAGTGAGCTTGACCCTGAAAATGGGCATGAATATCGAGGACCCCCAGTCATGGCCATGGATGTAGTGAGAGTCATCCCGGGGAGGTGCTTCCCGGGGAACCAAGTAAGTGGGGGGAACTGGATTCAAATTCAGACAGAAAGAGTAGAAGGCCAGGGGTGCTGAGGGGAGGCAGTTGGCACGGAGCCCATTGGCCTTTTGGAAAGTGTGAGGAACAGATGCTGTGGCTGTCAGAAGAGAGGCTCCTGGCACTTTGGGAAATTGCAGAATTAACAAAAGGACGGCTGCTTTCAGGGAACTCAAGCGGGGGCACAGCGTGCACAGCTGGGTTGGTCTCTGGGGAGGCCCTTTCACTGCAGGCAAGAAGCGGGGCTCCTCCTGCCCGGCCTCTGGGCTGCTTGTGGAGGGAAAGGGGGGCAGAGGTGGCTGAGTCATCAGGCTCAGGGGCAGACCAGGGTCAGGTTGGAGCCACAGTCAGGGCCGAGGCTGCTGGTAGCTTGGAGCCTACGAAATAGCAGGTCTGTCTGGAGGTCATCTCATCTATCTTTCTGCCTTTGGATGCAGCCCCAGCAGATGGCATCTTGCCTGGAGGACTCGGGCAGAGGGGCCCTCAGCAGGAACAAGAATTCACCAGCTGCTATTTGCAAAGCCCCCAAAAGCAGCAGCCAGCTCTCTTTGGAAAGTCTGAGGACAAAGAGGCATATTTCTGAGGGTCTGGTGGGGAGTGGGCAGCTATGGCAGACTTATGCAGGATGTCTAGCTGACCCTTAGGAAACAGCACTGTGGCACAGCTGCAGGCACTAGGATGGCATGGGGCAGAGCATGTTGGCTGGGTGCCTCTAAGAGGCAGGAGGATTGTCTCCATGGGCTTAAATCGATTCGAGGAAATAGGAAAAGAGGAAGATGAGAAGCAATTTCTCGTGTGGGTGGTTTTAATGCAATTTGGAGTTAACTTAGACTCAAGGAAAGTACTTTCTAATACTAAGGTTTCAAGTGACAGATACGTGCCTGTGAGAGCTGTGGAACTGCTCTAAGTGTCAGGGACCAGTCTGGTCGCTGGTAGAGGGTTGGTTAGAGTTTCCAATACTGGCGTAGGCTGGCTTTGCCCTTGCTTGTTTGCTTGAGTGATTTGCTCTCTGGAGCTGTATGTAGCAGCTGAAGTACAGGATGGGCAATGGGGGCAGGAGAGTCACGGACATCTGACCTTGTGTAGCCCCTGGGAATTGACCCAGAGAGACAGAGCGAGAGAGCCCAGCAGACTGTCTGTCTACCTAGAAAGTGAACTGGCCATTGGTTATGCCTGTGGCTGGAAGGGGGAGCCAGACCAGGGGGCAAGGAGCACAGACAAATGCAAGGGGTCACATCCCTCATTTGCTGAGTGCCCTTCCTGTCAAGCTTCTCCAGGGACCAGCTGACAGATGCACCCCAAAGGAAGGCAGGGGGCCTCCTCCCGATTGGCTAGCATCATGGTCTCTTCCTTGTCTCCTGCCAGATTTTCCTGAGCCGCCTGCATTGTTAGCTGGAAGCCCCAAGAGACAGACTGTGTGTGTTGGTTTTGTTGGAGGGAGTCTCTGAACCAAGAACCTATTTGGCTAATGAAGTCATAATTACTCCTGGCTCACTAATAGGATGAAAGCCGGGGGCTCAGTTAAAAGCCACTGATAGACCCTTGAGAGTAATCTGATGGTTCTGAAAAGGGGCAGGAGAATCGGAAGTGGAAAGGGGTGGGTCAGTGATAGGAGTTGCAGGGCCCCTACCCTGGGATGGGGTCTGACCTTCTCTGGGATCAACATCAATACACTATGTGTATACAAAGTAGATATGGGGCTCCTGAAAATTACTACAGTGCCCATTTCTGCCCCAAACTCTCCCAAACCTAGCACAGTGTACAGTGGTCTGCTTTTGTAGGAGGTTGGAAAACTGAGGGCAGCTAAAAATCCCCAACTATTTCTGTTTGACTTTGTAACAACCATATTTCAAAGTCTGAATTCTCCTGTCCCCAGAATCCTTTCTGGTGCAGTCTGGTGACCACATAGTGAAATGTGATTCTGTTTCCCCTCAGGGACTTTGGCTGATGGACAGAGCAGGTCATGTCTTCGGGTGGGTCCTATGTCAGACATTCTCTGCAGGGAATCATAACCAGGACATCCTGCAGAGCTCGCTCATCACCTGAGCCCCTGTGTTGGTCAGTGCAGTCGGCCTGAACACCACGGTCCCACAGAGCACTCAGAAGGGAGCCTGGTGCTGTTACAATAGGAGGAATTTGGTGTTATTTTTATGGGTTTGTGGACCTGGCTAGCTTTTTGTTTTTTCTTTCAGTTGCTTGAGGCAGGTTGCCATTATGTACCGCCCATGTTGAACCTGAACTCATATACAGGTCAAGCTGATTGTATTGACTATGGTCTTTGCCAGGTTGTAAGAACAGTTCAAACATGTCAGATGGAAGAAGTGGCCAAGGCCAACAAGAGACTTCTGGCTTGGGAATTAGGTTCCTTATCTCAGTGCAAAACGTTCCAGGGTTAACTCTCTCCAATTCCAACAAATCCAACGTTGTAAAAGTTTGGGAAAGGATCCTGGCTGGTCCTGTCCTGGTTGTATTCACCAGGCGGGCTCAGGTCTCCTGAACATCTAACCTTATCTTCTGACATTCAGGCTGGGTCTGAGCAATCAGGCTGGAGCTGAAAGAATGGGAGGAACAGGTGAAAGATGGACAGTGCTTTTGGACAGATGAGTGTTTGGTCCCAGATCTGGAAAAG
The DNA here is from genome assembly GCA_023101885.1 of Typhlomys cinereus. Taxonomy (NCBI): domain Eukaryota; kingdom Metazoa; phylum Chordata; class Mammalia; order Rodentia; family Platacanthomyidae; genus Typhlomys; species Typhlomys cinereus. Next base: position 3,019,043 of record JALPQD010000179.1, read on the forward strand.
AGACAAGAGCACTTGAGGGACTTCGGGGAAAGTTAATTAACATAAAATAAGCTCTCAGTATTCATCACTGCCCCCACAGGAATTGTTAAATGGGTTTAATTTTAGAAAGACAGGTATAGCTTGCACTCTTCTTCCCATCCGTTCTATTCTAACACTACAGTGACTAAATCACTAGCCAGGTGGTAACGGTCACGCGGACAGCTTGAACACCAAAGGGCCTGGCTGCCCTAGGGCCCACTAGTCCCAACGGTCAGTCAACACAAACTCACGGATTATCCGCTGTGCCTGGTGAGGAGAAAGCTGGGTGCCACAAAGGCACCGGAGGCATGAGCCCTGCCCCTGCCCTCCAGAGGGCTGCAGCCTATCCAGGGTTGAAAGAGGTGACTCGCTACCGTGTCAGTTTGCTAGTGCTGACAATCGAGGACGGGAAGAGCAAGAAGTGGAGACAGATGCGATAGGAGAGAAGTGGGATTTTAGTGCTGAGAAGGGAGCAGAGGATTTTTGAAGGCAGAATGCAGTTGGAGGATCAGTCCAAGGCAGAAAAGAAGACAGTGGAACCACGTGAACACGGCTCTTTGAATTTTCGTATCTTAAGTGATTTTTATCCTGATGTTGCCTCTGAAACAACTATGAGGAGCATCAGTCCTAGAGCTGAAGAAACTCAGGCAAAGCGAAGTTAGGCAACTTGCCTAAAGTCACACAGATAGCGCTTGACCTCTCTGTAGGAGCTCAGCTCTTACTCAGATCTCAAGGTTGGCGTGGAGGAGGACAAGCCCCTATTGCTTCACTGTTCTCATTGCAGAACTACAAGTTGTGTGGTCCCCCCCCCCCCGCCTGTCACCGACGGGTGAAGAGAAGAGTGCTGCAGAGGCACATCGAGAGGTTGGCAGGGGTTGTTGTGGCACAATGACCTTGAACCGTAGGTTCACTTTTACAAGGTGCCCGTTCATATCCTAAGCGTAACGGTGGAAGCAGGATCTGTGGGTCGGGCTCGCCGGCACTTGGCTCTGGCTTGCCATTTGTCTCGTGCACGCTGCCCTGCCGTGTGGAGTCAGTTTGCTCGTGTGTAACAGGCTCAGCTGTCTGCCTCAAGAGGCTGTGTGCAGGTTGAAGGAGAACATTCAGGGCTGGGACATAACTTGGTGGTGCTGTGCCTGCCTAGTATGCAGAGACCCCCACTTTGGTCTCCAACAAAAGGACAGAAAAGAGACTGTTTGCATAAAGTGATGACTGTCCGCATCCTAAGTCCCCTTTCTCCTCCTAAGTGACCTAATGTGACTATTGTGACCCACGAGCCATCTGGTGCTCTTTGCCATCAGTATGGTAAATCTCTGCCAGCTCTGTGGCTGGAGAGAGTGAAAGCCCCTCCTATTCCTGGGGGCTCTGGCTAGGACCTTGGATCTTCATGTGGCCTCCGCTGTGTCCCGTGTCAATCTAGATGTAGATTTTACCCATTTTTCTAGTTAACTTAAAACATTCACTCACTCACAGCGAATTCATGACTGGAGTGGGCATAGCCACCAACATGGAGGACACGAGGGACCATAGCTTTCTTACCGCTTCTTCTCACTGAGTAACACCAGAAAGCTTGTTAAAGCAGAGAGCAGAGTTTCTACTGCAGTAGACCTGGGTGGGACCCAAGAATTTGTATTTTACCCAGTTCCCAGTGATTCTGATATGACCAGGACTCAGGGTTCATACTTGGATAGCACTATTCTAATCCTCCAATGCTCCCCCTAGGTTGTTTGGAAGTCCCCACTTTTTCTATGATTAGCTGCCCCATCCCCCTACCCAGTTGCTATTTGTCAATTCCCTGTGCAATCAACCCTGGATTCTTTACTTCCTAGGAGCCAGCCTTTACAGAGGATAATCGAGGTTTTAATGGAGACTGAAGATCTTTCGTTCAGTGTGAAATCACCATAGCCTTGTAGCCACTACAGCCTATAAGGCACAAGAATGCCTGTTTGGGCTCTGTGTGGTAAGGTGAGTTTCTAATGACCCGAGCCAAGGTGCGGGGGCTATGTGCCAAGTCTGGATTGACACAATGCCACGCTTTTTTGCATTGAGGCCATGGTGAATCAGCAGCAAATGATGGGGGTAGGGATGGTAGTGAGGGTTAGGGCTGGGCTCTTGGGCCACAGCTGTGACTTCAAATTGCCATGAGGCCCGCTGCCTAGTCCTTGCTCCAGCAGGAACTGACATCAAACAAATGGGCCCTGATACATTAAGTAGGGAGGGGGAGGCTGGAATAGCATGTCATACATGGCTGAGCAGTGGGACCAGAATGAATTCCCCAATTGCAGCATTGGGGGCAGCTGGGAAAGAGCTGGTATAGCTTTTGCTCTTAATAAAGATCCAAAGATGACTTTCCCCCTCCCTTTTGGGTCTGTTAATCCAACTCCAAGCTGGAGATTAGCATTTCTAATGGGCTGGGAGGCGCAGCCTTCTGGAGACACAGATGAGGGTTGACATACATATTCAGGGGTCCCTGGGGCTCTGAAGAGGGGCAGGTGCTTTGTCTGGTCTCAGTCAAATGGAGGCTGGCTTTCTTAACAAAATGCTTCCTTTGGCTCTTCACTCTCACGGATGTGCCTGCTTTGCACACAGGCGGGTGGATTCTACACCCTGAAATATCACTGCATATTCAATATTCAGATATCTGATACCCAAAGAGGAGAAAGCAAAACTTGAATCTACTTAGGCACTCCTTTCAAAGATTAATGGTGTCACTTATTTGTTCAATAACATTTACTCAGTTTAACCTTCAGCTAGCACTTTCTATGTGCCAGGCACTGCACTAGCAGCAGAACCGAAAAACAAACAAAATATGAAAGTGTCTTATACTCAGGAGATTCGCAATTTTGTGAAAGAAACGGACAATAAACACCATATACCAAGCCCCGTGATGTATAATGTAAGTGCTGGGGAGGCACATTTAGAGGATCTAAACCCCTGCATGCAATGTGCACTATTAGGAAAGACTCCCTGAGACAGAATTGCTGAGCTGATGAATGAAGATGTGTCAAGGCAGGCTATTCCCGCTATGCCGGAGATTGAAGCAGGAGAATTGCTCGAGCCCAAGAGTTCCAGGCCAGCCTAGACAACATATAAGTTTTTTTTTTTATTCAATTGTACGTGTATGTGTGTGCGCTTGTGGGCGTGCTCGTGTGTGTGTGTGTGTGTGTGTGTGTGTGTGTGTGTGTGTGTGTGTGTGTGTAGAACCACGGGTGAATTCTCGAACCACCATGGACGCCTCCACCTCCTCCTTGTTTACTCTGCCCGGAGGATTCACAGGCTCCGCCCTACCAGGACCAGAAACGCAGGCTGCCCCCACTTCCGGCGTCTATTGTTTGTGGAACAAACAACATGTAGGATGTTTTAGAGACTCAGACGCAAAAATATACGGTGGAAGAGGTGGGGTCTAGGATCCAAACTCAGGACCTTCTGCCTATAGTGGGGTCTAGGATCCAAACTCAGGATCTTCCGTCTGCAAGGCAGAGGCTTAACCCCTGAGCCACCTCTCCAGCCCCAGCCTAGACAACATAATGTGACTGTTGTCTAAAAAAAGAAAAACCCTCAAAACTGGAACCTAGCAGAGTCCACAGACTTCCTTCACAGGCGACGATTCTCAGCTCAAGAGCAGTGAGAAGTTGGCAAAGAGCTGGGGAGTTTGGGAGAAGAAGACTATAAGGTAAAAGGGGAACATTTGGAGGGTTAGAATCAGCGGCAGGGTCTGGGGCTGGGTGCTGCAAGCCCAACTGTGAGCATCAGCTCTAGTGACCAGCCCAGAAGTCGGGGAGGACTGTTTGGAGGGTCACAGGGAGCTTTGAGCCATAATGTGCTTCTTGGGCCGTTGGCCTGAAGTCTGCAGCACCGGGTTGCTTACTTGCTCATCTTTTCTGAGGAGAGTGAGCTTCCTGGAGACTACGGGTCTAGTCTTCTCTGGTGTCATAGACAGGCCCAGAGTCCTCTATGGTCCAGACTTTTGAATTGAGTTGAACTGAATCACCCAGCCTGGGAAGTACAAGACTTCTTCGCAAGTCAGGGTAGCTGGAAATAAGCTAGCACGGCCAGAGTTGAGGGTGGGTTGAGGGTGGGTAAGACCAGAGCACCAAAAGACCAGGAGTTTAGACTTTCTATTATGGTGAGTTAAATATGGAAACAATATTGTCACATTTGTATTTTGAAGCTCACTGACTACAATGTCATGGGGAAGTAGGTAATGTGGGCGATGGGAGGTGGGGAGACAGAACAAGGCATTGCCAATCAGGCCACTAGGAATTGGTCCAAGGTTGAGACTGTGCAAGTGAACACTCGCAACAAATTTCAGAGCTAACCTGTGAAATCGAGTGAAGCTCCAGAGATGTGTGGCATGCCCAGTCAGCCACTCCTCTAAGAAGCAGCAGACCTGGGAATGAAGGTTTTATTTTAATCTGATGATGCTAATACCCTCAAGTCAGGGATCTAGTCTAGTCTAAGAACTTTTGAAGGAAGGATAAGCAAGGGGGGGATTGAAGGGACATTTAGGTCTGAATTTGGGGAAAGTTCTTATGTTTTCCCTTCCTAATGCTACCTGTGAACTATTAGTTACATTTACACACAGCAGAACTGACTCTCAATGCCACATACCAGGCTGAGGGCAGGGAGGGTCTAGGGTCCCCTCAGCGTCTTAAACCTCTTGCCTGGATGCTGTTGTGTGGCCCTCAGGGAGACTCAGCAGAATCACAGGCCAAGGACTACTACTCAACCCACACATCCCAAAGTTCTCTTTGCTTTAAGACCAGCTCCTAAGATTTCTTTGCATGTGTTGCTGATAAATTCATGACAAAAGGGACATTATTCTGATTTGCATTGTCCAATAATCAGGGACCAAGGAACTGGCCACTTCATATCCACAGGATGCTGAGAGAGGGAAAACCTCACTTGCCAGACAGCATGTCTGTTCAAGTATGCTGAAGAATACTGACTTCCGGAACCAGGTCCCTCTGTCTTATTCACCTGCCTAAGGGACAGTCCTGCCCACCATAGGCTGGGTCTTCCCCATCAATTAGATAATCTTCTGCAAGCTTAATTTACCTACTAATTCTTCACGAATGTGTCCAAAGCTCAAGCTTCAATTGTCAGGATAAAATTGTTTGATTCGTAAGCATTTTTATTTGTTTGTTCAGCAACATGAAATGTGTGTTTTGTGCTAGCATGGTGCTTGGCATATGCCAGTATCTCCCATCCAGAGAGAGAGGAATGGTGGGAGATGGGGTGCTATTGCAAATTCCTCTCCTTCTCCCAGCTTCCCCTGAACAGTTTTTTGTGTGTTCATTGTCATATTGACCTAGAGGTGTTTCCGTAACTTTGCATATTCTTAGACACTTTATGTTTAAGACACAAATTGTATAAATGCGTTTTCCAAGTTAAGATTAAAACCTAGAATCAGAGATTGCAGTCTGGTGTCCATGGAAAATTCTTTGAATTACCTTTTTTTTGGTTATTTGAAATAGGCCCTTGCTCTGTAGTTCAGGCTGATTTTGAATGCACGATGTAGTTTATGGCGACCTCAAATGCTAGATCCTTTTGTCTTAGCTTCATAGGTGCTGGGTTTATACACATGTGTCACCATGCCGGGTGTTTGGATTCACTTTTATTATTAAGCCATTGACATCTTCTCTTGCCAAAGAAACAAACAAATCACAAGGCTACTAGGTCCATTTTGAACAACTTTTATTATACGTTTAGTGTTCTCTATACAAAAGAAATCAGTTTTTTACAGTGATTCAAAAAATCTGAATAATTTGGCCTTTTTGTTGCTCATGCAGTCAGTTTATAAGTCCATGTATTAGATAGTCCTCCATGGTCCAGAAGTCCCTGCTGAAGGTCGTGCATGACACCCTCAGATACACATCTGTCGCTGACGAAGTTGGTTAATGCAAAATAATTCACAAGACAGGAAGGACGTGATGTGAGAGGGTTCAAACAAACCTTCCATGGAGAGTTAAATGTTTAACCAAGGGGGGGGGAATCAGATCGACTTCTGGGTATATGGGAAGGGATGGAGACACAAGGGGAAAAGGTCTCCATTGAAAACACCATGTTGGAATGGGGAGGACGTGAGGGGTGGGGCAAGAGTCCTCCAGGATCTGGCGCAGTTGAGAATGGGATGGGATAGATGGCAGCATGTTACAGGCGACCGATGCTCAGCTCAGGAGCAGTGAGAAGTTGGCAAAGAGCTGGGGAGCAGGGCAGAGGAACAACACTGACTGAGGACCTCACATCCGAGAATCAGAAGAACGAGCAAGTCAGGGCACCTGATCTGCATCCATTTTGAAAAAGAAACGGTAGTGCACAATATTCTGGACAGCTTCCAGATAAAGACTTTTGTGTTTATTGCTTCACTGAAGTCTTTACACCTGCTGAACTCCAGCTCAGCAAATCCCAAAGTGGCCAATCGTGCCTGGGTTCTGCTGCCCCTCAGCACCCTATGACCAAAGGCAGAATAGACAGAGACCCCTCCGTGCCCTCGCTTCTGAGGAATACGGTGTGCTGAGGGCTGAAGCAGGAGACACCATCAAGGGCCCCTGTCTAGGTCTCACGGTAACAAACACCAAACAGGTTGTCATTCTATCTACTGACTTGAGGGTGGGTTGGGGAGGGGGGACAACAGACTGTCACATACAGGCTGATCTAGAACTCGTTCACTCAGGGAGGTCCTGGGGGCTAGAAGGGAAGTGTGGGAAGGTGTGACAGGGTAATGGTGAGAAGCAGGACTGATCTCGGGCAGATACAGAGGCAGTTGCGGTGGGATGAAAGAACACTGTTCATGAGTCAGAAGGCCCAGGAGGCCCAAGCTCAAAGCCCGATCGTGCTTCACTTACCAGCAAGTCCTCCCCATGTCCTGACTGTACAATGAGTCATTTCAGTGAGATCAGCTCTGAGAGTCCTTCACACGTGGAGTCCGTCTCTGCCGTAAGCTAGATGTCTTGTACCGGCTCGATCTTGCTTCTCGTGGAACATTCTTTTAATACTAATGTGCTGACAGCAGTAGCGCTGGTTTCACATGGGATGGAGACAGCTTGGTGGGTCTCAGGGCCTCCTGAGAGGGAGTATCACAGCTGTCCTCTGAATGTCCTACAAAGGCTCCTTCTAGGAGGTGGGGCAAAGCAAGGGCTCAACGACCAGCCTCACGGAGCCGGTCCATCTAGTTGGTGGGAGGTCCGTGTCTTCTGACGCTTCACACTTCTTGTGTCATTGGCTTGAGGCTTCTTGTTTTGAACTGGAGACCTCCCATGTGATGCTCCCGCGTGGCCTTTTGCACTCTGTGGGCCTAGCCCAGTGGACCTAGCCGCAGCCATAGGCTTGTGTTGGGAAGAGGACGCTGGGCTGCTGCTTGTTTTGGAGGTTAGTCCATCCCGAGGTGACAGGAATGGGGCTCTGGGCTGGCATTCTGGCAGTTGCCATTTTGCCGCTTAGAAGTGAATCCTGACCCCAGCTCTAGCCCATGGAGGGAGCAAGAAACGTTTTTAGTATGATAGTGAAACCACCTCATAAATAACAAGAAACTTATATGTGGAATTCCTGTTTCCCCATAACAGGCTGTTAGGGAGGGCAGTCTAGCTCGGCCTGGGGCTCCGGGAGGGGTCAGGAAAAACTCAGACTTGTGCGCTCCCTCCCCCTGGGTCTCTCTTCTTTATTCTGCCCACAAGAAACACACAAATACGGACCAAATTGGGTGGCCTCTCCCTCTCCAAGGCTACGCCACCCATCCACCCAGCCCTTAGCAGCCCATCTCACGTGAATCCAAAAGGGACTCACTGTGTGTGATGACGTCACGATCTGGATAGTTCCCTGCAGGAAGCACTGCTCTGGAAAGGGCCAGTCTACTGTATGCATGCACGGGTGGATGTGTGTGTAGTGTGGCGGGAGAGCTTGTCCCTTAGCCACAAACAACCATTGAGCTGTTTTATCTCTCTGCCCAATGCCAACTGCACCCAGGGAAACTAGCAAGGTCTTCTTGGTTCGTGTTGCTCATAGCCTTTGTGGGGTGAGCAAGGTTGGCACCGTCTACTTCTTGTCCACATCACTTCCAGACATTGCTGAGAGTGCCCACCTCTGTGAGGGTAGAGGAAACGGGCAAGGGCGGTCACCTCCAGTCAGCCTGGCTTTCTGTTTGGTATAATAAACTCAGAAACAAAGGAGGGAAAACAAGTGCTGCTGACCACAGCCCAGGCAAGGTGGGAGACACTTGATCCTGACCTGTGGGATCCTCCTTTTCCAAACAGGGATATTAAAAGAGGGTTTGAATGGGGGAGACAGACACCCTTAAAAGGTTCAGAGTGAAGAGGCTCTGGACTGGCTCCTTAACTCCACCCATCTTGACTGCCATGCTCTGTGCAGATTTGTGATCGGATGGACCAAGCTCTTCTTGGAAGCCTCTTCCTTCCAACTTGGCACAATCAGCAGCTTAAAGCGACAGAAGACAGCATGCGTCAAGGTAGTGGTCACCATGTCTCAGCAAACTCAGTTACTCATTTCCAGTAACATCAGTTTCTTGATGGCAGGGACCACATCTGACCTCATTCACATGTTACATCGGGGCTCAAGTCTTGACCCAGACTAGATGTTCAGAGTACTTGATACATGGACAGACAGATGAGTGTGCAGGCAGCCATACCACTCGGGCTGAGGACATAGGTGGAATGGCAGTCTAGTCCACAGAAAGTGAAGTCACTGCCAGATGACTTGCGTTCCCCTAGTTCATCAGGCAACCGGAACACCAGTGGTACTGCCTATTCCTGGCATCACTTTGGGTGGCTGTTGGAGACTCAGCTACCAGGGAGTGCTGGTCAGTACTGCTTTCCTGCTAAATTGGGGTGGCCTCTCCTCTTCCTGGAAGTAGCTGCCTCCTCCATCCTGCAACCTGGAGTTCACTGGTCTGTCTGGACACCTGCCATCTCTGTTTGGGAGTAGTTGATTCTCCAGTCCCAAACCTGCTCCTGTATAGAGAACTGTGATCCTGTGATGTTTGGGGGAGCTGCTAGCACCCACAAAACAAGAGCCTGAGAGAGGGGCTACAGCCGTCTCTTTATACACAGAGGAGATGGCATGGCAGGACTTCAGAATGAGGTACAAACACAACCCTCGGATTCACTTCTCCCTGGGAACCTCAAGACGGATGTAGCCCATCCTAGGCAGTCTGCGGCAGGGATGACATCTCATAGTCTCTCCTACAAGTCTGCTGTCCGTGCGATGTTCACAGGCTGGACGGTGCAGAGTGAATGATGCCCGAGGAACTGGCCACTCTGCTCAAATCCAAAGTGTTTCCTGGAAAGGCTGGTCCTTGCATTCAGCTCACAGGCTTACCTCCCTGACTCTCCTATCAGGGATGGCAGCCCTAGACTGTCGCAATGTCCTGCTGCACCCAAGCAAGTGCCAGAAGAGAGCTGGGGAGGGACCCTAAGCCTTCTCCCAGCCTTCTGCTGCTTACCCTGTCCCCGTTACCGTGAGAGCCAACCCTCGGGCCTCCAGGCAGCAACTTGACTCACTCTCAGGTACTGCCTTAAAATTATTGGCTGAGCACTGGGCTGTGGTTTCTTACCTGCGAGAATGTGCGTCTATGGTTTTGAGCTTCGACCAAATGTTTGTTAAATGATGCAAGCACTGCTAATACCTCTGTGGCTTCAACGTGTGGCAAATGATGCTTCAGAACAGTCTCTGAAGGGCACAGCGCTGGTCCCGTTCAGACCCCTGGCCAGTAGTTGAAGGTTCCAATGGAGGCCGTGCCGGCAGCAGGTGAGTCAATCCTGGTGGTCGGCCTCACCTTCCTTCAACTGCCTCAAGCTGTGAGCACAGCTGTAGGGTGACATTCTGACTCAGGCTCGCCCCGCTCTTGGTGTCACTGAGGCTAGGTACCTTTGGTTTGACAAGTGGACTAGGTGGGGGATGAAGGCAGCACCTTCAGGCTGAGAACTGCAGACCTGTGAATGTTCCATTGGGACGGGGGTGGGGGGGGTAAGGGCATGTGAGGAGTGGCTGCTTCCGGTCCTGAAGGGACTCTTGCATAGGCTGCCCTGATCTTGAGACACGCATCGCTGGAGGCCTCAAGGCCGGGAGTCTGGGAACTGAGGGATCAATCAGAGCCGTGTAAGGCATGTGAAGGGCATGTGTCCTTCCAGGCAGGGGCGTCATGGCACCGTCAGTACCGTGCACCTCACGGGCCCCTGGTATGTATGGACCCTAATGAAAGGACAGATAGGCTCAGTCTGGGGCAGCAGATTCCCATCCATACACCATGTCAAACACAAGTCAACATCAGATACAACTGAGCAAGGAGAGGATGGAAGGGGGAGCAGTACTGTCACCCACAAATACATCAACCAGCCTCCTGCATCACAGGGTTCCTGTTCCTTGAGGGTAGCATTACAGACCCCGACCAGATGGGCATGCGTGGTCCTCTCTCCCTGACCCTGCCAGGGAGGAACGAAGTCCAGATTCAGCCCTTTCTTCTCTTGAGAGGTAAACACAGTTCCCCAGGAACCAGATCCTGACTTGCTTCTGTTTGGGGCCCAGTCACTGCAGTCCCTCCTTGCTCCTCTTCCTCCATCTTCTAGAGTCCATACAATGCTCTCAGACTCTGGAGGCAAGGGCAGAGTAAGAATGAAGAGCAAGAGGTAAACGCCCCTCCTAACCGAATCGGAGTGCGGCAAGGAGGTCTGCCTACCATTTCCCTGCCAAAAATACTTTCGTTTTCTGAAAAGAAGCCAAGTCCAGCTCAGCGTGGACGAGGCTGAGGCAGATGGCCGGGGCGAGGGGAGGAGGCATATGGCGAGAAAGGCATCCTTCAGAAACACATTGGCCTGGCAGCAGCTTGAGTCCTGGAGCTTTCTGCATGTTGCGTTAGGGACCAATCCTCTGCCTGTTTTTGTAATTTCCTGGGGGAGAGCCCACCTATTTTTTTTTTTCCAGGAACACTTCTTCAAAAGAAAAAGAAATGGAGACGTTGGGACTGAAGTAGAAGATACACAAAGCAAAAGTGAGACGATGAAAAGCACTAGAACCAATAGAAATGTGTGAGTGTGTGTGGTGAGGTTGAGGACAGCCAGTGTGGCAGGATTTCAAGGTGGTCATGAGACAGGGCAAGGGACCAGGGCTCCCTCCCTTGTGAGCGCTGCTAGCCTAGCTCTGGCTCTCCCATACTGGTGGCACCCAGGGGTGTTGGGGTATCCTTGGCAGGGGGCTTGTGTATATAGTTGGGTGGTTACTGGTCCTCACAGCTTGGAAGACCCCAGTATTGTACCCTTGTCCCTGAAGGTAGAGGCTGCTTTGCGGTAGGTCTCCCCCTCTCCCCTCCTTCTACTTGCAGAGTAGTGGCTGTGCCCAGGGTGCTCCGTCAGGCCAGAGAATAGATGGCATTGACGGGCGATGTGGCCTCAGAGCTCTCGTTGCCCTCCGTTTCCTCTTTGTCCTTTTTGACAGTGTACTGGCCAATGAAGGAGCCATCTTCATTGAACTGGCCCTCCCCACCTTCGCCATAGTCCACCAGGCTGTCGTCACTCTCCTGCTGCTTGATGGTGCCATCCAGAGACGTCTGACTGCCCTGCAGGGGCTTGTTATCCTCATCACTGGCCAGAGAGAGAGAGAGAGAGAGAGAGAGAGAGAGAGAGAGAGAGAACATTAGGGCCCGGCCTGTCCATCATAGCCCAACCAGGCAGGGTGGGATGGGATGGGGCAGCTGATTTCCTGCTAAGCACACACTCTACATAGTTCAGAGAAGATGGGACCCTAAAGATCATCCAGTCTGCACTCTCCCTTGCCCAACAGGCCCCGTCAAAGGGGAACTGAGGTCCAGAGAGAACAAGTATTTTTGTGACATGTTCCTACAGAGCAGGGACTGAGCCCACACTTCTTAGGTCCTTGAGACAGGACCACTGTCTATGGTAGGGGCACAAGGATGATGTCGCTTCATGGGATAGCGAGCGAGACCATGTGGCAAGGATCAGGGTGGGGAGTTCCAGTCCCCTATGTGACTCTGGTTTTGTGACCTGGTTAGAACTGGCCCATTGGGAGGGAAAGAAGGTGGAGCTTACATGGCCTGTCACTCACTGTGCAAGACAAGGCTCTGCCCTTGACAAGAAGCAAGTCCCGAATGAAAGAGCCCGTGAGTCAGGAAGCTTGAAATGACACTAGAGAGGTCCAAGGGATCCCGCTAATCCCCTGAAGGCCTCGAGGCCTCTCCTAAATTCCCTCTTGGATGAGGAGAGCTGGGAGGCTGGGGTACGGTGGGATCCGCCAGCAGGAGCAGGTGTTCAGCCCAGACATCTGTTGTCTCTTGCTCCCCAGAACTCCATGGTGCCCTCCTCTTGGCTGGGATGCCTGCTTGGTGGGGAGACCAGGTGCCACTGGTTACAGGTGACAAGGGCTCCTGGACAGGAGGCAGCTATGGGCAGCAGTGGCCATCTGGGGTCTGGCAGGTGGAGCCACATGGTACCAGGTGGTTTGAACAGATACACCACATCTTTCCTGCTCCCAATCCACTTTCAGCCCATCCTGGATGTGGGGCAAGAGTTGCCGAATTGCCATTACAGCAGGCAGAACATTCTAACGGTAGTATTGGGCAGAGAGCTGTCAGGGAAGGACTTCGGCCAGAGCTGGAGCTGGAACTGAGTATGAGGAAAAGAAAAGTCACTGGCCTGTGACCCCCATGCGCCGACTGCTCATGACCCATTCACATGGTCCAAGTGTTCTGATAGCAACTGCTGCAGAAGGAACGATGGTGGAGTGAGGCAGGTGGCGTCAGGGCTGTTATGAGTTTGGGCAGTCAGTGAGGCTTTCTGCCAACTGGGTTCTCACTGCCTCCTTAACCTACTCATCTGTATTTGCGCACGCCTCCACTGCCAAGGTCCTTCACCTCATATCAGGGAGTAGTATCGTTAGATGCCTGTAGAAGTACAGCTCTGGATCTAGGGCTCAGCTAAATGCACCACTGGACAGAGACAGCTCGGCAGAGACAGATTCGTCTATGGCTCTTGAGAAAGGGAACCTCTGACTAGAATAATGGGCCAAGAAGCTTGAACAAAAGGATGACCTGGTCTAAGCAGCCTCCTGTCAGCCCGGCCTCCAGAGACCCACAGGGTCGAGAAGGACAGGCACAGGGAGGAGGCGGTGTCTGAGTGTGGGAGCTGGCGACAAAGTCACAGAGCAGAGGAAGGACAGCCCTGGTGCTGATCCCTAGAAACACTAACTTACTGATTTTAGACTTTTCCAGGAGGGCTGTTGAGCCCGTTTATAAACCAGGCTCTAGAATGGACCCTGCAGATCCCCCGTAGCCCAGGCAGAGAGTTATATGTGCTGGCCTAGGGTGGGTGAGGGCAGAGAGGGCAGGAGGCACAGTATGTCCTCGTGCAGGTTGCCCGTTACCTGCTCCTGTTCACTCATGGCTCCCCTTGATCTGTGCTAAGGGTCTGGGAAGGGAGAACCTGAGCAGTGAGGGCTTGGGTAGCTGCCAACCTTAGTGAGATTGGCGTCTGCCAGAAAAGCTAAGGAGAGGGAGGAGGAGGTTCTCATGCTTGTCCTTTTGGGATATTCATGGAGATGCTGAGCTGGATGGACACTTGCAGCTCGATGGCCTCCTATGCTGGACGCTTGCAGCTAGATGGCCTCCTATGCTGGACGCTTGCAGCTAGATGGCCTCCTATGCTGGACGCTTGCAGCTAGATGGCCTCCTATGCTGGATGCTTGCAGCTAGATGGCCTCCTATGTAGGGAGAAGCTCCGCCACCCTGTGACTTGGTGCTGCTGCCACCTATCCATGGGCAGCGGCAGAGAGGAACAGAGAAGAGAAGGGGAAGGAGGGCTGTGTTCTGGTGTTTTCTCCTATCCCAGGTGGTCTGGAATGAGATTCCATAACCTACTCTGCCGCATTCCTGAGCTTGAACTCCATCGTCTAGACTCACACTTTTCAGATCCGAGACGAGCACGGCTGCAGGGCAGCAGTAACAAGGGTTGCTCTGGCCCCTGTCCCTCAACCCTGCCATCAGCTCGTTGGGTGGTGAGACCTTTGAGGTTAGGGAGGGGTCTTGAGGCCTGACCGCTGAGTTCATGTCACAGCAGAGGGACCCGGGCTCACGAAGAGGGAAAAAGTAGAAGGATCCCAAACAGGACGGCTTGTGCATGAGCATGTACAATTGCATGAATGCACGGAGCGTGGGGAGCCTGGGCAGGCGGGGATCAGGGTGTGCAGCCTCTCTGAGCAATGCCCGTTCTGTCAGATGGCGACTACAGAGGGAGAGACAGCAGCCCAGTGGTGAAGGCACATTGCCAGGCAACCGGGCTGCCGTGAGGAGCTGCCTCAGGACGGCAAGGACGGCCAGCACATAGGGGAGGAAGGCGACCACTCACCTGTAGTCAAAGGAGCCGTCCTCTTCTTTGGGGTCTTCGGGACCCAGGGGAACATCCTTCTTTTCTCTCACTTGGTCAAAAAGAAAAGGAAAGACAGACAGGCTGATTAAGAGGTGTTTTCCTTGTCTCTAGGGTGCTCCCGAGGAGCCAACAGACACTACACTGCGGGGTTGGGAGATGGCTTGGTGTGAAGGAGTGCTTTCCAGGCCAGCATAAGGGCCTGAGTGAGAATCCCTAGCACCTGCATAAAAATCCGGGCATGGCCCATGTACATGCCCGTGACCTCAGCACTAGGAGTGGGGAGCAAAGACAGGAGGGTCCCTGGAATTTTACTGTCCATCATTCTCCAGTAAGCAACCCTATTTCAAGAGAACATGACAGAAAGTAGTAGAGCGGGATACATATGTGCATATACCACACACTCATACACACCCACACACACACACACACACACACACGCACACACATGGGATACATACATGCATATACCACACACTCATACACACACACACACACACACACACACACGCACGCACACTCCTTGTGTCTGATGACACATTCCCTTTTAATAAAGTAGTATTGATGCCCCTCAGGCTTAATCAGTTGCTAAGCTGATTCTGTTTCTTTCTCCACTTATTCCACACCCTATGGGGGAAGGTCTTTACACCCCAGTTGACAAATCTCTCAGCTCTCCATCACTTCTCTGTGAAGCTGTCCCAATCTACATCAGAGATGTGCTTCTTTCTTTCACCAAAGACAAATACTCCCTCATTTGCCCCTCACTTATTTAGTTCAGATTATAATTGTTCACGCTCATTTCCTATGCTTGGGATAGAATGCTGGCTCTCTCCTTCAGGGTGGGGGAACTGTTTCTCCAAAGCTCCTGGCAGAGCTCCCCAGCACGGAGGAAACTTCTACAAGGTACTGTTCTATCTGGGCCTCCCTTGATGTCCTGATGGTCTTTGGGATGGTGGCATGCCCTGCCAATGCATGTTTATGGTCAGTCCCACCAAGCCAGCTCTAATGATCTCTTTCCTCCTATAGTCACGGCACTGGGCATACAGCAGGAACTTCCCTGAGGGTCTTCTTAAGACATAAGGCTGGATAGTCACCCCACTGTCTGGGAAACAGGCCTTGAGAAGTGACAACGGTCACAGGATCAATAGCTGCAGGGAAGTGGGCCAGCTCGGGAGGAGACGTGCACTTCCTGAAAGGGGAAGGCAGGCTCTGAGCTCATCGGATGCGCTCCTCAGGGGTGCAGGTCCCCCTGGCTCTGAGTCTGCCCGGGTCTTATAGCCACGGGGAAGGTTGACCTCTCCCTAGCTCCACCTTTCTAACAGAATAAAGACAGTCAAGAAATGACTAGAAAAAAGTCCTCGTTGGTCAGCAAAGAAAGAAATTCCCCACCTTCCCACGCCTCGTAGAAGAATCTCTTTGGGATCTGAGGGGCCCGTGGTCACTTCACAGTACAAAGTAAAATCAAACTTCTCTCTCCTCTTCCCTTTGGAGTCTGGGGATCCCTGGGGAGGACCCGATCATCAAGATGGGAGAAAGGCCCATCTGGCAGTGTGGGGTCTGCCGCTGGGGCCCTGAGATAGGGGCACTTTCATCTAGCAGAACTGCTGCTCTCAGGGTCACCCTTATCCTGCTTCCTGTCACTCTACACACCAATTCATAGACAGATGGCTCTCTGGTCTCTCTTTGAAAAAAAAAATCACTGTTTTTCAGATCAAGAATGCTGGAAGACCTTGTCCTCAAACACAGGAGGCTCTTAAAGGACGCTTCTGTGGGACTTTAGGAAGCGCCGGGAGCTGCCGTCACAGCCAACACGCAGACCTCCTTGCCCTCCACAGAGGGCTAAGCCTCCACCGACAGGCACTGAGCCCACCCCAGTGAGCTGCGGCCCATGTAGCTTCTCCCTTGCTGTGCTGTTCCTGTCCAGATGCTCTGACACAACCACGGAAAATGCCTCCTTCCCTGCCCCGCCCAGCATAGGTTCCTGATAACCCTGGGCTGAAGAAAGCCAGTTCGCTGAGCAGATGGAGGTGGGTCAAGGGGAGGGGATGTCATCTCAGTAGGAGCAAGGGTTTCTCCCATCTTTCTCAGCAGCTGCCTGGACCGTGCCATCCACCCACCTGGGATGAACGTAATTAACCTGAGTATTTGCTGGCAGTTTCTAAGAAGCAAGGCTTCCAAGCTTGGAGGGACAGAGCCCCGAAGGGGGGAGGGACGGCCCTGCCTTCCCCCACAACTCACCTGGGTACTTTCCACCTCGACTCCTCTTGATGAAGCAGACAATGAGCAGGATCAGTACCAGGAGGGCGATGGCGCACATGAGCCCGATGAACCAGCCCTGGGTGGCGATGTCTGCCTGGTTGTTGGTGTAAGCTAGCGGGGAGGGCCAGAAGCAAACTGTGAGCCATTGCTTGAGTGGGTGAGGAGGAAATGAAGGGAAGGAACAGGGCCAGAGTGTAGATGTCTCCCAGAGCCTAATGCTACCACCTAGCAGCCTTCTGGTCCAAGCTTCCCCATTCAAGGGATAAAAGGAAATGGTTAGAGTCAAGGCCAACGGATCAGAAAAGAAGCAAACGAAAGGGTACAAGGTGCAGAGAAGCAGCAGCAGGCTGAGCGGCTCCTACAGGAAGAGGATGACTCCTAAGGACCAAGCTTGACACTCTTGCGGACTGCAAGTGTTGGCCACAGCCTGGCGGGGCCGAGAGACGCTGATCAGCATCAAGGAAGCTGGATGTGGTCACACTGCCTAACCCTGCGGTGAGGGTACCTTACCGCCTCCTTGCCCACATGTCCCTGAAGCCAGTCAGGCTTTGGCAGTGGGTCCTGGGCCTGCAAAGACAATCCAGGCCTCACAGGCTGGCACCATATACTTCCAGGCCACCACAATAGCTTGTGGTGAGTAGTGACAGGCCGACTTGCTTCTGCCCCAGGAATGGAGGGGTTTTCTGTCCCTGCCTGGAGAGACCTTAGCAGTCAAAGGGCTTAAGGAAGAGCCCAAGAGTCCTCTGATGATGTCTGCAATGGCCCAGCGGCTTTTGGGTTTGGACTCTAGGACTAAAGGGGATACCTCCTAATACACAGCCTGTCATGGAAACTGAAACCCCGAAGGAAGGATTCAAGGAGCAGAACATATCTAAAGTAGCCTAGAGAGGCTCAGGAGAGCCAGACAGTAGCAGGAACCACACAGCTCATGGTGTGGGGCTCCAGCATCAAGTCACTTTCTGAGGAGACACCCCAGAACTGTTACCCCCACGCTCTTGCTTCTTGGTCTTATGGCAGGCCATATTGTCATTGGGTGTCTGGGCACAACGCCACCCCTTGCTTATACTGGACATAGAAACTGTTTTCATAGCCGTCTCTGGGCCTAGCCAAGGGCCCTGCATCAGGAAGGCTCCTGTCACACAGTGAGGACTGACAACTAGGTGCCTCGCTGTGAGCTTTGGTTACTCAGGACAGCGAGAACAACGCTGGGATCCTGATTTCTATGTGCTGGGGAGAAAAGTCCCAGCCTTGCTCCTGCCAGGCTGCACCCCATACAGCACCCCAAAACACCACGTGGGACCAAAACATTTCCTTGCTCCAATCTGCTGCCCGACTCTCATGTTCCTCTGTTGTCCCTGTAGCCGGCTCCATGGCTGGGATCCCAGTGCTCCTTGCTGACAGCTCTGCTTGAATTCTCCATTCATCTTCTACCTCTGAGGACCGTCGTCACCTTCTCCAAAGTGACTCTGGTAGTGCCATCCCAGAAGAGTCCCTCCCCAAGTCATGTCTGCGGGTGAAGTGCAGCTCGTGCTGCCATGGTCATACACTCTTCAGACTGGGTCACTTATTTTCTGCCACAGGAGACTCAAGCCTCAGCCTGGTCCTTCGTCTCCTCCATGCCTCCGCCCCACCCTATGCAAGAATCGTTACCTGCTCACTCCCTTTTCATGTTCTCCCCTCCTTCTGAACTTCTGATTACCCCAACTCACACCCCCTCCTTCTGGACTCTGATTTTGTCCCCATTATTCCACATGAGTTAATTTAATTGTTCTGTTTTCTAGATCCTGGTTTCCAACCATCTTGAGAATAGGGGGTCTTTTTGAGCCTCCTAGTACTTATGATGCTGATTATACAACAAATAATTAGTGACTACTTACAGATTAACTTATCAACTTACCTAGTCTTAAGGTAAGACTATTAACCTGGGACCTCGCTCTTGGTTTTCCCCATATCAGCCAGTGGCCACATGAATCCTCCTGTCTACCAGACCTCAGCAGTACACGAGGGGGTTACCTGTGTGGACAGTGGCACCTATACTTTTTGAGAACTTGGTCTGTGTCTCTGCGATGCCATGATTGCAACCTCCTCATCTTCCTTGTGTTTGCTCTAGTACTGTGGCAGCCATCTCCATTCCCTTTCTCGTCAACAAAACCACAATTATTGGGGAAACTTAGAAAGCAAATGTAGCTTTCCACTCTCAACAGTACCAAGTAAAATTCAAATGTATCTTCAGTCCTGATTGACAAAACATTTCTTGTGAAGTTTGGCCACAAAAGGCTATTCAGAACCAAGTGGCACCAACCATACCTTACTATAGTCAGTGAAGTTCTCGGGAGCTTAAAGAATTGGAATAGAATGACATTTCTAACTTATGACATTGTCCCTGCAGCTTAGACCATGAGAGGAAATCATATCAGCTACAGGGCAGCTACACTTGACCACCAATACCGTACCCAAGTGATCGGCTAAACAGGCTTTGCACCATCTGCATTTACACTCACTACCTTCAACTGGAGGTGACAGAGCCAATGGCTGCTCTTATCCCACCCTTGAGGCTGGGAGGCACAAATCCAAAAGCCTCTGAACCAGAAGCCTTAGCTTACAAGCCCTTTGTTATCACACCCCACGGTAGTTTAGCCTTCCTAATTCTAGCCAGAGTAACTCTATCTCTAGTAAACTGCTGTTTTGCTGTTCAACATGTCAGACTGAAGCAAAAACAATCCCATGGCTGGGTACAGTTTGCTGAGACTGTATAACTTTCATAGTTTGTCTTGCCTGAGTAGGTAGTCACCTCTACTGTTCCAATAGCACATTTGAACTTTTTTTTTTAATTTTTTAAAAATTATTTATTCAATTGTGCATTTATGCATGCGTGCGTGTGTGTGTGTGTGTGTGTGTGTGTGTGTGTGTGTGTGTATGTGTGTAGAACCACGGGCGAATTTGCGAACCACCATGGACGCCTCCACCTCCTTTTGCCCCGGGATTCACAGCTCTGCCCTACCAGGACCAGAAACGCAGGCCGCCCCTGCTTCTGCCCGGCTTCTATATATGGGGTCTAGGATCCGAACTCAGGACCTTCCGCCTGCAAGGCAGAGTCTTAACCCTTGAGCCACCTCTCCAGCCCCGCACATTTGAACTTAGCTTTGCATCAACACTGTAGATTCAGAGCCAATAAAATGGAAGCATGCTAAGGGGGCAGTAGGCAAACTGAGAAAAATGCAGTTGTCCATAACTACCTGCTACTCTGCAAAATTCTCTAATAATCTGCTCTTAGTACTTGAATGAGTCATTCTGGAGGCTTTTGTGCATCTCATTTGGGAGAAGATATTAATTTTACATCTCCCTGAGAACGTTCATGAGAACACCAGCAACCTGTTCAGAAATAAGACGTTCATTTGCTGAGCAGAGAGGTTCATTCAATTCCTAGATCTAGCTGGAAGAATTTGGTTTGGCCATAGAAAACAGAATGGTCACTGAAAGATAGTACAATAATTATAATCTAGAAGCAGGTAAACAAATAGGACAAGGATCACCTTTCTTCAAATACGAGGGGGCTGACTGCTCATCTCAAGTACCACATGGCCCTTTTCCACACACACTATCCAGTCCTGCGGTCCCTCTGGCCTCCCGAGGTCTGAGCCAGCTGTTGCCTCATTGCTACTGCTTATCTCCCCACTGGATTCCCAACAGCAAAGAATGAACCCATTAGAATCTTGGGTTATACGATTGCAACCTTAGGTCTCTTTGGTTTTAGACATGTCAAGGAGCTGATTAGTTTCCCAATGGGACTTCTCTGGGGAGGTTAGAGAGCCTGTCAGCATTCCCAGTGCTCCCTTCCATTTCCTTCCTGAACACTGCAGGGCACCATCTGCAGACTAAAGTGATGGCCTGTGGTTGCTCTGATGAAACACAGGATTTCAGGCTGTGTGGATTTGGCTCTGGAGTCCAGCCATAGAAAACAGTATATTTCGAAGGGCTTAGATGTGTGCTCATAGACATGCAAAACTTCTGAAAATGAAAAAATTTTTCCCATGTGGTTTGCACATAATTTCCAGAGAGCCTAGGAGGGAAGTAAACAACCCGAAAACAGAAACAGTGTTCTGAGCTTGTCTGCTTCTGTTTGCAGTCTGGGAAGATTTGCTTGCATGTGCCTCGGTGGCTCTAAAGCCGTAGAGCAGGCCCTCTCCAGATCAGCACAGAAAAAGAGAAATGAATACAGAAGGCAGCAGTCAGAAACAGGTATCAATCACTGTCAACTTTCTCCATATTGCATGCTTAATACTTGAGACAGATCAGTCCTTCTGAAGGCCAAGGTTTGAGCCACTTCTTCTGGCTTTCTCTCCCTAACCCTTAACCATAGCCACAGAGCTCAGTCTTTAGAGCGGGGGAATTCAGGTAGGGCGCCATGCCCAAGATGGAGCTCTACCCACAGTCCCCAGTGCTGGATTCAAGTTGTAAAGAAACAAGATCAAACGCATGCGGGAGCTTGGGACTGCTCTGGGTCAGAGTTGTGTCACATGTTCTGCTTGGTCAGCTGCCCCGTTGCATGGCTTTCTGTGCATCAGTATGGATGGCCTGGCTGTTTGCTCAAGATGCTCTGGCTGAGTTGGTCTGATTCTCCTCGAGCGAGGACTCAGAAACCCTGAGTCCTGATGCCCTGGAAATGCATGAACAAGGTAGAGGTGTACTGGGAAGGACAGATCAGAAGGGACCAGGCTAGAAGGGATGGGGTGAGTCAGGGATGCAAATGGGCAGTAACTCTTAAGATGCAACTGTCAGCATCAGTCTCGTGTGACCATGTCAGGGAGAGTAATGAATATTCAAGTCAACATTCAGAAATTCACATAAATCATTGTGGGACTCACCTCATCCTGTGTGTCTAATAAACCACATTTGACTGGCATCCCTAGTGGCAAGGTCTGATCCTTTTCCCTCTTAGTCCCTTTCCTCAACCTTCCCTTTGTCCCAGGGATTAGTATACAGGCTACTTGACTGTGCCTCTGTCTGATTTGAAAGTTACACAAACCTGCAGACAAACAAGTGCGAGAGATTTCTGAACCTTGTCTCTTCACCAAGCCCCAGACAAACTGCTCGTTTGACACAATGCAGATGCTTTTCTAGTCACAGCCAGAATGGAGCCAGAATTTCTCCCTGCCCCAGCATGACAGAGAATCACTTACTTTTAGGCAAGACAAACTTGGGATAAAAATGAGAGCAAAGCACTGTTTAACAAGTCCTGTCACCCACTAGAATTTCAACAGATGGTGGTAACAAGGCAGCAACATACATGCTGCTTCAGGGTGAAGATGCTGGGATAGACTATACCCTCATTCTACACGGAGAAAGAAAGTCTGTGGGGGCACAGTGCATGTATGTCCAGCAGTCCCCAGACCCACACGCAGGCATCAGATCTGCGCATGCACCAAGCCCCTTTGTTTCAGGCATGCCAGAGACCAAGCATTCTCTGCCCTCATTATGCAATCCTTTGTTTTCTCTGATCCCCGCTCTGCGCCACAGGCTCGCATCTCGGCTTGCTTCACTGTGCATGCACATCTCACTCTTCTGGCGTCCTGCAGGTCAGAGACATGCCATGCAAGGCGGGGAATGAGGTGAGGATGAGACCACTTTCCAAGAGAGAGAGAGGTGGGAAGCCGGGAATGAGGATGAGATGCTCCATGCTTGCAGGGGATGGCCAGGCCAGATCCCCTCTCACCTGTACTGGTCATAAAGGTGATGATGGTACTGCTGATGCCCTCGTTGTCCCGGGAATACACCCGCAACGTGTACGTCATCCCGGGATAGAGGTCTGTCAGCTGTATAGGTTGGGCCTGGGCCTTAACAGGGATAGTTTTTTTCGTATGATTGCCTGGGGAACAGAAACCTCGGTCAGCCCACAACCAGGCACCAGGAGTTGGAGGCAGTGCTTAAGTTCCTGGTCATCTGTCAAAGGCAGAAAGGGTGGGGGAAAAGGACGAAGGGACCACGGGTCCAGTCTACCACACAGACCAGGTTCCCCAACATCCATCATGCAACTCTAACTCCTACATAACGTCCTTTTCTCTAGGACGCTATCGCCTCTTAAGGCTCCTCTTCCTTCCTACAGTCTTAATGCTAAGCACAGCACGATCTGCTTCCTTAACCTTGAAGAGTGTCAGTGGGCACTGCTGTCCTGGAGGGGATTAGGTTTTCAAGTGGGGCCTTCTGAGGGCAGGGCCAGCATGCTGTTAGCATCATACATTTTTTTTTGCTGGCGATGAGACCCAGGCTCAAATGCTTTGCTCCTAATTTCACCTTCATTTTTCACCCCACTGCAATTTGCACATGAGGAAAAGTGTCTGTAGGTCTGGCCTATAGAGTACATGGTGGTGTCAGGAATCTGAAATGTCCAGACCTAACTAGGGACTCCAGATTCAATGGATTTGACCTCTCCTCCAATCTTGGAGAGCTCAGTGCTGGCTTTGCATTTAAAAAGTCTGGCTGGTGTACTAATCCAGTTGCATATTCTGATAGGCTTAATGGCTTTATTGCTTACAGTAATTAGAAAGGTGTGGACTTGATCCTGTAGGACCAAGAAGCCTCGTTCTGAGAAGACAGATGTTCTGATCAGACCTTGCAGTCACTCAATCTGCACACTTGGTCCGAAGATCTAGTAAAGATGTCATAATTTGGTTCTGACTGCAGCTCATCAGCATTCTATGAGCAGAGCCTGTCTGTGACCCAAGACTATGTACTGGTCCACTAATTAGTAGAGATCATCTTAGACAGGAGTGGACACAGCCCATTTCATAGATCCTTCACAACACGTGCCTTTGCTAAGAAGTTAAGTACCTTCCTGCTCAAGTCTGTTTCTTCCATGTCTGCTGTCCCAGGTGGGCGCTGATTTCAAGATGCTACGATGAGGCCAGGCTAAAGGCCTCAGAGTCTAGGGAGCTCCCGGGATCTTCTTCATGGGCATCTACTGCTACCCACCACTGCTACACCACTGCCACCACCCCCACCCCACAGAGCAATGCTTACTGTCGATGTACTCAACCACAAAGTCAGTTCCGGGCCCGAAATTGTGCTTCCAGGTGATGTTGGCCCATTTACTGTTGGGGAGCACCGTGACGTTCCATATGGACTGTTCATCGGGGGCTGGTGGACGGGTTAGAAGAGGAGTCAGTGTTAAAGGAGGGAGATGGCACAGCGGATGTGGTGAGGCGCGTGCACAGTGCAGACTCTCGCTCAAATGCAGAGCCAGAAGCCACTGCGCCCAGGGTCTGACAGAGCTGCACGCTGCAGCTTTGATGGCCAGGCCAGAGGTAGACATCCAGGAAGGAACAGAAGCTGTCAGAGGACTTGTGTGCGTGTGAAGGAGATCAAACAACTGTCTCTGAGTCCTTACAAGACAGGGCTAGGAATGAGGGTGGTTTCTTAGTCACACCTCCTAAGATTCTAACCTAAACTTATTCTAAGACTCTAGCCTGAAGTTATTCTCATTTTGGATTCCTTGTCATGGATTTGAATAGAACAGGGGAAGGAACAAGGAAAAGGGGCTTATTGTTAGGATGCCAACAGAGGGAGAAAGGCCAGGCTCTTCAGCTTCAACCACGGAAACTTGACAGGAAAGAAGCAAGAAGGTCTGGGGTGTGGCTCATTGACAGAGAGCTTGCCTAGCATGCAGGTTCCATCCCTGGCAATGCCAAAGGGGCGGGGGTTAAAGAGCTATGTAGGAAGGACAGGACTGAATACAACAAAACCTTAGTGGGTTTATGAAACTAGTGCAAAATGGCGATCCAGACAGATGACTCTTGTCTGAGGACTTCTGGAGTTGTTATTGTTCAGTGAGAACCTGGATGATTCTGTCTATAAAGGTTTGGAACCTAGGCCCTTCCTGTCCCTGTCATCAGCTGGATGGGACAAAAAAAATTAAGTCCTTCTTGACATCCAACCTTTCAGCCTGAGTGAGGCAGACACCACAAAACTGTTTACTGGCTTCTCAGCCCCAGAGTCATTGAGGCTGGATCTTCCTGCACTACAGAGATGTTAATTATCAGCTCCTGTGGGTCTGAAGCTTTTTTATCAAAGCCATGTGCTGTCTGAAGCCGCAGCCTGCGTCTAGCAGAATGGCCCCAACCTCCAAATATAATCACTTTTTGAGGGTCCCAGAAGTCTGATTATCACATTTCCCAGCAAAGATTTAATAATGGAGGACTAACTTGAAGGTTTGTAGTTCAAAGGCTTTACAAGTATGGCTCCTGTATATTTTATTAGTTTGCAAGGGGGCACTGTCACCAACTCCTATCAAACATAAATGAATAGAGTGCATTGACAATGCATTTATTCATTATCTGCTTGACATATGACTGAGTCTTCAGGGTTGGGGAAGTGATAAAAGATTTCCTGATTTTCACTTCAAAGAAGTCTGCAACTTTGTCAGGTGCTGGTTGCCTTAGGTGAACACAACATATGTTAAGTGGGAGGCCAAGAGAGACACTTCATTGATAGTAGCTGCCTGGGAGGAAGGAGCAGGCTTCTTTGCTGTCTGATCACACTGGCTGTCTACCCCCCCCCACTCCCTCTCCTTGGAAGCTCATGGCTATTGCTGGTAGGATTAGCCATGATTTGGGGATCTTTCTTCTTCCCTTGTTCTGTACTTGTAGTAACAGTGAGAAGTAGTTCAACCCTCAGCGATAGTCTCAAAAGGAATGAAGTTTGGGGTGTTTTTAGAAAAGATCAATAATACAAGATCAAAATAACTTATAGGTAGGATTCAGACAAAGACAGTGTCATATGGAAAATTCAAAACAATGACTAGCAAAGAGCCTGAATGTTCAAAGAGAAGATCCAAAAAGACTAACTATCAGTGACTATAAAATCACAAAGGGCATGTGAGAATCATGTAGTGTTTCCCTGACTCCTGGCCTAGAGTTAGAAGACAGTCCCCAAATCTATATATATATATATAAAAAACGAAAAACATCCTGAAAAAGGAAAACTTACAAAACATTTCATGCTAAGATGTAAGACATGATAAAGATGGAAATTAATTTTAAAAAAGATTCTGGGAGGTAGAGCTATTTTGCTAAGTCACGGGAGGCTTCATAGCATCCCCAAGCTCTTAGAAGACTGAGACCAGGGCCAAGTCTTGGCTTCACAGGAATGGTGACTACTTAGGGCATGTCATGAGGCCAGTCCTGCCTGGCAGTAAGATTGACTTTTCTAGGTCAGTAACTGCACAGGGAACAAGATTCACTCTTTCTCTATTATTGGTTTACCTCTTCTGTGAACTGAAAGACTCTTAGGGTGCAAAGACCTGCTTTGCCTGGAGGATACCAACTCCTAAGTCACCGACAGAAGTTCCTGATAATCTAGTGAGTTCTTCCTCAGTTGATTTTTCCCCAAATTTCATGCTGTTTAAATTTTAGTGTCGCACTTGTAAAGCAAATCAGCATTTCCGAGATCTGAGGATTACATTGCCCAGCCCCATTTGCCTTTCCATATGGCTCATTGAATACTACGTAACTGGGTTAGAACAGACACTAATGGGAACTAGAAAGCTTAACCTTTTTCTACTTTCAGAGACTGAGAGGTGGATGGGTGGGAAGCCGTAAGGCTTGGAAAGTGGAGGAACTTGCCCTGATGGAGAACATTCTAGGCTTTCTGGCTGCCTAATGCTGTTTTTACAGCTGGCGTGTGACTCAGGAATTTGGAGACCTTCTTTTCTGTGGTGATAGACCAATGTCCGGTAGACATATATATGTATGGCTGATTCTCCCAGCGTCTCCTTACGTCCTAAGACCCGAGTTTTCTGGCCTCCTTGGGTAACACCACTCGCTTCAGGCTGGCCTAGGAACTCCTGCAGTTTTCCTTTCAGACGTGTAATTGGGGGCAGAAAGCAAAGATAGGAAGAGAGAGGGGGCACTGTTGGGCAAAATGGCACAACTCAGTAAAATCGTTTCCTATACATTCTGATGTTGTAAAAGAACGGCTGTGAAAGTTGCTTGGGGACAGAGGTTCAAGGCTTCTCCCTAGAAGTGGATGCCAACATGTTGGAAACTGCAGCTCTCAGCCAGGTTCACACCATCAGTCCTTCCCTTTCTTATGACCTCGTCCCTCCTGGGTGCTCAGCCTTGTGCTGACATTGTCTGAGAAGATGGGTATTCTTTCCAAGTATGGGGAGATCTGAGACTAGCAAGAAGGGTGCTGAGTGGTGGAGGACCACCCAAGGGGTGCGCATGAGTTCCCGGGGTGGGATGCTGGGCCTGTAGGTTATGGACTTCATGAGTTTGCAAAGTAACACCATCCCCAGAGCCCACTGCTCTGCCGGAGGGACCTGGACTTGTCCTGAGACTCTGGGGAAATGGACAAAGAGGGGCCGGGAGTATGGGTGTATCTCAATACCAGGTTCCGGAATCTTAGTCCCGGTGGTGGTGGTGGTGGGAGGGCTCTCCGTGGTGGTGGTGGCAGCAGTGGTTGTAGTAGTTGTGGCGACGGTGGTGGCGATGGTGGTAGGTGCAACGGTTGGGATGATGGGGACGGTTGTGGCTTCGCTGATGTCAGCATCAGTACTGCTTACAGGGCTTGTAGCACCCAAAGTAGTCGGGGGCAACGTGGGAGGAGCTGAGAGGGGAAATGTTAAACACCGAGGCTGGTTGGTTTGGCAGCACCCAGCTGGCACACCCAGCCCCCACGTGCAAGGAAGACAGCTTGGTGGGAGATGAGCTCAGAAGTGAGAAGCCTCCCCAAGCATCCACACTGGCCAGAAGGACCACAGCCAATGGGCATACAGCCATGGGGAAGGAAGAGAATGAAGCTGCTGTGCATTTCATTTTCTTCTCATGGTCTGTGCGACTTGAAGCACCCGACATGCACCCAGTCAGGGATGAGGATGGCAAGAGAGAGACAAACACCAAATGGCTAGACCCCAGAGATGGCACAGAGTCCAGGCCACATGCCACCCACAGCCTCAGCAGTTTCAGGTGTGTCCAGTCCTGGAGTACAGCCCAGAGATGGACAGGTGGGGGTCCTGTCCTGGAGGAACGCAGGCCAGTCTGCTACTTCTGGTCACTTGCTCCCCAGTCCCCCTTTGGCATATCTGATTTTGGTTTTGTTTTTCCCCTGAATCTTCTCCCTCATCTCCCTTTTCTATCTGCTGGTAATCCTTTCTGAAATTATCTCACCCAAACCTCTAGTGTGCTTTCTGTCTAGGAAACTTGGGGTTCAGTTACCGTCAAGAAATTCTTGTTCACACCAGAACCTGAAATGTGCCTGTGCTTGGCAAACCCAGCCTTCCAGTCACAGAAGACAGATAAATTCCAGTCACAAGGCAATCGTGTGCTAAGTGGCCTTTCTATATAAATCTTCGTCCAGGACACAGGGAACTTAAAGCTAAGTTGACTCCTCACTTTCTACATCCAATCCCAAGCAAACCTTTGACACCTGTCAGTTCTGGGACCTACTCTGTATGTGACAACTTTTCAATAGTCTCCTTCCTTCTCCAGAAGGCACAGGGAAGCCAACGAAGGGTTCTCTTATTATGTTTTTCCAGGCCATTATATGCTAAGACTTAAGTGTGTGAGAAGGATGGTGGGCAAACGAGAGGCAAAGCTAGCTCTTCTCTTGCCATTCCATCTCCTGGAATCTGATTACTGTTTACATTCTAGTATGCAGTAGGTAGGGAAGTAAATATATTCTTTTTTGTCTCAAATCTACAGAAATTCTGAAAAACAGTCTCCTTTGCCCCTCCTGCTTCCATGAAAGGGGGCTAGGTCCAAGGTAAGTCACAGAAATTGCTAGGGAACTCTTCTTGGGAGGATTGGGATCCAAAACCCAAGCTGTGTCAACCAGAACTGGACCAATGACAGCTGCTTCATTTCTCTGGACCCCCAAATATTATAAGCCCCATGGAACAGAAAGCATATTCCTATGTTCCTCATAGCTTCCCTAGTTGTAAGATCAGGGGTACTGCTGGGCCCTGAGGTGGAACCCACAGAAGTCATAGTGAGGAGATGACTGCCCCTTACATCTCAGAGAATCCAAGGCAAATTCAGTCAACAAGACTGTTCCCCAAATTCCAGTCAACTTTGGGTATTTTGGTGTTTTTTTTTTTTTAGTAATATATTCAGTCCAAGGCATCCTTAAGTCAAAATGTAAGTTCACCATGAAGAAATTAGTCTATTAAAGCCACAAAGATTTCATGGGAGCATGATTATACAAGCAGAAAAGTATAGAGACTAGAGATAAAGGTCATCTAGCCCAGGCCTGGTCCTGAAACTGCTGTGACCCAGACCACAGGGGCTCTCTCTGTTGTTGCAAGAGATATTAGAGGAAATTTTGTCTACCTGAACAGAACAGTTCTTAGTTCCTTATGAATGGTGTATTTTCTAGCACACGGAATGATCACAAAGTGCCCTTTCCTATGATTATATAAAAGATGCTATTATTAGAAAACATTCTGTAAGCTGGATCACCCCATATCATGGCCCAGGGACCTGGGTGAGGTGTCCCTTAGGATCAGCGGCTATACATTTTCCAGCCCCCAAATCCATCTTCCTCAAAGTTCTTCTGTGACCACTGGTCCTTGTCCAGAAATGCTAAGAGAGGTTAGGACAGATTTCCTACTTTGCTCTGCTGCTAGGAAAAGGGCGGGAAATGGCTCTTCAGCCCCATCCTGTCTCCTCCCAAGTATGGCTGATTGAAGTAGTCCTCTGCGGTGATGGTATCTAACTGCCCCCTTAGAGAGAGGGCATCCTGGCAGCCCCAAGGATGTCTGACAGTGTTGCTCAGAGGACAGAACCTCAGCTGGCCAAGGCCTGAGTCATTCATCTCTGTGTCTGTTATTCCTGGACTGGGCAAGGCCACTCAGACAGGGAAAGTAGGGGCCAAGTGGGCAAGAGGAGACTAGTTTTTTTTTTTTTTTTTTTTAATGCAGAGAATCATGTGTTGCTCAGGTCAGACAGAGTACTTCAACCTGGGACTGAGTTGACAAGACGCTAGAAGGGAACATGCTATGTATCATGCTCCTGAGCTAGGATGTCACTGCAGAGCTAGCAGTTTGGAAACGTTCCTGATTGGTGCTGAGTGGAGACCGCGGCCAGCAACCAAGGGGAGCAGTGAGTCTCCAGAACAGGCGAGGCCAACTCCATGGGCTGCCTCAGAGCACCCAAAGGCACCCAGCTATGACTGAGGGGACTCCTAAATTCTTTGGGAGCATTGTGTAGGATATGGAGAAAATCAGGGAGAAGTGACATGCCTCTTTCATTTTTTTTTTTTATCCCCGCAAACCTGCCATGGAGCTGAGCTCCTATAAAAGTCCACCCAACATTTGCAGATCTGAGTTAAAGACAAGAACAGCTCTTAGACATTCCAAGGTAGAATGTTCAGTCCAAAATCATCCACATGGTGTGCAGACTACCCCAGCCAAGTTGCAGACTGTCAGACAGATGGGCAACAATCCTAGCAGACTGCAGATACAGGTGGACGAGAGGGATTATCTTCATTGGGTGAGTTATGAACAGATCATTTTGGGGGGAGGTACCCATTTCTGGAGAGGACGAGCAGGAAGAGTAGTAGGCTAGTTTTTGGACCCACTGAAAATGTAAGCTTGAGCTCCACTGGTACCTACATCGTGTAGAAGGGGCTTGTGCATACAAAGCTGAAGACAACTGCTATTACTGGCATGTCTCGTATGCAAA
The DNA here is from genome assembly GCA_023101885.1 of Typhlomys cinereus. NCBI lineage: Eukaryota > Metazoa > Chordata > Mammalia > Rodentia > Platacanthomyidae > Typhlomys > Typhlomys cinereus. The sequence goes on from JALPQD010000179.1 coordinate 3,049,380, forward strand.
AAAAAGTAAATCTGTCCTTGAATCATGTGGAAGCTGGAGTCTGTGAATGCATTTAATTAAAGGCAGAGACCTTGCTCCATCAATGAGCTCAATTTTTTCCCTATGGAAACAGAAATTAAGTGGGGGGCTTGGAATGATATCTCTTATCCCCCTCCAGCTTAAGCAGGGCAACAGACAGACACTGATGCCCACTAAATATAAGACTGCCTTCTTTGGGTCCTGGGATGAGGAATAAAAGTAGGGAGACAAGAGAGATAGTTGACCAATGAGCTTTGAACTGACTTGCTTCGTGCCCTTCTTGCGTGGAAGACTCATAATGTAAACATAAAAGGAAGTCAAGAGGGCCCCTCCCTTTATGGCAAGAATTACTCACGCCTCAGTCCCCGGGCCCTGAACAATTTCTGTGTCTTGCACCCTAGCAGAGAGTTTTAGATTTGTAGGGAGGCACTGGCCTGGTCCAGCTGACCTGCTTATTTGGGGGGCATGAATGGCAGAGAGAGTTGGAGAAGGGAAGCATGGTGATCACTCGCCACCCACAGATCTGACTGGAAAAACATCAAATTGGAAGGCAGCAGGATATGCAACAGAAGCAGAATCAACCTAGAAGGGTGGCGGGGAAATAAATGAACACAGGTAGGAAGGAAATGGAGCGGGGCAAGGAGGCGTCCTGCATATAAGGCAAACCCTGATTCCTGCCCGGCTTTGATTCCCTCATCTAACGCTTGTTTCCTTGTGGGGCTTGTTTATGAAAATTCTGGTGAGCAACCAGATTGGAGCGTTCAGGCTCAAAGGATGAGAAATTAACTCCAGCATCTCTTGCCTGTTCTCTGGCTTGGGGCCAGCCCTCTGTGGTAGGGTCCTTAGGTGGTCCTCAACCCCATACCATGTAGCCTGAAGGAGGGACTTGGTTAGTGGGATCTAAGCAGATCCATCTGCTCAGCTCCCACCTTTTGTTGTAATTCTATTTCCCAGACATTGAGAGTAGAGGTCATTCAGAGGTTTTGGGAAGCAAGGGGAAGATCAGTCCCTGACATCCACTGAGACTCCAGGTCCCGGAGCACCTATCCCACTGAAGGACATGTTTGCTTGTTCTCACCAGCCAGAATACACGTTAGCTGGTAGAATGGTACTGGGGCCCCCATGCAGCATGCAAGGCCAACATGCACAGTGCACTCATCCTTTCAGAGGACGGTGGCCTGAGCAGGGGACAGGAGCCCCTGCTCCAGCGCACCTTCTAGGGCTATCTTTATGTTCAGAGCTATTAAATACAGCAAGGCCTTAGGCAATCATGACAGGTCCACTCAGCTTTAGAGGAAACTGACTTCAGAATAGATCAGGAGCCTACATGTGGGACCCCTTCTAAGCCAGCCTCCTCAGTGGAGGCAAACATTAAGTGAAGCAGAGAACATGCTTGCTTCTTTTGGCCCACATTCCACACACCCCTCCCCTCCAAGTCTGGCTTCTCCACTGAAAGGGTGAGCCTGAAGCAGCCTGGGCCCCTCCTACACTTGTTCCACGCCATGCCCATTACCTCTGTGACTGGTACAGTACCTGCAGTTGGAGTGGCTTCAGACACAGCACCCAAGATGGCCAGAGAGAGGGACAGAGGATGAGAGAGGGAAGAGAAAACAGCATAGGTGAAACCACAGGAGGAGAAAGTAAGGATCTGGCTCAAACCTGACTTTGCCAGTGCGGCCAGATGCTGGCTGGGTGTTCAGGTCATGGTTAACCACGCTGCTCAGACAGACTCCTACTTTCCCACTTGCAGCTTGGATACACTTGGTTTCTATCCCTATTCGAGGACTAGTGAGCTAAGAAATTGCAGCAGGGACAATTCATTCAGAATCTTTATATGCTCCTGTTAGGTTGAGTGAGATGCCAGGAATTCAGAATATACTTGTAAGTGGTGGAGAGAAGAAGCAACTCCAGGCAAAGGGATGTCTCCAGTATCTTCTCATCAAGGTGGTGAGTAGTACTGGGGTAGAGGGGACCCTTGCATCTCAGGCTTACATGACAAATTTGAGGATTTTGGATCCTTGAATCCCTTAGCTGACATTTTGTGGCCTCAATTCTTTCTCACCAGTTGTACTTCATAACATTAGGAATCCAGTATGGACTGAGAATTCCAGAACCAATCTCTGAATTCCCCATAAATCTTAAATTGAAAAGAAAATGCCTCTGTTCTCTTGTTCCCTGAAACTGCAAAATTTGGCACCATGGGCACTAGAACTGGACAAAAGAGCTTTGTTTGTTGTTCGGTGTTGGGAGGAGACTGGAGTGAAGAGACTTACTGTACATTTCCAGAACTATGAAGAAAATGTACCGTGACCTCTGGTAACAGGCTGCATCAATCACTTACCTAAAATCTCTCCTCCCCCTAACCTTAATGAACTTCTTCAGTGTCTAGAGGTTGGAAGAGGATACCAGGAGAGGAGTTTGTTGGGTGACTACTTCTGATTTACAAGACCAGAGGGGAAACAGGATTTCCAGTCCTTTCCAGCTTTTGCCTAGCTAGGTTGCTGGCAACAAAGAGTTGCGGGACTGATGATGTTCCGTATGGAACCTGGGCCGAGACAGCAGAGGGATCGGAGCCTGGCAGCCTCTCAGGAAGCACAGTGCTCTCCTAGGATGGGAGCTGGAAGATGCTCAGTAGACCGCACTCAGGTCATGGTCAGACCATGGGATCTGAATCTCCTGGGGGAATGATTGCATGGTAGCTCCAGAACACTTGCTTGTATCACCTCTTCTTTGGGGTTTCCTTGCAGAACAAATCTCTCCTTTGTCCACTGCACCCTTTCAATCCAGGCATGCAATCAAATATTCTTATAGATGTTTCTAGACCATTTGAACTTCCTACTATTTTTGTGTCCCTTGTTTCTGGTGCATTGTCTGGCATGGTGCACTGTGAGTGCTCAAGAAATGGTTGTTGCATGGATCACTGCACATCATTCTCCTCTGGAGAATCAGAGGATCTTTACGCGTGTACGAGGAGCTGCCCGAAGTTGAGAAATTTGCAGCCTTGCATCCCTGGGAGGTGACCCTGAAGCCAGCAGCACGTGGCGGGTGAGCCTGCGCCGCCCTCTAGTGGAATCTCCAGATGGCAGCGGCTCTGGAGGGGGATGCTTATTGGAAGGAACCTGTCAGGATTCAGAGCATGAGTTCGCTCTGTGAAACGGCTTGGAAAAGGACTTGTTTTCCAATTTCCACATCCTGTGAATCCAGGAATCTCATTCAAGAGGCAAGGGGAGAACACATTTTCTACTCCTCTCATGCTGAGGAAGCAGCTTTGTCAGAGTACTTCCCCTATCTCCTAGGTCCCATATGTCCTTGGGAAAAGAAGGACTGTCTCCAGGGTTATTATAGAGAAACCAGTAATATTCCTGACTCCTTCAGTAGGTGACCAGTTTGACCCTTCTTTAGAGTGCATAAGAATGGTTGTTTCCCACCTATGTCCCTTCATCACTCAATTCATGTGTTCTTCCTTATTCTTCTATAAGGAAGGTTGGTCAGTGATAAATTGCCGAGCCAGTGAAGGCAAAGTGGAGACCTGGGTCTGTCTGCATGTCTAAGGAGTGCTGATTTTTCTCAGATGCAATACTAGTACTTACCTCTCAATACCCAAGACAAGCTATCTCTTATGGCAGACCTCACTTCTTCTCCATCCTTCTAGTTCTACATATGCTTCTCTAGGCATATAAATAAATTAACTGGAGCCTTTCACCCCAGAGGTTGCCACCAGAGACCTACCTTCATTCGGGGGTGCTGGAGATTCCTCTGTGATTGCTTCCCCAGAGCCCACCTGCGTCCTGGCGCTGAGAGTGAAGCGGTACCGAGACACAGGATCTGCTCTCTGCATTGAGAACTTTGTCTGATTGGGGGAGAAGTTTTCCACCATCTGCTTTCCCACTTTGGTTCCATTAACTGGGGAGAGAGGTGAGTGGAAGGGAGGTTTATCAACTGTATGGGCTACATAATCTGGAGCTAGGATATCTTCCCAACTTTCTGTAAGAGGAGCTTGTGACCTCTGGCAGGTCATCTTCAGGCTTGACTTGAAAGCAGAACACTGGGCTGAGCTCCTTTTCCTTCCTCTTTGATTACATCCAGCATTAATACTTGTTCGCTGAACCCATAGTTTCTGGCTTCCTGCTAAGTTTTCCCAATTCCTTCCGAAAAGGACAGATCTTTTGAACAACTTCTGTTCAAACAGAACTGGGGCAAGTCCCTCCAGAGCTCCCGGGTGACTGGCATTTTGTAAAAGGACATACTCAATGTATCAGCAAAGGGCCAGGTATCATTTTAGAACATCTCATGGGAAACGTGGTTGGTGTTAAGGTGGTTAACAACACAATAGGCAGCCCTTTGAGCTTCCTAATGAAGTCACTAGAAGGCTTACAGATTTGAACGTGAGAATCTTCTTGTTTCTGCACAGTGGTGCTGGGCACCCGAGCTGAGGATTCCTGAGCCAGGCTCCTGATTCCAGTTACTCCACAGTAATGTGGCTGCTCTGTGTATAACTACCTTATCAAATGATGCCTTCTTAAGGTGTCTCCTGAGTGTTTGTGGATTCCCATGTGCACCCTGTCTGCCTGTCAGATGGAAGTACTAATGGGTGAGAATTTCTTAGACCTGTTTGGAGACTCTGAACTCCCAAGAGTCTAGGATTGTCTCCCTCCTCTTTGGATTAGAAGACTCTTTGACTCAACAAGGGACAGCAGGGAGTATTGGGTCTCTCCTGCTCCCTATAATGTCGTGGAGAACTTTTCCCTTGGTCCTTTTACCCTCTGAAATGCCCTCTACGCCCACAGACTCTATCTCTTTTCCTCAGGACTGCAGTAAGAAAAAGTTTGTGATTTCACATGATCCAAAAGAAGCAAAAGAAGAACGTACAGGCCACGTATTTGAGGGTGTATCCAGTCAGGATCCCATTGGGGTGCTCGGGGTGGTCCCACTCCAGGTTGATGGTCTCTAGGTTGGGCTGCCGAACTCGGAACCGCCTGGGAGCACTGGGTACTTGGGGAAGGAGGAGGGATCAGGGAGATGAGGGCGAGGGAGCAGGGAAGATGAGAGAACACAGAAAACAAAGCACAGGCATGAAGGCATGGCCATGGACACCCTTGTGCTGGACTGCTGCAGAGCCAGACCCTGGGCAACCGCAAGGCCAGAGCCTACCGCCTGTCCAGGATATGCTTTTGCCTGGTGCGAAGCCAAGTGGCTCAGACCCCGCTGTTGAATTGGGGAAAGAAGTCGATAATAAAGTCAAAAAGGAAGTTCTCCATCAGCAACTACTCTGGACTTGGTGTACATTAGATACGGGTCCTGCAAATATACCTCCAAATCACGCAGAGCCGTTCCCAGGCAGGGAACCAATCATAGCTGTTTTGTGGTGAGGTCCAGTTCCCAGTCCCCAGAAAGACTTTCACCATTGAATCCAGTAGCAGGCCCCGCCTCTGGGCTGATAATGCTGGGTCCAAGGGAGGGGAAAAAGACCCAGAATAGAGCACCTGAAAAGTGGGGGGAGTGATGGGGAGAGGCTGATGATGGAAACCAAACTGAGGAGGAGGGGGAGACAGGGATAAAGAAAACAAGAGGGAAGAACAAAGGAGAGGAGAAAGGAGGAAGAGAAGAAAGGTAGGGAAATAACAGTTAAGAGGGAAGGGAAGAGAAAGAGGCGTAAACCCGATGCAAAGTGGATGAAGGAGGCCTGGAGGGAACCCAAGATGAGTCAAGCTATCAGCCTACAGGAAGGTGGGACGACACCCAGTGGCACACTGCACCCACAGGCCAACTTTCCACAAGCCCTTCTCGACGCTGCAGGGATGCTTGTGCAGGTCTTGGATACTGGCAAACAGCTCATGTCCCATAGTACTGCGGGGCTCAGTCTACTTAGCTCCCAGCTGAAATGCCAGACTAAACAAGCCTCTTGAGAGTAAGTTCCAATCAGGGCAGGTCACCTTGGTGATGGGGTGCTCCGTGGGTCACGTTGTCAACTCCTCAAGGCCACACCGACATCGCCTCATGCCGTCCACACCAAGCCCTGCCCCACCCTGAAGAGTTGCAGGTCAGACCTACCTCCTTCAGGGGTGGTGAACTCCTTGGTTTCGCTGCGAGGCCCGTCACCTCTCCCATTGACCACAACCATCTCCAGCTTGTAGTTACTATAGGGAAAGAGATGGCCCACTACGCCCCGGGGGCGGTCACCGGGGAAGCTGGCTTGTTGTCTCTTCTGAGACACCCACAAGTTCTTCAGCAAGCTGCTCTCCCTCCAATAGTAGGCCTTCGGGACAGAGGCAGGCTGGTGAGAGCCAGGCAGCAGGGCCAGGTTAGTGGTTAGTGGTGGTACTGACCGGTCTTCCCTTTGCTTGCTACAGGCCCAGGGTCTCAGAGGACTTCACCTGTCCCCCACACAGTGGGGGAGCAGCTTTCTGGTTCTCACTCATTAGCCAGCAGTGAGTACGAATGATGCTGAGCATGAAACAGGCTGCAGTTGCACTCGTGTTCTGACCACGCCACCTCTTTGGGGAATGAGTGAATTGGTCAAACTTACAGCTGAGCTGCTCCATCAGGAGACTTTTTCAAGCTGGGTAACATACTGCTCAGGGACTCCACGCCAGAACCACAAAGGTGAGCCAGGGGTCCCAGCGCAGAAAGCGGAGCTCTGTGCTTGAAGACTGTCTCACCTTGAATTGGATTAGTACAGTTTAGAAACGCAGCAAACGGGCGCTCAAGGAGCAGCTTCCCCAAACAGTCTGAATGTGAGCAAAAGTTGATTTAATCCTTGAAGTCAAGTGATTACACGTTGTTGAAGACTTTAGAGATGGCAGAGCCATGTCCAGTCAGTGGGATGGGGGGCTGCACAGTGGCAGAGCTTGGGTGGGACAGGACGGCCTTGGAGTGTGGTGGCAGGATACAGCAGAGGTTTGATTAGCAGTGGGTAAGAAGCCACAGGTCAGCTTGTCACAACAGTGTCACCAGCAAAGTAAGGAGGAAGTCCAGATTTAGAGGGACCTCATGGGCACTTCAGTCAGAAAAAATCTCCAGGCCAGTAGGTTAAGGGTTAAAGTGAACGGTCAGGAAGGAGCTAGTTCAGGTGCACACAGTCTTTGTTTCTTCATTGTCAAGTTCATTTCCCAGGAAGAAACTGGCCCAATTGTCCATCAGCCAACTCCTGATTACCTCGGAGGTCACAGACCCAGTGGTAACTCAAGGTTTTACCCTCCCTCCCGGCCCAACCACGTGAAATGGAGCTACCTTCCTGGAGGAGAGCCCCATACCCTCTTTTCCCTACCTTAGCCCAGCCCTTCAATGGTGCGTGACTGGACAGAGACGGCTCTCATGAGGAAAGCACCAGGAGAAGTCAGGGCCTTCATAACCCACATGCTGGGTAGTAGAGTTGGCTGCGACAACAGGGTGTGGCTTTGCCTGTTAGTGTGACTTTCCAAAGCCAGGCTGGGGGAGGCAAATAGCTCTTCGGTACTTCAACAATGCACAGGAAGATACATGTGTGTCTTCTTGCACATATCTGACAAATACATGTGCTATGCAATGCCAACTCAACCAGCACCCTTCACAGGGCTTCTTCCTTAGCACGATCTCTCAGTATATCAGCAAGATATCTGGATATAGATGTAGGCATGTAGCCACGAGCTGCAGAATGGTTCCGTCAAGGAAGGACCACATGTATGACAGTAGTCTCATCAGATTATTAACAGAGCCAAGAAAGTCCCATCACTAGCGGGACCATCAGAATGTCATACTGCAGTAGATTACATTTGTGTTGATTCTATGTGAACAAGCTTACTGCACTAACGGTCAACGAAAATACAGTACATTCAGCTACGAACAGTACATAATATTTGATAATGATAATCACTAGGTCACTGGCTTATATATTTACAATACTATACTCATTATTTTATTCTTTCGTTTTGCTTTTTGGAGTACTGGGGATGAAACCCAGATAAACACTCTCACACTGAGATACGCCCCTAGTCCTTATTTCATAGTCTTCATCTTTCTATTTGCAAATACAGTTTGCTGCTAAGCAGTTTTCATAGTTATCCTGGCAATATCTTCACACGTCTTGTGCTGTGTTCATTGATCACATTGAGGCCATGTTGAGTAATTGACTTACAACATGTAGATTTGTATAAATATATCCTATGATTCTGGCACAATGACAAAATTGCCCAATGATTCATTTCTCAGAATTTATATAAGCGTGTATATATGTTATATTTATGGGTCTATTTTCGAATCCTAAACAAATCTGAATCAATTTTAAAATTCCACAAATATCTCTAGAACACCTTTAAAACTTCCTGTTCTCTGTCCTGCATCTGCTGCCCCCTTGCCCTGGTTAGCAAGCGGGTGGTTAGGCAGGGAAGTTTGCTGGCTTCCTCACTCGATACTCTCTGAGTTGGCCCTGGACCGTGTCAGAGTAGACTCGGTTCCACTGAAGGCTGATGGCTGTGCTGTTCATCACTCGGACTTTAACTTCAGTGGGTGCAGCCCTGGGATCTGCAATGTGTTGGAACAGAGAGCTGGTTATACAGACAGGGATGGCCCTTGGGCTATAAGGTCTCCTTTGACGTGATCCTCAATGGACTGCACTCTATCACACCCTGTGGACTTCAGGAACTAGGGAGACTCAGGACAAGAGTGTGGCAGTCCAGGTGGCAGAGGCATGGGCTGGGCTCTCTGTTTCATTCTCTACCCATTCCCAATGCTCCGAGAACTGTGAGGCTGTTCTCTCTGAACTTTATCAGCTGGGATCCCAGTCTTCTTGATGCGTTTGACCAGTAGGGGTGTCGAATCAGAAGAGGGAGGGCAGGTATCACTACCCCTGGCTGCTTCTGCTGGCGCAGGCTGATGGCGCTGCAAGCTTTGACCCACAGCCACGGCTCCCAAAGGCAGTCTTCACAGCTGGTAGTGACTTGTGTGTCCCCTGCCTCATGGAGGCACGGATGGGCATGCCAGCCCTCGGGCTGGTGCATGGGCCGGGGTGTTTTCCTCTAACGTTTTTCACATAAACCAAGACTTGCTTCTGCATGTGCATCTGTTTTCTGCCAGAAGGGGACGTTAGCGCTTCCCCAGCACAGCATAGTTCAGGGATGCAATGCAGTTTTGGAAGCCTATGGCCTTACTCACTATCTGGCAACCCCCACTAGATTCTTTTTGGGGAAATTTCCACCACAGAAGAGGTGAAGACTGGGCTGGACACCTCTGTTCATCTCCAGAGGTTCCAATTCATGACTGCCTCCAGAGTCTGGCCTTCACTGCTTCCCTCCTCCTCCTCCTCAGACCAGTAACTGTAACTAGAGTCCAGTCCTGCCCTCTGCGTCCACTCTTCCCTAAGACATGCTGTCCTCCCTTCCGCTCATCCCACCAATAGCTTCATCTTGTCTCAGATCAGACACTCAACTGTCCCAGCGGAGACTGTACCCACGTTCTACTTCACTCAGACGCCTGAAGGACTGACGCACTAGGCGCAGAGTACCCCACGCTCTGGGCTGCCAGACATGCGTTGCTGCACAAATGTCTGGGATGCGGATTTACCCGCAACCAGCCTCCTAAGAACATTTCATTGCAGGTTCAATCCACTGAGAGCAGTGGTGGATGGCTGGCAGGCAGTGGGTCAGGAGGACTCCAGTCGCTGCTTTGATGATTTTGCTGCTTCAAGGTTTCTCTGCCCATGGGAGTCTGGCCTGTGCCCTATTTCTTTGAGGCATCTAACTATAGCTGTTTGGGGCGGTGGTCTTGAAGTCTCTCTTGCTGCCAGCACGGCTTGGCAGTCAAACAGCTTGCCTGGGGATCTGGAGACCTGGGCTCTATTTTCAAGCATGACATTTGCTGCTATAGAATCCTGGCAAGGGCTTTCTCTAGAGCCTTGATTTTTTTTTTTTAACTATTATAAGGTGTGTACCAGGGTGTGCATTGGACAAGTGAAGGTGTGTTGAAGATAGTACTGCTCCTGCTATTACTAGGTGCCATGTACTCGTGTATGGCCTCCCTGCTTCCTGGGGATAGGTTGCCCTCCCCTGTCCCAGCCTGAAGTCCCAGACTATGAGAATGGTCTTCTATAGCTCTGCAGTGAGGACCCTGCTTGGGAGAGGAGGGGAGTGTGTACTCACAATCTTCTCCTGAATACCCGATGACAGTGTCAGGCTCGGGGCCCTTTCCAAAGTCATTTTCGGCCTGGACACGGATCTCATAGGGCACATAGACAGGGGTCTGCCCCACCACGTAGCGAGAGCCCCACACTGTGACATTGTTCCAAGTCTCTCGGGTCTCTCTGCGCCGCCACTTGACAATATAACGCAGGTTGGGGCCAAAGGCAGAGGTGGCATTCATGGGCTGTACGGGGAGAGAATGACAGGCATACAAGTGAACAGGGTATTGCAAGAAGGCCACCCACAGCTTGCCCTCCTCATCTGTGCCAGATATTCTACCCATGCCTGTCTGGTACTGGTCAGTCCCCTTTCAGGGTAGAAGAGGGCATGTGACCTCTACTGAGTTCCTCAAAAGCCTAGGAACTCTGCAGCACCCAGATTTTCCATGACAAATGTTTAACCAAAGATTTAATCACTTTGACTGCAACAGCCAATTTACACCACGGTGCACAGGGGGCAAAAGCTTTACTATCAATGAATCTCACCCTAGAATAGCAGCAGTGAGAAACCAAAGACTGATACTCTCATGAGCTTCTCCAGAGTCAGAAAGCGGATTCTGATCTGACCAAAGTAGGCCTGGTGATGAACTCACAGTTCCAGAACTGACCTTAACCAAATCCACGTGTCCTTCTTGTCCTTCTCTATACATCACAACTCTTAAAGGATGGTATAACCCCTTACTTATGCTCAATGGACTTGGTTCAGGACCAGACCCCTGGCCAGACAGAGCCAGGCTATAGACCAGCTGTCCAGAACCTGCCCTCAGGCCAAAGCTGGTCAAGGCTGTTGGAGACCCAGCTGTTGGAGTGGTGGGTTCATCCGTGATCAGAGCCCATTGTCTTCCTGTCCATTGTTCCTGGTGGTGACTCAGCAGCTATGTCAGTGGCTACATTTGCATCTCTCAGACTTGAAGTGGTTTGGGAAGCCATTTTGAAAGTTATATCCCAATTCTGGTCTTGGAAATATGGTCAGTGGACCAGGATGAAGAGGAGCTGTGACGATCCCAGCCTGGAGGAGGTCTTTCAACTCACCTAGTCCATGCAGTAAAGGGCCTACAAGGCATGTGGCACCCATGCCTTCAGCAGCTGCACCTCAGGAAGCCAGCACACATCAAACTTGGTGTGACACTTGGCTCAGATGGTTCCTAAACTCTACCCAAGTTCCTTCTTCTTCAAAATTAGTCCATTTTCTTTTGCTGGTTTGGTTATGGTTTTTGCTGGCCTGACAGTCTTTGGAAGTCACCCTGTTCCTAGCTCTGACATCCTGCTCCTATACACGGTCCTGTTGGATTGGTAAATGCTCAATTCAGAGACAAGCTTGGTTCTCAGAGGACAGTGGACACTCTGGTCAGCTAGAAAGCCTGAACCATACTATGCCCTTGACAGTGTAGAGGGCCTCCCAGGTGCCCACCACCAGGGGAGTGGCCCATTGAGGGTGGGGTAGGAAGGAACTTTTACCGTCCATGTGATCTCCATGTTGTTCTTTCTTGTTCCCTCTCCCTTAACGTCGCTGGGATTGGACTCAGGGGCTAGAACCCAAATAGACACAAAGTTGAAGTCCAGTCTGCGCCACTCCAGAGTATGGGACATAATCCATCTCTCTCTGGCTCTTTGCTCTCTCCTGTGCATGCTAGGTCTACGGCTAAGATTTAACCCCAAAGCAGAGCTAATTTCTTTTAAGTTTTATTCCCTTACCAGACAGCACTGTAAGCAGCCAATGCACCAGCCTCACATGGATGAGCAGGGTCATGGACCGTCCACTAAGCATGTTTCACACCACACTGGCTTATTCTGGAATTCAGTGTTTTGGGGGACTATTTCCAGCTCTATGAGCTAGTATGATTTCAGAAATTAAAATATTCCCAAGTATGTTTAGAAAAGAAATTGGATATAACACCAGATTGTATATTTTTGTTGTCTGCTTTTGCCACAGCTCTCTCCTTTTAAGCAGAAAATAAAAAGTCATCAATAATAAAAGTAGCAGTTAATGTTTATGTATCACAATAAGCACCTGATGTGTTCTCTCTCCCTCCCTCTCTCTCTCCCTCTCTCTCTCTGTGAGCTAGAGGGAGATGTTAGATATCTTCTTCAGTTGATCTCTATCTTATTTTTTGAGAAAGTTTCTCACTGATCTGGCCATGCTAGCTGACCAACAAGCCCCAAGGGTCCTCCTGTCTCTATCTGCTCATTGCTAGAACTGCACATGAGTACCAATGCCCTAATTTTTATGTGGATGCTGGAGATTGCGCTCGGATCCTCATGCTTTTTTAGCCAGCACTTCACCCACCGAGCCATCTTCCAAGGCGCCAATACACTAATTTTCATTTTTTTTAAAAGAGTTTTTAAAAAAAATGTCTTTGTTTGAGAGGGGCAGCAGTGTGCCCGTGTACGCCATGGCACAGGTACAGAAGTCATAGGGCAGTTTTTGGAAGTTGGTCCTCTGCTTCCACCATGTTAACCTCAAGGGATGGACCTTAGGTTGCCATGCTTGCAGCAGGTGCCTGAGCTATCTTTCTGGGCCTCGAGGCACGTATTGTCAAACGCTGGTGTTCAACACAGCTCTGAGATATGTATTATATTTCATGGCTGAGGAAGCCAGGTCTTGGAGAGGTAAATAACTTCTCTGAGTTTCCATTTCTGGGAACTGGGGGGACTTGGTGTGAACTCAGGATACCTGAGAGAGCTCAAATACTTACGTGCTCCACTGGTTCTGTAGCGCTCTGATGGGAGGCTGGGGTGACTGCTCCCAACCTCATTGACAGCAATGACTCGGAACTGATAGTTGACATATGGGGACAGATGGAGGATGGCTGAGTTGATATTGCCTGGGAACTTGGAGTGGTCATGCCAGACCCCTGGCTGGAACTGGTCTTCTTCAAACTGGACAACATAGTCTGAGGTTGGATGAGGAAGACAAGGAAGACAGAGCTATTGGTGACCCGAGTCCAGCTTTAGGAGCATTTCCTCCTTGGTTTCATCTTCATTATTCTCCCCACCCCTACCCACTGGGGTGGACAGTAGCACGTGGAGAAGTTTTCCCAAGGCGCAGGAGGGAACTGAGGCTTCCATGCATGTGTCAAGTGGGGCAGAGGTGGGAGCAGATGCCAGGGAGGGCCTTGGTCCAGGGCTGCTACCAGGTATCATGGTTTGAACATGAGTTGTCTCCCACAGGCTCGTGGGTTTACAAGCCTTAGCTGTTGTCAATGTTCAGGGAGGTGGCAGCACCTTTAGGAGGCGCATCCTTGCTGGAGGAAGGTGCGCCACAGGGGCAGACCCTGAGGACGGATAGCCCTGCTCTGCATCCTGTAGCAATCTGCTCTTACTCTCTCCGCTTCCTTGATGCCTGGAGTGATCTGAGTCGCCTCTAGCTTCTGCCGCTCTGAAATGCCTGTCCTGCCTTAATGGACTGTGTCTCCCCTCTGGAACCAAAGGCCAAATAAATCTCCTTTTCTTCCCTTAAGCTGTTTGCATGAGCGTTGTCTCACATCAGCAGAGAAGAGAAACTGTAACACAGCCTTCTTTACTGGCTTTGGAGCGTGGGGACATGAGCTCACCTGTGATGGGGCTGTTGTTATCGTCCCCTGGGATCCAGGTCAGCCTCACACTCCTCTCGGCCAGGTCAGTGAGCTCTAGGTCCCTGGGTCGGTCTGGCCTCCCTGGGAGCAGAGGGAAAAGATACCACATGGAACTCCTGAGTTAGAGCCAGTTCCCCTCCTAGGGTGGCCCCAGTACCTGATGGATCCCATCAGGCTGAGGTCTGCATCACCAGCAGGAATGACCATCTACCCTGGAGGGCCAGTGTAGGAACCACCCACTTTCCCCCAGGAGACAAGGAAAAAAAAGAACATCAAAGTATGTGGAGTCAAGAAAGAAAGGAGATGGGGCAGGGACAGCACTGGGGCCGAGTCCTCCATTCCCCCAGGTGTTTTAAGAGCGTGTACACTGGGGAAAGGGTGCTGCTCCCCTCCGGGCCCTCTTCACATTCAGACGAGTCATGTGGCTTTGTCTCACTTTCTCATGATTGCTCTGTCTGTGCGCCAGGAGGGCTGTGGTGTAATGAGCAGGTCAGAGAGGTGAGGAAAATGGGGAGGGCACAAAACCAGACCAAGTGAGAGATGGAGATCTGGTCTAGAAGTTTCAGGGACAGATGCAGGATAGAGCGGGTGGGCAGTTTCTGCACAGAGGTAAGGGAAGTGCTCTGCTCCGGTGAGTACTGGGACTCTCCTGGCCTGAGGAGAGAGCTGAGACTTTCCCCCAAGTCGACCGTCTGATCCAGTTATTTCTGTGTTTTGACTGGTTGCTGGAAAGTGAGCCATGCAGACACCTATGTGTAGATCGCACATGGATACTCAGTCACAGATTTGGGGGTCTCAGAGGAGCAGCTTTTCTGACTGGTCCTTAAACACGTCTGAGTTTGGGCTGGGGGCCGGCAGGCCACTCTAAGGGAGGGGTGAATGTGGTGGATAAACGGCAGCCTACAACTTCTGAACTCAGCCACAGAAGCGGGTAGCCGTAGGCATCTGTGTAGGCGGGGGCTGTCACACGTGGTAAGGCATGCAGAGTGTTGCCCACCAGTCTGCAGTGTACAGTCCTTTCCTAAGGTGTCTTCCTTCTTGAGATTCCACCCCTGGGTGCCAGGCCCCGATTAGTAGAAATTACCTTTGGGCAGGGCAGCCAAACGGTTAGTTGGAGTAGCCTGATCAGCTGCAAAGGTAAGACGAGTTATCCAGGTTAGCAGGTTATCAGGGTTACAGGGCTTCTGGAAGGATGGAAATGGACAGCTGACTCTTAGACAGCCATCCCTGGGTATGGGGTCCCAGACAAGGTTGTACCCTCCCTCCAGGGAGAACCCTACCTACTAGAGGGCTGTTTATATTTTCTTCACAGCCTGGGGCAGAGTCACTAGCACTAGTCACTGTTAACACATCTGGAACCACCCTTGGCCAGCAAATGCTCCTTCCACTGTAGAGGGACATGAGTGCCCCGGTGCTTATGGTGGAAGGGTTCCAGAGGGAGGACAGAGGTGCTGTCAGAACAGCAGAAAACCTGCTTCCTGCAAGAGTCAGCCATTACCCCCTCTGACTTAGAACGGCTTAGCTTTGCAATCCAGCCTGGACACATGGACAGGAAGCATCACCTTGTTCAGTGCCTAACACACTGAAATGTGGCTGAACCCCAGAGGCATCACGGGAGGGGAAGAAGGCTGGCAAGTATTGTTGGAAGCACACACACAACTTGCTCTAGTGCTGCCGGTGGGTAGCTATTGTCAGCTTGGCGGGAAAAATGACCACAATCAGAGGTCACTCTATGTCCTCTCTGTCACTCCCCACCTTCAGCTGCAAATAGAGATCAATGGACTCACTCGGGAGATGGAAGGCCAAAATTTCCCCCAGCTTGCTCTGAGCATGGCAGCTTCCCAAAAGTTAGAGACCATGGTGCCTGTGCCGCTGCTGACTGCAAGTACTGCCGAGGGGGCCGCCAGGGTTCCTGACTCTTCTGGTTGTGCTGCTAACTTTAGGCATAACCACTGGGACCATCCAAGGCTTCCTGCTGCTCTGACTGCTGGGGAATGGGGAGAAGCATTGCAAGTTCTGATACGGGTGGTGGCTGTTACCTAGCACAGTGAGGTAGGCCTTGGCCAGGTCTTGGTCCAGCTCGGTGCTGGCCATGCACGTGTAACTGCCCTGGTCCCGTTCTGCCACTCCAAAGATGGTCAGGGAATCATCTTCCTTCTTCATCCTGCAAGGTGTCATCTAGGGTTGGCAGAAGGGTGGTGGAGGGGCACTGAACATGCATGAGGATAAGGAAGCAAGAGGGAAGTGGCAGGACTGGAATGAGGAGGAGCCAACTCAACACTGACTCAATGCAGGAAAAAGAAAGTGGGCAGAGATCAAGTGCCTTTCAAAACTATACTGTGCCTGTCTCGCAGCAATTCTTGTACTTTTCACCCCTTCCCAAATTAGGGTACTATTACCCAACCCCATGCACCCAAGCAGGCTGCTGGTCCTCCTCTACCTCTACATGTGATTTGTCCTGTCTTCCAGGCTAAGAACTTTTGTCCCTGAGTCCATCTGACCTGTCTCTCTTAAAGAGATTGTTACCCCTGGGCACCACATGATTGCAAGGCATTTAATACCTGTGTCCCCTGAAGGCTGACGCCCTGCACTAAGCTAAACATGATTGGAAATGGCTGGCACCTCAAAGCCTAGAAGACAAACAATGAAGAGAGCCTTGGGAAGGGAGGATCAATGGTTCTCAATCTGACTGCACAGGAAAAACACCCACAAGACCTTTAAACACAACCAACAACTGAGCCCTCCCTTTACACCAGTACAGTCGGAACTGGGTTGGGGCACAGGGTTGAGAACCACCAGGCATTGCTCTAGGTGATGGGGCTGCAGGCAATGCTGTCCTCTACTGGCAAACTGCCGGCAGGGCTGAAAGAATGGAGGTGGGAAGCGCAGCAGAAGAGAAAGGGCAGGAAGGAGAAAAAAAGAAAAGGAGATGGAAAAAAAAAGAGAGGGAGAGAAGTGAAGGGACAATGAGTGGGAAAGAGAAAAAAGAGGTGAAGGAGAGAACAGGGAGCTGATGGCAGGAGAGAGGAAGAAGGTGAGGTTGCCCCTGAGGAGAGGAGCCGCCGACATCTTGCACTTCCTTAGTGATGTACGTGACACCAAGAACGAGGGCCAATAAACTATCCTCAAACAGGCGCCAGGACGTGAGAAGGGACAACAGAAACCTGTTTCCAATGTAGAGGGGCTCGTCATCCTTCAGCCAGGAGACAGTGAGCTTGAGGGAGGGGTCGTGCTTCACGCGACACTCCAGCTGCACCGTGGTGCCCCTCTTGGCCACCTGGTCCTCAGGTATCCGATAGATCCTGGTGGGGTCTGTGGAGACATCCAGGGAGCGGGCGTTGAGCCTCTTTGCCCACCAGCCTCGTGTGGTCCTGATGGTGACCTGGCTGACCTTGACGTGGCAGATAGGGGTGCAGTAGCAAGAAAAGAGGGGTTTCTGTGCGGTGGGTCAAAACCCCCACTCAGTTCTCCTCTGACTCAGAAATTGACGGCATGGGGGTGGTGAGCTATTCCCTTTGAACCAGGCTGACACACTGCCTGTGTCCCCACACCTGGGCTAGCTGTGGACCCTGTGAGGAATGCTGATGCATGAAGAGGAGCCCACCAGGATCAGACCTTAGGCAGGGGATTTCCAAAGCGACTAGCATTTGTGGACTCCTGTGAGCATAGCTTTCTTGCCCCACTTGAACTCTTACTTATGAACCTAATGGCTTACCTTTGACCTCGAGGCGGACCTGGTTTTCAGCCTTGCCCAGGATATTGGTGGCTACACAGGTGTAGATGCCTTGGTCCTCCTTGCGGATCATCTTGATTTCTAAACTGCCATTCTCATAGACGTGGTAGTTGCCACCATCCAGGTTGCTTCCTTGCCCATTCTTAAACCTCACAACAGAGCAGTGGAACACAGCATACTGAGAATGGACTGGCCCCAGGGAAACTGGCAGCGGCAGAAACCGTGAATGGAAGGGAAGAAGCCCCCACTAGGAGCATGAAGCCCTGAGTCTTGGTGACTCTAGGTGACCACTAGGTGGCTCTGGAGAGACTCCGCCTCTATCTGAGAAATAGGGGGTTCCTCTAGATGACGGCCTTTGACCGGTTTCCTAGGTCTCGCTGAATATCCACCATAGGTTAGAAAGGGAGCAGAAAGGAGAACAGACTATTGCTGTTGGGGAAGACCTCCTGGGACTTACCATCGGAGTGTAGGAATGGGAGACCCAAAGAAAGGGCAGTCTAGCCGAGTCCGGTTGTAAAGGATCACCCTGATGAGCTGGTTCCGGGGTGACAGCATTCGAGGTGGTACATCTGAAATCCCCAGAGAGACAACTTGGGTGTGTGGTGTGACCCTTTCACATCTTCCTGCCTGTCTTATGGCTACGTGCCTCTTACAGTAGCTTTCCAGGCACGTAGACTCCTCTACTTACTTTCCTGCTTTCTTTTTTGAAGCTCTAAAGCCGATGTGTACAACACGTGGCCCAAAGGCTGCATGAATACTAGGCTGCATGAATAGAGTGATCTTTGGACTGCAAGGTCATGCATAATGTCGAAAGCTGAGCATCCCTGCTCTATGATTTAGGTGAGGAGGGAGCACATTTATCCACATACTTGCTCCTTATCCTACATCCAATGCAGTTCTTGCAGTTTCTCTGCAGTTTCCCACAGGTTCTTGAGAACCCTTGAGGCTGCCACTTCCCATTACCCTCTCCAGGCACTGGGAGTACAGCAAACAAATCAGAACTTCCTGAACCTACTTCCCTGATGGAATCGTGAACTCTGTGGTCATCTGGTTTACAGTTCACGTTCTCCATCCTTCCCACAAACTCAAGCTCAGTCTCCATACCTTCCCCATTGCTCCAGCGAAGATAATGTACCTTGTGATATATATAACCAGACCTTAGAGGACCCTACCGCAGGCTGATGTGTAGGTAGAGGGGAGACTGCTCTGAGGCTGCACTCACCCAACACACTGACGAAGGCATTGGCCAGCAGGTAACCATGCTCATTGGATGTATTGCACTGGTACACTGCCCTGCTGCTGATCTGAGTGTCCCGGAAGATGATGGTGTCACCGGCCACCTCACGGTTTGGATTGGGCGGTGCCGCTACAGACAAGAAAGAGAAGTTCTTCATAATAAGTGGAGCTGGGCAGTGAAGGAACATGGGGCTCTGGTCAGGGTTCCCAGGTAGGCTCAGGGTCTATGGAAGAAGCAGCACTAGGTGGACTCCGAAAGACTCCGCTTTCAGATTTTGCCAAGCTATGTGACCTGGACCCTGCACGAGTCTGTTTCTCAATTCATCTCTCAGGAATATGAATCTCAGCTCAACCAAGTAACAGCTGGGTAGCTGTGGTTGGGATATGAGCTCTGGGAACAGACATAGAAACTTTGGAAGCAGAAACTAACCAAATATCTACCAACTGTTCAAAACCTGTATACTTTGGTTCCTGTTCTGCAGGACAGAAACAACTTACTACCTCATGGAATTTTTGCAACAACAGGCTGAGATTTTATATACATGTGAAGTGATTGGTGAAGGTCCAGTAATTCTGACTGCCATTGTTTTCATTGAATTAATTAATTAATTAATTAATTAGTTAATAGACGGACTGATTTTGAGACAGGATCTTGCTATATACCTCTTGCTGGCCTTCAACTCACTTACATAGTTCAAACTGGCTTTAAACTCATGGCAATCCTCCTGCCTCAGCTAACAGGCATGGGTTACCGTAACTGGGACTTACAGCTTTAATTCCATTGATGCAAACAGTTTTCATGTTTGCCCTAAGGCCTTTCCAAGAACCACAGCCTACACAGAGGAACCTGTTTCTACCAGGTTCTCCTGGTACTGATAGCCTGGGGAACAGAGACTAGAGACAAGGGATATATCACTTGCCCATATATCACTCTGGGATTTTGCAATATGCAATATGGGATCAAGTAATATGTCTGTCTTGGAGAAGCATCAAGCCCATCTACCCCACTCTAAAGAAGAACAAGTAAATGAACCAAATAATAAAAAATTCCTAGAAATGAAAAGAAAGACACTTTTCTTGTCTTAACCACTGCAGGATGCTGGACTGGACCAGATGCTTCAGCTTGCAGAAACCACGAGCTGATTCATCAGGATCACTCAGACCTGCAAGAGAAGCAGAAGTCTGGCCCTGAGGCGTCACTCAACAGATAACGGCTCTGGGCAGCAGACTGAGCAGAGGTAAAAGACACGGTCAGCATCCTTATCATCAACCCTGGGATCCACTCAGCAAAAGACACTGAAAACGTCGACACCACTAACCTCAAGACCTTGCCTGACAATGTTCATGACCCCAACTTCCCTGTCAGTCACTTCCTAAAGGGTGACGGCTACCACCCTGGGTTCATCTACTACACAGAGCCGTGAAGCATACCTGCTTTGCCTGAAGTTTATAAGGACTGAAGGCTACAGGCCAAGCAACATCTCTGCTTGTGGTCAAGTCTGGAAGTCTCTGTGACAGTCACAGATTCAGCACTGGCTGGTGCAGGCATGCTGTAGTCCACATCAACTTGCAGCTTCCCTATTCCTGGTTCTGAGACCTCCAGCAAGTCGCTGTGCTGAGAACCTAGGTTTGAGCCCACAAAGGCATAGCACCTGGTACAGTGCTGGCAGACAGTGAACGACTAAGAAGGCACATGCCACCTGTATTCTACATAGCTCTTCGGCCTGGCCACCTGGCTCTTTCCCTTTTTAGAACTAATTTTTTTTCTTTTCGTTAGTACATAAAATAGTGAATATTTTATGACATTTTTAGACATATTTGTCACTCTACCTTGTTCACACTTTCTCTATCCATTCATCTGTGGATGGGCATGTAGTCTGATTCCATATCTTGGCTATTCTGATAGTGCTGCGATGAATATGGATTTGCAAGTGTCTCTGTGGTATGGACTCAGATTCCTTTCAGTATAACCTGGGAACAGCATAGTTGGGTCATATTGTGGTTCTGTCCTTAATTTTTTTTTAGGAGCCTCCATTGACTTACATCGTGGCTGCACAGTGTACATTCTCATCAGCAATGGATAAAGGTTCCTTTTCCCCTATCTCCTCACCAGCATTTATTTTGTTTGTTCTATTGATGATGGTCATTCTGGTTACAGTTTCAATTCATATTTTCCTAATGGCTAAGGATGTTCCATTCTTTTCCAATTACTTACTGGAGAGTTGTGTTTTTTCCTTTTGAGAAGTGTCTGTTAGGTTAATTTGTCTATTTATTGACAGGATGATTTGTTTCTTCTGGTGCTTCATTTTAGGAGTTCTTTGTAGATTTTAGATGTTTGTTTTGTCAAGGTGGATAGTTGGCAGAGACTCCCTCCTGTTGTAGGCTGTCTCTTGACTTTGCTGTTTCCATTACTGTGCAGAAGCTTTTCAAGTACCTCATTCGTCAATTCTTGGAATTATTTCCTATGCTATTGGAGTCTTTTGGCGGAAATCCTTGTCTATGCCTGTATCTTAAAATTTTGTTATGACTTCTAGTGGTTTCAGGTTTTAAATTGAAGTCTTTGAGCCATGTTGAACTGATTTTTTTGTACAGGGCAAAAGGCATAAATCTAATTTCATTCTTCTATAAGCTGACATCCTGTTTTTTTCCCAGCACTATTTGCTAAAAATGGTTGTCTTTAATGTAAGTTTTTGGCACCTTTGTCAGAACTTAGGTGCTGTAGCTGTGTGAATTTATTACTGGGTCCGCTATTCTGTTGACCTATTTACATGCTTTCTGCCAGTACCACTCTGTTTTTTTTATTATTATTATTATTTATTTAATTGTGCGCGCGTGTGTGTGCGTGTATGTGTATGTGTGTGTATGTGTGTAGAACCATGGACGGACGAATTCGGGAACCACCATGGACCGCCTCCTCCTTGTTTACTCTGCCCCGGGATTCACAGGCTCCGCCCTACCAGGACCAGAAACGCAGGCCGCCTCTGTTTTCACTGGTGTCTATACGTGGGGTCTAGGATCCGAACTCAGGACCTTCCGCTCCAGCCCCCACGCTGTTTTTTTTTGTACTCTGGCTCTGAGCATAATTTGAGATCAGGCCCTGTGGTGTCTCTAACATTGGTCTTTCTTTTTAGGGTTGCTTTGATAATTTGGAATCTTTTGTGTTTCCATCTGGATTTTAGGGCTATTTTCTAGTTCTGAGAAGACTGCCACTAGGATTTTGATGGATGTTATATTGAATTAATGGATTGATTTTGAAAATGTAGACATTTTCATGATATAAGTTCTATAGACCTAAAGCATGGGGGTTGAGATGTCTAATATAGTCAACTTGTGAAGACCCCAGAAGACAGGCCTCCGGGCATGCCTGTGAGGAATGATCTAGATTAAGCTAATTAACTGTGGACAATGCCATTCTGTGGACTGGGGTTTTGGACTGAATAAGGAAAAAGAGTTGAGCAGGAATATTAAATTCTCTCTGCTTCCTGAATGTAATTCAGTGTGACCAGCTGCCTTGTGCTCCTGTCATAGCATCTCCAACGTGATGTACTATACCCTTAAACTGTGAGCCAGAAGTAATTCATGACCACAAAAAGACAAGAAATTAATACAGAGGTCTTTCCAATTTTCTAGTGTCCTCTCTAATTTCTTTTTATTCTTCTTCAGTGTTTTCATTTTTTAAATTTTCTTGGCTAGGTTTATCTCTAGGCGTTTTTTTTTTTCTTTTTAATTTTTGAAACTACCTTTCTTGCTTTTTTTTTTTCTCAGCAAGGTTGCTATTGAAAGACAGGAAAACTACTGATTTTTGCATCCTGCTACTTTGTTGGAAGCATCTATCTAGGAGGTCTCCCCCTACTGCTGATTGTGTGTGGAAGGGGTGGTGCACATGAATGGTGTGTGTATGTGTGTGTAGGCCCAAGGTTAATAATGGGAATCATCCACAGTTACTCTTTCACTATTCTTTTGGAAAAGTCTCTAATTAAATCCAGACCTTGATGACAGGCCTAGTTCCATTAACCATCTCTTGCTCTGAGTATCTCCAGTCTCCATTTTTCTGAGGCTAGAATTCAAGGTGAACAACCATGCACACCTAGAATTTAGTGGGTTCTGGGGATCTGAACTCTGGTCCTCTTTCTTATGCAGCAAGTCTTTAATGACTAAGCCATCTCTTAGCTTAATGTATTCTTGAATTTAATTTGCAAATATTTTATTGAGAATCGTTTCATCTGCATTCATTAGAGTAATAGGTCTAAAATCTCTCTCTCTCTCTCTCTCTCTCCTCTTATCCAATTTTGGTATCAGGGTAATGCTGGCTTCATATGCTGTGTTCCTTCCCTTTCTACTTTATGGAACAGTTTGAGGCGTATTGGTGTTAGTTTTTACTTAAAGGTTGGATAGCATTAAGCAGCCTGGACCAGGCTTTCCTGTGTTGGAGGACTATTACTGATTTGATTATGTTGTTTGTTACAGACCTGTTTAATTTACTTATGTTCTCTTTATTTTGTTTTAGTAGGATACATGTGTCTAAGATTTATTAAACTTTTTAGTTTATATAAATGTATATACATATACAGTTTACATAGTTGTAAATTTATATACTTATAATATATATATATTTATTGTTATTCCCTAACTGTCCTCTGGATTTCAGTGGAATATATTGCAATGTCCCTCTGTTCTCTGTTTTTAATTCTTTGGACATTTGGTCTCTTCTTTAACTTGGAAAATTTGGCTAAGCGTTTGTTGATTTTGCCTATTTTTTGAAAAAAAAAACCAACTCTTTGTTTCACTGATTCTTCATACTGTTCTTTTATTCTCGATTTCATTAATTTCTACCCTGAGTTTTAAAGGGATTTTATTTATCTATGAGAGAGAAGAGCGAGAGCGAAAGAGAGCAAGCGAGAGATATTGCACGTGCTGCATAGGCAGAGATCAGAGGACGTCTGGAAGTCAGCTCGCTCATTTCACACGTGGGCTTCTGGTGACCAAACCAGACCTCCAGGTTTTCAAGTGGGTACTTGACGAGCTCTCTCTCATTTCTTCCCCACCTACTGTATTTGGGTCTGGATTGTTTTTATTTTTTTCTAAGATCTTAAAGTGTGTCCTTAAGTCATTTATGTGAGAACTTTTGGAGTTTTCATGTAAGCACTCATACTTACAGATTTTCCTCTTAGAACTGCCCCTGCTGCAATCAAAGGCTTAGATAAAGATGCTTTCATTCTCAGTTGGTGCTAAGAATTTTTAAATGTCCTCTCAGATTTCTTTGATGACCCACATTGTTCAAACTCCTAGTATCTCTATATCTCTGGTTTCTCATTACTGTGTGATGCAGGAAATCATCTCATTTCTTTTTTTTTTTTATTATTATCAAGACTTGCTTCATGGCCTAAAACGTGATCAACTTCAGAGCAAGTTCTGAGGATTGATCAGAAGAACACACAGATTGCAGCTGAACAGAACATTCTGTAAATGCCTGCTGAGTCCATTTGATCTCTGGTGCAGATTAACTCTGAAGTTTCTTTACTGACTTTTAGTCAGAGTGACCTATCTATTGACAAGACTGGGGTATCATGGCTACCCAGTATTACTGAATCAGAACATGTCTTTTCTGCTCATTAGTGCCTGCTCTATGAAACTGGGAGTCCAACACTCTGTGCAGAAACTCAGGATTGTTATTATCTTCCTGATGGATTTGCCCCTCTACTACTATGTAGTTGGCCTTCTTTATCTTTCCTGACTAATTCTGGTTTGACGTCTACTTTGCCAGATCTCAGAATAGCTATTTATGTCTGCTTTTGCTTCTACTTGCTTAATACATTGATTTTTATCTTTCGTTCTTAGTCTAATTAACTTTGCCTGAGAGGTAGGTTTCTCAAGGATAACTGGGAGTTGGGAATTCAACTAATCTGTGTCTCTTTATTAGTGAGTTGGGGACATTTACATTTAGAGTAATTATTGAGATGTTCGATAATTACTATAATTTTGTTAGCTGTTTTTTTCTTGTAAGTTAGAATATTTTTGTTCTTTTCTTCTCCCTGGTTCTTATAAGAGACTTGTTAGTTTACAGTGTTTGATATCTTGGATTCTTTCTTAATTCTCCTTCATTCATCTATTTTATAATATTTGGATATCTTCTTATTGAGCTTTTTTGCAGTGGGGGTGGGGGAGTTTAAATCCTCACCACCATTCATAAAGGGAAAAAAATCCTGTAGTAAGGGCAACAACATGAGGCCAAACAACATAGAGAAATACACTTGAAATTGATTAAAGCCTACTGAAGATGGCAAAATAGCATAGCATGTTTAAAAAGTTAAAAATTATCCAAGTTACATATGAAAATAGTAAATGAACCAAGGGATTGAGATGTTTAAGTAAAGAAAAGAAAAAGAAGACTACTAAGAAGTGGAAGAGGAGAAACAAGAGAAATAAGCGAATGACTGATAATGAAGAAAATCTATAAATAAAAAGAGATAAATGTAAGATGAACAAAAAAATCACATGAAAGTTTTATTTTGGGGCTGGGAAGGCAGCCCAGTCAGTAAAGTACTTCCCAGGCAAGTACGAGGACCTGAGTTTAATCCTTGTTAAAAATCCAGATGTGGTGGCATACACTTGTAGCCCTAACACCAGAGAGATTAGACAGATACTCAGGGCTCACAGGTCAACCAGCTCTGCCTACTTGATGAGTTCTAAACCAGTGAGCAACTCTGTCTCAAAAAAAGGAAGTTTCTTAAAAATGATACCCAAGTTTGTCATCTGGCCTTCACATGTGCTACACACATACACACAGAGTCTTTACAAAAAAATATGATAGAGCAAAATACTAATAAAGGTCTAATAAAAAGAAAAAGAAAGAAACACAGGGGATTCATAAAAATAGACTGCTCAATAATGAAAATATGGATAAATAAAAGTAGATCAACATAAGAGGGGAAATGAAGAATGAAAACATAAAAGATTTTTGGAAAAATAAGCTAATGTAAAAATACTACTAAAAGTATGATACAAAGAGAAAGGGGAAATAGGAGAGGACCCTTCTCCCCCAAGAAAAATAAAAGGTGATGTGTGAGAACAACTTCTTTCTGGGGCCTTGAGAATTGGAGTCCTTGGTCAGATGGATGTGGAATGAGGCGCAGTTAAATGTGGATTCTTGTCTTTTCTGATTCATGCTTGTGCTGAGCCTGCTGGGATGTGTCTGGATGTCTTCATTTTAGCAGCTTCCCTTCTTTGCACACTGGGGACCTCTGCTGGCCAAATAGAGCTTTGCAGTCTGTGGGCTGGGTGGACTATTCCATGTTCCTTAGCCCCCCCAGGTGGCAAACCCTGGGGTAAAAAAATATTCTGTAGGAGTGTCTCCCAAATACATTGGTAGTGGAGGAAGCAACAGCAACCACAGCAGTGAGATCTGCGTAGACCATGTGTCTTCATATTTTCCAAATTCACTAAGCCTTAATCGCTATTGAAGGGATATGGTTGTACACACCAGGTTTGTTAGAGCTTCAGAGTTTGCAAACTCCACATCAGTGAACCCCAGAGCACACAGGTGATGACTGAGGCAGAGTCATGCACAAGTCTCAGGCTCTAAAGCTATTCCCAGTGGGCTGGAGTGTGGGAATTCCTTTCCCACACACTGCTACCTGGGCTGAGCTGCCTGCTGCCTTCACCGTTCGGCCTGTTAGGTCAGACCTTCTCGTCTGACTCTCTCAGGGGCCATGGCAAGTTGAATCCAAGCCGCCTGGCCTGTGATCCTCTCTGTTCTCAGGCTTCAGGGCAGTTCAGTGTCAAACGATAGGTTCCCTTTCACATGGCTTGTTAGCCCCAAGACGTAACTTCTCAGCAAGACCTCCAGCTTGGATCTGAGACTCGTGAAAGGTTATGGGCTTGTCTTGTCATTAAAACTGCTAGGGGCACTGCATATTCTATAACAACAGTGAGATGGCTCACTGGGCAAAAGTGCTTGCCTTACAGCCTGATTACTTGAATTGGATACCTGGAACCCACATTCCACAAGTTATCTCTTGAACTGTACAGAAGTTTTCTACTTTTCACATGGAATAAATGTTAAAAAAAGAATATATTTTTACTTCATTCTGTAGGGAAGAACCTATCTTTCACACCTCCAGTGATTTGTTTCTCTGATTTAACTTTGATCTAGATGTCATCCTAAGGACTGGCTCGGGGGAATGCAAGACTCAGTGGACTGGTGCGTGGAACTCTCCCCTCTACAGAGAGGAGACAAAAGGAGAAAAGCACTGCATCGTACATCTCAGGGACAGGGCTGACCTCCTGACCAGAGGGGCAAGTCTAAACCCTTGGAAGGACTGATTGCCTTTGTTTCCTCTCCCTACAAGCTGCTGGCTGAAGCTGAGATGGAAGACAGATCTTTGGGATGCTAATTCACAATCTTCTCAGATTGCTGGCTCTCAGAATACTTACAGCTTAAAAATTCAGTTCCTGTGTTTTATTCATATTATGGGCCCTGGACTGTCAACCTTTTTGGGGGGGGGGCTCTGTCTGGCTTGCCTGTGAGGTGAAGCTCCCCGCGCCCTGCTAAGGGAAGAGCTGTGTGACTGGAACTACTTGGCTTGCTTTGACTACACTGCCCTTCTATTCTCTGTACGGCCCGGCTATCACCTCACTACTGAGGAGACCTGCCGAAGCTCTTCTTCCTCGCTTTAGAGTCTACCGTTCTTCCAGGTTTTTCTCCTTTGTCACATCACACCGAAGCAGCTTCTTCTACCTGCTTCTACAAGCTGCTACTCTTGGCTGCCTTCTGAGTTCCTTCCATCTATTTCACCCTCCTCCCATGTGGCCAGTATCACTGTTCACATTTCCTCAGATTCCTTAAGGAAAGCAATGACTAGACATTTAAAAAGTAAATGTGGCTAGACAGAATGTAGTGTAAAAGCTAGTCTGAATCATCAGCTGCAAAGAGCCCTGGAGACCCTTATTCTATCCATCTGGGCAGTGCCTGTTCAATAGCTGCACCTGTGCACCTCCTTTCCCATGGGAGAAACTCTTCTGCACGTCCAACTACAATCTTTCACACTGTCATATAACTTGACCTCTTATTTGACCTTAACTGAAGCATAAGACTTGGACTTACCATTATGTCACAACAATAACAGTTCTCTTCTACCTTCCAAGACCCATCTATCACTCAAGAGACCAAACCTGAATGAAGCTACAGCACTCAGGACTATGAGCTGGACTGTAAAGATACTGGGCAGAAAGCAAAGGTTAAGAACAGACATCCCCCAATGTAAGAACGTAACCACAGGCCTCTAGGCCTTTAGACTTCCTATTCTCTGATGTATAGACATGAGGCAGGTTTTCTGCCTGGGAGATGCCTTAAAAGGTGGATGCTTGGATGCAGCCCAATGGGTTGCTCACATCCTTCAGTTCTGGGACATCCAGGCCACTCATAGAGCTGAGGATCAAGCCTCTGGCAGGACAGAAGGGACAGATGGAGGGACAGCAGATAGATACTCACATTGCAAAGGTTCCCCATTCACCATCCACTGGACAGTGGGTTTGGGGTTCCCATTGGCTCGGCACACCAGTCTTCCATCCTCTCCTGGTGCTAGGATCAGGTTCTTAGGCTCATCTAGCCAGTATGGAGCAGCTGGAAGAGAGACAGGTTGGGGGGGGGTGTTAGATGGAATAGCCAGGCAAGCGAAGTCAGATAGGCTCCTGTGGGAGGGCAGGGCCCAAGTCACAGCCCCAGACCCTTGATGTGATGGCTCTTAGCCCAGCACAGGCAGCAGCTTAGCTGTTTAGATGCCCATTTGTCAGGCTCATTCCACGGTATAGAGGGAACTGTCAGGGTTCCCTGGATGACTTTAAGACACAGGGGTGCTGGGACTCGCCTTAAACCTACACATTTAGAGTCCTGGGGGTGATCGGAGGAGTTGATGTTTTGAGAAGTCATTGGTGTCTACAGTGAAGTTATTCACTGTACTGGGTTGTACTCTTTGGAGTTTTGTTGTTGTGAGAACAGATCATGTAGGACAGGTCTTAAGTTTGCTCTTTTAGGCATTGAATTTTGTATAGAGCAATTCTTAGATGCTTACCCCTTCTAATTATGTGAACAATTTTGGGAAGGCACGGGTTTTTCTGAGAAAAGGAACTTTTGGATTAAAGTCTCAAAGATCTTGCTACCCATCAAAAAGGATGACAGCCTCCTTGTCTGTGTGTGGTGATGAACACGAGGTTAAAATATGAATTGTATGCTGATAAAGTTCTTATACTTTGTGCACATATAGTCCTAAGCTGAGAAGTGATGGGCATATAGCGCCTCTCATCACTGGGACCCACAAAGACAAGTGTGCTAATGTTGCAAAAGCTCGGGCGGGCTGTATCTGCCTTGAGAGGAAGAAAGTGACTTAAGAAATAACTTGGCCCCAAATGACTCCCCATCCTTAAGAAGAA
Source organism: Typhlomys cinereus (assembly GCA_023101885.1). NCBI lineage: Eukaryota > Metazoa > Chordata > Mammalia > Rodentia > Platacanthomyidae > Typhlomys > Typhlomys cinereus. The sequence continues at coordinate 3,078,520 of JALPQD010000179.1, forward strand.
GCACAGCGCCATGCACATGCCACAGACAGTGTAAGGCTAAGACAACACATCACAGACAGAAATGCAAAATGAATGAAAGAAAAAGGCTGTGGGAGGAAAAGCCATCTGCAGAGGGAGCCTGGGCACCAAAGAGCTGGGTGATGGTCAAAGTGAATCTTTTTTTAGTACTCATACCACATGTGCATGTGGCCACACATCCAGGGGCAACACCACTGCCCCTCTCTCTGCCTTCCCGGCGCACAGAAGGAAGGGTGGTTATGGTGTTTAGGGCTGGCAAAATAATCATAATGAGAAATACACACAACGTACCCTTTACTCTCACCGAGATCGTGTGCCGAATGCTGCCCATCTTGTTGGAGGCCAGGCAGAAATACTCCCCAGAGTCCTCTTCAGAGACATTGGTGATGCGCAGAGCCTTGTTAAAGTTTTCAAATTTGGCCTTGTCAGATGGGAGGTCCCCACCTTTCTTGTACCATGCGATGTCTGGCGTTGGGCTAGTAAAAGCATCAAGTGGGAAACAAAGAGACCGTCACTGAATGTGGCCTTTGTCTGCCAGGGGGCCTGCCATAAAAAGTGTATTTAGACCAGTACATGCCCTTGTAAGAGCTGAGCTTTCCTGTACAGGGAAGGCTGCTCAGCCAGAGTGCTCACAGAAGATCCCACGTGATCTAATGCACCTGCAGGATGCCCACATGCCTTCTTCTTTCCCAGATCAGAGATGGCCAGGATGAGGTGAGGACAACTGGGCTGGGCAGCGCCCTGCCCCCAGGACTGTGTGCATTCTGTCACACTGCTAGCGTGCCTCCAAATGTGCACAGGCAGAGTATGGACAGATGCCCACCCATCCTTCCAGAGCACGGCTAGAAGGTGGGTGCGGATTGTACGTACACCCCAGAGGCGATGCACTCCAGCAGGAGGTCCATGCCACGAAGCACCATCTGACTGCTTGAGGTACCCTGGGGATACATGAAGCTGGGTGTTCTTTCTGCAACTCCTCGGGCTGAAACAGGACAGAACAAACTCCTGTGAGACCCCTTCCCAGGCAGGCCAAAGTTGTCAGAGAGAAATGTCATCACTCTCCTACTGGGTCCTCCCAGCCTAAACCACCCCCAGGACCTGGGCACGATAAGAGGTGTATTAGGGAGCCAGAGAGTAATGGTGTTCACTGTGCAAACTTGATGACCTAGATTCAATTCTCAGATCCCACATAAAAGTGGAAGGACAGAACTGACTCTATAAAGTATCCTCTGATCTCCACATGTATAATGTGGCATGTGTGCGCGCATGCACACAACACACACACACACACACACACACACACACATACACACATGAAAAAATGAGTTGTGTTAGACAGCTTGGGATCCTTGGCCCCATTAGCACGTGTGTGATCAGCTCCTGATTCTGAAAAGATTTGCCGAGAAGAGCCAGTGTCACTGAGCACAGAACTCTCTTCCTGGGACAGGGGAGGGCATCATGAGCAGAGAGAGCAGAAAGAGCAGAAAGATGCCATTCTCTGGCATCTATGTTGGGAACCCAAGGACCACTGTGGTAACCCCCAGGCAGGCCTTCTCCACAGCAGTCCTTCCCCAGACAGGGACACGCCAGAAAGAGAAGGCACAGATTCAGGCCATAGGACAAGCCATCTAACCATCCTCTGCTCCTGCCACCACCTCTTTTGGGATGAAGCCACAAAGCTCCAGATAAACAGGGGACATGCAGGAAAAAATTATTAATGACTTAGCAAAGACATGGAGAGAATGAATGAGCTGAGATGACAGGAAAGCTCTCTGGGGCCATGACCATTCTGCCTACTCACTAATAACTTTGGAGGAGGAGGAGGGTGTTAATTGCATGTGAGATTGGACAGGGTGGGGGAGGGGAAATGGCTGCTAAGATGGATGAGGTGTAGCTAGGCTGTAACAGCCACGAGGCAGGCAGAAATCAATGAAATGCACTCAGGTTTGAAAGGCTAGGCGTTCCACAGATCGACAGGGCCAGGAGGCTGCTCCCTGAAGAAGGGGCCATGCCAGTGTGGGTTCACTGAGACAGAGCAAATGCCACCTTGCCCAAGCCTTGCCTCTTTGTGTTCTTTGTACAACTCTATGGAAATAGGAAGAGCAAGGATTTTCCAACCGGAGTCCTCAGGTAAAAAGTAAACTGGAGGAGGCAACACTATTCAAAGACACAAGCTTATAGAGTGAAATATAAAAATAGGAGCAAAAGCTGCCAAGGGTTGAAGGGATTGTAGGCTCAGCTGGACAAGAGGGAAGGCAGAGCCGCCAGGAGCTGGGAGCCCTCGGAGATGCCTGAAATGAGAACAAAAGCATTCATCTGGGACTTAATTGGTGCTGGCAGAGTGTAGATAGAGTGGTGGGAATCCATCTCTGTGCAACTGGCATTTCCTAAGGGAGCTGCATGCATTAGTTGGTGCTTTGTTGGATCAGGGAGGCTCCTGTCCTATAGTGTGTCCTATAGTCTTCATTGGCCACTGGGGAATGTCTTGTGAAGTGGCTTTCCTTTTTTCAAGGGAAGAAAGGCTGAAACACTGAGGTATTTAGGCCATCGACACAATACATGGCACACAGCAAATACTCATTAAATATTCGTGCAACAAGTGAGTTAAAAGAGGAGAAGGGAACAAAAAAGGAGGTGACAATTTACCCCACATGTTATCTTTCTTTCTGTTGACGTCTTCATCTGCCCACCAGCACACACATAAAGCAGTGGCAATAGAAGGATTAATGGATTATGAGTTAATCGGTTATTGTATACATTGTAGAGTTTTAGCAGGATCCAGTTTTCACTACCAAGGAGCAGCTTTCTCCCACCCATCATCATAGAGTCACGGAAACTGTCACTGGCAGCATAAGGACAGGGAGGGTCTCAGGCTGGAGGTTTGCGTCAGGTGGCAAGCCTGTCTGAGTTGTGATGATGAGGAGGTTCCATCTCCGTCGCCACACTCCTTCCACACAGGGACAACTGCAACTCTGCGGACACTTAATTCACCCACAGCCTGTAGCACAAGTCCACATGGTCAATGAAATAGTTGAAGAGGAGGAGCAGCAGCAGGAGGAAGATTAGCACCATGACACATTGTGGTACAACCAGGAAAAAGCCAGCAACTACTGAACTATCTCCAAGAGGAAGTTACAATTGGAAAATAAGCCAAGTCAAAGAGAATAAAAGAGTAGCCTAAACGCTTGTGGCGATCATTGCCATTTGATAAACATCTAGAAAGGGTCAAGCACTGTGTGACAGGTCTGTCTAAGTCACCAACATCTTAATGATCACGACAAACTTTGGGATATCACCTCTATTTGTTAGCAGAGGGAACTGAGGTTTTGTGAGGCTAACAGACTTATTCAATGTAATAAGCTCACTATATTTTGGCTTCAGAAATATTTAACATTAAAACATGTGCTGTGTGACCACTCCACATTGCCTGTCTGAGGCCAGAGATCTGCCTTGTCCCTATTCCTGACAGGCAGTGTTGGAATATATTTTCTTTTATTCAAGCCAAAGAAACCTGGAAGGACCAAAGTGAAGGAAAAAGGCAATTTTATCCTTAGGCATTGCTCTGGTCTATGCCTTGTTCTTCTCACTGTCTAAGACTCCACTGTTCTTGGTGGCGACTGAGCAACTCAGACCCAGGTTGGGGAAGGAAACCAAGAAACCAAGGTCTCTCAACTGAATTCTTAGGGGAGTGGGAAGCTTGAAGAGTCAGGATGACTTGTGCCTTCTGGAAGGCCACTAAGGGACTTATAAAAAAATGTGGTCAGTCGTGCAGAAGGAACGACATAAGAATTTGGGAAGTAGGATGTAGCTTGTGGTTTGGCAGCCACTGTTTTGGGGAGAGGATGACTAGTTTCTTGACTCTTGAAAAAGTCACAGGAAACCAGTAATGACTAAGATGCAGGTAAGTACTACATGAGACTAAGTGGTGAAAGATGAGTGTATCTCTTTAGATATCAGAGGACCTTCCTTTCACTGTGAGCAGGGATTTCCAGACAGGAGGCACATCTTGGGAATGCTTTTGTCCTTTCTTAGTCTTCAGATCGGGGTCTAGTCTTATATAAAGACATTGCAGAAGATAGATGCTTAACTTCTGCTTTCATAGATCCTGAAAGAGCTGCTAATACGGGCTCACCTAATCTCAAGTCCAAGGGTGGCTCTTGTAAGTTGTGGCCCACAGGTCTCCTGAGCCATATGGCCAGCAAGGGAGCATGAGGACATGACCCCCAGTCACATTGCTTTAAGGATCTACGAAAACATGGCTCCTGGTCGGCTTCTGCCGGGAAAGGTCGAGAGCGCTGGTGAGCTGAACTCTTCTTGCCAGTCACTGCTGTCTATCAGCAGGATGACCCAGCTCAATATATCAGATGTATCTGAGAACCTATGCCAAGAGCAGTTTTCTGGGTGAGCTGGATCCTAAATCCAGACTGCTCAGCTGCATCTGATTCCCAGAACTGAGAACCAGAGACACGTGGGAGCAGATTCCTGGCATCCCACCCACTTTTCCAGCCACAGAAATAGCTGAGCAAACAACCGGACTCTGAGGAAAAACCCTTAGTCCAAAAACACTAACTCTTGCTGGAAGGAAATTTCCTCTGTAAGTCTAACTCAAGTCAATCCTGTAGTAGTTGCAGCTTTTTTCTTACCATACAGCAGCTCTCATTTCTGTAACGCATCCTAACATTCCTCCCTGCAGAGGTCTTTCCCTCCTGTAAGTATCCTGCCTTTTTCTCTGGGGCTTCTCTTTATGTTCTCTGCCACTCCCTTAATTTAGAAACAGATGGCCCACATACAACACAGTCACACAAAACCCCTCCCTTTAAATCAATAATGAGCTGCATTTATTAAGATGTGATGTGACGATGTGCTCAGGACTTTAACCTTTATGGCCATTCTATGAAGCTGGTAATCTGCCATTTGGCAGACAAGGAATTTAGATGACCTTTCCAGTGTCACTCAGTGAGTGATCTGCCCTGGAGTCTGGATTTGACTTGAGGCACTTCTTCCAATACATACTCTAACTACCTGCTCTCCGGCCTGGATGAAACCCAAGTGGCTTTCCCTGACACTCAGCAGGTCTGAGGACATCTGGCCAGTGTTCAAAGGGCACCTAACCATCATGAAAATCATCAGAAAAGACAGAAGGATGGGGTGCCCTACTGCTACCAGAGATATGTCATAGTTCAAAGCCAGAGAGATACACAGGGCATTTGTCATTGACAGGGTCTCTTTGCCAAGTTCTCTTGACTCAGGAAGAAATTCTTCTTTCCTCCTTTCTCGCTTTTTGTTTCTTTCTAAAATCATCTACTTGGCTGTCCTTTGTTCAACCTCATTTTGAATTTAAGTCCTTTCTGGCAGTTTCCAGTGTGTCAGCCTGGTCAGCAGTAGGCTGAGGCTCAGGGGTCAGTCTTGTGTGAGCTCTGCTGGCTTCACAAACCTGAGTAGTTTTATTTTATTTTATGTTTTTGGTAAAAACACTGATCCTTGGCTGAACTAGTTTAAGTGGCTGAGGTCACTCAGCCCTGATGAAGCCCCAACCCTGATGAAGCGGGTCTGTTTCCCTCACATAAAGAAAGGAACCAGGGCTGGATGACCTCTGGGAGAGCTTGCAGCTCTGATATACTGTGGATTTCAATAGATTACTTGGGGTCTGATTAAGAAAAAGGCACATTCTATACCGGTGTAATGGGACTTTTTTGACACAATATCTTGAAAACAAATACTCTGCAGAATCCAACAAAGGTCCTCTGCTTTCTCGGCGAATGAATCTCTTTGGCCGAATTTCACCATGGTACTTGCTGTTGGGGCTGAGCTGAAGCTTTTGACATTGTCGCGGCTCTGGGTTTCTCATCCCATCCCCCGCTGCAGACACTGAACATTGTTAGAGTAGCACATCATAGTGCAGACACTTTCTACTTATTTGAATCCTCAATGACCTCCTGGGGGACCTGCAGGCTCAGCCCAGAGACATAACTGATGATGGGGACCAGCTGCTTCGTTGGAGGCAGCGAATGCTGATTCCAATGGCTGCTCAAGGAAAACATTCTTGAGCCACAGTGATGGGAAACTCAGGTGTGGAAATAGCTAGCTTCCCTATTAATCAGACCTAGCAGACAGGTGTAGGATGTAAGACATATAACCCATCCTAATTGTTTCAGGACTTGCAAATGAGGCTGGTGGGTACTGGATTTGCAGCACGCATTTCCAGGCGAGAATGAAGACCCAACATCACTCATACATGGAAGGAGAACTAAGAACTAGACTCTTACTATTGTTTTCTAGGGACTTTAAAGAGACCTAGGCCTACCCGTGATGCAATACTCCCAGGAGGTAAGGCTGGTCTACAAAGCAGGCAGTTCATATCCAGAAACTGCAGAATTAACCCAACAGAAAGCCACCTGTGATTCTTACACTTCCAGCAAGGCCAGATTTCCTGTTTCCTCCTATCCTCTGTGGACACTTATCTATTCTCAGATACTCTGTTATGAATCTAAAAATCCCTCCCCTGCATATGCCCACATGTTGAATGTCCACTCTTCAGCTCATGGTGCTGTTGTCAGGCCCTGAGGAGTTTTTAGGTGAGGCCTAGCTGCAGGAAGTAGATTATTTAAGAATACTTGGTATGTCCCATTTTGCTTTCTGCTTCCTGGTCTACTACACAGTCCTGCTGGCAATGAACCAAGCTGTTCCTTGCTATGATGGACTCAACCCGCTGAAACTGTGAACCAATATAAATCTTTCATCTTTTGTTTCTGTCAGATACTTTGGCCACAGTGGTGCAAAAGTAACCAGTACACTCTCCGTCCATCTACCACTGATTTTTAAGCTTCTGCTGAATCCTCCTTTGAACTCTCTGAGATCCTACCCTGGTTAGAACTACTGGTGACAATTCAGCGGCCTCATGCTTGCACATTATAGGAAGAATCACACCCCCATGTGGTTGCCTTAAAATTCCACACTGGCCATTTTGCTCTTGTGGTCAGTGTCCTGAGGTGTTCTTTGGCACTTGCTGTGGCCAACTGTCAGCTCTGCTACCCAGCATGAGTTAATGACATGGTATAAGTCAAGTTAGGCAAACTGAGTTAGGTCAGGAGATGTTACTCCCAAGGTTACCGCCACGACTCACCACTGTACATGTCAGGGTGGTTTCTTAAGGACGAGTCATTATAGGGGTGGTCTGCAATAAACAAAAGAGGGTGAGCAAACAGGAAGCCACGGAGCAGTCATGAAGGCATACACGGGACAAAGAAACAGAAATGCAAAGCCACAGCACAACCGAGGAGAGTGGCAGCAGTGTTTCGTGAAGGAAAACATGTTTGGAAGAGGAATGCATTTGGTAAAGAACAAGCAACACAAAATGCTAGAAAGGAAACAAAATGGTTAAATCCTGCAAAAGAAGGCAATAAGAAATTAAGAATCTTTTTTTAAAGTAAAGAAATTAGGCTTGAACTCTCCTGGTCCTTTTATATCATGAACAAATGAGGTAAGGATTAGTGTCCTGTTGACTCTTCTGACCAGGACTCTGCATCAGGCCGGCTAAAGAAAAGGAATGCTAGTGAGCTCTGTGGATGACAGTAACCCTGCTTGGGTAGAAGCTGCAGGGGGTAGGGATGGGTATGTGTGAGAGAGTCAGCCACAGACAGGGACACAAGGACCTTGCGGTGCCCAGCAACGACAGCCACCTATCTGACCTGATGGACAGTGCTGTGTCCTCTGTGAGACGTCTACGGGGAGAATCTTACTGGACGTTCTAGAAGGAAGGGGAGTTTGTGGTTGGCACAGTAAGATGGTTGGATGAGTCCTATGCTTTGATCCGACAAAGGCTGCAGGCTGCTTGGGAGATTCAGAGTCCTCTGAACTTCAGGGAGCAAGATCAGTGGCTGCAGTTCCAATTCAAGGTGACTACAGTTCGTGGGTACTTAATCCTCAGTGAAAAGACGTCTTGGGACATACCACTGTCTTTCAGTACCTCTTTACTCGCTACCCTCCCTCATCAAGGGTTCAAGTTCTGACAGTACCCCCCAACTGACTAGAAGCCAAACAGACAGACCCGAGCAGTCAGGACACAGTCCAACTGCCTGGGGGAGGCCAAGTGCTGTGCCAACACATTTGCATATTTGAAGAGAGATCAGATCCGGTTACAACTAATTATAAAATGGTATATGAGTTCTTTTTTGGGATTGGCATTGAATGGCACTACCCTCCCCCCCAAGGTCTGTTTTACAGCCAGCGGGAAGACTGTCATTATTCAGAACTACCTCTTAACGTGGGGCTGCTTGTGAAAGACCTAGCTTGCTTGAGAAATCAGCTTGGTCATATTGGGGGTGGAGTGAAGAATTTCACAGTGTAGTGAAGGGGTACGTGAAACCAGGTGTGGAGGGCTGAGGATGGGCTTAGAAAAGAACGCTCACTCTGAAGGTAGCCTTGGCAACATGTGAAGACAAAGGGGCTCATCTTTCCTATTCCTATCCTGCCAAGAAGTCTTTCTGTTCCAGGGAGCGACCCACTCACAGTCAACATCACCGGCTTTGGGGCATATATACCTTAGCACCTTCCTCTTTTCTTATCATAGTGCCTCTTACTGTAGGAGAAAGGACCCAATGCCTATCAAGAGTGGCAAAGGGTCGGGTGCATTTCAGCAACTTGACTCTACTGGTTATCTTTGACTCTGTCCCAAAACAAATTAAAAAAAAAAAACAATTTTTAGATTGTCGGGTGCTTTGTAATATATACCTTCCCTCTTCCTTTGATGCAATTAGTAAAAAATAGTGTAAAGAGACTGACTTATTCCCAAATGGCAAACTGTGGGCAGACTGGTCTTTCACACCAGAGCTGGTGCTGAAGGTAGAAGAGGAAGCCTGTGTCCTTTCTAGACAGGAAAGTCAAGAGAGGCCAGCTGTGCTATTTTAAGCAATTGTGCTCAGTTCTAGACTGGCTCAGATGCCCAGAACTCGCTTCCATCCAAAGTTGTGCCTGGGAGAGCTCCAGGAAGCCAAAGGCTCTGTGCCCGTCACTGAAGGTTTCTTGTCCTTTGGGGGAAGAGTTTCCAGTGTCACAGGGGGCTCAGAAATGAAGCAGAAACAAGCATTCCTTCCACCCTCTGAGAGAGAAAAGGATGCTTCCGGAAAGTTCTGTTTCAATGTCAATCAGGCCTCTAAGTGCTGATTTTACAGAGTATGCCTCCCCATGCCTCCCTCCACGTCCCACCCTCTGCCCAGGACTGCAGGTTGCCCGGCTCAAGCCCTGCAGCAGCAGGCTGACTTCCAGCAGCACCCCCTCTGGGGGCGGCGACTCCAGGGCTGTGCAGGGTCATTGTTCTTTACACAGCCCTGTGTTCTTCCTCATTGCCAAGTCTGTCCTGGCTCCTGAGCCCACTCAGAGGTCCTGGGCAGACCACACTGTCCTCCCAGTGCAGCCAAATGACGGGCAGTGTGACTTGTGGCACATTGAGAAGATGCAACAGACAAACCAACTTTCTGTCCTAAGGGTCTCCTGGGGGCAGAATTAGGAATCAGAAAGCCAGAGAGGTGGTTGGTTCACCTTAAGTTGGTTCATCCTGCAGCAATATAGATAGAACTCATTGCTTGTTTGGGGGCAAATCATGGGTGTTAACACCCAGTGCAAACAGCAGGCAGATTAGGGACTCTTTGGAGGGTCTTGCTCTAGCCATGTTAACAACCCATAGTGTAAACCACCTAAGACAACAGTGCAAACCACAGATGCAGGAGTCAGGTGATGAGAGGAGGACAGTGAAGTTCAAAGGAAAAGACTAGAAAGAGGGAAAGAGAGAGAGAGGGGAAGAACAGAGGAAGAAAAAGGAAGGATGAGAGAAGAGATAAAGAAGGAAGAAACCTTGAGAAGCAATCAAAAGAGGAATCTGTTTCTTCACGGGTCTTCTGTCATTGCAGAACATGCCCTATACCGGCACTGACTGGGTGATGAGGCCTCGACTCTTGCTGAATGAGGGGTGAGCCCAACCAAGCACCTCCCCACGGAATCCCCCAAAGTGTTGTCAGCCCCTGCAGGTGGGCTGTGTCTTTTTGACCTTCAATATTCCTGGCCTGGCATCCTCATAATCCTCACCACGCACAGCATGGACAAGACGTTCACAGCACGAGCAGGCAGATTAAGGACTCTTTGGAGGGTCTTGCTCTAGCCATGTTACCAACCCATAGTGTAAACCACCCAAGACAACTGTCAATGTGCTGAGCAAACTGAGGACTTGGAAGCCAAAACTCCTGGCTGGCTCGTCTCTGTGTTTCTAAGTGTCTTTTGTATCTCTACATACAAGGCCACTGACACTGTGGTGGGTCAGGAACCACTAACTTGCTATTAGCCAAAGAGAATCAGGGAATAAAAGCCAAAACACTCAATACAAACTAAATCTTCAACTTCTAGGTGAAGTGATTCCATGTGGTTTAGCAAGTACATATCACAAAACCAAATGTAATTTGTTCTGGTGTGACTAATAATTCTAATATCTTATACTCAGGCTCTCTTCAGAAATAAAGACAACCAGTGACTAGAAATAAAAGAAATAAGCTGAGAGCACCAGAAGATGCCTGAAGACCCTTTAATGTGGTGCACTCTACTCTGAGGGATCTGAGTAGAACAAGGCACCTGGAGGTCTGATGCTACCAAGACAGAACAGAACTGGGCCTTGGTGTGCAACTCAGATTTCCAGCACATCTGAGAAGCACTGGCTTAGCTCAGGACCGTGTTTGATGCAGGCTTCTGGATTCAGAGATGCTGCATAAGGCAGTGGCAGTAGATATAATGAATCAGAGGGAGTTTCCAGGCCGGCCATGGGGCTATGTGGGCTCAGGGGTCTCTAGGCCCAGCCCCAAGTGGGGTTTGCACTTACTGGTGAGGACCTTAAGGGTAAATGGGTTCTTCTGCTGGATGGTGTGAGTGAAGTGGAAGCGCGCATTGCAGCTGTAGTCGGTCTGCATATCCTGCAGCATGACGTTAGAGAAGTACAGATCCCCATTGTGGCCCTGGGAGACACGCTTGTCTTGCATGATGGGCTCCATGGCTGTTGGGAGGCAGAGAGATGAGAGGAAGTTAGACTGACCCAGTGGGGGTCATTGCGCAGTTCTGACACTTGGGCATTTCAGAAGGCTAGATGGGGACCAGGAGCTTGCTGCCATTGGTTGGCTGCTCTTAGCCCTGCTGCTCATAGAGAAGCCAGTGCTAAATGTGTTGTGGGGAACAATCAGATCAAAAGGGACCTGCTCACAACACCCAGGCTCTGTGATCACACTGTTAGATCTCCTGTTCATGCTGCAAAAGACCCGATTGGCCAGACTCCTTGAGTCAGGGTTCGAGTGTACAGACTAAAAGAGGGGACACACTGCAGTTTGTGACTGAGACTCCGTCTTCAGCCCCAGCCCCCACCTGAGCTTTGAGCATACAAAGGCTCTTATTTTTTGTTAAGTGAAACAAAGCTTGGCTTTGTTGCATTTAATCAAAATTCCAATTTTCAATTATAGGATGTACCTTTATGTTTTTTTTTTCTGATCCCTAAGGAAAAAACAATTCCAATTGAAACTGTCAGATATATGCCAACTAATGTGTACAACATTGATTTTAGGACGTATTCCAGTTTCAGAGATGGTAAAATACAGAACTGAGAGTGAATGGTACGGACATGGCTGAGACTGCAGGTCCATATTGCCAATCTCTTTGAAGAACTGGTATAAATGGACAGGCCTGGGTTTCCAGGATCAGGTCTGTCAACCTACACTCAAGGCTGACTACCCACTGTGATTTGCTTCTTGTTCCTGCCATTGTTTCTTAAAGCATCATGTCACTGATGCCAACTCTTCCACAAGGGGTTGATCAGCTTTTCCAATCACACTCAGAGGTCTGCGGAGGACTTCTATGTTCCAGGCCACATGTTCTAGGTGTTGGTAAAAGAGATAGACAGGCAAGACAGTTCAATAAGCATTCAGTCTAGCAGGAGAGATAGCAGACACGCTATTTTTGTTGGGAAGGAAGAGTATGGATCGCAAGAGTGGATCTCTTCCTCTAGGAGGTCCTGAGTCAAGTCCTGAAGGCTGTGTCAGGCAGAAAGACAGAGGAGTGGTAAGATTTCTAGGAGCAGGATGAGTGTGTGGGAAAGGCTGAGAGAATATGACCCAGAGAATAGGGGTAGAGAGAGGAAGGGACAGAGGACAGAAAGGCAGAAGGACCTTGTCAGGAAGGGGACTATGCTATGAAAGGAGTCTGGACTTGTGCTGAAGTGAAGAAGGAGCCAAGAAAAGGCTCTAAGTGTGGGAATGAAGCTATCTAATAATTTGTCAAAGACTAGGGAAGCTGGCTTTGGATAAGTATGTAAATCATAAAAAAGGTGTGTGCACTGGAGAGATTGTCAGCAAGAATGGAAAGAGGGCCTGAGAGCTGCTTGGTGGTGAATGTGACAGGACAGATGAGAGATGAGGCCACTCGCCATCCTGTGGCCTGGCATCTTTGCCCACAAATGTATTGGGAGAAGGGAGGTCATGACTGTGTGCAAAGTCATCCTCTCCTTGCAAAACAGCTCCCAGCACTGCTTCCCCACAGCCTCACTGGGGAATTCAGACTGATACAGGGCAGGGAGGTGGGTTACAGGTGCACGAATGAATGGATGGACAGGGAATGTTGGGCTGGAAGGAGGGGAGGAGGAAAGAAAAGCAGGGGAGAGAGGAGAGACCTTCCTAATGCTCATTGCTTTTATTTTAATTCAAAATGTGGGAAAAAACTGAAGTCCTTCCAGAGAAGCTAAGTGAGCTTCAGTCCACAGCTGAGCCAGAACAATGTCTGGATGCTGCTACAATGTGTCCTCCCCTCGCTGCCTTGCAAAAGCTTCATTCTTCAATCCACCCTTTGTTCTCCTGAAAGTGGGAACTGGAACAAAACCAGACTGACCAAAAATGTAACAGGAGGTTTGGTGTCACCCAGTTTCTCTCAAATTCCTGAACACACTTGCTTCTTCTCTTGTCCTTCTTCACCTTCATCATTATGAATTACAAAACTTTTGGTGCACTAACCAACGAAAGCACTTTGGAAGTATTAAATCATTTTTACCCTTACAATATTTCATAAATACAATGGTTGTTCTGCTTTCTTTCTTTTTTTTTTTTTGTTCTTTTCAGAAAAGAGGCTCAGAGATGTGAAGCACTGGATACGAGCCACACAGTAAAAGCAGTCTTTCTGCAGAATTGTGTAGGGAGCTGGAGTCACGAGACCACATTGTGTCTGATTTCATAGGTCACGTCTCCCAGCTAGGAAAAAACCCTCCTATACCTGGTTACTTTCCTCAATGCTTCGACAAAATCCCTGATCAAAACACGTTAATAAAGGGCTTGTTTTGACAGTTCCATGGGAAGTCCGTCATGGCGGCAGGAAAGAGAGGCTGCTTGTTACACTGCATCCTCAGTCAGGAAGTACAGTGACCAAGCTGGTGCCTCAGCTCTCCATTGTATGCAGTTGGGGACCCCCATCTGTGAAGTGGTAATGTCCATACTCAGGGTGAGCCTTTTCACCTCAATTAACCTACTCTAGAAAAGGCCTCACAGACAAGCCTAAGATGTGTCCCCAAGATTCTAGATCCTACTGAGCTGACAATCAATACAAAACATCACACCTCCCATTCAGCCCGCCCACTGCAGCTTCCTTACAGTTTTACTTACAGCTGCTCATCCAGAAGATGACTGGGGATGGGAGGCCAGGGTGGAGGGTTGCACTGCAGTGTCAAGGGGGCACCTTCTTGAACCACAACAGGGTCCAGGTTTTCCTTGGGCCATAGGGGAGATTCTGGGGGAAAAGAGATGGGAGCATAAGTAAGGCTGCTGGTTGGGACTGGGCAGACTTGAGAGAAGGAATGAGGGAGACGAGAGCTGGCAAGCAGGGTGGCCCTAGAGAGATCTTCCAGCACAGTGGAGGCCCTTTAACTGCTCTTTCTTCTCCCCTCCTCCAATGCCCAGCGCTGCTGCTGAGCTTATGTCAGACTGGGCTGGAATCTTCCTTTCAAGGATCTTTCTGGGATGGGGAAGGCCTTTGGGAGGCAGGACTTCCTGCATACCATACCCACCCACCCTCAGGAAGCCGGCTCCAGCCCTGCCCCACCCCCACTCACTGGACACCTGCAGACGGATCCGGTTGCTCAGTGCCGTGCCAAATTTGTTGCGGGCAAAGCACTGATATTCCCCCTCGTACTCCTCAGGCCGCCCACCGCTGCGGAAGTCAATCACCAGGGTCCCAGACTTTCTTCTCATGGATACCCGCGGATCCTTTGCAATGTTGAAGAATCTGCTGTTGCGAGTCCAGTGGAAGCTGAGGACAACAGGACTGGGTGAGCCACAGCTGGGACTGGGCTGGGCTCTGGGCTAGATTCAGATCCTTCTTCACACCATGGTCATATGTCCAAGTCAGCACACCCAGTCCTGACTAGGAAGGGTCACTGGGTAAGCTAGTCCTGACGGGTCTACTGAGACCATGCCTATAATGAGCGCTGATCCCAGCCAAGGTTGGCCCGCATGGTTCTGGTAGCAAATACCCAACTCTCTCTGTGGGGCTTGTGCTATGTGTCACTGAAGGATTGAAGTGATTCTTTTAAAATCCAGACTTGGTTGTTTTCTTTACCTCTGACATGCTTGGTCTCTTCCCTGGAATGCAAACTCCATATTTCACCAATCTGCATGTACCAGGGGGCCAGCACTGCTTCTTCACACTTAATCAAATAATCTGTTCTAAAGCCAACAAGGAAGACAGAAGTCGGGTGTTCCTCGCTTGATCAATGCAGCGTGGAGCAGCAGCCAGGTACAGCGGAGGGGTAGCTTCGAATAAACTGGTGGGTCGATAGAACAGTGCTGGTAAAGAGCTTCAAAAGCCCTCTTGTACCTAAATCAATAGGAGTGAGCTTGCCTTACTCTGGTTTCTACTCCACCTCCAAAATGTGCTGCTTGTCTTAGGAGGACACCCATACTGCTGCAACCAGCACCTCAAGCCCACCTCAAGCATTCCGTGCTGACTTGGTACAAGCACAACAAGAAGCAGAGGTGGCTAGCTGATCAGTCACTGTCACAGAGCTCTTGTCCCTGGGGAGAA
Source organism: Typhlomys cinereus (assembly GCA_023101885.1). NCBI lineage: Eukaryota > Metazoa > Chordata > Mammalia > Rodentia > Platacanthomyidae > Typhlomys > Typhlomys cinereus. The sequence goes on from JALPQD010000179.1 coordinate 3,093,625, forward strand.
GCTATGAGGCAAGGCTACTGACTAGTCTACTGGGGAAAGGGGGGGGGTCTTTGCTGGCTTTGAGCTCACTGTTCCTGACTGAACCAGTTAACGCAACCCTAGGGCCAGAACAAGTATCTGCCTTGTCTTAGCTCCCCTGTTGACAGGTGCATCCTGCCTGGCCCGCCACAGGAGGGTCTAGTGATGCCAGGCACAACCCATGGCTGTTACTTTGAAGATGGGATAATTTAACATCTGCTACAGGGTCCATGTGTGATTGTGGTGAAGACACTTAAAACCTCTGTCTCTCCTCAGAAGGACACCATCCCGTCTCCGAGGAAGGGAGGCAGATGAATGAGGCAATGGAATGTTATCTGATAGCTTGGGAAGGACGGGCTTTCTGCTCCTGTCTGGTGACCTCTCACTTGATCCTGTTGAGCACACAGCACAGACAAGTTCAATAAAAGCCCTAAGTTAACTAAGAGCAAAACTTCTCTTAGCTGAGCGCGGGACATATGATGGCCACACAGGCAATGCAGAATGTTGTAGTGAAAAGCAACAAGCTTTCTCTCTAGCAGGTTTGGTGGCACACACCTGTGATCCCAGCACTTGGGAGACTGGAGCAGGAGGAGCAGGAGTTCAAGGTCAGCCTGGGCTATACAGTCTGTTTAAAACTAATACAAAATAAAACTCCAACAAAAGTTTCCTTATCAGAATAAATCTCCTACTTACTGAAACTGGACCTTCACCTAGTCGGAACCAACTGACATTTTTTTCAATGATGAATTTTTCAGTCATGATTTAAGTTGGTGGTTGTATACATGTATGCATGCATGTATGTATGTATGTATATATGTATGGTTTGGGTGTGTGTTATAGGTGTGGGTACCATGTGCCATAGCCCAGATGTGGAGACTGGAACACAACCTTTGTTCCTCACCTTTCCACTGGGTCTTCATTGTTCCTCACTGTGGTGCAAGGTTGGCAGACTTGAGACTGGGGAGAAATGAGAGTGTGTATCTCCCATTTTCCACAGGCATGCTGAGATTACAGATGCTAATGTTATTGCAAATGGCTTTTACATGGGTTCTGGGGGTGTAAACTTAGGACATCAGATTTGCATGACAAATGACAAGGGACTAAAGTCATCTGACAAACCCCCAAGGAGTAAATGTGGCTTTTCACTCACCTGGGGGCTGGGTTTCCCTTGGCTTCACACTCAATCAGGATATTATCTCGGGGGTCCACAATGTGGTCTTTCACTGACTGCTTGGTGATAGTTGGGGGCTGGGTCACTGCAAGAGAGCACAGGAGGGCAGAAGTGAGAGCTGCAGGGAGCAGCTAAAATCAAGAGCTTCAGTAGCACCCAAGCAAGCAGCCAAACAGGCATGAGCAGAACACTACTCTAGAGAAACATTCTTAAATGGGGTTGCAAGACAGGGTAGGTATCCAAGGCTGAACCTAAGGACTCTTTTAAGAAGATCCAATGTACCTGTGAGAAACTGAAAGACTTTGCTTCGCCCAGCACAGTGCACAGTATGTAACAGTTTCTGATAAATGCATGTTGGACGAAAAAAGGGGCAAAAGCAGCGGAGGTGATAAACTCAGAGTCGTGAGCTCTGAGCCCCGAGGTAATAGCTGAAAGAGGCCCAAGTCCCTCAGAGAGTCCCGAGGACGTTCCTGTGCACCAAAGAGCCTGTGTAAGTTCTGCCCAAGGGTCCCATGCCAGCCACCAGGAGATACAGGGTCCCATGCCAGTCACCAGGAGATACAGGGTCCCATGCCAGTCACCAGGAGATACAGGAGTTGCAGCAACTGCGGAAAAACCCAGCTTCCATCCACAGACCCTTTTCTGATGCCTGCCCCTCCTTTCCTGGGGAAGCTCTTACCTTCTGTTGATAAGGAGACTCAACTACAGAGTTCTATGGCTCAGTGGCCTCAACAGACACAGTGGGAAGGCTCAACCTTTGTAACTGGCTTCCTCTCAGCCCCCTTCTTCCTCCCTCCAAATCCCAGAGGTGCAAGGGCAGAAAGCCATGTGAGAGACTTACGCTCATTCTGAATGCTTGCTGTTAGTTCCGGTGGGTTAGCATTGGGAGGGGGAGAAAAGAAGAACACTGTTATTACACATTACTGACAACGAAGCGTTGAGTGTCAGGGTGGGGTTGAGGTGACTTGGGGACAGCACCAGGCATCTTTTCCTAGCTATGGAGTTGGGCAGAAGAGTCAGGCGGTTTGAGAACAGACCCAGCAAATACTTCATAGAAAAGGCGCTGTATCCTCCAAGAGACCAAAACCACACACTGGAGCAGGACTGGCTTCTGAATAAGGGGCGATGTCCCCCAAGGAAGTCCAAGTGCCCCACAGTGACAACGCTGCTTGAAAGAGACTCTTTGGATGCTTCCTGGTGCCACTGAGAGAAGTGGACTCTGGGTGATTGTACAAGAGGCTGAGGTCAAGACAGAAGTACTGAGGAAGAAATGGACTTCAGCAACTTCCACACAGGGTGAGGGTCCATCTAGGTTCAAGGTCTGGATTCCCCCACTCCACTGTTTCTCTAACAAAAAAGTATGTTCTTTTCTTACTGTTTCTTCCCTCCCCTTCTTTGGAAAAACAAGACAGATACATTATTGTTGTTCTCTCATATACAAACATATTTTTACAGAAATGTGTAGAAGCATATTGTTACAGAAATCCTGCTCCTGAGGCAGTTTGGGCACATGGCCAAGCACACTGCTCCTCTCTATATGTTTCCATAAAGCAGGCAAAAGGGCGGGTGGCACCAGCCTGACCAGGCACATCCAAATCCTCATGGGCTCCTGGGTGGGTGTACTCCTGTGCCAGCGTGTAAATGAAGTCTGTTTCTCGCACTGTAACAAGCAGATGAATCACCCGGGACCTGGAACATGTAGGCGATGGGTTAACTGGTCTGGTATAGGGTCTGGATTCTCTGTCTCTTTGTCTCCTGCAAATGCAGGGGATGGATCCAGAACCTTGCAAATTCCAGGCTCTACCACTGAACCACATTTGATCCCAAATCCTGCATTTCCAACAAGAACCTTGGTGATGGTTGAGGCCGGTGATCAATGAACCACCGTGCTGTGGAGAGCGAGATTTTAGGCAGTGTATTCTCTGTGGGAAACGCGTCCCAGAAAGAGAAAATACATCTCTGTGACTTTTCTTTTGATGTCACCAGGAGGCAACATGACATTATGTGGGTGTCATTGGTTGAGTTTTTTGACGTGTGCTGCTGGGAGAAGTGGGAGGTCATGGACATCAGGGTAGAGCCATGGTGGTCTTGATGCCTTCCTGCCTGAGCGAAGTGAGACATGGGGGCAACATGCAGGAGCCAGAGTTTAACTAGAACCAAGTGCAGAAAGTGACAGAAACAGAAGGAAGGAGGACAGAAAAGAAGAGTGGTTGGGGCATGGAGGGAGTGATGCTCTATGCGCATGGCCAGCAAGGTAAAACTTTGATGGTTTGACCTTTGAAAAGGTTCCAAGTGGCCAGGATAGTTGTGACTCACTGGATATTTCATTTTTTACATGGCCAAGTCTGCCTGGGTAGGAAACGAAAAAATTGAAAACTGCAAGAAGAAAGGCAAGCCTAGTTTTTGAACACAAGCTCTGTGGTACTCTCTTCATTTGTACAGATTTTCCTGCCAGAAGACCAAGAAAAGCAATTACAGAAAGACTACAGGTTAGGCACCAAGATTCTTGGAGGCAAGGGATTGACAAACACAGTAGTGTTCCTATGCTTAAGGGGAACACAGGAAAGGGTTCAGGGAAATGCCACTGGGTCCTTGAACGTCATCGGAGAGAAGGGCCCAGAGGAGAGTCTGGCATGCACATTAAAGGATTCTCTGGGGATTGGGGGGGAGGGACTGGGGGATGGGGAAGGAGAAGTGAGGGGAGGGGAAGCAGGGGGGCGGGGGGAGGAGGAGGGAGGAAGGGAACCGGTGTACCTATTAAGTTTGTATGAGTGGAAATAATAATAAAAAAATGTTAAAAAAAAGAAAGACTGCAGGTCAATGGGCTTGGTGTAAGAGGGGATGAGGGACAGAAAGACCGTTGTCAGGACACCAGGACTGACACTTAGCTCATCCCTTTTTGACTGCTGGTTGGGGTATGGTTTCATTTCAAGATGTGTATGTCTCTTGGATCCTCACATACAGCCAAGGGCTCTGCCTCATCCCAATAGGAAGCCTGCCACAGGACCTGAATCATGTGGAAGCTTGTAGAGCTAGAATGGATCCCAGCTCTTCCAATGCCTGCTCCAGAGCTTTCTATAAATCCATCCTTGATCAATTAGCCAGAAGCAGGTCTCAGAATTCTTCTGTCCTTGACACTTGGGACAAGGGAAAGGGTGGAGATCTTGGTGAATGGAGACTTTTAGGCCAACTCCCTAATAGCTGTCTCTGGCCCCACACTGCTTATCTGACCAGGGACCTCTTGAGTATCTATTTGCCTGGAAGGGCAATGACATTTTCAGCCACCACTGTGCTTACAAGGGATTTATTACAGGGACAAAATCGTTCTCAAGACAGGTTGCCATGGGGATGGCCTATCTGGGGCAAGGATGACCACACTCCTCTCCTCACTGTATGCCATCCTCTTCTTTCCTTTTTAAGGAACCTGTTGTCTCACGATGTTAAGTGGAGGATAAATTTGTTCTTTTGGCTTCCAAGGAGGGGAAGAAGTCCTTCCAAACAGGCCCTGTTGGCTTCCAAGGAGGAGAAAGTCCTTTCCAGTAAGTCCCTGTGCTCAGGTCGCAGCGCCTGTCTTCATGGGTCTCCTTCTTCCTGGGCTCTCGTGGCTGACCCCTGGTCTCTGTCAATGGATGGTGGAGCACGTGGGGTGGGCATGTTGTTGGGGTGATGCCGTAGCACTGTTTGGATGAAGATGGAGTGGTGCACCTCTCCTGCTCTGGTGCCCCCGACTAAGGATTCCTAGGAGAAAAGTGCTGACTCCCTTTGACTCAGGAAGGGGGACAAAGGGGCAGACTTCCGGCCAACTTATTTTTTTGGCAAAAGCCAATATGGCTGATGAGGTGACCCCGTGCTTTTCTCAAAGGTCACACTGTTCTCCTCAGAGCTGAAGGGAGGACGGAAGCCTGTGGGAAGGGGCGCGTGTGACTTCACTGGCAAAGCGGTGAGGGCTGGAGGCTGGGCGTCTCAATGAGGGATTGTGCAGTCAGCCAGGGTGCCGCTCTGGAAAGATGCTGTGCCAAGTCCCAGCGTGGGGGTAGTGTCCCTATCCCCGAGGCACACAGAATACCCCGAGGGGGCAACAAGTAGGACAGCAGGCAGGACAGCTCCTGGCCTGAGCCCCTCAGTGCTGCCCCACCAGATGTGGGGAAAGTTAGGAACCCTTGACATGTCTGAAGTCAGATGGAAAATGGACTGGATGAACTGGGAGGGACTGTGGTAGTGGGGAAAAGGTGGGCCTGTCCAGAGAGACCTCATTCTTGTGTCACTGTCTTGAGTTCAGGTTCTGTAGGCCCATCAGGGGGTCTGAGGCAGTCTAAGGAGATGCATAGTGTGCTGCCTGCCTGCTCTGACGCAGCCTGGATGACCTACGCTGTGCGGCAGGAGCCCTCTCACGAGGGGTGCTGCCACCAGATGCTGGCTTGCCTTTCTAACTTGTCAGCTACGGGTGATGTCCATATTCGGATTCTCTGTGAGCATCACGTGGGGTGAGACCTGCCCAGCTCTGAGTTCTCTTCCTGGTTCAGGACAGTTGTGAGTGTAGCAAGGTCCAAGAAGGACCAAGGAGAAGCAGGATGACCATCAGTATGCCAGGTGTCCTCGAGGGATCGAGAGATCTGGACTCTATTTTGACTTCATCACCATGAAGGTCATGGCCCTGGACAATCAAGGGCCCAAACTTCTGTGAGTACAGGGAAGGAAGGAAGGATGCCTCTTGGCCTCTTCCGGGGCTTAGGGGTGGGGGAATCTGTGGTAGTGAGGTGAGGGCTCCTGACCTTCTGTCCGGCAACATGAGGATTTCCTATCTCCACCTTCCTTAGCACTTAGAAATCAAGATTCTTAATTAGAAGCCATTTATTTCTTGGTTCACCTTGCAGGGGCCCTTCCCCTCACCAGCCTGACCATGGGATGGCAGATGAGTGACAATAAGAAGCAGAAGAGAAACGAGCTTCCACTACATTCTTGATAACCCAATTTCCTCTGCACCCACCTCTCCAGGGACTCACCCTTATCACGCTGCTTATTAGATTGTCTGCCTGAGACTGTTAATGAGAATCTCCTAGAGCCAGCCGCAGACGGTGACCATGGGAACACTGCTCTCACAACTCTCTTCTGATGTGTACATCTGCACCATAAACACACTCAGGCGGCTAGAGGGCAGTAAGGCCTTGCCCATTTTGCTCCTCAGGCCAATTCAGAGCTACTAACTGGCCTCTGTCGTCCAGAGATGCCCGTTTCTCTTGGGTGGAAGTTACTGGTGATTGATGGGGGAGGTCTGGCTTTGGAGCTCTATGCAGCCTTCTTGGAGGGTCTTAGTCTTCCACCTCCCCTCCAGTCATCTGCTAACTGCAGAGGGTCCAAATTCCCATGAATTCCTTGAGTCAGAGAGTGGGGGCAGGGGTACCTGCAACTTAATCTGGGATGGAAAGCTCAGAAATGTGACAAGGGAGCACATGCCTACAGGCCCAAGGAACAAGGCTGTTGATACCGGAGCCATCAATGAATGCAGTGACAGAGGAGGCAAGTAGAGACCTGGTGGTTAACTCGGCATGCTAGGCTCAGACAGACCCCTCCCACCAGGGCAGAAGGTGGGGTTCACTTTTTGATATTACTGTGGGAATGTTGGGACAAAAGGAGTCTGTTCCTTGTTCTGCTAAGGTAACATAACATGGCTTAATGTTTCATTCAATTGGGGTTCTTGCAAAGGTGATTTCCCTCCTAAACCCCTCCCAGGCTATCCTCCTTCTTCCTTCATTCCAAAAAAGCAGGAAAGGGCCCACCACCACACTTGACCATAGGGCAGTTTTTTTAAAAAGGCAAATCAAGGCCAGGGGTAGGGGGAAAGATAAGGGGAAAAACTCCAAAAGGTTCTCAGAATTCCAAACTGTCACCTCTAGTTCCATCTTACAGGCTCTGGGCTCAGGCACTGACTGGCTCAGTCCTAGCCCTGCAAGAGCTCTTAATCTCCAGTCTCCCAAAGGAAAGTCAAATCAGTTCTTTGGAGAAAACCCAGCTCTGAATCCACTGCTACCCTGTCTCTACCACCACTCCCTGATTTCTCTCCCCCGTGCCCACCCCAGTGTCCAAAATCAGGAAGGAAATTCAAAGAGCACAAGCAAGACTCACGATCCATAGGAATCTCGATGGCCCCACCAAGGGTGAGGAGGAAGAGGAGAAGGGCTGCATGAACCCAGGGCGGTGCCTGCTGCCTGGCCATCCTCAGCACCAGGCCCTGCTCCCTGCTCTCCAGCCTGCAGGGCCTTGGTGCCTTGAGCCGCTCCTGATGGGCCTCCCAGACAGAGCTCAGCTGGGGAAAGAAACACAACAGTAAGTCAGTTCTTTCTGAACTTGTGGCTTGCTCTAGTGATCCTCCTACAGGGTTTCCAAGACTCTAGGGCCCTCTTAGTCATGGACAAGAGGAATGATCTAGAACAGGGTTTCTAACCTCAGCACTACTAAGATTTGGAACCAAACAATTCTTCACTTGGAAAATTGTCCAGAATATTGTAGGTGATTAGCAGCATCCCTGGTCTCCACCTACCAGATGTAATCAAAAACTCGCTGCACATTGCTACTTGTTTCAAATCCACCAGTAATGGAGACCCAGTGCTGTAGAAAGGACAACTATGCACAGAACAGTCATGAAAACCACACAAATCTGCAGGTCCAGCAACCAAAAGACAAACACAGCAGGCTGGAACAGTTACATTGATCTGGTAGCCTTCCTGGATCACATGCTGGGTATTCCTGGAACAGAGTATGTTGGGGGAAGGACCCAGAGACAAGATCTCAGGGGTGTCCTTTAACACTCACCGCACTCCCAGTGAAGAGACAGAACTATTGAAGGAGAAGGGATGAGCTCAGACTGTGAAATTATTTAGCTGTGAATCATCTAAAACTCTGAAACCCTAGTCACAGCAATTGTTCTTGTCTGCTGACATCACGGGACCAGGTCAAAAGGGAAGGCAGGGGCTGAAGAAATAACTTGGTGGGTAAAAATGACTGTGTATGAATTTGGAGACCTGAATTTGATCCCTGGAGCTGATGTGGAAGGAAAGAACTGACTTCTGAGTTATTCTCTGAACTTAGTATGCCGTGACATATTCTCTCTCTCTCTGTCTTTCTCCCTCCCCTCTTAATTGTTTAAAGGGTAGCCAGGAGGTAGTAACTCTAAAATTTCTCCAACTTTCATCACTGAACAGCCATTAGTCAGACATACAATTCTGCTTCTGCTTTGGCAGGAACCTGAAGCCCACAATCAACTGCACACACTTGCCACCTACTATCCAACCCAAAGGATGGAGGATAGGACCAGAACCAGCGCAAAAGCTCCTATGGGACAAAGTCAATCTTCTGGATACCTGCAGCAGGAAAGCAACGATGGCCTCCCCACATCAGGATGAAGGATTCTGACTCACGTAACAGCTGGGCAGATATTTGCTCCCACTTACACGCGCATGCGCACATGCACGCACGCATGCATGGATGCGCATACATCCGGGCTTTTTTCCTGCCTTCCTTCTTACAAGTCACCAGCTTAATTTTGGTTACCAGTGCCTCAGGCTACAGTTGCCCCAAACAACTTCCTAAATGGTCTTGCTGCTTCCACTCTTGTCTGATTCATTCTTGATCTCAGCCAGAATTACTATTTCTTTTTTTTTATTATTATTTATTCAACTGTGTGCATATGCGTGTGTATGTGCGTGTGCGTGTGTGTCTGTGTGTGTCTGTGTATGTGTAGAACCACGGACGAATTCGCGAACCACCATGGACGCCTCCACCTCCTTCTGCCCCGGGATTCACAGGCTCCACCTTACCAGGACCAGAAGCGCAGGCCGCCCCCACTTCTGCCTGGCGTCTATACGTGGGAACTCAGGACCTTCCGCCTGCAAGGCGGAGGCTTAACCCGAGCCACCTCTCCAGCCCCCAGAATTACTATTTCTAATGTATAACTATAAACATGACAATCCTTTAGGCCATCCCTCATGGCTATCCCCAAGTTAGAATGACCTCCGTGGCTGGCTTGAAGTCTTCCCTGTTTTCTGCTGCCTTTCCCTGCATGCCGCTCCTTCTAGGCCACTGCACTCTGTTCTGACCTCTGACGTGAGACAGACTGAACGCCATGCAGGGCATTCTTTGAGCCTGGCCTTCTTTTGCCATGTGTAACCTCTGAGGACCTCATCTGTGCTCCTGTACCACCCATTACACTACCCATGAAGTTACCTTCCACTTTGCATTCATTTTAATAAGTCATTTGAAGTCCAAAATGGAAGTTTGTTTACTGCCCTGTCTCTGGAATATATTACAGTAACAAAGACATAGCAGAACCTTAAAAATGTGATATAAAATAAGGATGGGAAAAAAATGAACAAATGAAGGACTGCATGTGTAAAATAAGAAACTACTTAGATTTTTCTTAAGCGACTCGCTTCCCTAGAAATAGGCAGTGTGAGACAGCACACGCTGAGGGCAGCCAGTACACGAGGAAAGTCTCTCTTCATTCAAGTCAGATGCTGCATCTGGGCCAGAAGACCAACCCATTGTAAAAGTACCAGAGCAGAAAGCTCCCAGGGAAGGACCCTTGGCTCGAAGGTATCATGGAGGCTAACTCTCCAATCAGAGAGCTGGCTAATGTTCTCCACCCCCAGTCCCCAGGGGAAGTCCCCGCGTGGAGGGAGCTCACACTAGGAAAGGTGCTGCCTTCTGTCTGGGAGAGAGTGAGTGGCCTCCAGTTTGGGCTCTAAGACCACCATATTCAGCTCAACACCTGCTGAGATCTCGATGGAACTAGAAAGCCAGAGGGTATCCAGTAACCAGAAATACATGTGTAGGAGAAAGCACACTGATTAGTGATACCTGAAATTCATAGTTTAACAGTGTAGTAAAAAGATTATCAAGATAGCTACATTTTTTGCTGTCTTGTAGATCTCTCAAGGCCCAATTTTCCAAACAAATCTCAAAAGGGTTTAGAAAAAAGCTCAAAGGCTTGGTTATTTTTACATAGTCTTCTTATTTTTCAAATGAAGGAGCAAGAGTCCAGAGACAGCAGGAGACTTGCTTAGCATCACCCTTCATTGGTGCAGACTATCCTGACTCTTAGACCAGGGCATTGCTACTCAATTTTCTAATCTTTGCTATGCAAAGAAGTCCCAAAATGAAGATGCTGTGTTAAAAGGAATGTGCAGTTTAGCAATTCTTCTAGAAGTTAAACATAAAAGTATCTATCGGTATGTATACACTATGGAATATTATTCAGCCATGGAAAGGAATGAAACTGATACACGCTGTACTGTGGCTTCGTTCTATGTGAAGATCCAGAAGAAGGGCCAGCAAGATGGCTCAGTGTGTAAAGGTGCTTGTCTTGCAAACCTGACAACCCAAATTCAATTCCCAAATCCCACAGCCCACGTGAAAGTAGAGGGAGAGGACCAGCTTCACAAAGTTGTCTTCTGACCTCCATATACACATCGTGGCACATGAGTGTCCCCATATCATACTACCACTACTTCTGCTGCTGCTGCTACTACTACTACTAATACTTTTAAATAATTTATAAATATAATAATAAAGTTTTAAAAATTAAAAAATATCCAGAATAGGAGAATACACAGAGGCAGAATAGCATTGGTTGCTACTAGAGGCTGGGAGGAGGACTGCTGTATGTGAGATGGTGTCTTTTGAGAAGATGAAGATGGTTTGGAACTAGACAGAGGTGGCAGGCAATATGACTGTACTGAATGTCACTAAATTGTGCACTTTAAATGGCTTGTTTCATGTGAACTCCACCTCAATGAAAGAAAGGTACAATACTGGTCTCTGTAACGTGCTCTCAGATAAAAACAGCTGGAGAAAGGTGGCTTATCCGACATGTGCATGGGGCGCTCAGCACAGAAGACAGGTGCATGTCTGTGCCCCCCCCTCCAGTGAGTCAAAGAGACTTTGGGTTGTGGCACTGCATGCATAGAACCCACTACACAGGGAGACAGGGGAGGCTTGTGGAGGTGGAAACAGTGAGCATGTGTTCTCTGTGAGAGCCCTGGGGAGGATGAGGGAAGTCCCATTCCCTAGGAGGAAAAGCGGAAGAGTGACAGACAGCAGGTAGAGGCTGAAGAAGTTGGGCCATGGTAACTCTGTTGCAGTCAGCCTGCATGGTTGCTGATAAATGATCATCAAACGGCTTAAGGGAACAAGGGTTTATTCTCTTACGATTCCTGGTTATAGTTCTTAGTCCAGCTTGACGGGAGAGCACACGCCAACACCAGGGCCGAGGGAACTGGCCACACCATCACCACATAACGGCTGAGAGATGGACAATCCTTACTTGCCAGACCAGCATGTCTGGCCAAGTGAACAGAAGAATGCCAACTCTCTCAACCAGCTCTCTATGATTTATCCAGGGCCTAATCCCACCCACCATAGGCTGAGCCTTCCCCATCAGCTAGACAATCTCCTTCAGGTTTGCTCTGGGCTTAACTCAACCATCAACTCTCAACAACTGTGCCCAGAGTTCAAACCCTCAACAGTCAAGTTGACACCTGTGCCTAACTATGACACTCCACCCCTTGTCAACTTGACACAAAAACAATAGCACTTTTAAACTGTAACCTTTCCTTGTCCCCACAGATGTTAAAATATAAATACATTCCATGGACAGATTTAAAATGTTCTCATTAAAACTTCAGTTCCAACATTTTAAAAGTTCAAAGTTGTTTAACTTTAAAAAGGCATTAAATCATAATAAGTTAAGTACTTTAAACAAATAAAATATTAAAACAGAAGGATCTTGATACAATAAGAAATATTTAAATTAAAATAAATGTCCAGCAAATTACCGCATCCTGTAACTTCAATGTCCATTTTCTGTTGCTCATCATGTAATCAGGGTAGCTCAAAGGTTTCAGGAATTCTCAGTCCCTGTTTGCAGCTCAAAGTTGTAAAAGCAGAGCTCCTTTGAACCAGGCTGAATCTCCACTCGCAGTTGTCCCCAGCATACATCCCATGGTTCTGGCATATCCAACACTCTGGGTTCGCCTCTGCAGCTATAATTCACCTTCTCTTGCAAGATTCTACGCCTGCCACTTGGTGCCAAGCTTTTGCTGCTTTCCATGAATCCCTCAAAGCATTCACTAAAACCAGTACCACCTGAGAGATGCTGCCAGACTCCGAAGCGAGTTTGAAACATAGCTTAGTCCACGTGAGCCACAGCTATACCAAGTTTTATTGGCTGATGCTGAAAAAGCCTCTTTTAGGCAGCCAAACATCCCAAGAGCAAGAATTGGCTTTAACTTGGGTTTTCAGCCCCTGAAGGAATCTGAGTTTTCAAACCACGAACTTGCCATACGGTGGTTTTCACGTCTTCCACCGTCCCAGTGCAAGTCACTAGGTTTTCCTTCACTGATACTCATTTGTCCAACAGCAGCAGATATTCTGCTGCCTGCCCTTTGCACATCCAAACCTTTAAGGCTGCCAACACAGCTCTCCTCTGTCAAGCAAACCAGTCCATTGTCTTTAAATTCAGTTTTACCAAAGTCCTTGTTCCCCTTATCAAAATTGGGCCCAAACAATCTCTCTCAGCAATTGGTTCACTAAACTCTGAAGAACGAGATTTGTAAATCCACAAAGTGAAAATTCTCAAGCATTTCCAATTTTGTCCAGCGAAACCATTCAAAAGCCACAATATCCACATAGTCAGATCTATCAGCAACACCCCACTCCTGGGTACCAACACTCTGCATGTTGGAAGATGGGAGGGATGCTTTTTGTTTATTTGTTTTTCTTCAGAGGTAAAACCAGAATCAAACTCCAAAGAGGAGGGCTTCCCTGAATTTCAGAGAACGACTATTCAGCAACTATAACCATTGCACAATAACCTTTATGGCAACTGAGTAATGCTGTGTTGGGCACTATTCAAACATACCCATTTCTTGGCTCTGAAATTCCTGGGCAAGGATGAAGTGGTGTGGCTAAGTGACTTTAACTGTGTGAACGTGAATACCATAGAACCTCTATTGCCCTGCACAGGAATGGTCCGCGCCCTTCAGCAATCTGTCTGAACATGTAGGCCTTGACCTTTGTTGAATCTCCTGAGAGATTCAAAATGCCTGGAAAGAGCAGATGTGTTTGGTCATGATCAGCTACCAGGGAAAATACTACTGATATTTGGCTTCAGGGTCCAGTTCAAGAACACTGTCCATGTGCCTAGACTGCCTAGCTGAATGCCCTCCTCTTGCATGTAATAAATAGAGGCCTCAGGCAAGTATGAGCCCTCAGAGCTTTGTACTTCTCATCTGGAAATAGAGTCGATTTTAGCCCTTACTCCAGAGGAGCCGCATCTCAGCCTGCACAGCAAAAGCTCTGTGCGTGCATGCTGCTGTCACTCAGAGGAATTTGCATTTTGGCAGTCAACCTGGACACACACACAGTGGCACGTAGTTACGAGAATTAACCACTCATGTCACAGACTGCTTTCTATTTTTCCTTTTTGTCCGTGTTGCTCCCCACAGATTGGGGGCTCCTGGTGTTGATTCCACAAGCTGTCACTGGCAGATGGATAAGGTGCTCACAACTCCCTCCTTCAAGCTGTCGCCGTCAGGGGCCCCCTACAACCCCACAGTCTCATCCCATGCAGGCTGTGACAGTGATCACAACATGTCTGAAGGGACAAAGGAAGATGGGAGTCTTGAGACACAGCTCAGTGGGTGGCTCTGGTCACCTGAGCAGCAGTGAGTCATCACAGACTTTAGGGAGAAGGCAGCAGGCATTCTCCAAGCCGTGGACCTGCCTGGCGCAGGCATTGAGCTAGAGAATGCACGAGTGGGTTGGAAGCGCAGTTTACCTATTCTCGCAGACCCACGTTTCAGAAATGACAACAGAAAATAAGAAACAACAACAAAAAGTCAGGCAGTTTAAGTAGGAGGAAGAAAATGCAATCTACCCACACATGCTCGTGGCACCTCTACCACGTGGGATTCAAAGCACAGGATGTCCTTCTGGAGGTGAATGGATCAATCCACCGTGCTATATACCAGGATGACAGAACATTGTTCAGTGTTGGAAAGAAATGAGCTACCAAGCCACGAAAAAGCAGGGAAGCTGCCTAAATGCATTTTACAAAGCATGATTCCAACATGATGAGGACGTTCTGAAAACGGCAAAATATGGAGACAGTAAGAAGATCAGTGGGTGTCAGGAGGTGGGGGATCAAGGGAGAAACCCATTCGGTCATTCTGTGGTTTTGAGTCATTACAAAGTTGTCTAAACCTCTGGAATACACAATACAAAGTGTGAGCCCCAACTTTATGTGGCTGTGGGTTCATCAGCAAGAGTGAGCAGAGTACGACGTTGATTGGGGAGAGTTCTGCATGTGGGGGCAGGCAGAGGATATGTGGGAACCCTCTGTGTGACTCAGTTTTATGTAAACCTAAAACTGCTCTTAAAAATAAGTTTATTACAAGGAAACACATAGTATGGTGGGATAATCTGAGGGGTCAAGCAAAACAAAGGCATTTTCCCAAATCCTGAGCGGCAAGAAGGAGGACTCTTATACAGATGGGCCAGAAAAGTATCTCAGACAGGAAGAAATGCGCCCTCTGAAACCACGAATCAGAATAGCTTTTTCTCCTCCAAGTTGACTTTCCTGGTGTTTTGCCTGAAAATGGAAAAGCTGACTAACACAGTCGGTGACTCTGGCTTTCCTGTTCTAGTCACTGCTGCGTCTCGGGGCCAGCAGCGTCCGAGCTTGTCCTCCAGCTAATCGCCTACGATGTCCTACCGCCTCGGCTTCCCCACACTCCTGGAGCCTTCCTTTCCTCGTGACAAAGCCCACTCCCTGACCTGCAAATGCAAATGATGGTGGCTGGAGTGGCTCTGGAGCAGTAGAATGCCCTTGTCTTCACTTTGGTGGCTGCTGCTGATTCTGCAACCTCCTTATGGAAACTGCTGTCCTCCCTGTCTACCTGGACTACTTTCCTTCTCACCTGACTCTCATCACTCAGGCATAGGCAACACGCTAAGCAACGTCTCCACCTGGAAGACTCCCTTGGTTTTCCCATACTACTTCTCACAAGGCCTTGTCCTGTATGCTCTCAAGCATTCTGAGATATTCTCAGTGATCCTGGTTTCAGTGAATTGTGTCTTCCAGATGTACTCTGAGTGCTTTAGCTTGGAGATGGCATCTATTCAACCTGCATGTCTGTCTTATATGCAGGGTCATCCATACTACCCTCCTCCCCCTCAAAGACTCCCATCCTTCCCAGAATTCCTCTCCACCCCTTTCTCTAAATGACCCCACCTTTCACATACATCCTCACTCAAATCAGTGCAATGAGCACCTAGCTTGCTGTCATAGTTCAAAACTGGTGTCAACTTGGCAATTGAAGTCTCTGAGTTCTGGGCACGATTGTGAAGAATTAATAGTTGAGTTACGCCCAGGGCAAGCCTGCAGGAGATTGTCTAATTGATGGGGATGACCCAGCCCACAGTGGGTGGGACTAGTGAATAAGATGGAAGGAGTTGATTCCTTAATCCTTATGTACACTTAGCCAGACCTGGTGGTCTGGCAAGTGAGGATTGTCCCTCTCAGCAGTCTTGTAGACTTGCCTGTCACATAATCACCTGGCTTATAATCCTCTGGTGACCCTTGTGGCTCCCCTGCCAGCCCTATCCCCAGCCGATGTGTTGGAAGTGTCTAACTCCACCCCACTGCACTGCCTCTCCGGGCAAGTAGGACGTGGTGACTATGGTAAGAATGGAGGCTTCTCTGTGAAGGTCCAGAGAGTAAATCACCCAGGCTGCGTCCCTTTACCATTTGAGGAGGATGAAAGCAACCACAGACGAGAGTAAAGGTGTGTGGCTGAACCTCCATAGAGCTTCCTTGACACAAGTAGTCTGGTGTTGCCCTGCAGGCTGCAATTTGCAAACATCTGCATGAAACTCCAATTCAGACTCTTCTCTGGCCATTCTTGTATCTTCACAAGGACACATGTGCCTGGCATAGCTCCTGGCAGGAACCACGTGGAAGGGAGGGTCCAAGAAAAGGTCTCAGTCCTCCCACTCGTCTTTCCACCATCTTCTGTTCTCTAAGTCCTTTTTAATCTTGAAAATGTTAGTAAATAATCCTGTTTTGCCAGTGTTGCAATTTGCCTGCATGGTTGCTGAAAAATGATCATCTAATGGCTTAAGGGAACAAGGGATTTATTTTCTTACTGATAGTCCAGTTACAGTCTGTAGTCCAGCTTAACAGGAGAGCATGCACTAACTCCAGGCTGAGGAAACTGGCCACACCGTCTCTATGTAATAACTGAGAGAGGGACAATCCTTACTTACCAGACTAGCATGTCTGACCAAGTGTACCCAAGGATGCCAACTTCCTCAACCAGCTCTCAGTATTTTATTCATCTGTTTCAGGGCCAAGTCCCACCTACCATGGGCTGGGCCTTCCCCATCAGCTATAGACCATCTCCTGCAGGATTTCTCTAGGCCTAACTCAACTACTAATTCTCTACAAATGTGCCCAGAGCTCAAACCCTCAACTGTCAGGTTGATACCTGTGCCTCTGACAGCCAGCTTCTGGTAGTTGTTGTGAGGGACCAAAGACAAAGCACAGGAGTATATGGGCAAGCTTGCTGAACTTCTCGATAGCTTACAAGACTATACACCAGAAATTAGTTCCTGGTGAATGGAAGAAAAGAGATGTCTGTTTTCTCTGCACATGGGGCAAATCTAGTCCAGAGTGGCTGGGCTGGCTGGGTGGAAGGTCACACTGCCCCACCACACCCCACCCCACTCTGCTGCAGGCTGCTGCGCTCCCCCCTCGGCTCCAGTTATATTTCCCAGGGATGATGCCATTCAGAGGCAGCCTCTTTTCACACTTCCACTTTCTTCCGCACTCCAGGTGGCCTGAGGCAGGGTGATCCGTGGCACAGGATGGCTGCTTCGCCTCCACGTCCCCCTGGAGACTTGAAGACCGCCTCTAGGTGACGGTTAGCAGACTCTGATGGCAGACACTTGAGAAGGGTGCTGTGCAGAGCTCCCAGTTGGAAAGTGAACTGGGCTGCTGTTGTTAACTGGCATGGAACACACAGGAGAGGAGCAAGTGCAGCTGGGGTGCGGGGAGACTCGGCTTGGCACGGGATACCTTCACTTTGCATGCCTCAGAGCCGTGAGTAACCGCGCTGTGGGCTTGCCCAGGCTGTGTGCCTGAATTAATGCCTAGGGATGCACCAGTAGATTAGAGCGACTGAGGCCACGTGCCAGCAATTAGCTCTTGGAATACGCTAATCAAGTGACTAGAATAGTACTACAAGAACCAACTGAGGAACACATTCTCACATCGCTGCCACAGGAAATTGTGTGGGAGCGGAGAGATAATAAAAGCCCACAGTGCCAACGCAAATCCCAGCCACTCACACTAGATTTAAAAAGACACACAAGGGGCTTGATTACCAGAGCTGCCCAGAAGCAACCTGTTTGGGAGTTAGAGCGGAAGCTGTGGCCGCATCAGAGGCACATCCCAGCGGGAGTGGGCACGGGGTGGGGGGCTGCAGGAGAGCCACTGGTGCTCAGATTCACTCCACACAGGGACAGCAGGCTCTTTCTGCTGGAACTGAGGCCCCAAGCTATCTGCACCTAATGTGAACCCATAGTGTCTTCAAGAGACTCACACATAAAAATGAACTGAGTGGCTCAGAACTACGCTTTCGCTCATATCATTTTCTTTTCTTTTTTCCTTGAAGGACAGGAAGAAGAGCCAGTGTACCCTGTGTTTGATCAGTGTCTATCACATTTGTCTCACCAGCCCAGCACTCAGGACTCTTCAGTCCCTGTCGGACCATTGCCCTTCTTTCTTTAAAGTGCAGATTCCCTCCTGTGTCCGTGGTCCTCAGTGTCACTATTTCATGACACGGCCCTTGCTTTTCTGGTGCAGTTTGCCCTGCTCCCCAGTGCCCCCCATATTCATCCAGAGGTCATTGCCACCTGCCTTGTGGGAGGAGCTGTCTTCTTGCCCATCTGCTGCATGAGACTCTGAACTGTGTGGAATCTGAGTCTGGTCTCCCTCTGCAGTAAGCTAGTAAAATAAATCCTCATGTGTTGACTGAATAGCCATCCTATCCGATCCTCGCTGTCACTGGGAGATATCTGGACCATCAAGGAGTCAGCTTAACAAATCATCAGACAGTACGAGGAGGCTGGATGGATCTGCTGTTCCTGGGTCCCTGGCACAGTGAAGTGATTGTAATCACGGAGCAGCGCTGTCCACTCAGGACCACGAGAAGCAGAGCCTGACTTGCTCAGCTCACACGCTTAGATCGTTTCCCAGAAGGGCTCGCAGCTTTCTGGGTGACCTCAGGGCCCCACTCAGTGCCATGCTCCACAGACTCAAAACCCCAACTGTAAGGGCCCCCGACTTCCACCTCTCATCTTGGGGAGCCAGCTCAGCCCTGGATTCTGAAAATCCCTTGAAGCACAGAGATCGGTTTGGTGTAAGTGAGGTCCTGCTTTCTGTGCTCCCCACGTGTCTCGACACTCACCGCCACTTCCCTCTGTCCCTCTCATGTGGAAGGCAGTGGAAACTGAAGGTTTACTTTTGTGGCCTCATGACAAAAACCTCCCCAAGCCCACGGCCCTCCTTCTGTAGCAACTCCCCAGCAACATCTGAAGGCATAAGAGCCCCGCTCAGGGCTCGCCTTCTCTGTCCGCATGCGCTTTGCTCTCTGCTTTCTTTTTTATTTTTTTTATTATTTATTCAATTGTGCGTGTATGCGTGTGTGTGTGTGTGTGTGTGTGTGTGTGTGTGTGTGTGTGTGTGTGTATGTATGTATGTGTGTGTGTGTAGAACCACGGGTGAATTCAAGAACCCCAATGGACGCCTCCACCTCCTCCTTGTTTACTCTGCCCCGGGATTCACAGGCTCCGCCCTACCCAGGACCAGAAACGCAGGCCGCCCCCGCTTCAGCCTGGTGTCTATTCATGGGGTCTAGGATCCAAACTCAGGACCTTCTGCCTGCAAGGCAGAGGCTTAACCCCTGAGCCACCTCTCCAGCCCCTGCTCTCTGCTTTCTAGTGTCTGGAATCTCTTCACATCTCCCCCCTGCCAGCTGTGGCACCTCTTCCGATCTCCATCTCTTCTCTGACTTCGAGCTCTCTCTTTGCTCCAATGCTCTCCCACCTACAGCTAAACTAAGGTCTCTTGATCACCAGGTCCTTAATAAAGTTTGTATTTAAGTTTCTTCCTTCAGGAATTGCAGGAGCAGCAAAACCGCAAAAGAAAATCAACAAACCACAATCCAGAACTTCAGAGACTCTATATCAATCACATAGAACTAGGACAGCCTAATCTCTCCCCATCCTGGAGCTCAGGGACATTTGCGGAAGAGGGGGCGGTAAGATTGTAAGAGCAAAAGGATGGGAGGAGCAACGATTTGCAAGATTCTCAACAATAGTTGGGGCCAAAGCAATCATAATGGGACTTTGCATGCCCTGCGCAATGTCCAGCGCACTGTTGCCCTCATAAAGTCTAGCATCTGTTAAGGGCACCGAGACCCCTGGAGGCAAGGGATTGACAGCCATAGTAGTGATCTTATGCTTAAGGGGAACAAGAGAAAGGGCTTATGGAAATGCCACTGGGTCCTTATATGTCATCGGAGAGGAGGACCCAGTGGAGAGTTAGGCGTACACAATAAAGGACTCTCTGGGAATTGGGGGGGAGGCACTGGGGGAAGGGGAGGGGGAGGAGGGGGGAGGGAGGGAACTGGTAAAAAAATTTTAAAATGTATAATTAAATTTTTAATAAAAAAAAAGTTTTTTCCTTCAATGTTAGTTTCTTTTTGTTCATGGACCCCCACGGGGCTCCCTACACATTGTCAGGTCATTCCTAATTCTCTTTCGCCTTTTTAACCTAATACATGCCAAGGAAGAAAGTGACAGTATGCCACCAGACACAGATCACTCCTTCTGCCTACTTGTAGGCACCAAGGTCAAGGTGGAGAGTCCTAGGAACTCAAAATGCCAGCTACAGTCACCTGGGTAAGCCCAGGAGATGGAGTGTTAAGACGGCAGGGGAAAGGGTCTTTGAAGCAGTGTGGAGGAGCTCCTGGCTTCCCTCCTCTGACAGCATCCGTCACCAAGTCACATGTCACCTACTCTCCCTCTTTGTCGCAGATGAACTGCCCCTGCATCTCTGATTCTTGTGAGAAAGTCAGTCCTCCAGCATCATCCACCTCCTGCCCACCATGGTCCTGAAGGGGCAGGAGCTTCACCACACGGGGTGGTGTTTTGTCACTAGGAAAGCACTCGCCTGCCTGCTTCTCACATGCTGTCTCTGCCGTGCAGCTGCAGGACACAGCCACCAGCTTCCTGACCCATGTGTGGGCCTCCAGCCACGCTCTCAGATTTTCACAAAGCCAGGGACACCTGGTAGGAGGCTAACTCCCTCCCCGCTGTTTTGGGGCTGGAGGGGGGGCTCTCCATCTGCTGTGAGCGCCTCATGCTTGGCTTCCTCCGTTGTGGAGGAAAGGACGTAATGGGGGAGAAGTGGAGTCCCCTCCGTGCTTCAGTTAAAGTCATGTAGGTTTCTGGGTGGGGGAAGGGCAACAGGTGGGCCTCATTCTTACCTGGGGAGAAGCAGAGAAGGCTCTCTGGGTTTAGGATTAGGCATTTAGTTTAAAAAAACAGGTGTTCCTGCTCAACAGGCAGAAGAAATCCACAGGTTGAAACCTGAGCCACTTGACTCTTTATTAAATTGGGGAGAGGAGGGGGTGGAAAGAAGAAGTGACCACCACAAGGCTCTCAGAACTCGCACTTCCTGGGATGGAAAAGCACTTCACTGGTCTTGGTTTCTGAAATGTAAAACAACTGGTTCTGTCGACTGCAAATACTTTCCAGTTTTTAAAAAATGTTTTATTTGTGTGTGTGTGTGTGTGTGTGTGTGTGTGTGTGTGTGTGTGTGTGCATCAGAGGACATTATGTGTCCTTGTGGAGGATCAAGGGTGACTTCAGGAATCATCTTGGATTGCTTCTACCACTTTTTTCCCAGGCTCTGCCCAACAGAGCCAGAAGTGCCAGCTGACACCATTTCTACCTGGCGTTTATTACATGGGACCTGGGATCCTGGGATCCAAACTCAGGACCTTCTGCTTGTGAGGCAGAATCTTAACCTCTGAACCATCTCTCCAGCCCTTGCTTTCCACCTTTGAAACGCCATGACCGTGTTAAATTCTTAAAGGCTGGGATATTACTGTTTTCCTGATTCTGAACATGCAAAAGACTGGATAAAGTAATAATGCAATGAACTGGATATAACTACAAAGAATATATAGCAAATGTATGTTGCAGTTTTCATAATTGGAAATATTTATGGCACTCTCCCAAGTCTCTTTTGTCCCTGTCTGTAGGAATGAACACGATCTAAACTCATTTACATTAGAAGTGGGCTGGTAGCAACTGACAAAATAGCAGTCATCAATCTTAGAATGGATCCTAGAGTGAATTATTTCAAGAAGCTAAATGACAAAAAAATCTCAGATGGAAAACTGAAGTTGCTGTGAGTATGTCCATAATTCAAGTGGAGATAAAAGAAGCTTAAATAAAATCTCTGTGGCTGATAGCACAACCAAATTAAGCATCAGTTCTAAGTGATACAATAAGAAACAAAAAGTGCTCATTATTTTATTCTGAATATTTTTGAGGGTCCATGAAAAAGGAAATCAGATTTTTCTTGGTGTGTGTGTGTGTGTGTGTGTGTGTGTGAACAGGTCAACTCCCCACATTCTCACAGGGCAAGTTCCTGTAGCTGATGGGCACCCAGGCTGTGATCTCACTCGCGGGCATTGCCAACTTCAGCAACATTGCCCTCTTTTTTTTTTTTTATTAAAAATTTAATTATACATTTTAAAAATTTTTTACCAGTTCCCTCCCTCCCCCCTCTTCCCCTCCCCTTCCCCCAGTGCCTCCCCCCAATTCCCAGAGAGTCCTTTATTGTGTGTGCCTAACTCTCCACTGTGTCCTCCTCTCCGATGACATATAAGGACCCAGTGGCATTTCCATAAGCCCTTTCTCTTGTTCCCCTTAAGCATAAGATCACTACTATGGCTGTCAATCCCTTGCCTCCAGGGGTCTCGGTGCCCTTATCAGATGCTAGACTTTATGAGGGCAACAGTGCGCTGGACATTGCGCAGGGCATGCAAAGTTCCATTATGATTGCTTTGGCCCCAACTATTGTTGAGAATCTTGCAAATCGTTGCTCCTCCCATCCTTTTGCTCTTACAATCTTACCGCCCCCTCTTCCGCAAATGTCCCTGAGCTCCAGGATGGGGAGAGATTAGGCTGTCCTAGTTCTATGTGATTGATATAGAGTCTCTGAAGTTCTGGATTGTGGTTTGTTGATTTTCTTTTGCAGTTTTGCTGCTCCTGCAATTCCCTTCACTCCATTCTGCTGGGCACTGTATGTCACCCCCTGGCCAGAGACAAAAGCTGTTAAACTGGAGACTTGTTGTAATAGCAACATTCAAGGGTATTTGTAATAAGAGTAGGAAACCTCACTGAGAGAGGGGTCCATCACCCATTGCAAAATGATTACTTTTTATCTGCTAGACTATATGCCCTCTTAAGGAACGACTCGTACGAATGTTTGAATATTTCATTGCATTTTAGCCCTTCTCAATTTATAACCGAGGACAGAAGACAGAAAGTTAAATGCTGGCGTGAGTCACGGAGCCGCAGCATTCACAAGCTGACAGCACTTGAGAAGAATCCTGGGTGTGCAGGAGCCATGTGGTTCCTTGGATGTCCTGAGCTCCCTGACCCCCTCAGCTGTGAACGAAACAAATGAAGAAGCCAAAGCCTGTGCTTACAAGTTGAGGGGTAATCACATTTTTTTTTTTGTCTCTCTGGGAAAAGAAACTGTTGTGTCAGCTTGTAGTCATTCTTGTGTCTGTTTTCAAGAATATGTCACATAGTGGTTACCTTAAAAAAAAGCACTTTACAGGGCACCATGTTTCTCGCAAGTCACCCACTGGGCCAGAGCCCTATAGAAAGGCTGCAACCACTGCTGGCGTAGGAAGGGCCGTGGCTTCTTTGTTCTTTGCTGTGTTGCCCTGCATGGGTCTACCACACATCTTTTAACTCTCCACTTGTAGGTTATTAGGCTGTCTTTTTCTTTCTCCGTTACAGTGGCACTGCGGTGAGCATCCACACAATTACATCTACGCAGAGCACCCGGATGAGCATTCATACACTTACATCCCTGTCTACATCAGTAGAGAGATGCTTTCTCTCACTCACTGTCTTTCTGACTCAAAGCCAACTGGAATCCAGCACGTCCTAATCTGGCACTGTAAGGAAACCCAAAGTAAACAGGAAGTCTTGTTTCTGTGCCCCACCACTTGGACAGCGGACACTGGAAAGGAGCTCACTAATATTACAACATAGTCATCTGTCTAGGATTCCTTGAGGTTGTATTCAAGAATGTGTGCTTTTCTTCATTGCTTCCTCACTCACCCTCTGAGAGGCAGAGCTAGGGGACACCAATGGGCTGGACAGACTTTCCATGTGGCCAGCACATCCTACTGAGTGATAGTGTGGGGCAGCTATGGTCCACAGATCACCTGGCAATGCCCATCATTGAGGGCCTTGCTAGTGACTTCTGGGATCTCTGACTGGAGGTCAGCAGGTAACAGGGTACAGTAGTTACTTTTCTTGTACACTGGAGAGTATCAACTTGACGGAGGAAGGATTTGCTTTGATTGGTGGATGGTTTTAGTACATCATGGTGGCGAATGAATGGCAGACCTCATGATCATTTAGTCTAGTGGTAGGAACTTGCAACATAACTGGATTATATCTTAGCAGATCAGAAAGTGGGGCTAGTCTACAACCTTCAAAGTCCACCCCTAATGGTCTCTGTCAGTAAGACCCTATGACCCCAAATGTCCACAACTTCCCTAAACAGCTTCACCAGTTGAGGACCAGGTATTCAAGCAATGAACCTTTGAGCATTCAAACCATAACACAGAGTTACATACTGCCATATCTGATACTTTGATCTAGGTTTCTTTTTTCCCCATGTGAAGAAAGAACAGCAAGCAAGGAGGAAAAAAGTAGAGGGAACTTTGAAAGGGGACAAGATAGATGGGGAAACTACAAGGAGGTGCTTGTGGCTTCCACTCCTCAGAAGGCACTTGAAGAAGAGATGCACGTCCTAGCACAGTAAAGGTTGCCTGTCGAATAGAGCTAGGAAGGGTCTGACAGAGAGAAAAGAAATATTTTGCTCTGGAGGAATCATTTAAGCTGGAAAGGGCATTAGTCCTACCTTTCCTGTACCCAAGCCCATTTTTCCCTTTCCTGGTCTTTCCTGCTTTGGGGGTAAAGGCACTGCCATTAAGGAAGTTGGTAGGTAGAACAAGCAATGATAATCTTATGTGACAGATCCGCAAGGTTCTGTGGCAAGAGTTAGAAAAAGGAACCGAGACAGGTGAGAAGGTAAGAAGAGAGGTAGAAGTCCAGAAAGGGAGCCTTGAAATTGGTATTAAAAGATACCAATTAATTAAAGATACCAATTAACCTCTCGGAAAGTTAAGTAGAGTTCCCACCTGAGTCGGTCATTCCATGAAATGACTATGAACAAAATGGGGGTCTATCCATGCAAGAGACTGTTATTCAACCATAGAAAGGAACATATTAGAGTATGGGCAGATCTCAGTAACATGTTACTAAGTAAATGAAGCCAGATAGGAAAGACCACACATTGCATGATTGTGTAAGAAATATCCAGAAGAGACAAATTCATGGAGACAAAAAGCAGACCACTGGCTGCCTAGGATTGAAGGAAGTGGTGTGACTGTGTGTGTGTGTGTGTGTGTGTGTGTGTGTGTGTGTGTGTGACTGTGTGTGTGTGTGTGTTCCCAGCTCTTGGAGGTGGCATTGGGAGTAGTGATGAACATGACCTAATCCCACTGTAGTAATGGCTGCCCAACACTGGACATATGCCAGTGACCATTGTGAGATCTGATAGGAGTTTGACCCAGTATAACCATGAAGTATATATGCTTTCATGGGTTCTGTGACTGCTTTTATTAGGAAGTGACGATACTATACACACAGGGTGTAGCATCAGATACAAAGCAGGATACACAAAGATTTCCTATCAATATACAGGAGGAAGCTGGACTTGCTTCAAGGTTAGCAAACACCAGACTCCTTAGAATCACAGACGGAGAGAAGGGTTAACATATCCTGTCCCCAGCAATCTGGAAGCAGGTGTACATATACCCATCACTCAATTCTACAGCTGGTCAAGGTCCAAGAAAGTCTCTAAACTAGTGAAACAAGATGTCATTATTTTTAAGAAACATGGTGGGAGGTAACATGCCCCCTACAGACCGTCACCAACATACTATATCCATTAAAAATCATGGAATTGTACATCTTCTACAGATATATTTTACATATGAATTGTATCTTGTTATCTAAAAGTAGTAATAAAAAACATAAGAACTTGGAAAGCTTTGTTTAAAAAAGTGATTCTTCATTTTCTTAGCTCTGTAACTCCATTGCTATAATAAACATCTGACCTAAACAATGTAGGCAAACAAGAAAATTTTATTCTAGCTTACAGTTTCAGGTTACAATCTATCATGTAGGGAAGTTATCAGCAGGAACCAAGGGAACTGGCCACACTGTGTCCATAGTAATGGCAGAAGGCTGTTTTCCAGCTTGTCAAAATGCCCAACCAGCTCTCTCCATCTTATCTACCTGTCCACAGAATGGTCCTACCCAATACAGGCAGGACTCCCCACGTCAGTTACACAATTAAGACAATCTCCCACAGGCCTGCCCAGAAGCTTCCATGCTTTAACTGAATAATTCATCACAGGTCTGCCCAGAGACCACATCTCAAGTGTCACGTTGACAGCTGAAACTAACTGACACATTCCAAAATGAATGATTACTTTTACAAATGAAGTTTCAAATATGCAAGGGTTAAATCAAGTATATATTAATGGGGCCAAATAAATGATGGCTAAAGTTTCAAGACTTGAGGAGAAAATAATAAAGCTGCAATTTGATAATAAAAAGTTAAGAAAGCATTTGATTTTATGTGAGCCTGGAACAGCTGAATATTTTTTTTCCCTTTCCAAAAGAAACAGTTGTGTAGTGATTTCAAACCTCAGCCCCTCCCACCAGCACTGCCTTATCAGGCTTGCTGAGTGAGTGTGCATCTGGATTCCAGACCACAGTCCACATGAGGACTCGCCTCTGGGCTCATCTGATTCAAAACATTCTTCATGGCAAACTACTTATTCCTCCCTCTTTGGGAGATCTAATCTGGCTTGTACAGATATATTTCTAAAGCTGATCAGAGACCAGGTTGATTTTAGCAGAGAAAAGAAGAGAGGGACTTGGTACGGAGGAAGAGAAGTGGCCTTCATCCCTATAACTGGATAATGAGCTTCTCATGGGCAAAAGAAGTATCTTCTCCTTTGTTCCCAGCCTGTCACAGAAGTGAACGTAAGTGCAGAGCACAAAAGAGCTGGGTTTAATTACTGGCTTGGGTCCATGTGGCGAAGGGGGAATGTGCTGCACCCCTTGTGGAGCGAGGGGAGTGCCAGACACAGACACAGAACTCCATCTTCAAGAAGAGACTTGTAATCCCTCTGGTACATGACGGAACTGGGCTGGAGCCCACACGCTGAATTTCAGGACCACATCAGTTACTGCTGGCTGATGGTTGGCTTGCTCTCTCTAGAGCTGCCATTTTCCTGTCTGGAGAACCAGGATACATATGGTCACTCACGGCAGTGCTGCTGTAACGGCTTTCAGATGAATCCATAAGTCTCAGATACGTATAGCATTTAAGCCAAGGCCATGTACATATTTGTCATTCAAGAACCACTGGGCTTTTCTCCTTTCCCCTAAATACTGACTGGTGAACTACTTTGCTGTGTGGCTTTGGACAATTTGGGCTTTTGCATCTATTTTGTACATCTGTAAGGTGGACACTGTAAAGATTACCGTACACTGGTCGATGTCAATGCCCAAGGTGCCCCTGCTCACTCCCAGAAGCAGAGCTATCTGCACAGGTGCTGTTTACTTTCACCCAACAGCACGGGAGGTCCCTGGGGGACCCCAGATCAGTCAGTGTGCCTCTGCCCTCCTTCTTCCCACATCTTCCTTCTCCAAAGAACTCTATACTTCCAACCACCAGTTCCTTCCACCAGGACCAGCCCATGTCATCAAGGACTGGAGCCCAATTAGCTGCAGATATGCCAAAGAAAGCCCACCACCTTTCTATTTTTAATATTCCTGTCTCCTGTGACAAGTGGGGTCTGGGAAGGAAAGGACAACGCCGGCAGGAGGGAGCTACATCTGCTTTCCCTCCCTCCCTTCCTCCCTCTGTCTTCTGCATTTACATCCCTTGCAGATAGCAATCTGCATCCAACTGACAACCCAGCAGGCAGGCACCCACAGGAAGGAAGGAGGTGAAAACAGAAGGTGTTGGGGGGGGGGTTGCAAGAAGGAGGAGGCAACAGACAGGGTGGGATTTTTTCCCAAGTTTTAGGATGTGCCATTTGGCTAAGAGTCTGGTTGTAAAGTGCTAGTGGCTACAAACTCCATCACAAGACACTGCAGGCCCTAACTCTTGGCAGTGATCTCTGATCTTCTTCATAGAAACCAGACTGGGTAGGTGCTGTTAGTCACACATGCTTCCAGCTTCTGACAGGAAGGCAGGCTGAGTTGGCAGAACAGGTTGTTATCTTGTCACCTGGGAGGCAGAGGTACCAGGACTATGAAGCCAGCCTGGGCTACAGAGTGAGACCCTATTTCAAAAGAAAAGAAAGGGCTGAAAAGAGACTGGACATGATCGTATTACTTCTGTAGGGAGGCGGACAGCAAGAGCTCCTGGGGACCAGCTGCCTTTGCTGCCCCCCACATTCACACCTGCCCCTGCTGATTGCAGCACCCTCAGCAAAGGTGTTGGTGCCGCCTCAGTGGCCTGGAATCAGTTTGAGGAAGCCAAACATTCCTCCAAAGACCCGCAGCTGCATGTCCGGAGCCTGTGCTGTGTCTGTCTGGTCTGTGGCAGGTGATGTTTCTGTCTCCCGCTCACAGAGAGGGGGGTTCAGGGGAATGAGGGCAATTATCCAAATGGGATAATTCTCCATTTGGGAAAATCGAAGATCTGGGGAAGCTGCCGTGCATCAAAGGGAGGCATGTGCTCCCAGTGACAGCGAGCTGAGGTACTGGGAGAGGAGGGTGTCTCTTGCTGGGGTGGGAGGAGAAGGAAGGGAAGGGTAGGCTCAGGAGCAGATGTCTGGGGCAGCTCCAGATGGCAGTGGACTGGCAGCAAAGAAAAGAGACAGAGGACCCAGGCAGGGGCTTGCTCCTGACCAGGCTTTCCAGCTGGAGTTGCCAAGTCAATTCGCACTAGAACCTGAAGGACACGTGCTTAGAACAGCCATGCAATGTTCTCATGAAACCTGGGTAAGCTACGCTGGAAACACATTCAGTACCAAACCAGTCAACCACGGATGACCCAGAGCGACAGTCCTGGGGTTCACATGCAGGGAAGGCGTTTTTGTCACGACGAGGGTAGATTCCCAGAGGCAGTGAGAACAGAGAGGGAGACCAGAGAACACTAAACAAGACTACAGAAGTATGTGAAAGACAACAGATATACTGGGAGAGGTGACATGAAATCTATGCTGTTTTTAGCATGTAGATGCCCCACCAAGGTGGGGGGGGTCCACCAGCAACACTTTCAAACCTGACCACCAATCAAAGGTCAGCAGGAAACCAACAGAAAGTTTCCATTTTGGTTCCCTCAAAAGTTCATAAGAGGGGCACCCAGAGTCCAGAGCCTCTGGAGTGAGAGTTAGAGTGATCTTGCCTCCTCTCTCCTCCAGAACAGTAAGAGACTTCTTGCTTCCTCTGATTTTCCGGAGTGATCAGGTGTCCCTTGTCAATAAATTTACTTAAACTGTTCAGTCACATCCTGGCCTCAATCTTCGAATCTCCGATGTAATAGTCTGGACAGCTTGTACCTCAGAATCGTAGTGGGAGGCAAACTGGGAAACAAGAACGTAGTCAGCATGGCAGGAGAGCCAGGACTGAGATAAGACTAACACAGAAAAAAGTTCGGTGACAGAAAAGCCTGGAAACCTCTCTCGTGCTGGACTATACTAAGTAGAGCACGTGAGAGAAAAGCTCTCCATACACAAACACAAGAGAGGGTGGCAATGGGAAATAACTATAAAAAGTTACTGACACTCTTGTTTTGGAGTGTACACTTTTCCTTAGTTCACTAGTTCACTTCCATTCTTGGGAATGCCTTTCTCTTTCTTGATAAACTGACTCTGTCTTTACTACTAACCATGTATCCCTAGTACATTTTTTTGGTCCCTGGGACAAAAGAGACTGGAAATTTCAGCCATGGCAGCCCCTCCCCTGCCCCCCATGACTCTGATTTGCTCCTATAACACCAGCGCTCTACCCCTCTCCCTCTCCCTGGACTACTGACTAGGCAGGCTCCTTCAGAAAGGTTAAGCAGTCAGACAGGCACTAGCAGCGATGGGGGTCACTGAGGATGGACCCTTCCTCACAGTACATGACAAAGTAGAGGTATCAGGGCTTTGTTAGGGTCCACTAGAGGAAACTATCTCCTTGTGGTTTGAAGAATGGAATCTGATTTCTACTTAAGGCCCTAGGTGGAAAAATTATTTTCTGTTCTGCCCCAAAGATTAAGATAATTGATATTGTTGCCCCCACCTATTGCAGTTTGTCTTCATGTTGCTGGTAAATTATGACCAAATAATTAAGGGAACAAGTGGTTTATTATTGTTTACACTTCTGGCTACAGTTCATAGTCCAGCTTGACAGGAGAATTCACACCAACATCAGGAGCTGAAGGAACTGGCCACAGCATATTCACAGAAGTTGTTGAGAAAAGAGTCAACCTCCTCAGCCACCATACTGCTGGCCTTCCAAAATATACTGAAGGGGCTGGAGAGATGGCGTAGGGATTAAGACTCTGCCTCCCAAGCAAAAGGACCCGAGTTCAGATCCCAGATCCCATGTAAAAACACAAGGAAGAAATGGCGGCAATCTTCACTTCTTGCTCTGGTAAAAAAGAAGTAGAAGCAATCCAGGATGATTCCTGGTTGCACAGGCACACATAGTGACTTCTGATACATGTGAACATAAATAATCAAACAAACAAACAAAACATTTAAAAAGCACATACTGGGCCACCTGGAACTGGGCCAGCCTAATCTCTCCCCATTTTGAAGCTCAGGGAAATTTGCAGAAAAGGGGGTGGTAAGATTGTAAGAGCACAAGGATGGGAAGAGTAATGATATGCAAGATACTCCACACAAGTTAGGGCCGAAGCAAGCATAATAGGACTTTGCATGACCTGCACTATGTCCATCCAACACATTATTGACCCCACAAAGTCTAGCAAGGACTAAAAGCACTAGGATCCTTGGAGGCTAGGGAGTGACAGTCACAGTAGTGTTCCTAAGCTTAAGGGGAACACAGGAAAGGGTTCTGGGAAATGCCCCTGGGTCCTTGCACCTCATCGGAGAGGAGGACCCAGAGGAGAGTTTGGCATGCACAGTAAAGGATGCTCCGGGGATGGGGGGGAGGCATTGGGGGATGGGGAATAGGGGGGAGCAAGGGGGTCAGGGAGAGGTGGAGGGAAGGAGGGGACTGGTGTACCTGTTAAGTTTGTATTAGCGGAAATAATAATAATAATAAAATAATAAAAAAGTGCACATACTGGGGCTGGAGAGGTGGCTCAGGGGTTAAGCCTCTGCCTTGCAGGCGGAAGGTCCTGAGTTCAGATCTAGACCCCACGTATAGATGCAGGGCGGAAGGGGGGGAGGCGGCCTGTGTTTCTGGTCCTGGTAGGTTGGAGCCTGTGAATCCCAGGGCAGAGTAAACAAGGAGGAGGTAGAGGCAGTCCATGGTGGTTCCTGAATTCGCCCGTGGTTCTACACACACACATACACACACCTGCACACATGCACAATTGAATAAAAAAAAATTAAAGAGCACATACTGAAGTACGCCAGCTTACTGAAGCAGCTCTCTCCATCATCTCCACCTTCCAGGGCTGATCCCATCCACCGGCTCTTCCTGTATCAACCAGCTAATCTCCTGTGGACTTGCTCAGGGTGCCACACAGAGGTGCCCAAAGCACATCCTTCAATTGTCAAGCTGACGCCTGTATCTAACTTGACCGTCTCTCTTAAGAGCTAATCTACCAGGACCTGTCAGTCACTTGACTAGAACACCTCACCTCAGGAAAGTTGATTCACCAGGACAGACTGAGGGGCTGGGAGAATAGTTATAATGTGCTTACATGCTCTCTCCTGGGGCAGCTGCCTGCAGATCTTCACCGATAACCCCGCATTTCTGAGTTCTAATTCTAGAAGTGTAGCTTTTCTTTCCCCCCATTCCTTCTATCTCTTCTATGAATACTGATCAAAGTCCTAAGCATGCTTGCGCTGACACTCTGGGCTTTCTCACTGTTTTCTCTGAAGACTCCCACTCCTCTCTACAGCAGCAGGCAACCTCCATTGGTGACCCTAACTCAAAAAGCCTGACTTTCTCTCTTCCTCCTCTCTACCACTACCCCCCCCCGGCTGCTATCAGGACTTAACAGCTGGTCTATCTTATGGGTTTTCTCTTTACTCTAACAAAATGGTTCTCGAAAGTCCTTCTGAACCCATTTTTTACATTCTTTTGTCAACAAGACTAAGAACCCGTGAAAGAAAAGCCCGACTCCCCAGGATTGGAGGGAGCCAACTACAAATTTCCAGATCAACTGCTGGGCATCATCACAGACAGGAGCCCCAAGCTCCAGTGTGCCTGTGTCGGGTAAAAGCTGATGGGGGCTTTGGCGCAGGGTAGAGCGGAGGGAGAACACAAGGAGAAGTGCCCAGAGAGGGCCGGAGCAACAACTCCCCTCTGTTGCAAACTTGGGTAGATTTGTCACTGGAGTCTTCCACATTTATTAAAGCAAGCAAGCAAACAAGCAAGCAAAAAAGCCTGCTCCCCAGGATCTGTTCATATGTTCCAAGTTTTTACTAAGGATGGTGCGATGAAGAAGCTCTGGGGTCCCTGGAGCCCAACAGTCTGGAGCCCAAACAGAGCTAACATGGAAACTAGCTGGGCTGCGGGTCTGTCTGTGCTGTTACAGGCATGAGAGATAGGAATCCTCACTACTGAACATCTATTGTATGCCAGGTGTCACACAGAGTTCTTTTTGTGTTTATTCTTTAATTTTATTTCTACAAGATATTCAATACTATCCCCCTATATAAGCTGAGATAAGAATGATTAAGAGCCGGTCTGGAAGTCATGTAGCAAGTGGGGTTCATTAGGTATGTCCAGACCCTAAAACAATGTTGCCGGCACACTCTGCCTCCTTTCATTCCTTTCCTTGCCTCCTCTGATCTGAAAAGACAGAGACTTGAGAGAAGCTGACACTAGAAAGACGCACGCCATGAGGCACAGGTGCTCAAACTCAAAGTGATAAGGAGACCTTTCTCGACTTAGACCGCCCTGAGGCCTCCTGAAAGCCAGCTTGTGAGTCGCTATCAATTCCTCTGAGAAAACTGAAGCCTTGGTGGGCTAGGGAGATCACTCAGAGATTAACGTTTTTGTTTCACAAGCAAAAGGACCTGAATTCAGGTCCCTCATGTGCCGCTAGGCAGATATGGTGGTGACCTATAATTCTGGCCCTGGAAGGAAGAGCCTATGAATCCTCAAAGCTAAGCAGTAAGGTGGAAAAGCAAGCCAGGATGATTCCCGATGTTACCCTTGGGCCTCCGCAGGCACCCGCACACTCAAATCCCCTCTTATACACAAGCCCTCCCCCATGTACTCCCACCCATGTACAACACACACACACACACACACACACACACACACACACACACGCAAAAAATAAAAATAAAATCAAAGTCATGGCTCCTTTCATGTTGGCCCTGCGGCCCTGCCTGAGAAACAGAAGCTGCTAGCACAAAAAGAAATTAAAACCTAGAATGCAACGACACAGACCCTAAGCACGGAGTGTGGCCTCCGTGGGCCTTGCTGCTCTCTGCACCTGGGACAGCTCTCCATCTGTCAGGGCCCAGGGCCCCGCCCAGAGGAGGGGCTTTCAAACTGGCCCCCATATGCTGGAGCTGTCACTCAGGAGACTCCCAGAGTGTGGAGACCCGGCCCCAGGTGTGGGACACTAAAAAACTGTTTTTCAACTTTCAATTAAGGTAGACAGGAAGACAATGGCAGCAACTAATGCCAGCCCACAGCTCCTGTGGGGAGGAAGGAGCCAGAGCTTCCCAGCACAGCATCCACTGGAAGCTGGGCCTCAGGCTGCGGCTCGGTGACTGACTCTTGGCTTCCATGTGTGAGAAGAAACAAGATTCTTGGGGTTGAGTAAAGAGGCTGCAGTAAGGTAACACCGTTCACCCACATCCCACCCTCCAACTGGAACCCAGGTCTGAGTCCCACTCGTACCTTCTCTGCCTCATTCAGCCTGCTCTTGGTAATACCAGTAGGTACTCTGGTGCAGTCTGCAGAGGGAGAGAGAACTCCAGGCTCCCCGACTGTACATAAGTCAATCAACCTGTTTCAAAGCAAACACAAAAAAGAACCTTGGGTTACACCACGGGGGAAAATTCCTTATGATTTTGGAATTCATTCATCCACCCAGAAAACTGCACCTCTACCCACATCCACCTGTGATTTCGCAAAGAAATGGACAGAGTCTGAAAGGTGCTTACACACATTGGTCTTTGAGAGGGGCTATTACCTGACACTGCTGTTGGTTTTCCAATTCCCTTTTCCCCTAAAAAGGTTGCTGTATTTCGAAGAACCTCTCTTGTATTCAAAGGAGAATTTACTTATACATACCTCCTTAATTTCTTAACTTCCTTGGAAGAACTCTTGTTTTTCTCCCTATCTACAGATAAGCAAACTAAGGTCTTCTTGAATAAATGTGTAACACATTTATAGCAAAGGAGTTCTAAGTTTGGGGTCAGGAGACACGGACTTTAAGTGCTCACATACTATGCCATTAAGGGTGGGTCTTTACTTGAGTATATTTTAGTTCCTTCAGCTGTAAAACAGCTGATATGTTAGGGTGACCCAGTGAGACCATTGGATCACTAGGTAGCACCTGAGATGAGCAGTTCTGACTGTCAACTTGGAATGAGAAACACCTAGGAGATTAGGGAAGCACACTTGTGTGTGTGTGTGTGTGTGTGTGCATGTGTGTATGCGTGTGTGTGCGTGCGTGTGTGTGTGAGTGTGTGCGTGCGAGTGTGTGTGCGTATGTGTGTGCGCGCGTGTGTGTATGCGCGTGTGCATGTGCAGCATGTGTATTTCCAGAGAGATTTCTGGCCTGATAGACGGTTTAATCCATTGATGGATTTGAAAGTTCAACAAACTACTGAAAGGTGGTGGAGTTGTAGGAAGAGGGCCTGTTTAGAGGAAGTGAATTGCCAGGTGCTGTATCTTATAACAGTTCCAGGTGGCCCTGAGTTGAACGACTCTCCTCTACCAGCCTTCCTTGCCACAATGGACCAATAAAATTGTGAGCTAATATGGACCCTGCTCCCTTAATTTACTCTGTCAAGTATTTTGTCAGTGATAAAGAAAGCCCAACTAATGAAAAGTCCCAGCTCCAGTTATTCTGAACAACCATCTATCTTTTCTTAGTACTGACAATAAATCTCATTTAACCTGCTTTATATTACAGCAAATCTACGGAGATGGTAACTTCTGGCACAGTGAGGGAATGTGGCTTATCTATACAAATTCATCATACTCAGCAATCTTAACTTTAGGAATCTATTTGGACTATCTCCTGCTATGTCTAATGTAATTTCTAGGGTACGTACATAAGTGGAGAAAAATGACAGGAAAAGTGCTCCATCGTTTATTTATGAAAGGAGGAAGGAATGCAAAAGAACATGTGAGGTTGTTACGTGAGTACTGCGTTCACTCTTTGCAACCCATGTAAAGGCGGATGGAGAAAACAAATTTCACAAAGTAGTTTGGAATATGTAAATAAAATACTTGACATCATTTAAACCACAATAAAATATTATTTATAGCCCCTGAATGCAAATAAAATGAAACAAATGAGCCAGTGAGTCTTCTGGCTGACATGCTACATACAGAATTAAAACATGACTGACTCTATTTTGTTAGAGAAATGAATCTTCAGGATAGAAGAACCTTCCTGTTCCCCCAAGAAATCCTAAACTGTTTCCAGCTGCTTGTTACTGATGATCCTATGGTAATCATTTTACTGTTCTCTGTGATGGACTTTCTGGCTGAGATACAAATGTAGGATTGAGGAATTAGGTGAAAATTCTACTTCTTGATTGTAAACTAGAATATTCATGTGCATTCCACGTGTTTTACCTTAATCACATTTGCATGTGTGTATGAACACTTATTTCTAACTCCCCGGAAGGCCAACTTAGCATAGGTGAACTCCCAGCAACCAGACTGTGAACTCCAATCAGGTTTCTTTGGAAAAATGTCTGATTCCAAATTTATTTTCACAAGTGTACAAGACAAACCTAGAACATCTCAACACACCAAAGAAAAAAATGAAGAGGCTGTTAGAGACACGGCCAAAGCACTCAGAAGTCAGTGGCACATTGGTAAGGTTTGTGATAAATACACCAAAATCCAGCAAATGGATCTGTTACAGTTTGAATGTGAAATGTCCACCCCCCCACTGGTTCATGCATTTGAACACTTGGTGTCTAACTGGTGATGCCACTTTGAGAGATTATGAAGTCTTTCAGACATGAGGCTAAACTGGCAGCTGCAAGGTGGGGCCAAAGGGGACAAGCTGGCACTGGTTCCAGCCTGAAGTCTCTGTTTCCAGATCCATAGAGATGAAATAAGACATGCTAAAAGCTCCTGACAGCAGACGGCGTCCTAACTTCCATGCTTCCACCAAGAAACTGTGAGCTAAAATAAATCTCTCTTCCTCTTTTATCAGGTATTTTGCCCCAGTGGAGAGCAAAGTAACTGACAGAGTATCATTTCTTCTCTATGGGATAGTTGTGATTTAAAGTCAGACAGGCAGATAGAGAACCAAGGCCAATACTTTATAAGCCTCATTCACAGGGTTTCAGAGTTAAGTAAGAAGTGAGTCTCAGAATCCAGGGAACAGGCTCTCCATGTGATCTGGGGACAGGAGGCTTCCAGGAAGAACATCTGATACCCAGGGACACGTAGGGACCAAGATGACACCTGATAGCTTAGATGGCAGGAAAAGCAGTTCTAGGTCCCAGAAGGTGGCAGCAACACCTACCAGCCCCCTCAGCTTGAGGTCTGGGCTGGAGGAGGGCACAGGAGTATAGAAGATGCTTCCAGCAACAAGAGGAGGACCAGGCATGTCAGATGATGGAGTATGTACCTGGGGTTGCTAGCTATCCAAAACAGAGTTTTCCCTGCTTTCTTCTCTTAGTGTTAGTGTGTTCCTCATTTCTCCTTAACAAATGTTTTGTATTTTCTCTCTATAATATATAAAGAGAGGAAAAAAATATGTCCTTCCCTCTGCAAAAAAAAAAAAAAATACTGGGAAATCTCTAGACTTTCTTATCTGGGAATCCTACAATTTCACAAGAGCATACTTATCAAGAAGTACAAAAGCAAACTTCCGTTGACTTCTGGATGTTGCACTTCCTCCCCCTGGACACTTAGTTTTATGTTCTCTCCAGGATTTTTCAGTAGTTTAAATTCTTCACTTATAATTTGAACAGATAGTCCTTCACATGGTGTGGAAGCAGATGCAAAAGAATGAATAATAAAAATATAGTGTTAGTAACTCTCCCAAATCCTACTTCCTTCTGCCCCAGCTTCCTAAATCCCACTGGACTACAGTTGCCAACTAACCACTGCTATTGGCTTTTGTGCATCCTTCTAGAGGTAGTCTATGTTTGTATAGATGTAAAGGAAAACAAAACAGCTGGCCAAGGTGGTGCATGCCTTTAATTTCAGCACTCAGGAGGAAAAGGAATATGATGGCAATTCTGGGGCCAGCTTGAGCTACATAATAAGTTTGTGGACAGCCTGGGATACACAATTAAACTCTCACAAGAAATAAAACTTCCCTGTCTTGCTTTTATTTTAACAGTGAACAGGTATCTTAGATATATTTCTATATTAGTTCCTAGTGGTTCACATCAACAGATGCATAACAACAAGATGGAAACATCTTATTTGCTTACTTGAGAGACAGAAAGGGGGCTTACATGATGTGGAAAACAGCTTTGACACACGTTCTTTGGTAAATGTGAATTCTTGCATTTGCAAGAGAATTTATAGGATCATTGCTTGAATGTAGACTTTTTGAATAGAAATCGTTCAAATTATTCCCCATGAATAATGCATTACTTTCCATAGAACGTGCAGGAGGAGTCCTCATTTCTCCCATATGCTGCGCTTTGCCTTTTAATTTCTGACACTGGCACACAAAAACCTGCTCTATGGTTCTCTTGCTATTGTGAGGGATGGTGACATTTCTGTTGCCTTGAATTATTCCTATTATTATGCCTTTTTCTCCACTAAGTGGTTGATTTATTTTTTCCAGCTTCGAGGAATTCTTTTCTTCTGAAGATTGCATCTTTGTAAGAGGAGATGCAAGTGCCACATCCTTTACTGAGTCCTTTTACGATGCTTTGCAGTGCAAAATGGTTTTCCTAGTTCAGTTCAGTGGATTTTTTTTTCTTTTGTCGCTATTTTGGATTATACGTAGGCCTTTTTTTTAAAAGCTATCTTTAAATATTTCCATGTCTTCTTTGGCATTTTAATGGTTTACTTTCATTTGTGTATGTTTATCTGAATGGGAAGAGAACATATGACCGTGTGTATGTCAGAGGACACCTTTCAGGACTAGGTTCTCTTCTTCCACCATGTGGACTCTGGGGATAGAATTCAGGTAATCATCTTGGCAACAAGTGTCTTTACACAATGACCACACTGACTCATCCTTTATCCCAGGTCTGATTTTTTTCCTGGAATTAGGGGATCTGAAGTCATCAGACCACCAGGATTGCAGGGCAACTCTTTACCAGATGAGCAATCTCCTTACTCCTATGGAGATTAATCTTTTAAAAGTTTTTAAACATTGTGTGTGTGTGTGTGTGTGTGTGTGTGTGTGTGTGTGTGTGTCTGTCTGTCTGTCTGTCTGTCTGTCTGTCTGTCAGAGGGCACTGTGAGTCCCTGTAGAGGACCAAGGGTAACTTTGGGAATCATCCTGATTGCTTCTACTTCTTTTTTGCTTTGTTCTGAATTTCCACCAGGGCTGGAAGTGTAGGACACTGCCTTTACCACCTGGAGTTTTTATGTGTGATCTAGGATCCAAACATAGGACCTTCTGCTTGCAAGGCCAAGTCTTAACCCCTGAGCCATCTCTCCAGCCCAAGATTAATTGTTTAAATGCCACATGGTATTACTATGAGAAGTCTTATACAATTTAACAAAATTCCCTCCACTGGTTATATGATACCTCCTGTTGGTCAGAGAGGCCTCAAAGGTCCCCTAACAATAGAGACTTTCCCTCCTGCTCTTAGCTGCCCTCTAGAAACTGACAGTAAGATCCTGTTGCTGAAGGTGCAACACATGCGGATCATAGGACTTGGATGCAGGTGTATTAAAAACTGTTGTCTGCAGAATAAATTATTCAATGCTAACAGTATGGTGAATATTCAATAAAGACATTTATAAGAAAATGAGATTTTCTAACCTTCCCTGGTAACTTGTTTCACTTAGTGGAACTCACATTCCACATGTGTAAAAAAGGCTAAATAGCTAAAAAGACTATTATTTCAGTGCAGCTGGACTGCATTTTGAAGACATTAGCAAAAGGAAACATTCTCTAAATGAAGGAAGAGGGAAAAAAATCTCTCTGGAAAGTTCAAGACAAATGTGAGCATTGTCATTTACAATTTGAGCACATTAGACCAGCCCAAACAGGATAGTAAATATTGTGAAGTATGGACATCTTTGCAAGAAGTCATGGTGACTATAACAAAGCAATCATAATGGGACTTATCATTGTGGGTCATTGTGGGTATTTGTAATAGTGACAGCTGACTAACATCAAGAACAGCACACCACACATACACACACACACACACACACACACACACACACTTTGGGGCAAAGAATAAGAGAAAAATAATTAGAGTCACTTCTGCTTCCTCCTTTGTTTATTCTTTTTATTCAGAACAAATATATCATTTTTAACTCCTGAAGATAGAATACCAAATCGAGCCAAAATATCTGAAAGGACTTAAGAATCAGCTAGTAAAAATCAGTCTGAAGTCACCGAGGAAGAGGCCTTTATGAATGCGAGGAAGAATAGTCCTTGGAATTCATTGTGTTTGTTAGACTAAGCCAACAACTCTCGCCTTAGCCTGTCTTGCACTGGGGTAGCTGGATAAGTAGGGGGAACACATACCTCTGTATTGTGTGCCCTTGCTTTAAATACGTGCTCTCAAATCTCAAGTGAGGTTTTAATGGTACCCGGATATCCTAAGCATCTTCCTTCCTCAGCTCTCCCATATGACATTTCATGCCATCTCCTTTCTCTTAACCCTCTAGCACCTCCTCCCCACTTTTTTCTGTTTCAATTTTTGTGATAGAAGTAGAATAGAAAAAGCATAATGAACATCTATGTACATATCAGTCAACTTCAATCAGTACTGATTGACCCAAGGTGAGTCCCCGTTCACCCACACCCACCATCCAGCCACACCTCAAAGGCGCTACAACCTTCCCAAACATTAACATCAAATAAGGATTCAAAATATGAGTCTGCTGTGGGTGGGGGAACTCACATTCAAACCATGATAGATATGGGAAGATTGCAGCACCTTTGAGAGGTGGAGGTTTGCTGGAGGAAGGAACATCACAGGGGCAGGTTTTGAGGTTTGGTTGGCTAGCTCTGCCTCCTTAGCTTGCTCTCTTGTTCTCTCTACCTCCATGATGACAGCAGTGACCTGAACCGCCTTCCTGCTCCTGCCTCCAAGCCATGCCTTCTGCTATGAGAGTCCCGCCATAATGGACTACATCCACTCTAGAATCATAAGCCCAATAAAACTGTTCTCCTTTAGCTGTGTTTGAGTGCTGTCTCATAGCAGCAAAAAGAAAAGCAACTGCAACAACATCCCATCTTAAGTCAAACTGGTCGGTAACAGAAGGATGCAGATGCGAAATTTCTAAAGACAAAATATTTTATTACTCAAAGTTCTGGTTGTTGGATGTCTGGGGTGAAAGTCTGGGATAGAAGGGCCTCACCATGCTGTGTCAGAACCTGGTAGGGGCATCATGTAACATAAGAGTACACATGCCAGATGGAGAGGGCAGCCTCCCATGATAACTCACTGTCTCCTAAAAGAACAGTTTCATCTGCTTACGAGGGGGGAACATTTGTGACCTACACCTCCCATTAGTAACTGAATTTCAACAAAAGGGAACTCACCCGTCACCTGAGCATGCTCAGTGTCCGTCTACCATGAGTGACTACTGTCATCTTTGATATACTTCCTTCCCTTGGCACCTGACGTTCCACATTTCCTGGGTTTCCCCTCCTCTTTTCCTTCTTAACACCCTATACCTGTGTCTTCTCTTTTCCCAAGCTTCTGACTCCGAGCGCCCAGGCTCACCCCAGGAACCTCTTCCCCTCTTCATATGGTGACTTCAGTGCCTGTCATGCTTTGAATGTGGGCGGCTCCTCACGAGCTAACAGCATTTGAATATTTGGTGCTCAGGTGGGGACGCTGTTTGGGAGGGTAATGGAACCTTTTAAGAACTGGAGCCTTTAGGAAAAGCATGTCCCCGGGAGTGTGTAGCCCTGCTTCCTCCTTCCTCCTTCCTCTGCCTCCTGATAGCCACAGTGACATAAATTAGCCTCCTGATGCCAGGCACCATGGCTTCTGCTATGTAATTCCCACTATAATGGCCTCAGTCCTCCCCATAACCCTAATGTGGAAGCCAAATAAATAACTCTTTCTCCTATAAAAATAATTGCAATGGTGCCTTTCAGAGCCTAAATTCTATCCCTATGTTGAAAACGGCTAGTTTTAAATCTAACCCAGACCTCTTTCCTGATATTCAAAACCACATGGCTACCTACCCATGTACACCTCTGGTTACACTTCCAACAGGTAGCTCGGGGCTAATAAACCTAAAGCTCGCCTTCTCCAGCACCCTGCCACACAGGCACAGCCCCTCTTATCATACTCACAACGACTCCAGGAGTCCTCTGTAGCTCCTCTCTTTGACTCTGGCTCATATCTAAGCAGCCCACAGATCTCTCCCCTCCTGCCTTCCAGAATACTACTGTCTTGCGTGCCCCACCTCTGTTGTTCCCTGGGCCAAGCCTCCTTCCCCTTCTGTCTCATGTCTCTCCATCTTTGGTCCAGTGTCCTCTTCTCAGGAAGGAGTTCCCTACCACCCATTTAAACCTGCAGCCATCCCCCGACACTCCCAACTCCACATGCTTCAATTTATGACTAACTCCTGATTAGTTCTTACCCATATGTTTCCATCTTTTAACATATTTTCCTTGTTTACTGTATGTATTTTCCCATTAGCATGTAAGATCCTTGAAAGACATCTGTTCTGTTCACTGTTACATCTCTACTCATTCTAGAGGGGGCCTGTGATAGTACATCTTCATTGTCAACTTGATTGGATTTAGAATCACCTGGAAAGCACACCTCTGGGTACATCTGAGTCTGGTAGAGTCCCAGACTTAATAAAAAGGAAGTCGCTGGATTCCAGCATTCACCTCTCTTTGCTTCCTGATGGCTGAGTGGAATCTTTGTGATCAACGACTTCAACACTCCTTCTCCGCCATGATAGACTATATCCCCTCAATAGGCCAAATAGACTCATTTCTTTAAGCTGCTTTAATCTTAGGATTGAGAAAAGTAACTAACACAATGGTTCAAAACTATTTGTTGTAAATGAGTGA
Organism: Typhlomys cinereus; assembly: GCA_023101885.1. NCBI lineage: Eukaryota > Metazoa > Chordata > Mammalia > Rodentia > Platacanthomyidae > Typhlomys > Typhlomys cinereus. The sequence goes on from JALPQD010000179.1 coordinate 3,135,825, forward strand.
ATTGATACCTTCTAGCTTCCCTGGTTCCATGAAGCTCCTGAGCACTTAGAGTTTCAAGTACAGCCATTAATACTGTCACCATTTTAGCATCTTAGTTTTCCCTCTGGACTGAGTTCCAAGTCTGACTCCTATTTCCTTTGTCCTTTATCTACTCAAGGCCAAGCACAACCTAGCTGTTCCTACCGTTTAAATCCAATCAGAATATTCATTTGGATTAAATGAATTTAAATAAATATTTTGTTTTCACATCTGATCCTTTTTTTCAATGTTATCAGCACTGTAATCATGCAAGAAGGACAGGGATTGGTATCTGCTCCTTCTTCAAAAGATAATACTGATTACGGAATGATTCAAAATTTCAAAAGTCTTTTAATGTATTTATGACAATTTATCATCAAAAGGATTTAGTGTGGTAGAAATCCTTCTCATTTTATAAGGAAACTGAAGCTTAAATAAGTGTGTTCGTGTGTGTGTGTGTGTGTGTGTGTGTGTGTGTGTGTGTGCACATGAGTATATGTGGAGACGCAAGGGGAACATCGAAATCATCTGGATTGCTTTATCTCCTTACTGCTTTGTTCTGGGGTTTCCCAGGCTCTGCCTTCCAGGGCCAGACTTACAGGCCGCCACCATTTCTGCCTGGCATTTTTACATGGTCTGGGAATCTCAGGTCCTGTTGCTTGTGAAGCAAAGGCTTTAACCCCTGAGCCATCACCCCAATCAGCTTAAATAATTAAAAAAAATATTTCTCTAGAGGCTTGTGAAATGACTCAGTGGATAAGGACACTTGCCACACAAGCCTGATGACACTCATATGTGTGTCTACACACACACACACACACACACACACACACACACACACACACACACACAAACTTTCTCTGAGGAAAAAATAGAATCATCTCATCCAAAGTTACACAACTCAGGGTGGGAGCTAGAGCTAAAACTGGGGCTCGCTCTTTCAGACAGGTGACTTTGCTTCTTTGCCATCCTTTTTACTTTAAAATTGACTGGAAAATGGAGGACTCATGAGTCGCTTACAGGACAACAGCAAGAACATGATTAATTTAACACTCCTTCCAGGAAACCTTAGGTTCTCTTTATTTCTTGTCCTGACACTCCCAAGGGGAGGTGTTGAGGACAAAGGATGGGGGCGACAGATTTTGCCAAGACCAATAAATACATCACACGTTAGACAATGCTCTGGAAAGCACAGTCATTTTCCAGAGACGGGAACCAACAGATGTCTTGTGCACTGATGCCATCAGCCTTGTCTGTGAGCAAAGCAGGAGTCTGGATAAGGACAGAGACAGATAAACATTGCCAACTACCCAGTGTGGCCTCAGGAGCATATCCTTGGCAAGGCTCTGAGAGGCCAACTAAAATAATCCCCGAGCAGAGAAAATCCTCTTCATTAGGAATGATGCAGTCTGGCTATCTCTGCCTCTGCTGACTTCTGATTTCTCAGATGCAGAATGCACCTACAGCTTTTGCAGCTCCCTAGGAAAAGTCAAGAAGCTCAAGCTCCCCGGTCCTTGGATGGCAGTGTGGAGACAGGGGTGCTCTGATCGCTTTCAGTGCTTGACACTTGTGCTACGACTTACCCCATGCCTGCATTTAAAATTTTCTGCTGTCAGCCTGAGAGTCACCTGGGTAGGTTTGTTTCTTCCTTCAGTCTGGGCTTTATGAAAACAGATGCTGGGCCTATCACACTTGGGACTGTTCGAGGACAGGGGCTGTGCCTCAGCCCAGCAGAATGGGAGCTTTAGAATCCCCTGGGCCCCCAAGGTTCTTATCTCCCTCCAACACCAAGGACATGTGTGCTTTCATCTCTCCCTGCAGCCGCCACCAGGACCAGTTTGGCCATGAGGAGCCTGATGAGATTCCTGGTAACTACCTGGCATAGTCACTGTGGTCCAGATGTCTGCACAGGTGCTGGTGGTCAGGCTCACGTATCTGCACTGACATGTGAAGTGCAAAAGGCTACGCTGCGTCTTCTCCTCTCTGCCTTCCCGCCATAGGGGTCAGCAGCTGCTCTCATATGACCACAGGACAGACAACAGGAAAGGAAGCAAGACTGGTCTAACCTTCAGCACACCAAACGCAGCAGCCCTCGACAAGCAGCAGAGTGCTTTGCCCTCACAGTGAATCACACAGGGACACGCGTGGGGTTCTTCCTTAGAAAGAAGTCCATGATTTTTGGGATAACATGAGCTACCTTTATACTGTGTCTCCTTTTATATAACAAATAGAACATCTCTTTTCAATTCATGGGTTTTACCACTTTATTCCAATTCGAATTATCTTGCTTTATTTAAGCTATTTTATTACAAAATTCATCAAGTCTCAAGCAACAGAGATGAATTAAAAATTATATCAAATATGTTTTGTCTTCCTTTTTATTGCCTTTTTCCACTTTCACATCTAGGTGAGGAGACCCCATGGTGATATCAGGAATTATACTTGGTCACTCTTCTATCTGATCTTTTTTTGAGATAGTGTCTCTAAACCTAAAACTCACCAGTAAGATTCAACTAACTAAACAACTTTTTCTGGGGAACACCCCAGCCTTTACACTACATCCAAACAATATTTTGTATTTTTATCTGGGGATCCAAATGCAAGCCCTTTGTTTGCGTGGAAAGCACCTTAACAACTGATCTATCTCTCCAACTCCTACATTTGTCTTCTTAGTGGCCTTTAATGTAGTGGTTCTACAAATGGTCTTTAGAGTTACCCAGGCATGAACCCCAGCTTGTATTATCTGAGAATGACTAAGCTATGTGACTTGGGGCAAATTCCTCAACTTCCTTACGTTTTGGTTTCCTTCTAAACTGGATGCACTATTTCTCCTCAATTCAATTCAGACACTGGCTCTAAACTGTGAGTTTTTGAAGTTTTCCTCACTAGTCCCTACCCCCTCTATTGTCATCACACTAAACTTTGAAGTCTCTGTCTGATCACTGGCTGCCTCCTATAGCCACTCTTTACCTTCAAAAGAAGGCACTTTCTGGTTCTTGATCCCTTCCTTCAGCTAGGCTAAAACCCGGTCTGCTCAGCAGTGCCTCCCAGAGGTCAGCGTACACACCATGATCAGCCCCATGGAATCTGCCAAAGGAACAGGTTCTAATACAGAAAGTCAGGGTAGGGCCCTGCCTTGGCTATTTCTAGCAAGCTCCAGGTGATCTGATGCTCCTAGAAGGTACACCGTTGAGGGCAGGCAGGGCCCCTAGACCCTCACAATTGCTCCACTAATGTTAGCTGTCTTTCTTTCTTGACTCAAGCCCCAAGCAACCCTTTTCCCTATTAGGCCTTAACATGCTGCTCCAGTGAGAAACTCCTCAAGAGGTTTGATGATAACATATTCAGACCATAGCATCTTAGAGCAAGAGCCATGCCCACCACCTCTTTTCTACCCCAATCATTTCTAGAATGTCCTTGGTCCAGAACCAAGGCCTGGAAAATGTTTGCTAAGTAAATAATGAAAAGAACAAATGCGTAAGCAATTGGTCTATGGCCCTCTCTGGGAACACAACACAGGCAGAGCAGCATAATTAGCACATCATTATCCCTTTCTATAACCCAAACCTAGCCTTCTACCAGTTCATATTTGGAGTTAGGAGCACAGTTTAAACACAGCTCACAGAGACCAAAGAGTTACTGAGCATTCCTCAGAGCAACAAACAAGTGACAGCCCAGGAAGGAGGGTTATTGTTTTAAAAATTATTTCCTCAGTCCTCAAAGAACTGAAACAAAATAGGATTGTTCTGGCTGCCTCCCCTGCAAGAATTCACATTCTAGAGTCATCTAAATGCCAGTTCAAACATTGCTCAGAACACAATTACGAAACCCACTGAGCAGCCGCCGCAGGCAGGGCTGCAGTACTCCCCTCCCACCACTTAGCAGCTCCAGCCACTGAGGCTCAGCTCTCTGCACTCAGCTGTTCCTCCTTCATACTATTGCCTTTGGCATACTAAAGCAGGTCGCTTCCAAACCAGAGTGGGAGAGCTATGTGCAGCATGGAAACTTCTGGATAAATCATCTCATGGAAACCAAATGATAGGGCTAGTTAGGACATCCATCCCATCTGCAGAACCCATTTCCTTCATTCTCACCTCCCACAGATGGAGGAAGAAAGCAGAAGTCCGGAGAAGGCATCTGCGACTCAAGATTCTGCAACTCCAACAAGGCAATTGTGGGGTTGGAGGTCACTTAAAAGACATTGGAAGTAGCAATGGTCAAATTCAGACAAGGGGGCCTAACTATCTAAAAGTGAAACACCACAAGGTGGTATTGAAGTTATGCTTCAAGGTTACAGTATCAGAAATAACACTTGGAAGTAAACACACTTGGAACAGACTGCTTTGATCGTTTGTAGTTCTGAAGATTGCACCCCAGGGCCTCACACATGTCAGGCCAGCACCCTACCACTTTACTACATCCTCAACCCTTTTTGTATTTTTATTTTAAGACAAGTTTCACTTGTCTGGACTGGCCATAACTTACTCTGTAGCCCAGGCACGACCTGAACTTATGATCCTCCTGCCTCAGCATCCCAAGTAGTTAGGTGGCCTGTGCCACCAACCCCAGCTTGGAGACCAAATCTTAATGGGAATCTTTGTAACCTGAGACCCCATTGCCTACTATCATAGTCACTCAAATTACAGTGATTGTCATTAGCACAAGTCAAGTCGAAGGAACACAGGCAGTTGATGAAATGCATGTTCTCTATTAGCAGCTCCAAAGAACGGGGCTAAATGACACAGAAAGGAAGACAGCCCCCAGAACCACAATTTTGATGGCCAACAAGAGGGAACAGCTTAATTCCAACTTAGAGAAGGTACAAGTTGGGGCAGGGGGCTTTTAGACAGGAGGAGTGGAGTTCATTGGACAATTTGGATCCTGAAAACTTGAGGAAGGGGCAAGAAGGAGAAGCACAGGTTGTGATTTGAGCTATTGCTCAAGGGTAGCAGGAAAGACACGAGTTGAACAGAGGAGAAAGTGTGCATAAAAGAGCAGCAGAAGAACTGGAAAGAACAGGAGAAAATTTGAATGCCAGGCTAGAGTTTTCTCTTTTTGTTTTGCAAATGATACATGATATATTCTTGCTGTAAAGGTTGCAACAATTCAGATGACATTAAAACTCCTCTTGACATTCCCTTCTCACTCCTATGTCCCTCTGAAGGGGACTCTTATTAGCCCAGTCACTGTTCTCCCAATAGACTGAGGACTCATGCAATACAACATGAGAAACAGGGGTGTGCAAATGGGGAATAGTCGGCAGAAGGGAGCAGGTGATTGGAGGATGGAGTGCAGCAACAGAGTGAGATGGAACAGAGTGAATGAGGGGGGAGAAAGTAAATGAAAAGGAAGAGAGAGAACAAGTAGGAACAGAGAACAAGGGGAAAAGCAAGAACAAGTAGGAGGAGAAGATGACCAAGAAAGCAGTTGAGTAAAAAACGTTTAGCAATGACATTGAGATTTGTAGGTGGAAAATAGGACTGAAGGCAACTGATTAGGCTAGACAAAGAAAGTAACATACTAAAATTAAGTGCTGGAATACTGAGGGGGAGTCCAGGACACAGAGAAGAAAAAGCTTCTATCATAAGCAAGACAAAGTTGATGAGACTATAGGATTTCATGGCACCAACCAAAATAGTGAGGGAACTGTTTCTCAGTTCTAAGGATGTGGTATAGTGGTAGAGCACTTGCCTAACAGTAGAAAGGCTTGGGTTCGACCCCTAAGACTCAAAAGAATTAGTTATATTACTATTACTACTACTACTACTACTTTAAAATTGAGCAGAAACCCAAGGATCTGGCCAGTAGCTCAAGTAGGAAAGAACATCATGGAAGAATAAAGCTAAGAAGAGGTAGTAGGAAGAATGTCTACTCGGTATTTAAAAATCTGAAAGTTTGAGCCCAGTGGCACATGCCTGTATCCCTGATACCCCGAGGCTAAGGCAAGAAGATTGCTTGACACAAAAGTCTGAGGCCAGCTTGCATAACATAGCAAGACACTGTCAAGAAATAAAAGGAAAAGAAACCTTTACCTGAGCCGCTACTGTCCTTGGGAGTGAAGTAACTATCTTTGATGCACAGCGAGTAGTGAGCTGAAAGCTTTCAAGCCTGAATAAAAAGGATGGAGGCCGAACGAAGCCAAAAAGAACAGGTATGGAAAACATAACTCGGGGCCTATCCTCTCCCCTCCCTCCCGTTCCTGGAAACAAGTCATAATTTGGGTAAGCCAAGCATGGTGATTCTATTTCACTTTGCTATGTGTTGGCTTAGGGATAGGATGTGGCTAAGTCAGATACTGAGGCACAGAGAAGGCAGCTGGGGAAACTCTTGATAAACATTTTATCCCTGTGAAAGATAAAGCTGATATGGGGCCTGGCATTTTATTCCCATCAGGAACTTATTATTTTAGGGTACACGCTTGGAACATGGCAGCTGTCTTGTAGTTGTACATTTATAAATCTAGAGACTAACAGTTGTTGAGCTAAAGATACCAAAGTGGAAAAACAAAAGGAGCCTGGTTCCTCTAAGCCCTGTTCCAAACCTGAAACTGCATGTCTTCAGAAAGAGAGGTCATTAATGTCTTTTTACTTAAAGCTGTGCTATTTGAGAATTCTGTAAGTCAGCTAAAGGCAGACAATGGAAACTGGTAATATAACCTGTATTAGGTTTTTTGTTTGTTTGTTTTGTGATAAGACTCCAATATGTTTAACTGGGCATCAAAGTTCCTACGGTGTCTGGGCAGTCTGTGAGCAAAAGTGGGGGGTGAGGGGGTGGAGGGAAAGAACTGTGCAGACTCAGGAAAAAGCCTAAAACTGTAAAAGCCCAAAACTTTCCAGAAAGTTGTGACAGTAACCAACTCAATTCAGAATAGTACAACTCCATGTAACGTGATCAAGTTTAACAAACACTAATTGCACAGCTTCTATATATGAAACCCTCTAGGGAAGAAAATGGTGAACAATTGACAATAATTGTCAACTTGATGGAACTTAGAATCACCATGGAAACAGAGCTCTGGGCATGTCTGTAAGGAGTTATTTAGATTAGGTTGAGGTGGGAAGACCTACCCTGAATGTGTAAGGTATCATTGCATGGGTTGAGGTCCTGGAAAGTGCAAAAAAGAGAAAACGAGCTAAACATAAACATTTGTTATCACTCGCTGCTTCCTGATTGTGCACGCAGTATGACAGCCGCCTCAAGCTCCTGTTGCCACAATGGACTGTGCTCTCATACTATAAGCCAAAACAAGTCGTTCCTTCTTTAACTTTCTCTTGCCAGGTATTTGAACACAGGAACAAGATAGGCAGCTAATAATATTAACCTCTCTGCTTCCTTTCTTTCAGCAACTGCAGACAAAGAGCCAGGCCCTGTTGCTAACCTGCATCTTCGTCTTCTACAGAGGTTCTGTTTCATGCAATTAAAGGGTGGTGATGTCCAGGGACTCAGCAATGCTCTCTCTCTCTCTCTCTCTCTCTCTCTCTCTCTTTCTTCTCTCTCTCTTTATCTTCAGCAGTGGTCTCCTCTATCTCCACCAGTGGTTTCAGCTGCCTCCTACTCATGTTGATTTTTCTTGCCCTCCCTTCTCTCCCACAATTAGCTCTATACTTTCAGCCCTTAGTAACCAGCCATTTTTGGCTCTTGACTAAGCCCTAACTTGATGCTCTCCCATGGGAACCCTAAAAACAACATATTTAAAACAAAACTCATGCTTTTCTCTACCAACTTATTCTTACATTGCCTGCCCTGTCATCTAGCAAGTTCAGCAGCTAGCCCCGAGAACGGGTTGCCTCTCTCACATCCATCCATTTCAGCTCTTGTCCTTGGCTCTGCCCCTTATACTCCTGATTCCTGACAGTGCTTCAAGTCTCAACCATATCACTACAAAAACAGACCATTATTTTCCTACATTCTATTTGTTTTTGAGTTTCTCAAAGATGTGTGCTATAGTTTTCCTTAGCTAAAGCCACATGCTACAGGCATCCTTGGTACTTGAAATGTCTCATTCAAAGGCCAGTTGGGTGTTTTTTGTTGTTGTTCTGCTGCATGGCCAATAGAAATATAATAATATAGGCCACAGATTAAAAAACTTTATTTATTCATTCATTGTGTGTGTGTGTGTGTGTGTGTGTGTGTGTGTGTGTGTGTGTGTGTGTGTATTAGAGGACACTGTGTATCCCTGTGGAGGACCAAGGGTGACTTCAGGAATCATCCTGGATTACTTCTACCTCCTTTTTGGTTTGCTCAGGGATTTCCCAGGCTCTGCCCACCAGGACTAGAAGCACAGGCTGCCACCATTTCTGCCTGGCGTTTTTATGTGGGACCTGGGATCTAAACTCAGGACCTTGTGGGGCCATCTCTCCAGCCCCAATTTTACACTATCTAAAACTCATCCTAAAGAAGTAAAAGATAAACAGTGAAATAGTTTTATGTAATTCTATGTTCAAACGTTTATTGTTTTCACATATAATCAACACAAAAATTATCAAGTTTATACTATACACAGTAACTCTTCAAAATCCAGTGTGTGACTTACATTTACAACACTTCCTAATCCTAGGCCACACTTCATGAGTGTTGGTGGATACTTCAACTGGCTGACAGCAGGGCATGCCACAACTGATCTTAAGTCACCTGTTGCATTTGGGTCACACATTAACTGGTTCCATGAACAACTCTTGACATAACCATTAGAAGTGTCCCTGCTAAACCCATTTTAAATTGTTGAACTACACATTGTGAGTGAACAATATGGATATGTTAAGCTACTAAATTTGGGGTGGGGACTGTGCACAGGAGATTATGGGCTCAGCAGAAGACAGTGTTTCTACTTGTTAATCTGGAAGTATTGAGAATTTAGCAAAGATGGGGTTGTCATAGTTAGGTACAGATGTCAACTTGATGGTTGAGGGTTTAAGCTCTGGGCACATTTGTAGAGAATGTATAGTTGAGTTAAGTCCAGAGCAAACCTGAGGAGATTGTCTAGTTGATGGGGAAGGATCAGTCCACGATGAGTAGAAAAACTAGGCCCTGGACAGGTAAATAAAATACAGAGAGTTGGTTGAGGAAGTTGACATTCTTCTGTGTACTTGGCCAGATATACTGGTCTGGCAAGTAAGGATTGTTCCTTTCTCAGTGTTATGTGAACATGGTGTGGCCAGTTCCCTTGACCTCTTGATGATGGTGCATGCTCTTCTGCCAAGCCCGATTTAGAACTGTAGCTGGACGATCATAAGAGAGAATAAACCCCTTGTTCCCTTAAGCTGTTTTGTCATGATTTTATCAGTAACTATGCAGAGTAACTGCCATAGGGGTCAATGATCCAAGGTGTGTAAAGGGTGATGTTAACTTAGTAGCCTTTAGGTGTGCACATTAACATCGGAAAATTCACTTGTATACAGCATATATTTTACAAATCCTAAACCTCACCGTGTTTATAAACTGCTTGCAAATGGCTCAATCAGAAATGAAAAATACTCATATGCCTAGTACATCCAGGAATATTCTTGATGTCCAACAGGACAAAGAGCCCATGGAACCTTTTCTCTGAGCCAGGCTGAGTGCCAGTGGGTGCAGGTGAGTCTACCCCTGCGGCAACAAAAACATACATCACAAACATTTTAAAAGGAGGAAAGATTATTTTGGCTCACTGCTTCTGAGCTTTCTGCCCATGGGTGACTGGCTCCATTGCCGTGGGTCAGTAGTGAGGCTGACCATCATGTCAGTGGAATGTATGACAGAGTAGACTACCCTAAGAGCAATGACAGTAAGTAGAGTGGGTACAAGATGCACCTCTCCATGGCTTGTCCCCAGTGACACACTTTCTTCAAGTAGATTGGCTACCTCTGAATTCACCAATGGGTCAGCTCATTGAGAAGTCAACACCCTCATCATCTAATTATCTATCATAGCTCTACCATCTGGGGACCAAATCTCTCCACATACAAGTTTCCCTGGATACACCTACATTGGCAACCATAACACAGAGCCACATGGAAGCCAGGGTGAACAAAATGCATGGTGCCAGATTTTCTTGCAGACTGAATTGAGCAGGCCAGAGATTTGCTGCAACCAATAAAAGAGTTCATTCTCACTCCTGCAAGACTGCTCATAAATGCCACCTAAGCTTCTCCAGTTCTACCCAGCTCCAGGGGCTTGAGCATTTCTCCCAACCCTAGATATAGGGGCTGTGACCCGATCTGTAATGGCCAGTCACTTCCTCCGGTCTATTCCAACATTGCCTACAGTTATGCCTACATCCTATACTGTGTGTTTCCAGCTCCAGGGTTTTATTCTCATGCGAGGTGGGGGAGGGGCAGCAAAGTAGGTTCTCTCGGGGAGCCCAGGCACATCCAGAGCAGATCAGAGGAATTGATACCCAGTGTGATGAGTCTTTGACAAGAGGAAAGTGCAGCCCTTCTCCATGTACTGACCCAAGGAACCCTCTGAAAGGCACGGTCACTGGCTGGACTTGGTGTCCAGGGGAGCTGAGTCAGCACATCCTTGCATTGGCTTGCCCTCCTTCCTTGCCTCTCTCACCTGTTGCTCCCTCTGTCCTCTTCATCTTCACTTCCTAAGAGAGTTGCAGCTCGGGAGCTAGTGCCTTAGGCTCTGCTTTCTAGGGGCTCCAAGAAAGTGGCAAGTGGCTTAAGACCCAGAAGCAATCTTTACATTCTATCCTCAACTGGGACTTTAGGCGCTGTCTTAGTTTCTCTTCTGCTGCTGTGATAAAATACTTTGACCAATTTTAGGACAAAGGTTTATTTTGGTTTATAGTTTCAAAAGGATAGAGTCCATAAAGATGGACAAGATGTACTAGTTTCATTGTTCCATTGCTGAATGAATATAGAACCCAAACAACTCAGGAGAACAAGTGGTTTATTCTCGGTTTGCAAGAATGCATCAGCAAGACAGGGGAGTTCGTACCAACATAAGGAGCCCAGGGAACTGGCACACCATTTTCACCGGATCGTCTTAACAGAAGAGCAGACTTTCTCACATGCCGGTCTGCCAAAACACTGAACTGGCTCTCTCCATCTTACTCATCTGCCTAAGGAATGGTTCCGTCCACCAGGGTGGGTCTTATATAAATTAGATAATACTCCACAGGCTTGCTTAGGGTTTGCCTGAACTAAGAAGTCTTCACAGGTTCCCTAAAGGCTCTATTATCAAATTGTCAAGTGGACACCTGTATCTAACTGCTACAGAAGGAATGATGGATGTGTTAGCAGTCCATACGCAGATAAAACAGGAAGTGGGGCTGGGCTGTAAAACCTAAGCCCAACCTTAATGATGCACTTCCCAATCTACTGGGGAACAAACACGAGCGTATGGGGGACAGTCTACACTAGCCACACCAGGCACCTTACTTCTAGCTACTTCAGTGGAGATCCAAGTTCCTGGTTCTCCAGTGAAGTAAGCCTTCTCCACTCATCCTTGCCCCACAAGGCATGGCCCATCACCAGGATACCAGGATGGGCATCTGGGGACACATGTCACCTTCGCTCCTTCTACAATCCCAAGGGATTGTAGTGCCCTTGTTTTCCAAGGACATGGGTATCATTTTTCTTAAGTGCCTTTACTTGAAATACGCTCTCCTCATCTGATATCTCTTCATGCTCCTTTTTACTTCATTATGCTATGAAGTGAGGGGGCTCTCTGCCCTAAGGCCTGCCCTGTGTCTGCCAGAGCAGTCCAATGTTCTCAGTCACATGGGAGCTCTGGGAGGGCACAAACCATGAGACCCTGCACAGCCCAGACTGCATCCAGCACCAGCTCAGCTCTGCAACCACAACTGAATGAATCAACAGAGAAAGGGTGGTGTTACCAAGCAAGTGCCCCGCAGGCTCCGTCAGGGGATTTCAAATGATGTGGGTCTTACAGGAAAGTCAGGCACTCTGCCCATGTGCCCTGCCTCTTCCTAAATAGACCTGGGAGGGCATTTCTGAGCGATGGGGAGCCCGCACCACTTCCTACTCTCATTCAATAACTGTTCCATCAGCAAACTCTCCCTTTCATAAGGCTGCCTGTAAGGGGGGGGGGGACTATCATTTCAAGCAGCGGTGTGATGCTGAGATAAGGTGGAGTCTGGTTACAATTAGCAGCACACACGGATGTTAATGGATTCTACAAATTTGTAGTGTGAAGACCTGATGACAGCTCCCAGGCGCTGGACGAATATCACCAATTACCTCCAGTACATTTGCCTTCCCTGATAATCCCTGAGATCTGAGACCCACTGGGAGCCTCCAGTCAAACCTGAGGTAAGAAGAGGATGCTGCACTGTGCTGCGGGACGGTAACCTGGAGCAGAAGCAAATAGACCGAGCCAGAGATGAGTCTGAGAGGACAAGCAAAAGTGAACCATAAACTGGAACCTTTCTGGACAGGCAGAATCATCCGCTGAAACTGACAACAGCATAGGGCTATCCGGAGTTAACAGAAATTCTGGGGATGAACCATTTTGGCCTCCGCTGCACAGCTGTGAGCCGGCATAACAGAGGAACGAAGCAGCAAGGTCTCGTCACATCCACAATAGGCACTGGGCTGTCTTAAAAATGCTTTAGAAAATAACCTTTCTACTCAGCTAACTGATCCTGGAAAGAGCAGAAAAGTAATACGAGCCCTGGGGAGTTTTATACTTGTTTGCTATTGGTTTAATTTTATTGATAGAAAGTATAACTGTCCTGGCAGGAATGAAGCTATTCCAAAGAAACACTGGTATCCCTCTCTTTGGCTATCAGACCTTTGAGACAATGGATACCAAGAAATTAGAATTTCCCTGGGTGTCTCATGCTGAGAAAGGAAAAGGCTGAAGCCTGATGCTAGCCAGAGGAGCAGACTGTCTCACAGAAAGATTTTACACTGCACAACTTGTTGGATCATTTTGCAGGAGAGACTGGAACAGTTTAACTGACATTGTTCAGGTATCCATAATCCTTGCCCTTTATTTAAATCTAACCCTTGTATCAGGACTCCAAAGATGAACCTAGGCTAAAGACCTCTTTGTTCTTCTTCCATTGTAGCCACATTGAATAAAACTCTTTTTTCTGTTTTTCCCCATGACTGCATCTTTGACTAGCCTACTAAGGACTGAGTGACTAAATCCAACTTGCTAGGGCTCCCAGGGCCCAAGCTCTGACCTTAACAACTCCAGGAACAAAAGGTTTTGTAAATATACTAGAAAAGGAAGGTTGAATAGTCTTTTAAAAAAATAGGGGTAAGATAGACTAATTTTGGTTTTGGAATTTTGTAACATCTTCTGGAGTTTGTAGTACTTTGGCTGGAACTTCAACATAGCAAGTGCAGAATGTGGCCCCTCTTTCCCTTTAGGGACCCCACCGATTCATGGAATACTGTACTCCATTCCCCATGACCCGTATCCAGATCAGGGTGGCTCAACACAGATACCCACTCCCAACCTCACACTGGTGCTCTGGAAGCAAGTAGCACTGGATTTCCCAATAACTCCTGTAATTCTGAGTCAGCCAAGAGTTTTTGGAGATATGTACACCAAGAACTGCTTCGTAGTTGCCATAGTTTGAATGTGGTTTGTCTAGTGTGTTAGAATCCTTAGTTGATGTCTGGGAGGGTTGTGGCACCTTAGGAAGGCGGAGCCTTGCTGGAGGAGGCCTGAGTGTGTGTGTGTGGGGGGGGTGCATTGAGGTTGGTTGGCCTGCCCTGCTTCCAAGAGGTGTTGGTTCTTGCAGTTTTGTCTCTCAGCTTCCATTATGTCTGCAGTGACTTAAGCCGTCTCCAGATTCTGACAGCCACACATGTCTTTTACACCGTAAAGGACTGTATCTCCCCTCTGGAACCATAATAAATCAACCAAATAAACCAAATAAATCTCCCTTCCTCCCTTTAAGTTGGTTTTATGAGTGTTGTCTCACAGCAGCAGAGAGGGTAACTGGTACAGTTGTGCTGAACTCTAATCAACTTAATTGGCTATTTTTGTAAAATTCCCAGTCTTAAAACCCTGCCTGATAGCAGGCTTACCCTTCTGCCATGCCCGTTCTGCAAGTACTTCTTAATCTCTGTGATCCATGTGAGGTCCTCTCATGTGGTCACCTGAGTTGTTTGCTTGTGTTTACCTTGGACTATAATCTAGTCCCATCTGGAAGTTTTAAGATGTGGTGTGTTAAGTTTACAGAAGGCCATTACTTTGGATTTGTTTCCTGAACTAGGCGCAACAGACAACACCAAACCAGAATGAAGACACCTGTGATCAGTGCTGCATGATCAGAATGAAGTTTGTGAAGGTCACACTTAAAAACAAACAGCAGCATCAAACTTAAAAAAGAAAAAGAGAAGGGGACAAAGAGAGGAAGGAAGGAAGGAAGGAAGGAAGGAAGGAAGGAAGGAAGGAAGGAAGGAAGGAAGGAAGGAAGGAAGGAAGGAAGGAGAGAGGGAGGAAGGAAGGAAGGAACGAAGGAGAGGGAGGGAGGGAGAAAGGGAGGGAGGAAGGAAGGAGAGAGGGAGGGAGGGAAGGAGGGAAGGAAGGAAGGAGGGAGGGAGGGAGAGAGGGAAGGAAGAGAGGAAGGAAGGAAGGAAGGAAGGAAGGAAGGAAGGAAGGAAGGAAGGAAGGAAGGAAGGAAGGAAGGAAGGAAGGAGCAGGAAGTTCCTTTATTCCAGTCCAATACAGATAGCAATTTTGAGACAGCCAGTCTGTGTTCCCAGGTTCAATTTTTTTTCAGCTCATAGCCAATTGCTCAGTTCATTGGAACACTTGTTCTATTTTAAGGAATGAGATGCTATCTGATTCTAAAATCACACAAAAAAATTAGATCTTCAAACAAAACTTGTGAATTTTACCTTTTGATTCTGAGTTTCATTGTTTCACAGTGAGCAGAGTTTGAGGGTCAGTTAAGTACAATGGACAGAAATACACCAGCTAAACACCCAAAGGCACAAAGGGAGACAAAAGTGAAAGGAGACTGGATGACAGGGACTCAGAAGAGAGCTAAAGAGGGGTAGAAAGAGAAAACCCCAGAGGCCATTTGCAACCTCTGGCTGTGAACTGTGAATAACAAGGTCACTTTATTGAGAGGCCTGGGGCAGGCAGTCGATTGCCTTCTGTACCAGTAGCACCAGATGAGAAGAGCCGGGACTACCCAGGCTGTTTACCCACTCATTAGTTAATTGTAGATCCATAGCTGCAGCCTCAAAAGCAAATCAGTTTTCTCAAAAAATTAAACACAGAATTACCCCCATGATCCAGCAGTAGTCCATGTATATACCTAAAGGAAATGAAAGTAAGTCCTTGAAGAAGTGTCTGCACATTCATGTTTCTAGCAGTATTTTTAATGAGAGCTCAATGGTGGAAAGAACTCAGAAGTTCATGACAACGTATGGAAAGAAAGGGCGACAGCCATAGGGGGAACCTGCCTGGCGATGAAAGAGAAAGTGCTGACAGAAGGGGGGGGCACACCTGCAAGGCACGCACTGAGAGGGACGATGCTGTTCCACTCACACGAGGTTCCCAGATTAATAGAGACAGAAAACAGAATGGTGGGTACCACAGGTAAGAGGAGAAAGGAATCTGGAGTTACTGCTTATGAGTCGTGTTTGTGTTTGGGAAGGTGTACAACTTGCAGGAAGAATGGGAACTTCAGGCTAGACTGGGCTACAGAAGAGAAACCAATCTCGAAAGCAAAGCAAGCAACCAACCAAACCTCAGAAAGTTCCGGAGGTGGAGATCAGTGGCAGAAATGAAATGAAAAATTACAGCACTGAAGTGAATTTATAACACAATCACTTGTTTAAACTGTGTACTACTCATATTTCACCAAACACCTGATGAAGTAAAAATCCTGACACCTGAAGGAGATATCATAAAGGAGATAACAGGCCACATTATTTGGAACAAAGGAGGTCCTGCAAAATCTTAAAAACCTGCTGTTATGTTATTAGTCTCTAACAGAGAAATAACCTCATAAGCACTTAGAATTAACTCAGGGACTTGGGTACCCATTTCCCCTTGCCACATATAAGTATGAGGCAAGGAAGGGAGTCATCTTGCCTGGGCCTCAGTGTGCTGAGCTGTACAAAGATTGGATTTGATGACCAAAGTCCTTTTCGATTAGGTCTGATATTCTAGAAGCAAGGTCCTGGAGGAGTACATGGTGCATATTGAATATACAAACTGTTGAGTCCCACCCCAGACTTTAAGTTAGAAGCCCTGTGTGTGGACCTAGCAAGCTAGACTCAACAAGTTCTGTTTAAGGAACACAGAGATAAAACATTTCATATTTTTATAACTAATGACCAAACATAAAACACATGCATTAGCAAATGAAGATGATAATCACTTTAAAAAGTCAGATGTAAAAAAAAAAAGTCAGATGTAGAGCTAGAAAGATCGCTCAATAGGTAAAGGTGCTTATGGCTGACAACCGAGTTCTAGCACTGGAATCCACATGATAGAAGGAGAGAACTGACTCCTGCCAATTGTTCTCTGACCTCCACCATCGGCTACTTCCAATAAACAATAAATAAATGCAATCTCATTTTTTAAAAAAATCAGGTGCTAAACATAAAGTAGCAAATCAGTTATTTGACCATAATTACATATCCAAATGAGTGCTGTCCTTAGGAGTCAGAATAGCCTACTGCCTGTTGTTTTAACACTGAGATTATTGCTCGAAACATTTTGAAATTTTATCTGCAATCCATTTCCGAGTCAGTTCAGAAGCTGAATAAAATCATTCTCATTTGTCTGGGACTAAAAGTCTCTTTACCCAGCTTGATCCTGGGCTGATTGTCTTAATTAGCCGCTTTTAAAAACCAAACTCTCTTTAAAAGGGAGATGACTGCTCATGACTGAGGATATTCAGTGGCAGTGCCAAGCATGGGTGAAATATGTTTTGGGTGAATTGCAGAGGCTCATCCCTCACCAAACTAAGAGTGACCGTCTCCCTTGGCAAGCTGGCATGCTTTCTTCATCAGATCTCGAGCTATCGCATCACGTTACAGATGAAGCAACAAGGGCCGGAGGAGTTTGTCTGTGGTTCCGGAACACACATGTGGAACCAGAAATTCACCTTCCTGAAGAATCTTGCCCAAACTAACTGCTTTTGTACCAGGAGGAGTGGCAGGCCCACCTACCAGGCTGTGATGTCAGATCAGAAGATGAGGCCCCATTCCAGCCAGCCGCTTTCTTCATAAAACAAGACCCCTTTGAAGTTTCTGAATATTTTGGCACCAACCCTGCTCCATTCTTTCTCCTTCGGTGGGTTGAAAAATATTTCTAGCATCCCACACAGTCTAGCGAGCACAGAGGGTGGAATATTCCTTCTTCACCAAGCCATAGACTTTTTGGTCTTTGAGAAGGAGGTGCCCAGGGGGCTGTGCTTCCAGGGAGAGGAGAGGGAGAAGGTGCTGGTCTTAGGGCTACTGGAACTTCTGCCTGACCCTGGCTGGAGAACTTCCTGCCTGATCCGCATGGTACCACTCGGATGTCTTCTTTGGGTGTATCGTGCTATTTTTCTAATCCCATCCTCACCCCTCCAAAGGCCTTTGAAGTCCCCTACTCTTTCTGGACCTGTCTCCAACATCATGCTACGTGGCATCTCCACGCACAGGCAAGCTCTGCTCTGTCCTCTTGTCCCAGTGAAAATCTCTTCAGAGTCAGCCTGGAGAATCAGGCACTAGGATGAGAAGCCCTCTATTTTCCACAGCATCCACTGCACCAGTGGACACAGAGTGGATATTCACCTGTTGTGTTGGTGAAGAGAACGGGGTCATGTGTGCCTACTGTGTGCTGGGCACGCAGGAAAGTGTTCTGGTGGCTTATGTTGTCTCAGCTAACTGACTAGCAACAGTATGTGAGACTAATTTTACATCTTAAACTGAAACTCCAAAAGGTTAAAAAAAAACCTAGTCCAGTTCAAGGGGAAAGGTTCAGATGCCAACCTTGGGCTCCAGAAGCAAGTGTCTTAACACTTAATATCACTCAGTCCCAAAGTTAAAATTAAAAAAACCATCTATCTTCTACGTGAGGCACCTTCTCTAACCACCCCACTGCAGCTTCGTTCTATTCACCTCTCTTCTAAATCCTCTGAGGGAAAGGACAGAAACAAAAGACTTAAAAACCCATGGGGGAGCTGGGCATGGTGACACATGCTTGTCATCCCAGCATTTGGGAAGCCAAGGCAGAAGGCTCATGAGTGTGGGCTACATCACGAGCCTATTTGAATAAAATACGAGGGTGTGCATGTGATTCTGAAGAACCACCAATGAGATCACTAAGCCTCGAGGCCAAAAAGGCCTCTTCTCCTTCAGGCAGGTAGGCTACCTTTCCATCCCTCTACGCACCTCTCTATGTGCAGGTGGAAGTTATCTTCTGGTCCCAATGTCACCCAAACTCGGTGGCTCTCTGGAACCCAGTGAGTTCTTCCACTCACCCAAGGCCGCTTCCCCACCTGGAGGTAGTAGGCACGAGGACACCAGACTCGGGTCCCAGCTCAGCTCGGCTCAGCTGGGCCTTAGGGGTTTCGGCCTTACAATGAGGTCATGTGTGACTCCTAAAGGGATTTCTGGCTGCTCTAGTCTGCAGCTCTGTGACCAGGTTGCGGAAGCTACAGTGCCAGTCACATGCTGCTGACGCTGGCCAAGCTGCAGACGATGGAGACCTGATGCCATGCTGGAGATAGGACCTGATCCTAGTCGTCACCCTGGAAACCTGACCCTGCTCCTCCTCAGCCACAGTGAGCTCCGATGTCTTCTGAGGAAAATGCTGACCTCTGGCCTGATGGTTCCCGGCTGAACAAAGGACCGAGGGCTGCTGCGCCTCGGATCATCCTCCCAAGGGCTGGGTTAGCTTCCAGCTGCCAGCTGACTCTCGTGCACACAGATGCCCCATGCCCCAGCTGCACAGGCCATGGGAGCAGGATCAGTGCTCCCCTGAGGGGCCATCACGCCAACATGACTTCAAAGAAATGTAAGTGACGGGGAAGGAACCAGAAAACAGAGTTTAGGGGTCACCGCTCCATTGCAATCCCAGTCCTGCCACACTGTCACTCAAATCCAGGCTTTCAGAGCTCTCAACTGTTTCACACTATTCTGTCCTAGTTCAGGTTTCAGCTGGTCCAGGAAGACCTGGTTCCCTGTGCCCACTTAGCTTCTCAACATTTGCACAAACCAGGTCTCCTAGTACTCGCCTTTCCTCTATTAAGACTCACCTTCTAATAACTATTCAAGGCTGGGGAGATGGCTTGCAAGCAAAAGGACCTGAGTTCAGATTCCTAGATCCCATGTAAAAATACCAGATGGATATAGTGGTGGCTTGTAATTCTGACCCTAGCACAGAGCCCGAGAAAACCCACAGCAAAGCAATACGATAGAAGAGCAATCCAGGAAGATTCCTGACGTCACACACAGGCACACACATTCAAATGACCTCATGTGTGTTCACCCATGCAAAACACACACACAAAAACACACAAGTATACACACACACACACACACACACACACACACACACACACACACCCCAAATAAGTAAAATAAAATAAAATAAAAACCATTTAAGATCAGTTTTCCAGAAAAGCCTCTGTGGATAGAACACATCCTATCTCTTAAGTGATCTCCAAGTTCACATCAGTTTCCCAAACTCACTTAATATACAGATAGATACCTTCCAAAGACACAAAACTCTCCCAAACTCCTATGAGCAGATCAGAGAACCCCAGGAGTTCTACATATCTGCATAAGAGTCATTGCTTTAAACCCAAATCCACTTTGTGAAAAATGTCTTTCAACTGCAGATTAGAATTGCAAATGAGAAGTGCTGCCTCTTCTGTGGGAAAGACAACAGAAAACCATACTGCAAACATTCTCACAGAATTCCATGAAATGCATGGAGCTACCGTTTGTCTCTCATTCATTATTTATTAAGTCTCACATGTGTCAGGCAATGCCCCTGGCAAAGGAATTCAGGGGTAAGAAAGACCTGTCTCTGTACTGATGGAATTTACCTTGGAGTAGGGTGTAAACATTAAGACAGTGGACACATAAATAATGCAAGTACAGGTAACAGAAAATGTTACAAGAAATGTAAATCCAGAAGAGAGGAGAAGGGAGGAGAAAGAAAGGGCTGGATGGGGTAGGGCATTGGCTTTACTTGGAGTGGTCCCACATGATAACAAAGCAGAAACTATAATAAAATAAAGTGAAAGCATGATTGGGGGGGGGGAGTTGATGGAAAACAGTGTCAGGCAAAAGGAAGAGCCCCTCCTCCCAGGGTTGGTATCGGCCTGAAGACTGTGTAATAGAACCTTGGCTCGGGGAAAAACATAGCAGATGAGGGTAGATGGGTGGGAAGGGCCAGTTGCATGGCACCTTGTACATCCTGGGATGTGTCTGATTTTGTGGGAAGCATAAAGAACGGGTTAGAAATGTTTAGAGAAGAAGTTATCCCGTGACACTCATTGAAGCAAAGAAAGCAGACTTTCTTCAGGAATACTGAGGTAGGAGCAGGGGCCACTGTATGCCTTGACAGAGAGACTAAACTCAGTGCCTCACGGAGTTTGGGCAAGTAGCAATTTACAACCAAGGAGGTGGGGGCATGGAAACTGCTAAGGGAAAATCCAGGCTAGACTGACTAACAGGACTGTTACTGCAGACAGGGCGGTGAAACGAGCTATTGTCTAGGGGACTGTGAAGGCTGAGAATTTTTGTCAGATATTAAGTAAGGGTGACCAGATATTGAGAGGGCTTTTGCTAACTGACTTGGCAAAACCCATGTTAAAACTCTATTTTCGGGGCTGATAAGATGGCTCAGTGGATAAAGATGCCTGCATACAAACTTGGCAACCTGAGTTCAATCACTAGAACCTACATAGTGAAAGAGGACTAACTCTGGCTCCACGCATGAGAGAGAGAGAAAGAGAGAGAGAGAGAGAGAGAGAGAGAGAGAGAACTTAAATTAATTTTTTAAAAGAAAACATGAGTTTTTATTATCCATCCATCTACTGATGGGCATCTAGGCTGACTCCATTTTGTTATTATGAACAGAACTGCAATAAATATGGATGTGCAATGCCTCTATAGAAAGATATATACATATAGACTCTGGGAATCGGGGCGGGAAGCACGGGGGATGGGGCGGGAGGGGTGAGGGGAGGGGGAGCAAAGGGTTCGGGGGGGGGGAGGAGGAGGAGGGAGGGAACTGGTGTACCTATTAAGTTTGTATGAGCTGAAATAATAATAAAAATGTATTATAAAAAAGAAAGATATATACATACAGAATAAAATACTATAATCAACTATCACAAAAAATGCCATTAGCTGGTAAATGAATGGAATTGGAAAATATACTGAGTGAGATTTCAGATACAGAAAGACAAATACATATATTCTCCTTTAAATACAGATCCTAGCATTGAACCTTCAGATCAGTGTACTTAAGTAGAAACACCATAACAACTGAAAATTATAAAGGGAACATAAGTTGGGAGGGGGAGGTAAAGACATTAAAGGAAGAGAGGCAAAAGAATACAGGTGATAAGAAGGTGGAAAGAGAATAATGGGAGAAAAGTTTTAAAGAGAAATAGAAATGAGGGGATAAGGTGCAGGAAAGTGAAGGAGTAATAATTAGCACTAAGGATGTAAGATACAACCAGATAGAAACCTTCTATATTACAAGTCTATCAAATAGATATAATTTTAAAAAGTGCTAATTGATATACTCTACATATGAGAAAAAAGAGAGAAGAGAAAACAGAAACTGCCCTAAGATAATCCCACCAGAAGCCACAGGCAATTAAACAAAATTCACAGTAAAGGCGTATGGTACTCCCTAATTAGCTATAGATCAGAAACATCTCAAAGCTCCTCCCTCCTCCCCTAAAAAAGGTATTTGCCATTGCTCTTGGTTGTCCTCCAGAACCTGATGGTAAGATGCTATTACTGAAGATATCGCACATGGGGATCACAGGACAAGCTGGAGCATATCTGGAAACTTCTTCCTTGCTGGTCAACTTTCATCAGAAGATATGATGCAGGATGCCAGGGGAGGAAAATCAATCAAGAGTCTCACCAGCTATGAATGCTGCTAAAACAGCAATTACACAGGCAAGGGTGACCAACCACTGGTGTAATAGAGGCATGAATGGTATGGGGGTGACCAACTGCTTTCATATTGGATTTAAGGTCCACTTTTCAACAAGGGAACACATAACTGGTACTGTAAATTAAGCCAAGGACCCATGGTATGGGAAACCATAGGCCCTAGGTAAGAACAACTACTCAGGTTTAACTATTAGTACTTGATAGCAAACTGCCATCTAAACACTAAGCATTATACCTATAGATTAGTGAAATTCTCAGCACCCGACTAAGAAACATCCTCTAGCAATGGAAGGTGTTTAATACAGAGGACTACAACTGGCCAAAGCACAGAAAATAAGTGACTGTGGACTACTCGGTCCTAAAAAGGACATTGAAATTACCCTCCCTCATTCCAAGGCTCATGGAAGAGGAGGTGGTTGCAAAGAAAGAAGCCCTTGGGTGGGGAGAGGTGCTAGACAGTGTTCTCTGGTCATGGCCAGGCTGCTGCGTCCAAGAACTCACTGCAGTGATGTCTCCTTTCCCCAAGACCTGCACAGTATTAGGCTTATTAACATTTCACCATGGATGGGAAAGATCTCAAAAGACACTGCATCTCCCTGAAGGACTATGGAAAGCTAGTGCCAGAAGGAGAAGGGGAGTGCGCTTACTCAACGATTTACCTACTGAGTAAGTCATCCATGTCCTAGCAAGCATTTCAGGCACTGGTATCTCAGATGAAACCCCACATATACAAAAAGATGTGGAAGTATGAGGGAGATTGGCTAGAAAGGAGAAAGTATGTAGTGAGAAAGGGGAAGAGGGATGGAATTGGGTAGTAAGATGCAAAATTGACATAAATTCATTGTATTATGTATGAAAATGCCAAAGAATAAATGAATAAAAACCACATAGACTTTGCAAGGAAGGACACAGACAGGCCTGGGAGTAAGTCCAGAAGCCTGGCTTTCTGCTACTGATCCTTCTGCCTTGGCTTCACCAAGAGCTGGGATTTCAGGCATGAATTACCACGCCAGAACGAAAGCATCTTTGTTAGAAACAAAGACTGGTCTCTTTCTCCTTCTCTGTCTTTGTCTACACTTGTGTATATCGTATTCAGGTAACCCTTATTGTCCATCAGAGACCAGGAGCTTGTGAGGGGCAGACCCGGTGTCCCCTCTCATACTGGAGCTTCCTGGTGGCATGTCTCCCCTACCTTTTGATACCTTCCTCTCAGTCTCCAACACGGGATCCCATCCACAGAAAGCTAACTAGCATCACTTAGAATCCAGGGATGCAATCAAGGAGAACTACTCATTTTGCTCTGTCAGCCTCCATAATTAGAAAAAACAAAGAAGAGAAAGGCGGACTGGACAGGATTCTCTGTCCTAAACCGTGCCCTCCTTGCTACTTAATGTCCACACCCGTGATGCAAAGTTTGGGTGCACACTTCCATGGGTGGGTGGCTTGGCAGAAGTACCAGTGGCTGGTCAGCCTGGAGTCCCAGGGGACCACCTCCATGAACAGGTACCATCTTGGGGAAGCTCTGACACCTGGCCCTACACCACCGCCACAAACAGCCTGCTGCTTCTGCCACAACCATGCTGCCATGCCCCAGGGGAACCTCAGTTGCCCGTATCCATAGCAACCACCATTTGTGAGATGCAGCCCCAGGAGGGAGGGCTGCTGCTCTTGTTCTAGGCTTATTCTAAGCAGAGACACGATTTCTCTGGATGGTTGGGAAAGCCCATGATTCTTGAAAACGTTATCTTCTTCCCCTCTCACCTGCTTCCTTTCAGTAGCAAGGGGGTGCACTGACATAGACACAGTGGACATGTTGGTTCAAACACAGGATCTTCTCTTAGAAGCTGATCCTGCACAGTTCTTTTTTCTTTTTAGAATTCTAAAAATCACCACCTTGGACAAAGTCTTGTTTTTACAAGACCAACCCAAATCACACAACTGGAAGGAAATGGCGAGATTTGAGAGATTCCAGTTCCCTGTCTCTGAGCCAGAGGAAAGCTCACCCCATCTTACCATGAAGCAACTCAGGCCTTTATTTGTAAAAATAAATTAAATATTAAAGTGAGAAAATCAAAATTAAAATGCGAGTGAAGTCCATTCCTTTTCTTCTGCTCCTTAGAGATACCAGCTATTCTCCAGTCTCTCACTGTATGAACTCTCCCCCCACGCACGCACTGCCTGCAATTAGGTCTCATAGCAGTGCTCTCTCCTTGTGGGCTCCACCTTAAATATGGGCAGGGATGAGTGCCTCCTGGATGAATGGAAAGAAGTTCAGAGGTTCTGCTTTAATAAATTACTATTACTGCAACGGTAGCTGTCTGTTTCTGTTCCCAGGAGGTAGACTGAGACTCACAAAGTAAGCCTTAGGCAGGAACTGAGCCTGCCTACCCAGTTTCCCAGCCAGTGACATGCCAAGTCAGCTGCTGGTGAAGCCAGAAGCCAAACACAAACTGCCCGACCCTACCCCGACGCTTCTATTTATTCCCACTACCCTCCTCTTGGACCGAAGCGGACCCTTTGCAAGAAATCAGAGCAGACAAGCAGAGCCGTGTCAGGAAGAACTCTTCCTCAAGTCCTGGTCTTCATTCCTTGGTTTTCCCAAAAGAACTGCCTTATTTTCAAAATAAAAAATAAGCCCTACAGTCCCATTTATTGTCAAGAGGAAAAAAAATGTGCCATTTGGTTACTCCCGAATGCCATGAGACAGCACATGTGGTGGGGTCGTACACAGCCACATTCTGACACTTGGAGACCAGTCCCTGTCACCCCTACCCTCCTTCCCTTGGTCTCCCCTCCCTATGTACCTCATCCTGTACTGGCCATAGGTATCACGAGGCCATGCACCTGCTACCTCTGAAGGTACTGAGGAACTAGTGTCCCATCTGCAAAAAGGAGCTGTCTGGGGGCTGGAGAGGTGGCTCAGGGGTTAAGCCTCTGCTTTGCAGGCGGAAGGTCCTGAGTTCGGATCCTAGACCCCATGTATAGACGCCAGGCAGAAGCAGGGGCGGCCTGCGTTTCTGGTCCTGGTAGGGCGGAGCCTGTGAATCTCGGGGCAGAGTAAACAAGGAGGAGGTGGAGGCGTCGATGGTGGTTCCCGAATTCGTCCGTGGTTCTACACACACACACATACATACAAACATGCGCACACACATACATGCACAATTGAATAAATAATAAATAATAAAAAAATTTTAAAAAAAGGAGCTGTCTGTCTTACAGATTGCCAAGGTGGAGGAGGTGTAATTGAGCCTATGAAGTGCTTTAACACATGGAAAGCACCAGTTACTATTCCCTACTATTCTATGGAGCACAAACTTAGTGAAAACCATTACTAACTTGTATTTTTAGCTTGTAGTTAACACCTGAGCACACTGTAGTGACTCTTAAATTTATCTAAAAAAAATAGACGGCGTGGCGGGTTATCCTGTAATCCCAGCACTGGGGAGACTGAAGAGCTCAAGCTAGAGGTCTGCTCGGACTACATGTGAGACACTGTCGCAAAAATAAATATAATAAATAAATGAAATAAAAACATCTATTGGACCTACTTGAAGAGGCCATAACTTGCTCCCTGCTGGTCTAGTTGTCTCTGTTTTTGCCCAAAGACCAGTCACTTAGCCATGGTCCCCTAAGGGGAAGGGTATTCTCACATGACCTTTTCTCTTCTCTTTCCATTTAAGGAAGGAAATACCTAAGAAAGGGAACCTTTGCATGAACCCCTACCAGGGCTAGCCAGGCCTCTGGGAAGATCTGCCCCCCTCAACTTACTGGGCAAGATTCAAAAACTAACTGAGGGACACAGGCAGAGAGGTTCCCAGAGCAATTAACACTTTTCCAGCTGGGAAGGATTGTGCTCCAGGACAACAGAGATCTGTCCACTCCCCTGCCTTCCCCTATAAAACACCAACTGCTGCCCTAGAACCAGATCAAAGAGAATCCAAAAGATGAAAAGAGATGGGTGTGCTTTGACACTGGGTGGTGAGTTTAGTATACGGTTCTCTCCACTTTTATATACTTTGCAAAACAAAACAAACCCTTAATTATGATTTTATATTTTACTAGAACTAGGCCAAAGGACCCCTGAGGATTTTTCTTTTCAAATCATAGAGAGAATTCCAGGCCTGAATTTCCATTGTAAAGGAAAAGGCCTAGGAAATTTCCCTGGCTGATTTGCGTTTGAAGTTCCGGGGAGTCACTTAGATAGTGTGGGGGGTTGGCTTCTATAAGTGGAAGCGCCTGGACTTTTTATCTATTTATTTATTTAGCGTGTGGGGTGTGTGTGTGTGTGTGTGTGTGTGTGTGTGTGTGTGTGTGTGTGAGTGTAACTCTGTGGAGGATCAAGGTGACTTTGGAAATCATCCTGGATTGCTTCTACCTTCTTTCTGTTTTGCTCTGGGATTTCCCAGGCTCCACCCACCAGAGTCCGCTACCATTTCCTCCTGGCGTCTTTATGTGGGATCTGGGATCCGAACTCAGGACTTCCTGTTTGTGAGGCAGAGTCTTAACCTCTGAGCCATTTCTCTAGCCCCTGATAGAAACAGTAGGAAGTAGGACCTAATGGTATGCAGCTGGGGGCATGCTTTTGAATATACTGGCATCTGGTCTCCTCTCTCTCTCTCTCTCTCTCTCTCTCTCTCTCTCTCTCTCTCTCTCTCTCTCTCTTTCCTTTCTGGCTACCATGACATTTCTGGCTGTTCTTTTCCAACCACACCTTCCCTGTCATGATGAAAATGTGGGCAAAAATACATCCTCCTGGGAATTGCTTTTTTCAGGGATCTGTCCGTGGCAGGAAAGGTAATTAATACATACAATGAAATATTATTCAGCCTTAAGAAAGCAAATTCTGATAGTTGCTGAAACATTAGGAGCCTCAACATTATGCTAAAAGCTAGACATGAAAAGACAACTAGTATATTATTCCATTTATCTGAGATTCTAATATAGTCAGATGCACAGAGACAAAATAAAGAATGGCAGTTACCAGGGCTAGAAGCCGGCAAAGGAGAGAATTAATATCTAATGTACAACAGTTTCAGCTTGGAAGGGGTTGGGATAGCATAGAATGATGGAAAATCAAGGAGACGTGGGAAGGAAAAGAAGTTCCTTTCTATGAAATCTGGCTGCGAGTCAGAAACTTCAACACAGCTGACAAAGGCAAGATTACCCACGAGCCAGTGTTCCCCGTTCCAAACACGTCTTGAACAGGATGTTAAAAACAGTAAACTATGTATACGTAGGACCTGGAGTTCAACTGTGTTAGCACTTCTCTCAACCTAAACAGCACACTGCGTAAAACCATCATGAAAGGAAAACTGTTATTTAGAGAAGAAAGATAAGTAAACCAGCTCATATGTTTTTTACATAATTTTAAAACTCACTTAATTTCTACACTTTGCTTAACCATTAAACTTGTTGCCAATGACATTCTTTGAGTGATATAACTTAGAAAGTCACAGGCTCACACATAGCTATTGTAAAATCATCTTAGTGTGGGTCTCTCTAAGAAGCCCAAGCCCATATCCTGGGGGTGGACTGGTTTTTTCTTTTTTCTTTTCTTTTCCTCTCCTCTCCTCTCCTCTCCTCTCCTCTCCTCTTCATGTGCGTGTCTGTTTCTGTGTGTGTGGTTAAGAGAGCACTATGTGTGCCTGTGGAGGCCCAAGTATGACTTCTACCCTGAATTACTTCTACCTCCTTGTTCCTTTGCTCTGAAGTTTCCCAGGCTCTGCCTTCCAGGATTGGAATTACAGGCTGTCATCATTTCTGCCCAGTGTTTTCATGTGGGATTTGGGATCTGAACTCAGGACCTTCTACGTGGGAAGCAGAGGTTTAACCCCTAAGCCATCTCTCCTGCCCCTTTTCTTTCTTTTTTAAAAAAAATTATTTATTTATTTATGTATTGGAGGTAAGGAGAGAGAGGGAGAGAGAGTAAGAGAGAGAAAACATGCCACAAGTTGTCCTTCCAGTATGTGGGCTGCTGGGAATTGAACTAAGGTCACCAGGTTTGTGAGCAGGCACTTCACCCACTGAACCACCTAGCTAGCCTGTCCTTTTTCTACCTGACCTTTTTTTAAATATTTTTTTATTATTTATTCAATTGTGCGTGTGTGCATGTGTGCGTATATGTGTGTGTGTGTGTGTGTGTGTGTGTGTGTGTGTGTGTGTGTGTAGAACCACGGGCGAATTGGGGAACCACCATGGACGCCTCCACCTCCTCCTTGTTTACTCTGCCCCGAGATTCACAGGCTCCGCCCTACCAGGACCAGAAACGCAGGCCACCCCCGCTTCCGCCTGGCGTCTATACGTGGGGTCTAAATGCCGAACTTGGGACCTTCCGCCTGCAAGACAGAGGCTTAACTCCTGAGCCACCTCTCCAGCCCCTCTACCTGACTTTTTGTTGAAGTATTTAATAAACCTTCTTTACCTTACTCTGACTCATCCTGAAATTTATTTTCTGGAGCATACATAGTCAAGGACCTGACAATGACAATTGCTGCATGGAGGTCCCTACCTGCTAAGGCTGCTGGTGGCAGAGAAGGGCTACTGCTCTCACTGCCTCTGGCAGAATGAAAGAAAGTTCTAGAAACAAGTGATAACTGTTATGACTCAGTGGAATGACCCTGAACTTAAATAGCTGAAATGGCAAACTGTAGTTGGATATAGCTCACAGCAATGAAATAAGAATAAAAATGGCAAAAGCAAGAAAAAAAATACCATTTTAGCTTTAGTTTAGATACTTTTTCCCACGATCTGAGAACACCATTAAATATAACCTTAAAATACATTCCTTGGAAGATGAGCCGACTAGGTCCCAGGAAGGCTGGCAGGCTGCAGCAAGCTGTCAGCGGCCTGCCCCCCCCAGCAGGCCCTCAGCAGTATGCCCCCCCCAGCAGACCCTCAGCGACCTGTCCCCGTCCAGCAATCTGCCTCTGAGGACCCCCACTGTCCTGACAAAATTGGTTTTACCTGTGCTCCTCCTGCTAGCAAGAGGGGGTGGGGAGGAAATAGGGGGAGGCGTGGCTGCAGACCACAGCCCCTGATTGATGGGACAACCACTAGCCAAGCTTCCTGCAGGGCAGGGCACGCCTTCATGCCTCAACCCACAGGCCACAGCTGACCAAGGGGTGAGGAAGTAGCCCCTGTGGGTTGTCCCTTAGCTCTGGCACCCAACCCTCAGAACTGTCCTCTAGAGTCGGGATCCTCAAAAACATTTCCAAGCAGTCCAGGATCAACAGCCCTGGAAAAGCACCTTTCACATCTACCTCGAGGTGTAGAAGCGCAGAGGAAGCTTCCAGAGCTGCCCTCTGGTATCCCCTAAACGCACTTCTCAGGTCTTGCACGACTTCCTGGGGAGGTGTGAACAAACATCCATTCCCTCTACAGCGCACCAAGAATCACAAAGGAAAGATTCCACCTAAGTCTTGCTTGACGAGTCAATGGGTTTAACGGGTGTTATTCATGGCAACACAGGAGAGGGATTACCTGTGGTAGAATGGGTGGCTTACAGACATCTACCCCTCTGACGAAGTTTCTGTCAGCAATCACTAAGTGCTCATATATCCTCGGGAGGTTGGAACTTCATGATTCACCTTATATCCAGTATCCTGGGCCTTGTGACCCCAAACCCCAATAATTTTCACTATGAGGGAATATTAGTAGGCCCAATCAGCTACTCAAAATAACAGCCACATCACGCAGGCAGAACACTGTTCCTGATCAGCGGTTAACAGTGACTTTCCACATCTCGAACCCCTCTCACAAACCAAAATCTTAACTCTCCTCTCCCTACTGTTTCCCTGGTCTCATTGCTGAAGGCGTTGAAAGGACAGATCCTTTACCTGCTGCGCACACAAGTATAACAAGTTCACAGACAAGGGGAGAAATGCCTGGAGGCTGCAGGATTGAGGGAATCTGCTTGTGGAGACTACGAGGGGGAGAGATGGGGGGAGAGAAAGAGGGAGAGAAGGAGAGGGAGAGGGGGAGAGGGAGGAGAGACTCTGAAGAGAGAGAGGAGAGAGAGGGAGAGAGGGACAGGAGAGAGGAGAGAGAGGGAGAAAGAGAGAGAAAGAGAAAGAGAGAGAGACTGTTGTGCCCCCTTAAGGATTATCAAAACCCTGGGAGGGACACAAAGAGACTATATTATACACTATACCTTCATTCCATTTATGTGGAAAACCCAATCTGTAGTGATACTGAGTCATTGGAAGTTGTCTGTCTACGGGGTAAGGAAACTTCAGGGGTGATGAAAATGCTTTCTAGACTTCAATGATAATGGTCATCAGAGTATGTGCACTTGGCAAAATTCACCTGACTACACTCTAACAAAAGTACAATTTACTGAATACAATTTTTACTTTAATACAGTTGATATTCAAAGTTAACAAAAGGACTGGGATATAATTCAGTAGCAGAATGCTTATTTACCATATGAGAGGCCTCAGCAAAACACACACACACACACTCTCTCTCTCTGTTTAAAAACAAAAGTAAAATTCCTTAAGTGGGATTTTTGCTATGTAGCTCTGACTGGCATCACATTTACTTTGCAGGCCAGGCTAGCCTCGAATTTGTGGTGATTCTCGTGGCCTCTGTCTCCAGAGTGCTAGGAGTACAGGCAGAGTGGGGATGTGGGAGGGGGTGGATCCAGAATGGAGGCTGGAGGAGCAGGATCGGAAGCAGAGCCCTGGAAAGCCTGTCACGGCGCACACAAGGAAAGGAAAACAGCTGGGGATTGCTGAATTGTGAGGAAGACACTGGAATTAAGAAACTGGCATCAACTGGAAGCAGGTCACCTCCAGAGAACCCAAACGGGGTCAACGGCGGTGCTAAGCAGCGAAACTGGCTGTGGGCATGTGGCCTGGTGCTGGCTCCAGCAACTCCAGGCTCAGCAGGAAACAGTGAAGGGGGCTGGAGTTAGAGCCAGACGAGCAGCAGGCATGAGCTGGCACATGAGGGCATTTATGTTCTAGCATGAATCTTGGTGCTGAGGAAGAAAGGGAAGACCTCAGCTACAGTGGCCTGGACAGAAGGTCCCCCCTCCCTCTCTGCTACTGATTTCATGCATCGATTCTCTAGATCACCACAAAACTAAGAAGCGGAAACTGTTAATATCACACCTGAAAGGCGAGGCGTCTGAGATTTGTTCTCATAACTCCCAGGGTGCTGGCTGTCCTACACTCCATCATAGCGCCTCGAGGAAGGGGGGACACTATACCTCATCCCACACATTCTTCTCAGGGTTACTGCACAGAGAAAGAAGCCTCTAGAAGTGCCCTAGCTCCACACACATGAACCAGATTCTCTGGTTTCCTTTACCTCTAGCATATGCAACTGAAGACACTGTGCTCCTTACAGAACAAAGTATACTCTGGGCTCTGTGGTTTGAGTCCCAGAAGGGAGGCCTGGCAGAGGCCAAGAGCTAGATTTCTACATGACAGGCACAATCCACTCAAGCGAGGAAAGAAACATCCACTAAGCTCAGCCTGCTGTCTAGTTCCTCAGCGATGCATTTTCTCTTGGGAGTTTTTCTGGACTAGGAATTCTCCAGCTTCCCTAGCCTCTCCCTAGGACTCCACATATCAACTAGGCTCTCAGTGTGCCTAGGAGCCACTTGCCTGTGCTTTCTGACCCACTGCTCCAGCATCTCACAGGAGTTAGCCCAAGATCTAGCAAACAGAGATGCAACAAAGACCATGAGGAAAAGTTTTGAGTAATCATCAGTCCAGCATCCAATTTGCGAAAGAACTCCTCCTAAAGGGCAGACACTGGCAAAGCTCTTCCAGAAAGGACTTCCACATAGCCCCCTGCTTGCCTCTGACCTTAGTCACCCAAAGAATCTACTGTGTCACTTTCTGCAAGGTGACATAGCATAAGAGTTCAAGAAGCTTCCGGTTCTTGAGCCCAGTCACCAATTATGACACTGGAACACATGCCAATTTCTTTGGGTCTCGGTTTACTTGACTCTAATGAGAGGATATTGGAAGGTCTGTGAAAAGATGCATGTCTTATGCTCCAGGTTGGCCCTATCGCAGATTAAGCCCTCAGTGAAGAGGCTCGTTCCATGGTGTTGAGGGTGCTGTCATTATGGACAAAGCCCATAGCTAGTTCCTTCAGTGCACCATGAACATTAGCCTCAGAGCAGAGGCTGCCCAATAACCTAGCCTGCTCCAGCCTCTACATGGAAGATTCCCAAACCCTCCAGTAACCATAGTAACTGACAAGTGTATGACAGTGCCAGAAGTCCCCACCTCCACCCCATAAAGGCTTGATAAAGGACACTGAGACACTTCTCTAGGCTGAGTGCCTGCCACTGAAACATACTCCCAGGACTTGCAGACACATCTTCCATCTATGAGAATGGCTGGGGAGTAGGTGTCCTCGGGGTCACAGGAGTTGGCCTAGGACACCTGCAGCTCGGTACAGGTCTTAGCATCACCGAACCCTGCCTGAGCTGGGGTGAGGGAGTATTCTGATGGTCAACTCTGTCCTCGCGGAAGGGTTGGCCTGCTTTTGGGGATGTGGGGTCCTCTCTTCCAATAGCCTGGAGTTTATCCATTTTGGCCTTTGTTTAGTCTTCCTGTATGAAGTGGTCACTGGTCTTCAACCCAAAGAGCTGTCCAAAACTCTGGCTCCTGGAACTTGGGAACAGTGAGGGGAGACCAGACTGTCACCACCCAGTCCACCACAAACTACGTATCTACTCTCAGACAGGGACCTCCTAACCCAGAGGAGTGCCAGGCAAGGGTGACATCCAGAGGACGGACACCAAGTGGGGACCATCAGATCTCCACAAAGCCAGGTGACTTTTTTATCTGGTTTCATCTAGTGTGGTTCAGAACTGACAGGAACTAAGATTGCCTAGAACCAGAACATGTTCTCCTTCCCCAGAAGACAGCTGACTGTTTTCACCTCCTCCCAGTCAGCAGTGTTGTTCTTCTGCCTTGACATGACAAGTAGAGTAGCCAATGCTGAGCCAGAGAGCCTGGCTGGGGACAAGCCCAGTGCAGAGCAGAGAAAGATAGAAACAGGACTCTTCCCAGAAGACGCATGGCCACACAGCCAACCCAGGTCTTGTGACTGAACATGCACCCCCAAATCTGCTCTCAGGCAGCATGCTCTATAGCTTCCGCTTTTCCACACAGCCTTCATTCACAAACCAAGGTTCCCCTGCTCACCCCTACCAGGGCTTTGGACACTCGTCCCTGCCCTTTTCCTTTCAATGTTCAGCTCATTAGAACCTATTCTTTGCCTTCTAGCCTGCCCTACAGCCTGATGCTGGCCCCAAAGCAGGTCCCTCCTGGTTAAGATGCCCTAGCACGTGCCACTACTGAGCCTCACAAGGTCAGGGTAGACTAGGGAAGGGGCAGGGAGGAGGCCAAGAGGTAGGGAACATCTTACCATCCCCTCTCTGTAGCTTGTCCAGTCTCTTCAGGCGCCTTCTTTGGGCACAGGTGGGGATGGAAAGCTGGTGTTCCTTAGGCCCCAGGCCATTCCAGTGAGCCAACGCTGGTCTGAGCAGGAATCCCAGTTAGACGGTCTTGCCTGGGTGCTTGCCACAGAGCACATGCGGCAGCAGCTCTGCCCCAGGAGGAATTGAAATCATTCCTGGTGTCCCTGCTCCTTGCCGGCCCCCCCTTGCCACATCCCAGCGCTGCCTGGCATAACAGGGCTTTATTATCTCAAGCCCACCACGTCCTCTGAGACTGCTGTGAATGGAACTTCACACAATAACTTGTTTATTAATAACGTCTCGTCCCCTCCCTCAGCCCAGCTTGCTGACTCGCTCACCGCTGGGTCTCCCTCGTGCATAATGGAGGAGTTGTGTGGCCCATGAAACAGACAGGCTGTGCTCCTCAGGCTGAAGGGATAGACGGGGAGAGGTACCAGGCTGAGCCAGGCTCCCCAAGGCCAGGACGGAGGGAACAGACCCCCAGTTACAATTCAGAGACGTAGTGCTCTGTGTAGCAGTGAGGCAGGTCCTGCTCCACGCACGCATCCTTTATCAAGCCAGGGCTCTGCCTTTTATTTGCTGTATTACCTTTCTGGGCTTCAGTTTCTTAATTTATGTAATTGAGATAAACACAATTATCATCTCAGATGACAAAGGTTTGAAATGACTGTGCTTGATGCACACAGCAAATACTACAAAAAATTAAATTTTTATCATAAAAAGCAAAATACAATGATGAAATAATACAGGCTATTTTGATCAAATGGGAAATTAAGTGGAAAAAAAGCAGTTTACAAGAATATGACTGTCGCTGCATAGTCAAAACTATGGATAATCTGCATTTCTCTTTCTCTGTGTTCATTTATATTTTCTATTAATAAATTTTCTGAAAAGAATGCAAGTGGTTTTCATTAACAGGAAAAACTGCTCTGGGGATTGGGGGGGAGGAACTGGGGGATGGGGAGGGAGGGGAGAGGGGAAGGGGAAGCAGGGGGCTCGGGGGGAGGTGGAGGGTGTAGGAGCGGAAATAATAATAATAAAAAAAACAGGAAAAACTATGCACAGTGGTTCGTAGCTGCAGCAGCATAGAGAGTGGGTGGCCATCCCTCTGGGACAGGCCAGCCACGAGTGGGCCCTCTGGTCATCACACTGAGCACAAAT
Organism: Typhlomys cinereus; assembly: GCA_023101885.1. Lineage (NCBI taxonomy): Eukaryota > Metazoa > Chordata > Mammalia > Rodentia > Platacanthomyidae > Typhlomys > Typhlomys cinereus. The sequence goes on from JALPQD010000179.1 coordinate 3,170,517, forward strand.
CAGGTCAGCAGCACAGGCCTTGGCTCCGGCTGCCCCAGCCCCACCGCTTCGTTGTGCTGGTGAGCCAGTGCTCTGGCCTATGATGAATACAGTATTTGGGAAAAGTGTGAGGAACAATATGCAACGCAAGAGCTGGAAGACAGCAGATGTCCCAGGTTGGGGACAGAGTCCTGCCCGTGCAAAGGCAGCTCTGCTTCCCAAATGAGCAGGGTAGAGACTCTAACCCAGAGCCCAGATTGAATGAATCCATGTTAAAGAGCAAGCTGGGCAGGCATGCAGGTGACCATCCCTCTGGTGGCTGGGAGGAGGGGACATCTAGAGGGTAGATGCTCCTGTCTCCTGTCTCCTCCACAGGGGCTCAGCTCAGCGTCTGAGGCCATGTTTTGGGTTCCCCTGGCTTTTCTCTGTGCAGCCACACCAGCCAGTTCTCAGTCTCCTGCAGATACGGTTCCTTTCCAGCTCAGGGAGCCAACTCCCCCATACGAGAACAGGAGCGGGGCAGGGGTGGCAGTCAGTAGAGGAATGTTGGGGGAAGGGCTGTCAGCCTGTCCGAATGTGAGTCACCTTCGCAGAGGCCAGTAGGTACCAATAGAGAATGGCTGCACTGACGGCTGGCGGGCCTGGAGGAGCGCTCATGCCACCCTCGCCAGGCAACCGAGTGGTGCTCTTCACCACTCCCACCCCCAGAGTCACTTTCCCCACTAAGGGGTCTAGTGTGCCATGCTCAAGTTGTTGGCTCTTCCATGCCAGGACAGAAGTGCAACACCATGACTGGTGGAGACTTCCGACCCTTATACCCCAAAACTGCCGGCAGGAAGAGAGGACAGGGTGTACTGAGTAAGCCAGAAACTTGCTCCTACCTTGCCTGTCATCCGACAGCTTATCTAACCTCTGGGGCACTCCTGCCCAGCACAGAAAGCAAAGGTGTTTACAACAGGGGATTTGAAATCATGAAAGAAGGATTCTGTCTGATATGTTTATGCACGAGCTGGGCAACGCTGTTAGCCCTGAGGGTCAGGTGGGTGACAAGTACTACTGAAGTGGCTCTCCTTCAGGTGAACTCTGGGGAGAGGCTTCCTGTTCTCCAGATATAGTTGAGTTGCTCCAGATGCTGCTGCTGGGTCTCACTGACCACATCCAGTCATCTGACTGTGCTTGCTTTCCTCCAGATGCACAGAAAGCAACCTCTATACAGCTGTCTTTTCTGACCCCCTCTTACTTCGTCTCTGCCTGACAGGTCCTGACTGGGCCCATCCTGTGGGACCCAGTGCCATCCATACTCCTCATCCAGAAAGTCTGCCCAGTCTTTCAGCTGGGTACAAATGCTCCCAGCCTTTTTCCCAAAGTACAGTAGGTACATTACTGACTAAGCATAGATCTATTCTTCTCTCTTCTCAAATGAAGTGTGCAAGTTTTCCTTCTCCTTGCAGACTGTTGCAGTTACTATTTATGTTTGTGATAAATCCACAACAAAGGGTTTATGGGAACAAGGGATTTTATTTGAGGCTTATGATTGTCTAGTGCAGTTCTTAATCAGCTTGAAAAGTCTATACCAACACCAGGGGCTAAGGAAACTGGCCACACCATATTCACAGGACTGCTGGGAGGGACAAATTTCCCACGCCAGACAGCATGTCTGCCCAAGTATGTTGAAGGATGCCAACTTGCTTAACCAGCTCCCTCCATTTTATCCACCTGCCTAGAGAATGGTTCCGCCCACTGTGGGCTGGGCCCTCCTCATAAACACACAAGCTTCTGTAATTCTTTACAGATATGTCCAGAGCTTCAGCCTTCAATTGCCAAGTTGACACCAATAGCTATCTACCACACAGACCATAATAAATATTGGGGAGTCTACCTGTCCTTTGCAGCTTTCTGCATGCCTCATCTGTGCCTGGAGACCTATAGAAAACGTTTGCTGACCTATGACCTCAGCAAACTGGAAAAAGAATGAATGGGTACTACCTCAAGGTCGTTAGAGCTAGCAATATAAATCACAAGTCAGAGAGTCTCCAGCCTTGGTGCAGACTGAGAAAGAACTTCTTGCTCTGTTCTGTGGCCTCAGAATTTGTATCTGAAGAAGCTGGTTTCTCTATTCTCAAAAAGAAAAGAAAAGAAAAGAAAAGGTTCCCTAAGAACTGGCCTCTCATCTTTCTCAAGAGCTCAGCGCGGCTGTAAAAGTCTCCCTCCATCCTCCTCCACCTTTAGGAGAATGTTCTGACTCCTGCTGCCCATCAGGCATGTTCTCCAAGGCAAGGTTGTTCCGGATGGACTGAGGTGAGGATTCTCCTTTCAGCCTCCCAACCAGCCAGATCTCCAGCTTGCAGAGTAAGAACCTGATGGCTGCTGATGGGAGAGGGAACAGGATGCTTCAAGACCTAGTGCCAGAAAAAGACCACTGAAGGAAGATATGGACACTCACTCTGCCCTCCAAGGAGATAGTAGTGTTGAACTCATCATTTTGAGATGATTTACCAGAAAGGCTGAGGCTGCCTGAAAGGCTGACTCTTCGTGTTGACACAGACTGGCATGGTTCTGAGACAAGCAGGTCTTCACATGCAAAACACTGAAACTGGACCCATTACCATACAATCTATAAATACTATAAGCAAGCAACTACAAAGAAGAAGTAAATCACAATGGATCAGTGACCTGAGCATTAAACCTTTAGAACATGGTATGGCAATGCATACCAAAGTTGAGCTCACCCTGACACCTAATACCTCCACCTCCACCCAACAGAAGCTGTGCTTCTGCCCTCAAGACATTAAAGAATGATGTACTCAAGTTCCTATGAAATTACAAGTGTTAAGATGGTCTAGCAACAAAACAGTCAGAGGACTCATATTTCTCAATGTCAAAACTTACTGCAAAGTCGCAGGAATCAGATTGGTATAGAAGTAGCACACACAAGAGAGACAACATTGGAACAGAGCTGAGAGCCTGCAGATAAACTCTATGGTCAAGCGATTTAATTTTTTTGCAAAAACTATTTTTCTTTATTCTTTGACAATCCATCCATGTACACATGTGTTCTGGTCATATTCCCCCACCATCACCCTCTCATAACTTCTTTCCACTCCCTCTGAACCACTTCTTTTTCCCAGTCTGATTTTTGACAAAGGTGCCAGGTCCATTGAATGAAAAAAGAGTGTCTTCAACAAATGGTTCTGAGACAAGCAGGTCTTCACATGCAAAACACTGAAACTGGATGCATCACCATACAATCTATAAATGTTGCCGAATCCCCACTGGGCCAGGGGGGGGGGGAGGGGGGAACGGCAGGGGCCTCGTGGCTCAAGGCAAACGGGCGAGCCAGCGACAGGGTCACCACCCAGACCCCAGAGTCAGGTGAGAAGCAACAGACACAGGACGAGTTGGCTGCAAATTCAGCTTTATTCAGGAAGTGTTTGGGCTTACATAGGGTCAGGGGTCCAATCAGGTGTGGCCACCCCTCCGCTCGGGGAACAGCCACCAATCATTTGACTGTTTACTGAGTCCCAGGTTCAATTATATTGAATCGGCCTGACTGGGGGCATACGGCCCGGGGGAATAACGAACCCCTGAAGTCCCTCACTAAGCACAGACGCTTAGATCCAAAATACCTCTGCGTATGTCCTGCACTAGGTCTCTCCTTGGACGTTGGTTACCCTTTTAGGAGTTGTTTTCACTTTGACCTTGGTTCTAGTCATTGCTTTTTATTTTCTGTGCTTTTTCCGCCTTGTCCACTCGCCTCCTAGTCATCTCTGCTCCATTAGGGAACCTTTCCTCTCCATAATGGGTAATTTACCGTCCCATCAGAAGGCACCCCAGCTGACTGCCCTTAAGGCTCTACTAGACTTATGATCAAAGTAACGCCCAAGGACTTAGAAGATTTTTGGGAGGAAGCTTTAATCTTAGCTCCTTGGATTTCCCCAGAAAATGTCTGGGACCCACAGATTTGGATGGGAGTGCTTTTCCTGGCCCGTAAGGGGGAAGTCCAGAAAGGCCATATGCCTTCCACTCCCTTTGTTCCCATCCTCCTTGGCATCATAACAGCCTTAAAGGATCCTCCACTGAGGAAGTGATTAATTGCTACAATAAATACTATAAGCAAACCACTACAAAGAAGAAGTAAGTCGCAACGGATCAGTGACCTGAACATTAAACCTAAATCACAAAATCCTTATGATGAGACAAAAGATAAGTTTTCATGTCCTTGGACAATAGATTCTTAGATGTGACACACAAGTGGCGAAAGACAGAAAGACAAAGAAAATTTTGTCAACCTTTAAAATGCTGACATTACCAAGACATTACCAAGAAAGTGGGGAAGAAAAATCTATGGCATATGAGAAAATTTTGCAAGTTGTGTGTCTCCTAAGAGTTAAATGCCAAGATATCAGAAAAAGTCTTAAAACTCAACCACTACAGATTAAAAAAAAAAGGGATGAATGTAAAGATGGGGAAGACTTCAAAGAAGATACTGAACATGCCCTACGGTTAAGAAAAGGCAAATGAAAAGCACAGTGAGACGGTCATGCTGACCAGTGTGACTGTAATGAAGAAAATAGAAAATGGCAGTGTCGGCAAAGAGAGGTAGAAACAGAAGCTCTCCCACATGGCTCCTGGAGAGCGAAATGATGCAGACACAGTAGAAAATGACTTTCCAGCTTCTCAGCAAGTTAAAAGACAATGACTTCATGACCAAGCAGTCTCATGCCTAGATGTGTGTTGACAACTGAAGGCTGGGGTTCTGGGCGCAGCTGGGAGGAATTAATGATGAAGCCCCGAGTGAGCCTGTAAAAGGCTGAATGATTGATGGGGAGGGCCCAGTCCATGGCGGATGGGACTAGCGCCTGGCAGATGGTTAAGATGGAGGAAGTTTGTTAAGGAAGTTGGCATTCTTAGGTATACTTGGTAAGACATGCTGATGTGGCAAGTGAGAACTTTCCTCTTTCAACTGTGAATATGGTGTGGCCAGTTCCCTCCGCCCTGGTGTTGGTATGAACTCTCCCGTCAAGTTGGACTAAGACTACAGTTGAACAATCTTAAGCAAGAATAAAATCCTTGTTACCTTAAGGTGAACTACAGATTTAAAAAATAATGTGACTCTGAATTTATCAGCAACATGCAGAGTGACTGTAATAATGTATATACCCAAAATAATTGAAAACAGGGATTTGGATATTTGTATGTCAGTGTTCATTGCAGCATTATTTATAATAGCCAAGGATGCAAACAACCTAAGTTCTCAGTGGATGAATACAATCTGTATATTTATATGATAGAACATTACTCAGACATAAAAAGTAACAAGGAGACTAGGAATGTAGCTTAGTTGGTAGAGTACTTACATAGCATGTATGAGGCCTTAGATTCTATCTCCAGCACCACAATAAATCAATAAACAAACATAAAAAATGAGGTTCAGATGTATGTTATGATGTGGATGAACTTAAAAACATATGATAAGTGAAACAAGATAGGCATGAAGGGGTAAAGATAGCACCATTCCATTCGGTCAGACTAGCCAGAATAAGCAAGATCATTGTGACAAAAAGTAGGTTAGAGGCTACTAAGGCTCGAAGGGGTGGGGAATGACTGCTGGATGGTTACAGAATTCCTATCTGTGATAAATGCAGCACACCACTTTGAATACAGGTAAAATTGTTTAAATATATATAATACAAATAAATTATATATATATACACAGCTTTAAAAAGGAAAGAAGGAAGGAAGGAAGGAAGGGAAGGAGGGAGGGAGGGAGAGAGGGAGGGAGGGATTTCATCTTCAAAGAGCAGCCTCAACAGGCTTTAAAACTTAATTCTCCAAAGTGCTCCTATATTTCTCTCTAGCTTCCTTCCTCTCACCCTGGTTCCCAAAGATGACTAAGAAGGAATATAGACAGCAATGCTCTCTACACAATGCCCTCCCGCCCTTACTGAGAAGGGCCACCTGGCTCTTCACGGACCTTCTCCAACACCTGGGGCACAGTATTATCATTATCCCATCACGCTCCAAGTTTACATTCTGGACTTCGTGTTCCTAAGACTTGTAAAACAAAAATCTTTATTTTTCTAAAGATGTACATAATTCAGTAGACATTCATGTCAGCTTTTCGCTGCTTGCTTAAAAGCCTTCTGACTTTTTTTCTTTTAAATGAACACGCCAGAATTTATGCATCTAAAGGAGTGCAGTCTCCTGAGGTCTCCCAGGAGGCTATATGCAGAGCCCAACTATGCTATGCCCAGGCCGCCAAGCTCACAGCCCTTCTCAAACTCCTCCTTTGGAGCAGCTTCAAAGCCTGATAAAGAGCCCCGTGGGGGTATGATTTCATTTTATCTATGTACATGAGATTTTTTCCCCTTTAGATTGAAAGACAGAGCTAAGCATGGGGAAGAGGAAGTGTTTCCGTGTTTTGCGTCAAAAGTAAAGCACCAAAGGACTACTGCCCCAGAAGACAAACAAAGTTCTGCATACTGGCTTTCTAAAGGAACGAACATGCAGACTGCAAACGTGTAGCTGTGGGGTGGCGTGCAGGTGAACAGAATCTGGTAATGTTTTTAAAAAATATGAGAAAGCACTCCATGAACAGAAGAAATATCTCTCTTGTGTTCCATCACATAGCTCTATGTGGACCAGGGACTGGGAACTAAAAATTTTCCCAAAGTAGCCCACCATCGTGACCTGAACCAGCACAGGGTATAAGCTGTCTCCAAACACAGATGTATGCAGAAGCAACCTGGCTCTGTCGGTTCTTCAGTGATTAAATACCATTTGATCTATCCATTCCACTCTGAAAATATACCCCAAAGAATCAAAAACAAATGTTTACATAAAAATTTGCACAAAAATTTTCGTAGTGGCATTCTTCACAACAACCTGAAAGTAGAAACGCAACCAACAACCAAGCAAAAAAAAAAAAATCCATGATGAATAAATGAATAAACGTGGTGTAAGGACAATGCATTACATTCTGACGGTTGCTTTAACATAGCTAGACCTACAAACATGGAGACAAGTGAAAGAAACAGACACAAAAGGTCACAGATTATTATTCCATATATTTGAAACATCTGAACTAAGCCGGTCTGTAGATACAGAACAGATGAGTGGCTGTCATGTGCCATGTGTAGGAAATGACTACTGGACATCAGAAAGGGTTCAGGAACTAAATACCGATGAACTATGCACTTTAAAATGGCTATGGTGAAAGGATAGCTCAATATTGTTAGCATGTGAAAGTTTCTGGGTTCAAATCCCAGCATGGTAATAAAGGGGGAAGGTAAGATGTAAATTTTATGTTATGTGCATTCTATTATAAGAAAGAAAGGGGGGCTGGAGAGGTGGCTTAGGGGTTAAGCCTCTGCCTTGCAGGCAGAAGGTTCTGAGTTCGGATCCTAGACCCCACTATAGATGCCAGGCAGAAGCAGGGGCGGCCTGTGTTTCTGGTCCTGGTAGGTTGGAACCTGTAAATCCTGGGGCAGAGTAAATAAGGCAGAGGTGGAGGCGGTCCATGGTGGTTCCTGAATCCGTCCGTGGTTCTACACACACACACATACACACACACATACATACACACACACGCACACATGCACAATTGAATGAATAATAAAAAAAATTTAAAAAAAAGAAAGAAAGGGAAATTGTCTGTGCTGAACTCTAGCTGTTGGCTCCAGCTGGCAGCTATTACAGGTGACAGAACTCACAGAAACTTTCACAAGCCCAGAGTAAAGAAGGCAATGCAGTGACACTGGCCAGTGACAATTGGCCTTTCGTCTTGCAACCTGTGTGTGTGTGTGTGTTTGTGTGTGCGTGTGTGTGTGTGTGTGGGAGAGAGAGAGAGACAGAGAGACAGAGATAGAGAGAGACAGAGGGCACTGTGTGTGCTTGTGGAAGCACCAAAGGTGACTTCAGAAATCATCTTGGGTTGTTCTAGTTCCCTTTTGCTTTGCTCTGGGGTTTCCCAGGCTCCTCCTTCCAGAGCCTGAAGTGCAGGTGGCTGCCATTTATGTCTGACATTTTCAAGTGAGATCTGGGATCCAAACTCCAGCCCTTCTATTTGCGAGGCAGGGGCTTAACCCCTGAGCCATCTCTCCAGCCCCTGCTTTGGCCCTCTGCCACTCTAACTACCAGGCATATTACAAATGATTTTTTATAAGGATTAGAGGGGCCAGACATGAAAAAGGATCTGTCATGTGGACAGGCAGGGAACATTTCAGAGGTAAGTCCCAGGAAAACATCCTCCTGGGCTGGGGGTCCATCCACCCTAACACCTGACTCAGCCTCAGGGTCATCAGACTACAGTCCCACTGCCATGTCTTCTGGGCTCCCAGGATCCTGCACCTGCGACTGGGGAGGGGGAGGGAGGAACTGGCTCCGGCTCTTCTCCCCAGCAGCTGCTTGCTAAGACCTCGCGACTCTGCTGCCCTCCTTTCCTGCCCTGACCCCTCAGATGCTCCTGGGGCACATCTGCATCCCAGCTAAGACTTTATCAGAAATAAATACACCATAAGGCAACTGGGTATGGCCTCTGTCCCTCCAGCTCCTCCGGCAACTGCCAGCTTAGAAGCTATGTCTCCCTGATCTTTGCGAGAGCCTGTTGGCAGAAATCATAAGACTCATAGCATGAGTCTTACACGACTAGTATGGACCCAGATCTCTTATTAGTTTTGACAGCCAGTAGATGAAGGGAGGGATGAATTTTAGAGTATATAATAAATAACTTTTAAAATTCAATGATCTAGTTTTAGAACAGCTGTTGGACCTAAGATCCAACCTCTGGGAACTATTGGTAAAGATGTCCAGGAAAGAGCTTGCTCTTCATCTTCCATTTACTTCTTTCATAATAGCATGAATATTGACTGGAGTCCCACTGTAGTGGCACAAAGAACAGAATCTTTGCTTACTGGGGGGAAGGGAACATGAATTTTTGGTCTCCCTATCCTCAAAGATCAGGAAGAAGGAAGGAAGGACCAGCTGCTGCAGACAGAGATAGGATAATGCCCCGTTCAGGAAGTTCCCTCTGAGTCCAGGGAACCTGCCACCAAAAAATGGAGCATGGTTAGAGCTCAGTACAGTCAAGTGAGAGGAGCCCATTAGACAGACTGTGACATTCATGCTAAGGCAAGGGGCCTGGAGGTCAGAAAGCCAAGGAGAGGACCCTTTCGATTTTCCAGAAAGGAATCAAGAATCACACCCAAATGGGGACATGGCTGCCATTGCTGTCAGGGCCCTGGAGTCGCTGCACTGAACAGATACAGTGGAGGTCCAGGCACACTTAGGCTCCGCTCTCACGAAAACCTTGGAGACACAAAAAAAGCAGGGGGAAGGGAAATATCAACTAGAAAGCAAGGAAACGGAAGAGCGGGAGAGCAAAGCAAGAGGAGGTGCTGAGAGGTAACTGCCAGGCAGGCTTGTTACCATGGCAACGCTTTACTGCCTGGTACCCAGGAATAAATTATTGATTGGGGATACTGCTCCTTTGCCTCCCCAAAGCCCCCAGTGCCCTCTTTGTTGCCTTCATCTCTCCCCAACTCCACCTGTTCTATATTTGCCTGAAAGGGTGAGTCACTCTGAGAACTCACAAGGTCTCCCCCACGTATACCAAGCCCTCCCTCACCGTTACACAGCCTTCCCATTTGTTGCGGTTAGCCTGCATGGTTGCTGATAAAATCACCATCAAATGGCTTAAGGGAACAAGGGGTTACAGTTCTTAGTCCAGCTTCACAGGAGAGCTCACAACAACATCAGGGCAAACAGAATTGGCTATACCATCTTCGCATAGCGATTGAGAGAGGGATGATCCTTACTTGCCAGACCAGCATGTCTGGCCAAGTATACACAAGGACGTCTCTTTTTCAAACAGTTCCCTCCATTTTATTCACCTGTCTGGGGACTATTCCTATGGGCTGGGCCTTCTACTACACAATATCCTGCAGGTTCTTTCTGGGCTTAACTCAACTGCTAATTCTCTACCAATAAGCCCAGAGTCCAAATCCTCAGCTGTCAAATTGACACCCATACCTAACTATGACACTATTCTAGCCCCCTGTTAGAGACTGAATTACCTTACAGTGTGACTTATTTGTAGAGAGGGTCTTTAAAAAGATAAGAAAGGGGGGGCTGGAGAGGTGGCTCAGGGGTTAAGCCTCTGCCTTGCAGGCGGAAGGTCCTGAGTTCGGATCCTAGAATAAAAATGAATAAAAAAATATTAAAAAAAGATAAGAAAAAGAATTATCCACCTGGGATCTAGACTAATAGGACTGGTGTCCTTGTAAGAAATCAGGGCACAGAAAAGCACAGAGGAGATATTGTGAAAACTCACAGGACATGCATCCACAGTCATGAAGGCAATTCTCAGGAGAATCTACCCTTAGGTTGTCTTTATCTCACACTGCAGCCTCAGAACTGGGGGTGAAGGGCTGGAGAGGTGGCTCAGGGGTTAAGCCTCCGCCTTGCAGGCGGGAGGTCCTGAGTTCGGATCCCAGATCCCACGTATAGACGCCAGGCGGAAGCGGGGGCGGCCTGCGCTTCTGGTCCTGGTAGGGCGGAGCCTGTGAATCCCGGGGCAGAAGGAGGTGGAGGCGTCCATGGTGGTTCGCGAATTCGTCCGTGGTTCTACACATACACAGACACACAGACACACACACACATACACACACACACACACACACACACACACAGACGCGCACGTGCACATACACACGCATATGCACACAGTTGAATAAATAATAATAATAATAATAAAAATTTAAAAGAACTGGGGGTGAAATGCCAGTCTGTTGCTTAAGCCTCCTGCATGTGGTCCTTGGTTTTGGCAGACCTACAAAAACAGTACATCACCCAAATCGGACTCCTGAAAGCCATCTCAGCCGCAGAGTGAGAGAGCAGTGACATGGTGCTCCCAGCATGGGTGACATGCTAACTAGATACAGGTGTCAACCTGACAATGGAAGGCTGAGTTTTGGGCACATCTGTGAAGAATTAGCAATTGAGAGGAGAATATCTAGTCCATGTGGGAAGACCCAGCTCATGACGTGTGGAACCATTCCCTGGGAAGTTATGTAAGATGGAGGGAGCTGACTCAGGAAGAAGATATACTTCAACACACTTTGGCACACTTGTAGTCTGGCAAGTGAGGTTTGCCCCCTCTTTCAGCAATCCCTGTGGCTAGTTCTCTTGGCTCCTCAGTGTTGATGTGAACTCTCCTGACAAGATGGATTATGAGCTATACTGAAAAAATCGCAATCAAGAATGAAATATTTTGCTTCCCTAAGCTGTGTGGTTGTAAATTTATCAGCAACATGCAGGTAAACTGTAACAGGCTTTAACACAGAGACACCAGAGAGGTAAGCAGGGCCAGTCTTGAGCCCAGTCCACAGAGCTGGCAGCAAGAAGGTGGGGGCAGGCAGTGCCGGAGACACATCTCAAGGTCCAGTTCTCCAACTTGGAAGAACACGAAGCTCTGATGGCAAAGCAGTGTGAGAAGCACTGACAAATGAGGAATGGCCCCAGCTGGGCAGGGCTTGAGGACGAGGGAGCCTCCGCACAAGGCAGAATCCTGCACATTGTCAGTAGCAAGGAAAGTGGCATTACCACTGTGAAAAACACTGGAGTGGAACAAAATTACCACCTGACCCTCAGTTCTACAAGGCAGCAACATCTACGCAAGAACCCAAAAAGGCACTTGGTCCACAAAGTGCATCATTGTTCCTAGCAGCAGCAGGCGCAACAGCTAAAGGCATGAACAGCCCACAAGTCCACCAAAGGGGAGCAGGGATGCAAACTGGTGTGCATCCACAAAGGACTCACAATGGATTCAGCAATCAGATGTGTAGATGCATGAGCAGCAAGGACGGACCTCCAAAGTGTTAGTGAAAACTGAAAGAAGCCAGGCACGAGGGGCTGGTATGGGACGCTTTCTTGAATATGAAGTATCCAGGATCATTTTCTAGCATATCAGTGGTCACAGGGGCTGAGGAGGACAGGTAATGGGGTATTTGCTCAGTGGGTAGGAGGCATCCTCTGCAGTGAGGGGAAGTTAGGGGTGAGGCCGCACAGCACTATGAACCTAAGTGTCACTGAGTTGTTTACTCTAAAATTGCTGTTTGTTTAGTTGATATTGTTTATTTATGTACTGGAGGAGCACCTAACTCGTGGAAGGCAAGTGTTCTACGCTATGCTATATTCCCAGGTTTTTTTCCTCTTTTTGTTTTGAGATAACATGTTCTGCCCAGGCAAGTCTTGAACTTCTGAAGCTCTTTCTGCTTCCCAGGAAGCTGGGATTATAGGCTTGCAGCACCAAGCCTGCCTAAAATTGTTTGGGTTTATGTCCTGAGAGTTAAGTACCATGTGTATGGGGGTCAATCTTGATCCTTTATCTTTACCTATATAACCAAAGTGGTTTTCATACATACCCCTGAATACCCCCTCCTCTACACACACACACACACACACACACACACACACACACACACACACACTCTCTCTCTCTCTCTCTCTCTCTCTCATACTATTCTGCATCTCTTTGTAGTGTTTTTATGACCTCCTCCATCAGGACTGGCCTTCCCCCTGTCCATTACCCTCACCAATGTTCTTAAGTTTCATCTGTGAAGCATGCATGACCCCCCCCCCAACTTGGTGGTTCTCCTGCCTGTGTGTTTGTTCCCTCCCTGACCATTACGGTGCAGAAAAGTGTGGAGCTTTCAACTCATTCTTCCAACTAGGCAGTAAGCTCTTGAAGGCATGAACCACATCTTTTCATTCTTGTTATAAGCAAGGAGGGAGCAGGGCACAGTGATCATAGCACAAACAGACTCAAGCCATGTACAGGCCTAGCAATCCTTATCCAAATGCTCCAAAGCTAAAACTTTTTAAATTAGCAAATTAATTGTGTGTGTGTGTGTGTGTGTGTGTGTGTGTGTGTGTGTGTGTGTCTGTGTGTCTGTGTGTCTGTGTGTCTGTGTGTGTGCTCCAACAAGAACAACTTTCTGGAGTCAGTTCTCTTCTTCCACCTTGAGGAAGGATCTCTCTTGTTTTTGATGCTGTGTGGTGTATCCAGGCTAGCTAGTGCACAGGTTTCTAGCTTTGCTTCCCATGTTGCTACAGAGTACTGGGATTACAGACTGCTGCATCTGCTTTTTATTTTAACTAGAGTTCCTTCTGGCATGGAAAGTACCTTTACCCACTGAGTCATGTCCCTGGTTCCAAAATCTGATTTTTTTTAAAATGCTGATCTGACCTACTCATTTGCACTAATACAGGAGTTTGGGCAGTGAGAAGAACACTGTTGCCAGAGTCACATGGACTAAGAGCAGATCCTGGTTTCATTTCTCACTTGCTGATCCTGGTTTCATTTCTCACTTGCTGAGCCTGAGTCCCAGGAATCTTGGTGAGGGCTCCTAGTCAGAGCTTGACAGTGCTGTTAAGAGACTAAGTCTAAGGTCTCCATGCAGGTAAAGGAATACTGCACATTGTGAAGCACAAGGTTGATGTCAGACACATTGGAAAAGCCACATTCACCACACAGGACGAGCGGGCGAGCATGCCATGCACAACACCCACAGTACTTCAGCCTCTCTAAGGCTGCCTGGCCACCTGCATAGCATTCAGCAATCACTTCCCCGGGAACTGAACGGCTCCCTTCTTCACAGTTAGAAAAGGACTTCAGCTAAACAGACCCATCTCCTGACAAAAGAGAACAGAAAGCCTTCGGTCGGGAGAACCTGTGCTAAGCTGGCTGCCTGCCTATCCCAGAGATGACTGCCCAGGGTTGGAACTCCAGAGCGGTTCGTGCCCACAAGGACAGGCAGTCAAGTGAAAGGAGGCAGCAACCAAAGGGCTGATTCCAGGGTGCTGTACACCCACCTGTCCTCAGTCCCCTCCCTCCTCAAACTGCTGCATCTGCTGAGAAGTCACAGGTAATTAGGGCAGCTTAGAGGATTTCTCAGGTCAGAAGGGTGGGAGGAGGTGAGCCAATAGGACTCTATTGTTTCAGGCCAATCAGCCAGTGGCTGAGCTGGCTCCCTGGGCCAGACAGGAATTATGTATCAGCCAAAAATGAATGGATTCCATGTAGTTAAAAAAAAATGAAGGTAGCCAAGACTGCCTACCTACAGTCCCCATTCAGTAAGTCCAGGAAGAGGACAAACAACAGAGAACTGGCTCAAGCATTCTGTCCTGCTGAGTGTACGAGGTGACTGGGTGAAAGTGCACAGGCAGCTGAGTGACAGCTGCAGGGTCATGCTAGGAGTCGAATACAGGTTTGTGGCTAACAACCAAGTCCAGCTTTGTGAGTCCAGTCAGAATGCTCACCTGGAACCTCAGAAGGGAGACTAGAAAAGAAGCAGGCAGAAACCCCAACGACTGACTTTCTTGTGTCCCCGCCCCATCCTTCTCCCTCTCCATAGACAATCTATCCCTTGCCAGGAGCTATCAATGAGCACACTCAGAGGCCCAAAGGGTGGAAGCAGCAGACAGAAAGATGATGTTCTCAGAAGCCCAGCTAAGAAACTCATTCGCACCCCCTCCCCACAGGGACTCCTTTCTCAGGCCATCGGGGATTTCTCTTGACTTATCATGAGATAGAGGAGCTGTCACAATCTTGGCATGATACCAAGAGTCATATGAACAGCTGTGCTCAAGACACATATGCCCAGCAAAGATCTCCCACAGACAGGAATAAAACACAATGAGCTGTCTCACGGTTAGAAACCTTGTGTTTCAGTTGGCTTCAGATTAACAATGCTCCAAAACACTATGGGAGCTAGAGAGGCCAGGGTATAGAGAGATAAAGAAGGATCATCACACACACACATGCACGCGCACGCGCGCGCGCACACACACACACACACACACACACACACACACACACAGCCAAAGTTGAGGATTAACCTATAAAAGTATAAATTAATATGATTATGGAACTAAAAACCATCCTTGATTATCTACAATAAATTTCCAGGCCCAGGCCAGCTTACTTCTGAGTCTAAACACATTCCAAGCTAGCTAATTTTAATATGGACTGCAACTGCATAAAAGCATTTGTTTTCAGTCTCAGTACAAGAAAAAAAATATGAAGGATAATCTAGGTACATTTTAAAAATTATACTTAGTAGTTTGTTCCTAAACCAAATATGAGCTGCAGATTATCTGGGGTTGAGACCTCCGACAGCGTCACTCCCCATCTGTCGGTGTGGCCGTGAAAGCATCAATCCAGGTTGGTAGGGAGTAGCACAGAGACTGGGCAAGTGACAGAACTGGAGATGCTTCAGGCCAGGTGAGACCCCAGGTAAGACACGACCCCCAGGCTATGGGACTTTCTCCAGACCAGGCCACCATTCTGCTTTCACAAGGCTTTGCGGCCGCCACCAGTCCTTAAGTACTTTTTTCTGAGTCAGGCTCTTTCTATGGAGCCCTGGATTCTTAGGACTCACTATACCTCCCAGGCTGTCCCAAACTTCCAAGTTCTGGGAATTCAAGTGTACACAACCACACTCAACTACTAAGCTTCTAGTGCCATCGAAGCCATATTATCCAGATGAGGCATGCCCAGGAGGTTGGCAAGAGTCATTCAGTGCCACACCACTACTTCTGGGAGTCCTGGGATCAAGCTCCAGGCTCATCCAACTTTTCCAAAGATAAATTTTGGCTGGTGGCTGAGAGGGCTGCACTGGGCCCCAGTGACAGGCAACGATGCAGAGTAACTGCAACAATTGATATCTGGATTATTGGCTCTCCCCGGGTGCAGTCCCTGAACCTATGACACGGAAGCATAAGTATGCCGGCTTGAGTTGGTCCAGATCCACGCCTCGGGTCAGCTCATCCATGCTCCAACAAGCCCTGCAGGTGACTGAGATGTAGGTCAATGTTTGAGGATCACAAACTAGCCAGGGGTTGAGGTCCCACAGTCCAAACAATTGTCTATCCCAGCCTGAACAGCCAGACAACGATGGCTTGGATGACAAATGATGTTGGAGTGATACTCTTTTGAGCACTTCTTGTGAATTAAAGCAATAATCTAAAAGATTATATTGGTACCAGAAAAAAAAAACTGACAGTGAGACTAACAGGTCCTGGAATGTGGCTGCATCTTCCCACTGAAGATATGATCCATCCTCCAAGTGTTGATCAGAAGCCCAAAGAGATTCCAGGAAGCAGATATGACACCAATGCAGACCTGTAGAAACACACACACTTGCCCAAGCCCGTCAACCTCCTGTCCTGAGCCCCACACTCTTATCTCATCACATCACATTTGATTTTTACATTTTGAATAAGGCAGACAGTTCAATAAATAGTGGCCTGCATAAGTTTATTGCTAATCGGTGACTTGCTAACAGTTGGAGTGGGCATGACAGTAGATACTGCATGTAGATTGCAAATGGAGACCAGAGATTAGGCTATAGCCCAGAAACATCCTTTGAAAAGACAACAGATCCTCTCAAGTCTGCCCTCAGTCTCTCGACCCTCAACAGCAGGATGCCGTGCAGCTCTCACAGAAGAAAGCCAAGGGGAAAATTCACACCAAATGCTAATGGTTATTATATTATGTCCAAGTAATAGGGAGTTCTTCTCATTTTTCATGGCATTTATTTTTATGCTCATCATGAATCTGTATACTTTAATATTTTTACTTTGATAAAATGTGCCCAAAATAGTAATGACAAAAGGTATGACGCTGAGCCACTGTGCTCCTGCCTCAGTGACTATCTGCTAAGAAGTAGGCTCAGCTCTGGGACCAGAATAGATGCGAGAGAATCATTTCTCTAGGTTTCCCTCATTGAGCCCTTTTGATCCTCCATGTATTCTTCTGGGTAAGGGAGGAATTATCACTGGTTGCAGCGTTACAGAAGACGAAGGCAGAGCCAGACAAGAGCCCCTACTGCCACTCACACCGTACCTTCATGCACAGTCCAATCAACTCAGTGGCTCAGCGTCATACCTTTTGTCATTACTATTTTGGGCACATTTTATCAAAGTAAAAATATTAAAGTATACAGATTCATGATGAGCATAAAAATAAATGCCATGAAAAATGAGAAGAACTCCCTATTACTTGGACATAATATAATAACCATTAGCATTTGGTGTGAATTTTCCCCTTGGCTTTCTTCTGTGAGAGCTGCACGGCATCCTGCTGTTGAGTCTCTGCGGCTACTTCAGTTGGAATCATTCTTATTACTGCTATTGCTTTTACTGTGACAAAAGCCAGGGATAGGAAGGTTAAGGCTCATGACCTCAGCACAGCCCTGTCCCCATGCAAGCCATGCAACCGAGAACTCACGCTGCTGGAAACCGGCCTCCTGCCTTTTCAGGATGCTTGCTACCTGCCTTACTTCCTCTTCTACACACACAGCAACCTTCCATGAGTACCACTGAGAATTTTATGGCATAAGTTGAGCAAGCACCAGCTGCCCAGCTGCAGCTGAATACAGGGCTCAGAACTGTATCCCTGAAGCCAACAATGAACAAGTCGGCTAGCCAGTAGCCGTAGGGCCAATGGTGATGCAAGGAAACAATGGATTCTTCCCAGGCTTGGCCACTGAGTCCCTGAGGCTACTGAGACCAGATCTTGGAACTCTACCAGCACTGGGAGGGTATGATGCTGATCACATGGTATTCTGGGTGTTACTTCACTGGAAGAGGTCTTTCATTGGGTGACTGCTCCATCCCCCACCTAGAAATCCAGTGCCTGCTTCATACTAGGCAGATGGGCAGGACCAGGCCAAGATACGGACACCAAGGCTTACCTTACTTTGATTTTTGCTGTGTGCTCAACAGGTCGCCAATACTGTGGCTTTAGTTTCAGCAGAAATTACATATTGGCTCATTGGTATATGCACATAATTGGTTCATAAGAAAGAAACTCCAAGTCAGAGCCATGAAATACGCACCTTACTTCTATCACTGTTTTGTTCATTAATGTCCCTGGGTCAGTCTCCTGATTATTGGTGGCCCCTCCACCTTTCAAAGTTTCCTTCCAAATAATTTTCTTGAAGTCTTTCTGGACACCAAAACACCGCCCTCTCTCTTTTAAGCAGTACTATCCTTCATTAGCTTGTTAAGATGCTGGGTACACTTCTTCAACTAGGGTGCAAGCTTTCTGAGGTAAAAATTGCCCCTTTATCTCTTGCGCAGTTCTCACGGGAAGAGGGAGCAAGCCACTGAGCACCTATTTGAGGCTCAGATTTCATGCTTGTTCACTAAGGCATCTGAGGTACTTGAAAAAGACAGGACCTGAGGCTGCTGTTAGGAGACAGAGCGGGGGAAACGAAAGAAGTAGCTGACTTTCACAGGCTCTTCTTCCTCAGCAGGCACTGTTACCTATTAGTCCTAACAACTTCAGGCAGGGTAAGCAGTATTCCACTCCTCAGGTCATAGATAAAATTAGAAAAGATTTTAAGTCATTTTCATAAGATCACACAACTAGTAACTGGTTATGAACTTGGCGGTCTGAGTTCAGAGCTTTTGTTCATACAATGACTTCCACCTCCAGGACCAGATGTACACACTTGGGCATTTACTACCATGAACTCAGCAGAGAAACCACGTGGAGACAAATCAGCCTGAGCAACACGTAAAAATGAATACAGGTAACACCGAGAAACCGGAGTGAGGGCAGATTGCATCAGTGTCGGAATCACGGCTGCGAGAGGGATAATAGTTTTGCAATGTTACCATTAGGGGAAATGGAAGGCATCCACCATCCTCACTACCGTTTTTTACAAGTGCATAGGGATAAATTATCTCAGTAAGACTTGCAGCAATCATAATAGTAATAGTGATAACAGTAAAGCCACTGACAAGCAGAACCTTTAGCCATGTATTGAGTAGCTTGCGGTACTTTTCATGGCACCATTTAAACACTTTCTCCTTGTTGCTCAAGGTTTCAGGAACACACACAAACCCTGGGATGTGTTCAGAGAGGATTTTTCTGTCCAACCAGAATGAGAAGAACTCTTGCCCCAGCCCTGACCCAACCATACCACAGCCTTCCAGATCCTTCCTGGACGACCCATATTGGAACACTGTGCTGCCTACATCTCTTTTGTACCTCAGCTCCCCACATCAATGGCAGACACCTGCAACATGCTCAACCCTCCTGAGCCCCCAAGTGCCAGGCGGCATAGTATGACCACATGCTGACAGTCCTATGGCTGATGGAAGCCAGATTAAAGATGCCAAGAGTCAGTCTTGGGGACCACCAACTAATCTCATCAAAGTTCCAGGAACCCAGCAGGCTCCCTGCTGGTTCCCACAGTACTCAGGACAGGCGGTACAGGGGCAGCCATGGGTCAGTGGGAAGAGAAAGATTTCAGCACTGAATGAATCCAAATCTCTGCAGTCAGATGGGCTTTTCACAGTCACAGGGAGGAGGTGCAGGCTATGGTAACAGGGGATTCAGTTGTACTCCAGGTCTAAGTAGAAGTCCACTCCCATTTATAGCGGGGACATACTGACTATACATAATCAGGGACAGGAAAGAGCGTTCTAAGAAACAGAAGACCCTTGGGACATGAGAGAAAAAGAAGTGAGAATGCAACAGAAGCAGGGCTCCAGCACAGAAGCTGCCGTGGCAGTGAGGCGTATAACCCTCCTCGCTTAAATGCGCACTGGGAACAATTCACAGCTAAAGCTTGAGATGGTTCTCGATGTCATCACGCTGGTCCTGAAATATGAAAGCAATAATCCAGCACAGAATTTTATAGACTCCATGAGAAAAGTCAGCCAAATTGAAGATTGACAGAGAACAAACATAAACCAGCTACAGGACACAGTCACTCCTCAGTGAATTAGAAATTGGTATCTTGTTCTTTTTTCTTCTCTCTCTCTCTCTCTCTCTCTCTCGTTTCTCATATACATACACTTTTTATCTTTATTCCTTCCTTCCTTCCTTCCTTCCTTCCTTCCTTCCTTCCTTCCTTCCTTCTTCCCCTCTTTCCTTCTTTCCTTTCATTTTGGTGCTAAGGATGAAATCTAGGGTCTTGCGTTTGTTGAATATGAACACTACACTACTGCGCTACATGCCCTAGCCTGGAGAATGGATGTGTAAAGCTTCTTTATGATGTGTGCAATGCTTGCACTGTGGAGCCTGAGTTCCGAGTCTAATGAGCTCTGTGTGGCTCTTGTTCAGGGTGGATTGAATTATCTTCAGTGTGGCACTAACCCGATAAGGTTTTAAATTAGACTACAATTCCAAGTACATATGGATCAGTACCTGATCAGGTAGGTGACCCTTCTGTCTAATGGGTCAGACCATACCAACTAGCCCTCTTGCCCCCTTTTATTGACCAGCTTGGCCAAAGTAACTTCTGTAAGGATGTGTTCTGTAACACAAGTGTCACAACTAAAGTAGTAAGGGTGGCCAACAGGACAGCAGACATTAGGGCCTCTCTCAGTATTACAGAGGGGAACCCCTATCCTCCTATCCAGGGCGCTAACTGCAAATGAGAACAGCCTGTTGACATCACACCTGAAAGCAAGGTGAACCAAGGGAGACTCGTGGGACTGCCTCCCTTTCGTGCTCCCATCCTCTTTCACCAGGATAAAATGCAAAACTAGGCAAATAAAAGAGACAAGTTCAGTGGCTCTGTCAAGCGGAGAAGAATCTATGGGACAGATGGCGACACTTTGAAAAAGAAGCTACAGCCTCAGTCTCCAAGCCTGAGGAAGGCTGAGGACTGAGCAGAAGCCTGCTGGCACAGTGCCAGCTATGTCCAGGCACCTCCTTTGCCCAGACCTTTCACACTCCCAGCAGAGATGTGGATTTTCTGGGATCCCAGATCTCCTCTCGCTCCATGTAAGTGATCCTTGGACAAGGAATGAACCATCAACAATGCTGGAACCCAAAGCTGCCTGGTGGAGGGATGAGTCACAATCAGGAAATTTTGAAATCAGACAAATCCAGATCCATTCCTGCCTCTGACATAGATATACAACTTTTCACTATAATGGGGATAAGATATCTAACCCGAAATTTGTCACTCAATAAGATGAAATGCTCATTTAAATAGCCCTATGAGGTGAACAATGATCACCTCGTTTTAACATCTAAGAAAACTAAAGCAAGAGAAGTCCTGTTTGTGAGACCCAGGAGTCAGTACCCTCTCTGCCATTCCACACTGGAATCACCATTCAGTACAAGTTATTGCTAAGTTCATAGCCCTGAATGCCCAAGATGAGTTACTGTTCCACAAGTAGAACTGGCCTGTCCTAACCAGTCATACTATTTAATCCCATGTGGCCGGTGGCATAGCCACAGGAGCAATGACCAGAGCCACTGCTATGCATTTTATATAACCAACCAAGCTGTACTCTCGTTGACTGTGAAATCTATGGACCTGATGCTGGAATATGCTGCAGAATACTCTGTATCTAAATCATTTACAGTCTCCTGGGATGTCAGAGGCAGGTGCAAAGCCCAGCAGTCCCACAGAAAGAGGAGAATATATTCAGCAAAGTAGGCTGAACATTAAATTCACCTGGAGGGCC
Organism: Typhlomys cinereus; assembly: GCA_023101885.1. NCBI lineage: Eukaryota > Metazoa > Chordata > Mammalia > Rodentia > Platacanthomyidae > Typhlomys > Typhlomys cinereus. Next base: position 3,191,994 of record JALPQD010000179.1, read on the forward strand.
TTTAGTACATGCCAGAGCATGATCCAGCCTGCAGACACTGGATCTGATTTGGTGTGGACTGTGTCTATTTTGGCAACTTGTAAAACTTCCCCATAACATGCTATCTGGCATGTCAGCAGGGTTTTATCCATTAAAGTATGGTCTGCTGACCTACAGCATTGACATTCCCCAGGAGTGTGCTATAAAATCAGATCCTCAGGTCTGGAGAGATGGCTCAGAGATTACAGCACTTACTACACAAACAAGCAAAAGGACTGAAGTTCAGATCTCCAGATCCAACATAAAAGCTGGATGGGCACAATGTTTTGCCGGTAATTCCAGCCTGGGAATGCTGAGACCAGGAATCCTCAGAGCAAGCTGCCTAGCCAAACTAGTCCTATCAGTGAGCTCCAGGTTTTATTAGAGACCTGGCCTCAAAAGAATCAAGTAGAAGAATAATCAAGTATGATCCTTGTTATCAACCTCAGATCACCACATGCATGTATGCACAAGTGTATGAGCAACTGAACACACACATTCATTCACACATCACACACATGAATACATACACGCAACCACACATAATTACCAAAGTTCATTATATACATGTGATGAGGTTGTCAAAGAAAAATAAACACCATACATACACATATCCATCCCACACAGTCCTTTTTCACTGCTCTTCTCCCCTTCCCCCTAAGTGCTCTTTGCCATGGAAGAAGTGAGCTCAGAACAGAAGAGCCTTGCTCAGCTCAATGAGACCCATAAAGACCGCAGTGTCACTGTAGGCATGGAGCTGGCTGGTACCAGCTAAGCTCACGAAGGAGGGAATCCTCCGAGATGGCCAGACAGAGGCACACACATCATCTGCCTTCCGCCTCCTGCATCCCAGCAACCCCCCTCCAGCCCTATTACTACTTCTGTCTTTGTCTCTATCTATCACTCTGTGTGTATCATTCCTCACACGTGCCCGCCTTTGCACTCCCATGAGACAGGGAGCAGCCGTCCTCAGCTCTGCCTTTGTCACTGCCCACTGTACTAAGCATGAGACTTGCACCCTGCAGAGCTCAATAAATACTATTTGTATTCACATGCACACACTTTCTAGGGGTCAAACCCTTAGCTCTAGGCTAACAAAGAGCTACTTGCAAGCAGGCATTTATTAAGATGACTGGTAGCACACTGAGATGCTGTGGGAGAAACGAGACAACAATAAGGTAGATTTTTGAAAAACATGCACTCTGTTTTGCGAAATCAGACTTACATTATTAGCAAACCTAAGTCTAGAGACCAGGGAAACCACCCAGGACTGTGATAAGGTTGAGCAGTTTGATGGCCAACACAAGGGAAGTTTCTGCTCTGGCCTTTGACTTGTCTACTGTTGACATATTTGGAAGGAGTTACACTCACCATCATATCAATGCTGTACCACAGTTGGAATTTTTAAGCAGTTTTTCCCTGTGTTACTTCCCCACTCACCTTCCCACACACATCTTAGGTCATTCCTAATTATACTAGGTAAACAGGAAGAGAGTAAAGATACTCAGAGTTAGAATGGCAGGCAGATCAAGACTAGAACCTTTCCAAGTTGGTAGTGGCAAGCACCTGACACATCAGTACTTCATCGACACTTGCCAGCCTGCGTTAGGCTTCCAGGGCCATACGTGTTGTAGCACTAGCCATCTGAAGCTTCGAAAAGTCTTGGGCTTTGTCCCTGTGAACACAGTCAGAGTTCTAGGCACCTTCCCTCTGCCTCTGGGCAGCATGTAAGCTTGTTCAAATCAGGGAACTACAGCAGACTTCTGTTTGGAGTTAGTATAGAACTTCCTTGAGCAACAAGTCAAACACACTCTTATTCAAACAATTGCTTGACGTTGTGTCAAAGAGGTACAGGTATGAGGGATGCAGTGGAGAAAGAGACAAGATAGGTGGTCACAGTCAAGGATTTTGACTAGACAAAGAGATTTGAAGTTTAATACAGTGGCTACTGACTGCATGTGACCTATAAATTTAACTTAATTCAAAATTCAAATGTCAGCACACCAGCACTGAAGAGACATAAGGAAGAGAATCACAAACTCAAAGCCAGTTTGAGCTACACAGTGGGACCTGTCTGAAAAAGAAATTTCTTTTTTTCCCAAATCTTTTGTTATATGAATTGTTTTTCTTTTTTCATTTCCATACATGTGCACACGTGAGGGTATGGGATACATGCATATGTGTATGCATGTTCACATGTGTATGGGTGCACATGTGTACACAAGCATGTAGAGGCTTGAGTCTGATGTTGGGAATTGTCCTTAGTCATTCTTCTAGCTTATTTCTTGAGGTTGGGGCTCTCAATAAACCCAAGGCTTACTTATAGGGCCTGTCTCTCTAGACAGATTTTTCTGGGATTCCCAGTCTTTGCTTTTGAAGCAGAGAGTACAGATAGGGCCACCACTTCACAGGCAGCTACCATGTTGTATAATGCAGATATAGACCATTTCTAGCATGCATAAAGTTCAACTGGGCAGTATTAACATCAAGCATTTAGACATCTCATTCAAAGCAATGAGCATAGCATTCTGGTAACTTCTGCTTTACCCCCTTGTCTGAAGGGGTTTTAGGTGCTCTATGGAATGCTGAGTAGAAGAAGTGCATTTTCACAAGGAACAAAGCAATGTACTTGATTCTCACACCCAGACTCTGAAGTGAATTTTGCAGGTCCAGCACCTGGGTACTCAGCACGCACACATGATCTTTCCTTCGAGGAATCCACATGTCTGCTTTCATCCCAAGGACTATGGAGTTAGGTGTGTGTAGCCAGAAGGGCTACATGCTGCCTAGTTTTAGCAAGAGTCACTCCTTTAGGTGACTCTAAGCATTCCCTGGCTTTGCTTTCTAACCTGGCATCATGGGAAGAAAATCTTTTGGAGGACATGTCAGCACTATGGACAGCGACTAGTTCCCTCGGAGCTCCAGAAAAAGTTGCCGCACACTCCTCTCCTCCAAAAATCAGGAACTGTTGCTCAGAAACCACTAGGTGTGTCTGAGGGTTTCCTACCCACTTCACACACACAACCTTATGGTCTTCGAAGCAAGAGTCAATTCACCCAGGAAGTTTCCAAAGCTGTTTGCCAACACCAAGACAAAGCCCAAAAAGCCTCCAGCTGAAAGACAAGTTCCTTACAGTCTGACCTTTGCTAGTGCCCCAGCTGCCCCTTCCCCAGGCCAGCAGGGCAGTTCACCATGCTGACCACTGCTTCCCCTCCACCTCGACAGAAGCACCACTTCTTTATCTTTGTCTCTTCAGATCCCTCCCTCTCTAGAAACCCAAGTCATCCCTCACCTCTCTGCAAAAACCCTCCCCACACACTTTAGACCGGTTGATTCCTCCTCCCCATTCTCTGTCATCTCAAAGCATGCCTAATTTACATGGTGCTTTAGGTACTAAGTTATATGTCGCTTGTTCAAGTACTAGGTTCACACATGGTGTTTAAGGCTCCAGAGTAGAACTGTGGGGAAAGATAACTAACTTTGCTAGCCACTGCCCAGCCACATGACAATCATGCCCTGGTTTCAAGTCTCTTTTCCTGACCAAAAAATAACAATCTTTGATGAGAACACTTCCTACCATGCATTAACTGAGCAGTCTCTCAAAACAAGTGCCCAGTAGAAATATGCTCTGCATATCAGGGGTTTCAGATACTTCAGTTGCAATGAGTAGCATGTGAAAATAGGGCAGTGCCCAGTCAGAGCTCAGCCAGAGAATTCTGGGTTAGTTTCCACTCAGGGTGTGATGATGACCAGAAAGAGATCTAGTTTTTGTCCTCATGTATGCCAACAAAGGAAAACTGTCTATGGCCTCAGAAATACTTTCCTTCCTAAAAAGCATGTACTATCAATGTGGAAAGATAATCACACAGTGGGCTTCTCAATGACAGCATAACAGTTCTTCCATGTGTGAATTTCTCTGCCATGACAATGATGGTCTCAAGTAAACTAACTTCACTACCAACTATATGCAGTCAGATGTGTGCAAATGTTGGTGGCAGCCCAAAATAAAATTGTCAGTTTCCCAAGTCAAGACATTACAAGAATGGAGGAGAGACCAACCTTGAATTTTAGCTCAATGATATAGTTCCTAACAAAATGAGAATTAGAATACCTCTTTTCTAGTGACATCTTAGTTTCAAAGCATCTGCCTTAAGTATCTACATGCAATGAGATATGGGAGATTATGAGCCACTAGCACCAAGAAAAATTGCAGCCAGGAGTTAAGTAACTTTTACACCAAAAATAAAGATCAAAATAGAATAATCTTACTAAAATAAATAGTGCACACATATACACATGCACATTTGCACACTTAGCAAAGGCTTAGTAACACAAACAGATAAGTTCTAAAACACTGAACTTTGGAAATTTCCACTAACTTGGCTATTACCAGAGCCAACTGACCAGCAGCAGCAAAGGAAGGAACTTCAGCACAGGGGAAAAATCCTTGAAACTGGTCTCCCAGCCATTCACTCTGATCCCAGAAAAATCATAAGATCGTAGGACAAAGCTAGGCATCTGATCAGCCCATCACAATTGGCCTAATCTGTCAGGAAAACTTATTCCTCTTTTTAAAGTTATTACCTCAGAGAAAACCTTAAAATAGGAGTGGATTTCACAACATTGTGTAGGAAGCAAAATTCCCTAACTATAAACAGAAATGCAACATCACAGAGCATTCCACACCACACAAAAGACAGAAATACAAGGAAAACTAATTTAACATGAAGCCAAAATTTTCCTGTCCCAGAACTGGCCTGAGCTGGCCATAAAAGCCCAGGGAAGCCAGGTGGGGAGACCCAATATGATCAGGGAAGATAAAAGACTCTAGCACTCCGAGTATCAGCATAGTATTCAAGTATTCCTATCCTAAGACCACATCAAGTGTTCCCTCTTCAAGATGAGGTCCAATGTCATATTCGACCAACCTTCTAGTACATACTATCTGGAATTAGAAATTTTTCCTTAAATTTAAACACAGTGAACACAGACAAGGTCTCATAAGTCTCCAAGTTGCTCCAAGCAGATAAAGTATCCTCAGTCCAAATACCAGGTTTCTCAGAAAAGTCAGGTACTGATGATGAGAATGGTCAGATCTTTGAAAGTTCACCTCTCAGCTAGGGTCAGGCGGAAACAAGCCAAAAGGAAGCCCACCTGGAGGACAACTCAAGCAGCCTTCTCCCAACTTCCTTATTCTACGACCGAGATGGAAATGCTCCCTTCTAACCCGGTTACTGATCTCAGGCTGTTTATCTCGTTAACTCTGTTTACTGTGATCCTGGTAAGAGGGTCTGAATCCCTCCAAGCCCCTCTCTAATTAAATTCATTAGAACAGATTGGAGCTTTCTTTCTGTATCTCAGAAAAAAACTAACAACATGATTAGCATCATAATGATGGGGAGAGGGTCTGCCAGGGAGGCCTTTCAGAAGGGGCGAGGCCAGAGAGGGAGGAAAGAGGGGCAAGGAGCAGGTGAAGGAGAAGGCAGATGCTCAGGCAGCTGCTTCCTAGAGCAGGGCAGGAGCTGAGGGGATGACCCCACAGTGCCCCCAAGCACTCCAATTTTTTCCATGGTATTGCATTTGGGAGTGTAAAGACAGGGCAAGAATTCATCAATAATGTACATCCCAGAGACAAGAATTTGCAGCCATCTTTTAATTTTACAAAGACAGAAACTCATATAATTTTTGTCTGTGATGGGTCCAGAAGTATAACACAGTCTTATACGTCTTTTAGAATGATGCCCTCTCCCTACTGCCAGGCTATATGTACTGCAAGGAGCAGGCAGAAATGGGGCTAAGAATTAGGGAGAACAGGCTCAAGATGAGGTAGACTAGAGACTCTGAACCTGACAAGCATTTGCATCCACATCTCATGGGTTCCTTGTGTGACCACAAAGGCTGAGCCAGTGTGCATGTGCAGTGTGACCTCCGTCACTCCTTCATCCTTACCTCCTTTCCTAGTGAACAGATCGCATCTTCCTGTGAAATATGACAGCCCAAGGTGTGTGTGGAGTGGAAGCTTTAATCACAGTGCCTCTTACCTCTCTCTAGGCCTTTCCCTGCACCATCTAGTTCCCCCCATTGAAAGGCAGGCACTGCATTTCCACATCTTTTAGGATACAGCAGGTACTCAGAAGTGCCTTCTGAGAAGATTCCCCTAGAGGGGCCTGCACAGGAAGCAAATGCTCCATTCCTTTATTCTCTACCCAGGCTTGGGAGCTCAGTCTCTCAAGAGATTATAAAAGGGGGGAATGGGCTTTGAAGTAAAAAAAAAAAAGTAAGTTTAAATCTTAGTCCTGAACTCACCCATTCCATAATCTTAAACCAGTTATGACCTCTCGAGAGTATATTTCATTATCTATAACACCAGATTCTTAACAATACCTGTTTTGAAAACACGTCCTTCTAAGAATTAAAGAAGATGGTGTATCCAAATCACATAGTGGGGCAGGCACCAGGCACACAGTAAGCACTCAATAATGACAACTGCTACTACTTACATTTCCTGGCTTGCATCAGGAAAGGAGAATAGCTGTAGGGTTCTCTAGTCTGGACGATATGGCAGATGCCCTGGGTCAGCAAAGCAGTAGAAATGCCTACCCAAGCTCCTAGCATAGCCACTGGCTTCAGAGCCTCCTTTGACATCCTGGGAACCAGGCCATAAGCAGCAGCATCTGCCCTGCAGTGAAGCCAAGCCCTCTGTGGACACTTCAGGTCGCTGTCCAAAGGCTTGCCATTGAAGTGTTCTAGTCATGGCAGGAACCTAGCAAGCAGTGTGGCCATCACCGCAGGTCCCCTGTCCACTGTGACTTCCTAGTCATGGTCCCATAACAACAGAAACCTTCAATCTCCGTGCTCCTTATGCTCACTTCTTTCTCTCCAACTCCATTTATATCGATAACACCGTTCTTGACATCGATTATATGACTCAGGCTGCTTTATTTGAACTGTGCAAAACATATTTGGTGGAGAGGTAAAGTCACCCTCCTCCAAAAAAAGTTTTTATCATTGGCAAAGCCAAATTAGCATTCATGTTAACACACTGTCTTATGGCAGTGCTCTTCATATAGTTCAAGTTAAGGAGGCTTTCAGCCACATTGTTCTGCGTAGGGCCAAAACAGTTACACTGGGCTGGAGAGATGCCTGAGGGGTTAAAGTCTTTGCCTTGTAAGGACCTCATAGCGCACATAAAAATGCTTGGTGGATATGGCAGGATAGGCAAATGACAATTCTGGCCCTGGAAGGCAGAATCTGGGAAACTTCAGAGCAAAGCAACAAGGAGATAGAGCAATCCAGGATGATTCCCAGGGTTACCCTTGGGACTCCACAGGCACACACGCTGAAGTGCCCTCTTTCACACACACACACACACACACACACACACACACACACACACACACACACACATAAATAATAAGCAAACAAGCAAAAAGAAAACAGTCGTCACATTGTTCCTTAAATAATCTGATAATAACAAGGAAGTGCTTTTTGCATGGCTTATACTTTGTTCTGCCCTTGCTATGTGAATAAAGACGTTTTGATGTAAATTCAGTGCATTTATCTCCGCTCTGCTAGGTGACATGCTTCCTGGTCTCTCAGTTTTCTAAACCCTCAGGCTGTGTCTTGTATATCACTAACCCCTTTTCAGGTCTTGCCAACCTTCTGCCATGCTAGATGCAGCAACTTCAGGGCACACTACTGAAATAAACTATGGTGAATACCCACATAGAAAAGGCTGGAGTCTCTACCCTTGGCTTGTTTTGCTCGTATCTAGAGATTCATGATTCATGGTAACCTATGCTCAAACATATAAGGACCTTTTAAGGATCTCCCCTGTTCAGCTTCAACCTCCTCTCCCCTGTCTGGACTTTTCTGATGACTTCTACTGGACTCTGACTGCCCCCCAGCTTCAAAATTCTTCCCACATATCAGAATATCCTTATTTCTGAATACAAATGTGTGCATATGCTGACAGTTCTTCCATCAGCCTAGGAGCGCCCCTGAGAACCCAAAGGACCACTCATCTGATTTGCTCTTACATTTTAAGTGTTTCCAGAACAATCTTTGCCCCTAAAATTCCTGGTTCTTAGGAGATGAGACTGGGAAAGCTAAGCAGCCTCGACCTGGTCCCAGAGTTCCCCATGGGTGATTCCCCTACCAGGATGAAGCCTCACTGATGGCGTTCAGCTACACATAGAACATCTGCCTTCCTGCCGCTCAAGCTGGGGATCTGCTAATACCCTGAATTCACCTCCTCCTCCACATTTTTCTGACAGTCAGCATCAGGATCAGCTCTGAGCTAACATTCCAGATGGCATCAACGAGCCCTCTTCATAGCTATGGACAAGAAGGGCTGGTACCATGGAACTCAAGATCCTATTATTTAGCGTCAGCATCCCTGTCTGCACGTCCACACTCCAGCTTATCAGTGTGATTTGTCTGAGTATCTGTCTCCTTGTGCCATTATGCTGCGAGTTCTTTTCTTCCCTACAGTCTTGGCAGAGCAGCACATCATTGGGCTTAACGCAGATCTGTGACAGGAGTAAAGGTGATCCAGCCTTAAGCGCCCCTTCTGTTATGACCTACCTCCTGCCAAAGAGAGCAAGAATGGAAGTTCCGTCCCTCCTTTCATGACTTCCCAAGAATTTCTTTTTCTAAAGACCACAGAAGAGCCCAGCACTTTCAATCCTTGGGTGGCCTCAGACATCTCAGTGCCTCTGTCCTCCAAGCTGGGGGAGGGAGAAAAAGGGGGGAAGGGAGTAGGTGTGCAGAGTGTTGGGGGAGAAAGATCGTGGTGCCAGAGGTGGAGAGCAAGTTATAGCAGAATAATCAGCATTTAGGAATTCTGTCCCTGAATCACTGAAAAAAAAAAAAAGGACTCATCTCTGGTCTGCCCCTCCCAGGAAAGCCAGAGTCAAAACTGAACTTCCAGATCTCAGAGGCCTCCCCAATGTGCCCCTGAAAGAACCAGCCATTGTAAACCGAGCCTAGGTTCAGAAGCCCACAGGGAGTCGGTGAGGCACAATTGGCAGGTCTTGCCCCATCTCTCTGGGGAGCTGCTTCTGCTGTTGGTGTGCCTGGATTTAACTCTCTGTAGCCTTTGTGATGCCAAACACGGGGACGAGGGCTGTGAATCATTGCATAAAACTGGGAAATATGTATGCTGCTATCCAGAATCCCCCACTTGACCTGAGCCCCAATCAAGCACTTTGACGTCAGAGACGTGATCCAATCAGCTTCCGACAACAGTTGCAGGTGATGCCTCCTCCGATACAAGGAGAAGCTGTGGCCCTGATGCCAGGGGAAGCTTCCCACCCACCCCCGCGCGAGATGGGAGGGGACAGGGAAGAGCGACAAAGCCAGTTCCCCAGCAACGACGCCCCTGGCCGTGCATACTGAATTACCAAACATCAACGGAAGAGTCCAGTCCCCCAGATTTACAAAGTAGGGTTGATCTATACAATAGACTCCTAACCTCCACATTTAAGCCCCTGGGCTTCAGAGGAGTCCCGGAAAGACGGGAAGTGGGAGGCCAGGACCTATTTCACAGGGCAGACAGGAGTTATGAGTGCCTCTTTCTCATTACTCTCTCTCTCTCTCTCTCTCTCTCTCTCTCTCTCTCTCTCTCTTTCTCTCCTCTTTCTCCTTCAGCTGGATCCAAAGATTCAGGGGGTATACTAGGGGTATAAATTACTCCATCAAGCTGTCTCAGTCAAGACAAAAGATGGAATACTTGGGTGGCAGATTTCCTCCTCTCTCTCCTTGGCCTGTATGTAGTTCCACCTGCTCCATCAATCTCAGAGAGGGAAGTCAGAACTCTGACTTCTTCCCTCTGCCTGTCCTCACAGTCACAACTGATTAGACCTGATCCCCAGGGTCTTCCATCACACACACACCACACACCACACACACCACACACACACACACACCCTGGACTTCTATGTAAGTGTAAGTTTTAGGACAGCCAAACCTGCCTGCTCTGGCCCATTCAACTCCTGCCTGACAAGCAATCAGGCTGTGGCCTGCCTTTGCTTCCTGGAGATTGGATTGGGGCAGAGCAGTTCCCCAAGGTTAAGGTTCCAGCCCTCATGTCAGAAAGAAAGGCAGACAGGAGAAAGGCACTGTCATCCATTCTTCCAGATCTAGAGAGGCATCTCTGCTCAACACACACACACACACACACACACACATACACACACACCTTAGTCCATGCCAGAAGTCAAGGAAGACAGCAAGTAGACCCTGGCTTGGTGTAGGAAAGGGACTGCCACAGGACCAGTCTCAGTGATTCAGCACTCTGTCCACTCTCAGCCCAGCCATGGGCCACACACATGACCACTTCCAATGCCAAAGTGCTGACTTGGGGTTGAGGAACAATCCTTGCTAAAACCCCACATTGTCCACCCCCTCAAGCAAGGCATCCTGGCCTTTTCAGCCCAGGGCTCAGAATAAGACCCAGGGACCTCTGGGTTTTTCCTTTGGACTTGCCTCTTCCCAGACTTCTTTCCCTCCTTGAGCCTATCTAGGAAACAAACCTAAACAGCTCCTGGAGGGGAAAGGCTCACATAGAGGCCTAATAACCCCAACATCCCTCTTCACTAGCCACAAACCGGCTCAAACATGCGCCAAGAGCCGCAAAAAGATTGCATCCGCAGCAGCCAGTACCCAGGCCTGCAGAACCGTAGGCCGCCGCCGCCGCCGCAACGTAGACGCGATGGGCGGGTATGGCAGAGCACAAGCCCAGGCGCTACGGGCAACACCAGGAAGGACAGGTAGGGGAAGGTGAGGGGTAGCAGCCCAGCTAGACGGCAAAGAGATGAAGGCAGGGGGTGCTCCGGAGACAGGGGGAAATGGTTTTGCAGGCAGGAACAAGGAGACAGCTGGGAAAGGACTGGGACAGGGTGTGCCAAGAGAAACCGAGGAGGACAAACTGGGAGAGAGCTAACGGGGACCGGCGCTCCGCAGATGACGGGGACGAGAGGTTGGAAGGGGAGGGAGAAGACAAGGAGAGGAGCCAACTGGAGAAATAGCAAAACACAAGTGGAACGGGGAGTTGAAAAGTGAGGAGGTGAGAGCAGAAGTACAGACTCAGAGATGAGGCGGGGACGGAAAGGGAAGAGAAGAGCGAGGATGCAGGAAGGGGGAGGGGATGCCGCCAATGAGCCAGAAGGGATGTTGGGGTACACCGGGGTGAAAGGTGGATGGGGTGGGCTGCACATATGGCCGGAAACTGGTGGATCTGGCCAGGTGAACCGTTGCAGAGAGGAAGCGACTCAAGGATGTGGGTGGAGGGGGATGGGACAGGTCGAGGGATGCTGAAGGATAGGGGAGGGCGGGAACGAGGGGGTGTTCGCTCGCTGGGTTTCCATGACCCCTGTTCTACCATCATCCCCCCGCCGGTGCCCGCGCTCACCTTACCTTCGAGGACTGGGGCTCCGGCCCTGGGCGCAGTCCCAGCTGTCCGTTGCCGGCGCCGCCACTTGCCCGGCGTCCCCTGAAGCGCCTCTCGCCGCCAGCCGCCGCATTAGGGCAGAGACCAGCCCGTGCGCGTCCTCGGGCGGCCGGCGCGTCCCCGGCGGCCTGCGTGCGCGTCCACGCGCCCCTCTTTGCGCGCGCGGAACGGGGACCAGGACCAGGGAGCGCGGAAGGATGCTGGTGGCACCGCGCTGGAGACCGCGGGGAGCTCTTCTTTCTCTACTTCGCTTGATCCTGGGGCTCCGGCGAGCCTCGGGAATGACTGCAGTCTGTGTCCGCGTCTTTATGCGGGAGCTGCTTTGTGCCACCTACAGAGGACAGGCCTCGGGGTCCAGAACTGTGTGCCTGATCAACTGTGACTCCTTGGGGGTAGGAATTTGTCCAAGCATTTGTCAAAACCTCTCTAAAACTGTGAATGGAAAAGAGTCGCTGGATTTGCACTGGGGATGGTGGGCCTGAGTCTGTTTTAAAGTTGCAGATTTTTGTCTGCCCTAAAGAGATCTGGATCCCTGTCCCAGGCAAGTTGAGTGGGGAAAGCTCTGGACTTGAAGACCCAAATGTTGGACCTTAATAGTGTAACTGAACAAGCTCTTCGTCCTAGGGCCTCCCTCCCTCGGCTGAGCTTGCAAAGTCAGCTACATGATTGCCTGAGATCCTCCTTGCTTAGTGGTGGAATGCATTAGGCCCTAGTTCATGAGCACAGACAGACTTGGGCTTAGTCATCACTCTGGAACAGTAGAAATGCCCTCAGTGAAAATTGAGGGTCTAGACTCTTGAAGCATTTAATTTAGCTCCGCTTCAAAGGACAGATTACATGGGGCTGGAGAGGTGACTCAGGGGTTAAGCCTCTGCCTTGCAGGCAGAAGGTCCTGGGTTCGGATCCTAGACCCCACGTATAGACGCCAGGCGGAAGCGGGGGTGGCCCTGCGGTTCTGGTCCTGGTAGGGGTGGAGCCTGTGAATCCCCCGGCAGAGTAAACAAGGAGGAGATGGAGGCATCCATGGTGGTTCCCCGAATTCATCCGTGGTTCTACACACACAACACACACACACATACATACATACATACACACGCGCGCACACACGCATACATGCACAATCGAATAAGTAATAAATAATAAAAAATTTTTAAAAAGGAACAGATTCCTAGACAGCACTCCATCTAGGACCCATTCAACAGGCGGGGTACCTTCACTCTGACCTGAATCCTCCTGCCTGCCTCTGTGTGCTCAGGAACAAGGTTACCCTTCTGCCCCAGCACACAGCAAATTCTCAAGAAACACTTGTGAAGACAATTAACTCAACCACTAACTGACAAAATGCTTCTCTCCTCCAACTAGGGCTTCAACACTGTATTACAGTCACTGGGTAAAGACTACATTATGAGGAAGACATAGAGGCTGACTGTAAGAATGCTCGTAGGTGTGTAACCTCAGGCAGAGATTTTCTGCATGGTCCCTGTCTAGTACAAACCATTTGTCTCACTAGAAATCAACACTTCACCATCACCCTGCAGTGAGCAAAACTGCACTTTACTGGAGCCAGGTGACTAGGGAGTCAGTCCACCCCACCTGAGATGGCAGTAAAATTCTGAAGGAAGAATTTGGAAACATCTGATGCCATTTCTGGCCCTGGGTGTCCCAGATACCAGAGACACACTTAAAACGCATAGAGGAAAATATTTAAAAACACCAGTTCACCTCAGGTCTGAGCCCAGGGCAGAATTCCCCTGGGTCAACTTACTGAAATTGCCACAGAATGAAAAGCCTCCTTTCCTAATACTTGCTGCCTGCGTGTAGCCAGATTCTAGTATCTTCCACATGGTAGCAATGACCATGGTGTGTATTCTAGAGGCACCTGCTAGAGTTCAATGTCAACTCACCACATCCGATCTAGATAAGTGAGCAATTGTGTATTTTCTGTTTATTGCTTTAAAAATTACCAAAGCAATCCCAGCACAGTCTAAGTCTGATTGTGCTGTGAAATTTTCTATAAGGTGCATCTCCCATGTTTTCCCCTCCAGAGGTCATTTCTGGTCTTTGACCTGGCTCTGTGCCTGTTGGCTACATACTTCTGCACCATAGGCTGTATTAATGCTTCATACTTTTCCCTGTTTTAGGCATAGCTTGATTCTGCACCCGGGGCGGATACTCTTTCACCTACCACCTCACCTCAACATAAATCCTTTTTCTCCCCTCTCTCACTTTCCAACTTAGTGGTATCCTGATACTGGTTATTTCAGAATCTGTGTTTATCATTTAACTCCAAAACTGATCCCACAATTTTTTGGAATGAATAATTAATTACTTTTTCATTTACTCATTTTATGTGCAACTATTACCTATAACATCACATTAAGTTCTCCATCCGTTGTCTATGTCCATGTGTTCGGATTTATTTATGATCTGATCCTCTTTACGCCTCAGGTGGGTCTGGCAAGATGACTCAATGGGTAAAACTTCTTGCTGTATAGGCCTGATGATCTGAGTTCAATCCCCAGGACCCGCAAGGAAGGAGAAACAGATTCCCAAAAGCTGTCCTTTGATTTCTTCGGGTGCTGCACACCCATAGCCCCCACACATGCACTCACATGCATACAAATCAGTAAATTTTAAAAATTGAAAGATTCTTCTGACATCTTTCCATCTCTATTGGTTCTTCTGAATCCTGTGCTTGCCTCTAGTGGCCTTTCTATACCTCAAGTTCTTCTTTTGTAAAGTGGGTGCTGTGAGGAATGATGAAAAAAATTCATGTTAGTCCTATAGTAAGCACCTGGTAATGTTTTTCATATCTATAATCTTACTGACTTAATTCCAGCACACAATAAAATTGGTATTATAGCAAATAAGAAAGGAAATACTTAATGGCTTATCTAAAAGTTCAGAAATTTAAACGTATGTACCCAAGAACATAACCAAGAAAATATCCTTGACTATACTTTATATTCAAAATGTAATTTTCCTAGCCAATTACTATCCAGGAGATTCTCCAAATATTTCTGCAATGTTTTAGTACAATATGTGTACTGAGCATAAAAATTCCCAGCCGTGGTTACATGCACACAGCAGTTCCCTATCGTTCTGTTTGTAGCCAAGGGATTATTTGCCTTGCTCAGGCTCAACCCCAGAGAGGATGCCTGGATTCATCGTGGGACAGATCCTCAGGCTTCAATTATGTGGAAGCAAAAAATGAACAGAAGGACTCTGTGGTAAAAATTTCAGTAAATGTAAAAATATGTGCTCCATAGCTAACATTAAAAAATGAAATACTATTCATAGAGATATCAAGGAAAATGGCCACTCTTCAGAGAAGCGTTATAGACTTTGTGTTGGTAGCATAGGTTTTCCCGTGAAAAGAAAGAGAGAGCGAGAGAGAGAGAAAGAAAAAGTCAGCTGAGCATTTTCCAACAACTCTAAGGATTCGCTACAACACTCACATCTTCATAAGCATTCCACATCCCTCTGATTAAGTGAACTAATTCTAACTTTAGCAGTGAGAAAAACTTCCAAACGAAATCTTACCTGCCCTTACCTTTCCCATTTCTTAAGTGGATCATTTGGTCCATCAGTTCCTGTTCCACAAGGTCACTGCAAGTTTTATTATATATTATTATTATTATTATTTATGCCTCTTCCCTCTCTTTCCCCTTCTCCCCCTCTCTTTCCCTCCTCCTCTCTTGGTGCATTCTTGCTTTCTTTTTCCCGTCCTTCGAGGCACCGTTTTAAGTGGGAACCTGAATTTCCCCAAGTATCTATCTATGAGTGATGATAGGACTCAGTGGACCTTAGTGGCCACCGTCTTGGCTGTCCCTTAACATAGGATACTCTATTATGGTACGGTTGTGACACCCCTTGTCCTTTTAAAGGATCCTGTTGTTTGAAGCTTCTCCCAACGCTTGATCCCTAGCTAGACTTAGGGGGTTGTTGAAAGTAGCTATGTGGGCTGGGCAGACCAGGTGCCAATGAACACTGGTGGACTATTGGCGCTGGACCCATGTGCCTGATGATTTGTGTGGAGTATCTTGCATATTTTTGGTCCTTCCGATTTTAGGCTCTTTAAAACAATCTTGCTGCCCCTCTTCTGCAAGGTTCCCGTGACTTTAGGATTGGGGGAGATTTGGTGGTTCGGTTCCAGTGTGAATATTGTGGACTTCAGTATTCAGAATTAGGTGTGTTGTTGTTTACAGTTTCGCTGTTCCTGCACTGCCCTTGGCTGCATCCTGATTGGTTGTGGAGATGCCTGGGCTTGTGCTTTAAAGATCTGTTGTAATTACAAGAAATGTAAGGGTGTGGGGTGGGAATCAGGGTGGAAGAATGGGCCCACACACCAGCAACTCCTTTGGCACTTTCCATGAGTGGCAAGGGATGGTAAAAGAGGCTCAGCATCCTGGGATTCTCTGTTGCAGGATTCAGAACAGAGCTTTTGAAGTGAATCATTTGACCAGAGCATTCAAGCTTCTGGGATGTTTGTGTTCTGAGTTTCACCTGTTTTGCGACTGTATTCTGGATTTGCAACTCTGCTCTTTCAAAACTCGCCCTGCTTCTGTGAAGCAAGTTGTTATTTTTTTTTTAAATCTAAGCAGGAAGAAAACCCTTGTTGCTCCTGAAAGGTAATTTGCTGTTCTCTCCCCAATTACAATACTTCAATAGGATAACATATGGCAATCCTATATCCAAGCTCCCACCCACTTCTGACAACTCCCTCCCAAACCTCTCCCTCCTGTGAGGTGCTCACACACACACACACACACACACACACAACACACACACAGACACACACACACACACAAGGTTCAGCTTCTCTGTGGTTCCCCGTGCAGTGCCCCTCCCCCTTTAGATTGTTTAGATTTCATTAAGTACTCACCAGGGTGTCCCTCCAGCAGACCAGCTGGGGAGGGGCGCTCTGCCTCCAACATGCTCAGCGTGGTCTCTGCTGCAGTCATCCTGCTGCTGAGGGGAAGCTTCTCTGCTGAAGTGAGGAGGAAGGCTGAGCTTGGTAAGCCTCAAAGGGAAATTACGATATGCATGGGCGGCTGCTTCACTTTCCGCCCAGTGTGTGTGTGTGTGTGTGTGTGTATCAGAAGGCACTGTGTCCCTGTGGAGGACCAAGGGTGACTTCAGGAATCATCCTGGATTGCTTCTACCTCCTTCTTGCTTCTCTCTGGGATTTTTTTTCTTTTTTTTTTCTTTCCACTCATACAAACTTAACAGGTACACTGGTCCCCCCTCCCTCCAACCCCCTATCCCCCTGTGCCCCTCTCCCATCCCCCTTCCTTCTACTTTCCCCAATGCCTCCCCCTTCCTCCTCCCCCCTCCCCCAGTGCTCCCCCTCCCATCCCCTGAGCATCCTTTAATGTGCATGCCAGCTCTGCCTACCACAGCCACAAATGCAGGCCACCTCCATCCTGCCTGCTGTTTTGACATGGGACCTAGGATCCAAAATCAGGACCTTCTGCTCGTGTGACAGAGTCTTAAACCCTGAGCCATCTCTCCAGCCTTGAATTTGCATTTTTGAAAATGTCTTTTCTGGGGACATAAAACTGCCTATTCCTGAAATAGACTGTGATGCAAACCAAAAGAGACTTGAATTCTTTAAAACTTGACAGTGCGGAAGAGCAACTCCACACCCTTCTCTTCTCTGCCAGATGGAATAGCAGAGACCCATTTATCTGCACAAACCAACTTAAAAGCACAGCAGGATGAAAAGACAAAATGCAGTCCCAATCCTTTTCTAGCCTTGACAGCTCAGTGGACAGTGATACCTTGCCACAGGAGGAGGCAGCCCATTGTGGCCATAGGTCTCTTGAGGTTTAAGAAGATTATACCAAAGATAGAAAATGAAAAGCATTTTTTTCATTTTAAGAAGTTAAGCCTTATCAAGGGAGCAATTGTTTTCATTGGCTGAGCGCTGAAGCCGAACAAATGCCTCTCTCCCCCTAGTGGCTCCTCTGGTCTATTTCCTCTCTTACTGTAAAACCAATCCCTCCTGACACAGCCTCTAATTTTTTTCCTAACATCTGACTTATTCTTTCTCATTTTGACAGTTTCTAAAATGTGTTTCAATTTTTTGGCAAATTATCATAACAGTTTAACTTTTCTCTGTCCTAGATGTTTTTGAATTCCACTGAAGAAGGCAGTCCATTAGTGATTTTTTGGCTCTGTTGCCCTGGACTTCTAGCTTAGTATGAAAAGGAAAAAAATAATAATTTGGGAATATGAAATGTCCCCCATCTTCCCAAACACATGCAAATTGAATTATTATTATAATCAAGAAAAAAGCCAGGGGAACAGAAAGTGATTTTTCCCCCCAAACATTTCTGTTTCCCATGAAGCTCCAGTTCCCATTTTCTCCTGGAAAAAACAGCCTCCTCTTTGCTCCTGTGCTCTGTGTCAGTTTTACGTTGTTGAATGAGCACAGGGGCTGAGCACTCTAGTGTTTATTCTCGTTACAATTCTCAGTTACAGTTTTCAGCGTGGCAAAAGAGTTCCTATCAGCATCAGGAATAGAGGGAACTGGTGATATTGTATTCCCACAAAGAACTGAGAAAGAGACATACTTTGTCACTTGCCAGTATGTAGTGTGCTTGTGCCAAATATTGAACCAGCTTTCTCCATCTCATGCATCTGCCCAGTGTGTGATGCCAGCCGGTGGATCTTCCCACAAAGATTATGTAATTGCCCCCAGAAGATAATTATTTATAGATGTTCCCAAAAGCTCAGCCCTGAATCTTCAAGTTGACACCTGTATCAACGAGCAGCTAGTGGGACTTGAGTTTGGGAGGGGATTGTATGAGGCCTGTGGGAGGAGCTCCTGTGGCATTCTCCCTGAGATCCCCAACCCCGTCTCTGTTCACTCTGCACATTTTCAGGAATGTGAGGGGTGCCATGATGTCAGGTGGTGAGCCCTTCTGTGTGTCCTCCTGCTGGACAATGAGGTTCCTTCCAGCCCAGGAACAGCATATCTTCCTGGCATCCTTGGAGACTGTGGCATATCTGGGGTGTTTACCCTGATCCTCCACTGTTGGGGCTGGAGGGCAGTGTCTCCCCTCTGTGTCTTTGTTGGGTCCTCCCACTGGAGTCGGTTGCTGTGTCCAGGGGCTGGGAAAATGCGCTTCATGTTGGAGGGCTGCGGGGCTGTGTAGCAGATGGTTGAACTCAGATCCCCATGCCTGTCCCTGTTCTAAACCAGATAATCCGGCACTGCTCAGCAAATCACCCACATGGCTGATGAGACAGGGGCCCTGCCCAGGGATGACTCAGCCCCGTCTTGTGGGCAGCTGAACTGTGGGGTGCTGATTGATCCTGGTGGCTCCTTCAGTGAATCCGACCCCTCCTGTGCCCACCCCCTCGCTCCGGCTGTTCTGTACGCTCACCATAGGGAAGGGGCAATTTTTACTGCCCATTTGTGCCTGCGGACGTGGATTCGGTTCACCACTAAGTGTTTGATACAGAATTTTCATGATTGTGGTTTCAGCGAGCTAGTCCGGTTTTTATTGTGTTATGTCTTCATTGGCCTGTATGCTATAGGTGGCCCGTCCCTTTGTGAACAGGGCATCTTTTATTCATTCTTTGGGGGATTTTTGTCATGCTTTTGGTGTGCCAATTCAGGTGACTACGTGCTCTCTTATAGTTAGTTTGATTTTAAATCTGTACTTTTGTCATTCAGTACGTGGGTTCTGTTCCTGCCTGATGTCTTTTCTCTTGCCTCTCTTTGAGGGATGTGCTTCTGTTCGCTCAGAGGTTGTTTCTCGTGTATCTTTATGACAGATGTATCATTTTATGTTTTTTAATATTCATTGTGCGGGTGTGTGCATGTGCACATGTGTGTGTGTGTGTGTGGGTGTGTGTGTGTGGTGTGTGTGTAGAACCATGGGCAAATTCAGGAACCACCATGGACTGCCTCACCTCCTCCTTGTTACTCTGCCCTGGAATTCACAGCTCCACCCTACCAGGACAGAAACGCAGGCTGCCTCCGCTTCCGCCCAGCATCTATACATGGGGTCTATGATCCGAACTCAGGACCTTCCATCAGCAAGGCTGAGGCTTACCCCTGAGTCACCTCTCCATCCCTATTTTATGTTGTATAAGAAAGTGTATGTATAAGTATATGTATAAATGTGTAAGAAAGTGACCTCATCCACTGAACTTTTTTATAGGTAATGTACAAGTCAAGGGAAAAAAAACTAATAAGTTAGTATTATATTTCCAGAAAGCAAAGATTATATAAATATTTTAAAATATTATATATTTCAAAAGTTATTTGAGTTTTGAATTGTGAGTAATTTCTAAAGTATTTTAACCTTTTAATGAGTACTATGCTAAATTCCATTAGATTTCTTCTGATGCATCTCTAGAAAATTAAGTTTAAAATCATTATGTTCATCTATGGAACTGCCAAGAATAGAATAATTTTAAAAAATGTTGCCAGTCACTACAATCCTTAAGGCAAGGGATTAACAGCCACAATAGTGTTCCTATACTAAAGGGGAACACAAAAAAAAAGAGCTCTAGGCAATGCCACTGAGTCCTTATACCTCATCAGAGAGGAGGACCCAAAGGGAAGTTTGACATACACACTATAGGATGCTCGAGGAATGGGGGGGCGGCACTGGGAGAAAGGAAGAGAGGAGGGAAAGGAAAGGGAAAAGGTGGGGAGGGAGTAATGGGATCCAGGGAGGGGTGGGGGGAGGGAGGGAATGGGGTACTTACCAACTTTGTATGAGTGGAAGAAATAAAAATACATAAAAAATACGTTGCCAGTACTCTTTTTGTGCTATGAGACAACACTCGGACTAATTTTTGCATATCAGTTCCTTGTGCAGATTAATAACTTGAATACCATCAATTACATAAAAAAAAAAGAATTTCTGAAGTTTTGGTTGAGAAAATGGTTCAGTGATTCCAGTACTTGCCACCCCAGTGAAAAGCCAGATTCAGACCACCTGATCCCACTTAAATACAGTTGTGTATTTCAGCCCACCAAAATTCAGCCTATGGAGACAAAGACTGGGAATCCTCAGAGTAACTGGGCAAGTCAGACCAGCCCTATTGTATATGTCTATATATAGAAACATACTCATATGGAAACACAAGGATATATTTATCATGTATATTTCATATAGTTTATGTGGAAACATCAGAGTTTATGTATTACATATGTTATATACTGAAACATCAGGGTATGATTTTATATATATGCATACCTTAATTATTTGGAAGCATCAGAGTATATATTTCACAAGGAAGCACCAGGGTACATATTATAATATTATAATTATATATATATAATATTATATATATATATAAATATATATCATCTACATGGAAAATCACAGTATATATTACATATGGAAAAACCAGGTAGATCAGATACAAAAAGCAGCAAAACCACTGCTGCAGGTTTTAGCTGCTCTCTGAGGACATTCTTAGCTTTTGTGTGGGTGTAAGCTAGTGGTCTGCTAATACATCCCTAAAGGTTTCATCTGAGAAACACAAGAGTGTTGGATCAGACACAAAGGAAAGCAAGGAAAAGATGTTAAGAACACTCAAAATAGTCCAGGATAATTTGGCTGTAGATTTGCAACATTCCATTCTTTATAATCACAAAGTTCTAATCAATCAATTAGTATTCCAGAATCTAGAAAACACATACAGATTTTTTTATGGGATTTTTCTTACCTCTGGCCGCTCAGTAGTGTCCTGAGGAGAACTGTGGGGGGTGGGGGAAAGGAATAGCACAAGACAGAGAAATAAACCCCTTGAGATGCCCACAAGGAATCAGTTCCCTTCAGGGGCATGAAGAGCTCTGAGCAGGTCAGACTAGAGGTCAGATCCCCCGTGGGCATTCTCAATGCTCAGAAAGCTTCCTCCACAGTGGGGAGTAGTTTCCACAGACCCTAGGGTGCTCTGATCTTCTCTGCACAGACTTGAAGATCTACATAGACAACAGTCTGAATGCTTTTAATGTGCTCGAAAGTCAATTTAAAAATGCTCAGAGGAGTGAAATCCACCAGCAGCAAATGAGAAGTCACAGTCTCTGCAGGGCATTGAAGCTCCAAAGACATGAGGAGAAAATCAACCCAGGGAAACAGACTCAGGATGACAACTATGTCATGATTAGCACAGGAAGAATGTTCCAGAGATGCCCAGACCCTGTGTGTGGCACAAACCAAAGAAATGAGACAGGGGGACACAAAGGGTGACTCACCAGGGATTAACAAATGGGTGCCTGGTCCCGGACAGCCGCACTAACAGATTGACTGCTGAGATCTGAGGTCGAGCTCTGTAAGGTTTATACCCACAAACAAGGTCCCGCCTCCAGGTCTTAAATTGCCCAGTAGAATATTCAGATGAATAAAGAGTCAATAACAGTCATGATGTTCAATGTGGAGCTGTGATGCTTTTAAATTTTTGACATGCTAAACTGTGGGATGCAGTGATCCATCTTTCTCAAGAGACATGTCTGTCCTGACCAGTCAAGCAGAATCCTCGGTTCCCAAGGACCCTTGCAGCACTGTCTGAGTCACAGAAGCTGAACCAGATGACAGTCGGGCTGTCATCTGTGAGTGCTACAGGCTCTGAGGTAAGAAGGTGCTGCATGAGCCACAGAGAGATGGGAAGAAAAGAGCCAGGGACCCTGGACACAGCAGGGGTATATATCACAAACTATCATTGAATCTCTAGGAAAGATTCTGCTTGCCTCAGTGAAAGTTACTCATGTGAACTGGGGAATTATTTTAATTTGCAAAAATATTTATTCATATAGTATTGATTTGGCAATGCTGGTAACACTTGATATGCTGGTGTTTAGTCCATCTAGAGTCTCGGTAACATCCAACCCTTGCCCCTCTGTGTCTGACTGAACAACTCTGGGACTCTCAGGTAGAAACTGTTGGAACAAGAAGGGAAATTGTTGATATATCCCAGGACAAGGAATCCCCTTCTTGGTACATTTCCTTATGATGTGTATTTTCACTCACAACAAGGAAATAGAAAGAATCATCATACATGCCAACAGTATGATGGAATAAAATAAACAAATGAGGATAAGAGACAATGATAGATGAATATACACCTCATCTACGTGGAGAATGCAAGATACACTGCATAGTGGAAAAGCAAATTGTGGCATATATCATTATGCAATGACAATATAGCAAAGACCTATGTTCCTCCACACCCAGCAGCACAGGGGACATTATTGATTAAAACAAGATATGAGGGCTGAGATGTAGCTCAGTGAGTGAGTTTGCACATAGTATGTGTCCTGTAATTTGAACCTGTTATTCTTAGCTACATAAGTAGTTTGAGGACAATGAGACTGAGCTTTGCTTTGCTTTATTCTGTTTTGCTTTAAAAATAATGTATGACACTTAAATTGAATTCAAGTGAATAGAACTATTAATAAGACTATTTAAAGTTGCAAAAAATTTAAAACTAATAAAAGGAAAAAAAAATTAAAAGCAAGAAATCCATGCAGAGACCACTACGTATCTGCTATTATGGCTAAAAAAGAATAGTTTGTATATAAAATTTAGGACAATATCTTACATCTGATGGAACAATACATCTTACAATAACTTTGTAAGACTCCTTGCCATTACTACTCATGATACATGTAATCCAAACATGCTTTGGTAATTTAATTCATAAAGATATTGTGCACATTTGTGCATAAAGATACACATGTGCACAAAGGAGCAGAAGATGGCTTAGCTGTTAAAGTGCTTGATGCACAAACAAAATACCCTGCATTCAGAAAGTCAAATCCCACATAAAAACGCCATCCTGGCATGGTAGCCCAGCTGTAATTCCAGCTAATTCCAGCCCTAGAAGGACTCTGGGAACCCCAGGACCCCAATGGAAGCCAGACTAGTCCCTAGAGGCTACGAGTTTAATTTGAGACCCAGGCTCAAAACAATAAAGTGGAAGAGCAATTAAGGATGCTTCCTGGTATCACTATCAGGGCTCCACACACATGCACATTCTTATGCACACATGTAGCACCAACAGGCAAATATGCATGCACATATGCACACCCACACATGAGAAGTTAGAAACACAGCATACAAAAAACTATAATAATAGCATTAATTTGAAAATATTTATTTACTTATTAGAGAGAGCACATTCATGCCACGGTGCATGGGTAGAAGTCAGAGGACAACTTTCAGAAGTCAGTTCTCTCCTTTCACCATTTAGGTAGACTTCCAAGGATCCAACATTTTGGAAGCAAAGGCCCTACCCACTGAGAAGTCTCACCAATAATATTATCAGTTTAGAAACTTAGAAGTTCATTAACATTAAGTAGATTAGAGGGCTAGAGAGATGACTCAGGGGTTAAGACTCTGCCTCCCAAGCAGAAGGTCCTAAGTTTGGATCCCAGGTCCCACGTAATTAAACACCAAGTAAAAATGGTGATGGCTAGCCCTGGTGTACAGAGCTTTGAGAAATCCCAGGGTGAAGCAAAAAGGAGGTAGAAGCAATCCAGGATGATTCCTGAAGACACCCTTGGCCTGCCACAGGAGCACAGAGTGCCCTCTGATACACACACACACACACACACACACACACACACACACACACACACACAAAATAAAATTTTAAACAATTTTAAAATTTACAAAAATCTATCAAAAACAGTAAATATACAAGAAACAAATTATGGTGAATTAATGCTGTGGAATATTAGCAAAGTACCTTGCAATAAACAGCAACATGAATGACCTCAAAATCAACGTTCAATACAAGAAGTGAGACACAGAATAAATTGTAAATAGTTTCAAAATCCAGCATTTAAGCGTATCATGAGTATAAAACACATGGGAACTAAGAGTTCAGAGCAGCTTCATATAAGAAAACAGTTACTTACCTAGCTCAGATGTACTGCCCAAAAATAGTCACTTGTTTCAGGAAAAATAGGAGACCATGGCCAGCTCCAAATGGATGCCTCTCTTCCAATCAAAAGTACCAGCGTGCCTTGAGGTCATCTCATGGACAAGTTTCTAATGTTGCAAAAGATAAACCTAGATGAACCATTCTGGTCATCTATTCTTGGCTGACCTCAGAAATGCTCAATCTGAAGTTCACATGGCAGGCAGTAACTGTTAATCTCTGGTTGGTTTTGCTGAGTGTTAAACCTCAGCCAAGTGGACTTTCATTGGCTTGTGTGTTTTTGAGATAGGGTGCCATGCATCCCAGGTGCCCTCCAGCTGACCATCTGCCTGAGGAAGATCCTCCTGCTTTCATCTCCCAAGTTCAGGGATTAGGGGTCTGTGCTACCCAATGCTCCATGTGGGTTTGAATGATGATTAGTGCCCAGCTATGGCTCACCATCTGTCAGGAAGGAAGGCTTTGCTGAGAGATGTGACTTTGAACTGTGACTGAGGTCATCCTGTGGATGCCAGGAACAGGGTAGAAGGGTTGGCAATATGTCTTCATGTCTTGTCTACCTCCTTAGAGGCCTTAAATCTTGGGCCAGATCCTACCAAACTTTGCTTGCAAAAGTGCTGACAGATGGAGTCTGGTCCAGAACGATGACACCTCCCCTCCTTCGACCTCAGCTTACAGCCTCCATACAACCTGTCAAGACTGGAAATAACCAGGCAATAAGAACAGAGAAAACAGGTAGCACTGAGTTTCTGGGAGTTCTCTACCTGTTCCCAGAAGAGTTGTAAGTGCCCTCATTTGCATCTCTCCTCAGCATCTCTATGCCCCATCCCATCAGCATCTCTTTCCCTTGAGTTGCTTTGCCCTCCCAGTAGCTACACTGTCTCCTGGGAACCTAAGTCTTTTTCTCCTTCTCTGGGCACCCAGCAGAGCTGTTCCTCCCTTGCTCTGTCTCTGGAGCCACTATCAGCACAAAATGGCCCTTTCCTTGTTCACAGCAAGGTTTGTGCTTGTTCCCAGATGGACTTGAGTGCAAGTTAGTTGCAGGAAGCCAGAAACTGCTTTCCTTGCTGAATCTTGCTGAACCAGAACCAGAGGCCTGGGTGTCAACCTGGGGAATTCTTCTGCTCTCAAAGGTTCTGCACACTGATAAGGATGGCGAGTCAGGAACTTCAACATCTGGGAAATCTGTGGACAGATTTCTCTCCAAACATCCTAGCTGGTCCAGATGCTCAACCCCCAAGTAAGGGTGCACCAGGAAGCAAGCACGCTTTTCTTTGACTCACATAGGGATGACCTCTACATCACCCCAACCAAGAAGCAACAGAGAGATGCAGGGAGCATGCCCAGGAACAGGGGTCTCTCACTTCAGACCTCTGGCTCTTTCCCAGAACCCACAGGGAGCTGGGAGCACTAGGTGCATCGCTAGTCCATCAAAGGGTGCTCCAGGGCCCCCAGATTTCCAGGCTGTTTCCCCTCTCCCATGTCAGTGGCGGGCCAGGGATGAGGTAATTAGAGACCAGATGGTGCCTTTGGCTGCAACACTCCCCAGATTTAGATTCTGGTTCCTTTCCTGGAACAGCAAGTAATAAACAAGGTAGCTTTAGAAAGCATTCAGGGACAATAAACTTTCCCTGGTGGGGTTAGGGGCCACTTCCAGCATCACAGGAAATTTGATTCAGAAATACACAAGTAGAGAACCATGAGAGATCAAGACCCAAGCCAGATTCCTGTCCTGGGAACAGGAGAGCTTCAGGCAGCAACACTGCTTTTCATGACAGGGTAAAGGTCAGCACATGTCACCTCAGATGGAGATGTTAGGGAATGGATTAGATGGCACTTCCCATTTCCTTGGTAAGGCTAGACTCCGCCCTTAAATTAGTTGAGCTTGGCCTATCAATCACTTGGCTCTGAGACTTCATTTCTTCTCTTTTCTGTGCTCCTGCTTCCAAAGTCTAAAGCATGCCTTGTTCCCTGCCCAGCTCCCACTTCCCAGCACTCAGCAGGATCCCACCATACACCAGCTCTTCAGCTTGCATGAGGATCTCAGCATGGACTGGATTCCAGTTTGCACATCGGGTCTTCTCCCACTGGTCCTATTGTTTTCTGTTTAAAACAAGTGGAACCTTTTCCAAACACACAATTTAACATCTTCACAAAAAAGGAGTTAGAATTCCCACACCCTATTTTAGATTCCAAAAAGCATTGGCCAGCAGTCAGCCCTGATCTGTGACTCCAGCTCATGAGTCTCTAATCTGCCCTATCATAGAGGAAGGATATGACAAATGGAAGGCAAAGTGAGTACAGTTTCCTGTAAATGTTTTCAACAACTATATAATATTAATTTATAGAGGAAATAAGGCATTGTAAATTTTTTTTTAGCTTGGTAACACAGAAAACTACAGCCCTGCCATACCCGTCCTGCAGGAACGAAACCATGCTAAAGATATTGCCTTTCTTTGGCAATAAATCTGGAAACAATGGACCCCAAATTTCCCCAGGAATCCCATGCTGGAGGAGAAAAAGTTTGTTTCGGTAGTTTTGTTGTAGCGAAGCCATTAGGGTACTGGATAGATAAGACCTGTTTCCCAGAAAGACACTCTCACACAATTCAGACATAGGTAACAAGTAACTCTCAAAGGAGGATAATAGATAGTTTATTCTGGAGACAAATACGAGTGACCATGGCCTGGGATGAGAAATTCAGTTTGTCCGAATTCCACGGGTTCCATTATGATAGGTTCCTGAGGTTTATAATCTCAGAACAAAAAATAAGAGACACTTTTCTTTTTTTTTTTACATTTTTTTATTATTATTTCTGCTCATACAAACTTAATAGGCACACTGCTTCCCTCCCTCCCTCTTCCTCTTCCCTACCTCCCTATTCCCCCTCCCATCACCCTTCCCTCCCCATCCCCCAGTGCCTCCCCCCCAATCCCCAGAGAATCCTTTAATATGCATGCCAGACTCTCCTCTGAGCCCTCCTCTCTGATGACGTACAAGGACCCAGTGGCTTTTCTCTGAACCCTTTCCTGTGTTCCCCTTAAGCATAGGAACACTACTATGGCTGTCAATCCCTTGCCTCCAAGGATCTTGGTGCCTTTAGCAAATGCTAGACTTTATGGGGTCAGTAGTGTGTGGGACATTGCACAGGGCATGCAAAGTCCTATTATGATTGCTTCGGCCCTAACTTGTGTGAAGTATCTCGCATATCATTGCTCCTCCCATCCTTGTGCTCTTACAATCTTACCGCCCCCTCTTCCGCAAATTTCCCTGAGCTTCAGGATGGGGAGAGATTAGGCTGGCCTAGTCCTAGGTGGTTGATGTAGAGTCTCTGAAGTTCTGGATTATGGTTCGTTGATTTTCTTTTGCAGTTATGCTGCTCCTGTAATGCCTTTCACTCCATCCTGATGGGTATTGTATGTCACCCCCTAGCCAGAGATAAAAAGCTGTTAAACCACTTTTCAAATACATTAGTAGAACCATCAGGTAGTCAGGTTACACGAAATCGGAAAATCTCTGACATAGAACTTAGATCGCACTCTTAGCCTTCTGGTTGGTAAAAGTCAGAAGTCCAGTTGTTTGTTCAAAAGAATTTACCTAATAGTCACAAGGGTGTTAGGTAATGCAGAAGTGGGTAGTAGATGCCTATTAAGGGTTCTAAAACTGGCCAAGATAATCTGTCTCTGGACTTGCAATAGTCCAGATAGATCCACATCCTTGAAATGCCAACAGGTCAATCAGCCTTGCTGTGCAGCTTCTGGACAGAACAAATGACTGGAGAAACTGGAGGCAAGACACTGGTGATGAACAGGTTCACGCCTTGACAAGGACTGCTCGATTCCGCCTATCTCAGACCCTGTTCTTAAAACTAACTTCATGATTGAGCCCAAAAGACTCACTGAACCTCTTTGTTTCTCTACCCAGTGTGACCACAATGGATAAATAATGAATATATCCTGAGATTTCTTACCTCCATTTTCCACCGTGCATTGACAAGTCAGCTTCCAGTATGACTGCAGCAGGGCCATTGTCCTTCTGATCCTCAGTCGTTTCAGGTATCTTTCTACAGAGTCTCAGGCATAGAGAGGGTGTGGCCACTGCCTTCCAGTTCTCCACAGGATCAGACACTGCTATGTATATGTGATGGACCTACAGCTTGGTGCCTGCAACCATGAGAGCAACAGCAGGACTTCTCGCCACTGCAGGATGCGCTCTGGGCAATATTTAATCAAGACTGTTCTAAGAGTTCCGTTCATTCTTTTCACGTGCTACCAAGTGTACAAGTCCCAGGATAGCTCCACCACTCTGGAAATCAGCTGGACAACTTTGCTGATGAATACAGGTGTCTTGTCAGACTCATTGCTAACTGGACTCCCAAGGTGTGGGACAGTTTCCCTCAGGACCCAGGCTGCTTCTTGAGCCTTTTCTACCATTGTGGGGAAGGCTTCCACTCACCAAAAGAACTTGCATACCATCACCAGTAAATATCAGTAGTCCTTGCTAGGGTGTATGTCAGTAAACCAGTCTCTATGAATATTGGTCCTTTTTCTACACCAGCAAGGGTGTCCAAGGGCCTTGTTTTGGTTGTTTTTGGAACAAAAGGCCTGGCTGACCTTTTTGTGTCAGAATGACCAATGTAGATATAATTAGTTGTTGTTGCAGCAAACATCATATCATGGGAGAGTTTCACAATTCCTGGCTTTTCCTTCTCTGGGATTATCACTTTCCCCAGCCATCTGGCCTTATCTCAAGTTTGCCTCATGTCCTTAGCCTGCATTTTTTCTGCAAGTTCATATTGCAAGTACTCAGGATATGCTTGACGTGCAATGCATGCTTTTGTGATTATCTGGAGTGCCTTACTTAGAAGCCTGATTTGCAAGGTGATATCCTCAGCTCACATGATCCTGTTTTTTAGCATGAGCTACAATGTACTACAGACACTGTCTGTGGAGCCCAGATGGCTTTGAGAAGCTGTATTATTTGATCTTTACTTTTAATTTTCTTCCCTCCTAATGGTAATAACCCTCAATCTCAGTAGATTGTGAATGTGCAGAGTGGTGAAGGCATGTCTGTATGTAGCCCTCTTCCCTGATGCTAGGAATAGGGATCATATTAAGTATGCAGTTCTGCCTTTTAGGCTGGCCAGTGTTGGAAGAGGCATTCACTTTTGATAACTTATATACCTCAATGATCACTGTGTAGCCAGTTCAATATTTCCCCTATTATGAGGCTTCTTCTCCCATCTGTGAGCAATTCTAATTCATAGTTGGGGAGGGAAGTATCTCTTAAGTCCAGCTGGGAGGAGAAGACTTCATAGATAATCTTGCAAGAATGTATGAGTTACTCCTCCTTTTCTTGAAAGTAAATTGCTGGGTTCAGTGTCCTGATAACCTTTACTTTGATGTGGGAGTTTTCCCTCTGTTGTTCCCCCACCATCCAAACGCTTTACCTTTAGGAGAGACATGACATGATGTGGCACATGGACGGTAGTGCCAAAGCAGGGAAACATGGAGGCCAACCTGTTACTATGGAATCCCGTTTCTTCGGTAAGTAGGCTGCTGGCTAGTTCCAGGAACTTCTAGTATAACCTCTTTTCATTTCATTTACATATTCGACAAATGGTCTAGCTGCATAGGACAGGGGCAAGGCTGGTACCTCATTAAAGCTGTTTCCTAAAGCCATTGAAATGCCACTTTTTGTTTGTCTTCCTATACTAAGGGCTTGGTGAACTGACTTAGTGCTGGCTAAAAACCCAGGAATCCACAGTCTGCTAAAGTCTGCAGCCCCCAGAGATTCTGCAGTCTGCTTCTTAGTTTTGGGGAAAGTGAGATATCATTCACTTTCCTCTAGAGTTGTCCTTGGCAATGCAGTCATCCAATTAGGCAGCCACCTCTTGGCAAAATTGTGCCTCTTTTTGGACCCTTTATAATCAGCCCCCAGTAGAAGTTCTAACAGCTGTCCAGTTTCCTTTTATTAGACTTCTTTGGAGGGTGCTACCAGCAGCAAGTCATTCACATATTGCAGGATAATATGTATGGAATGGTTTGAATAGACGTTGTCCCCCACAGACTAATGTGTTTGAATCTTTAATTATTGTTGAAAAGGTCATGGCACCTCAAAAGCCTTGCTGGAGGAAGGTATGTCACGAGGGGTGAGTCTTGAGGTTGGTGAGTCCTACCCTGCTTCTCTTTGTCTGCTCTTGCTGTTTGTAGTTACATGTTCTCAGCCTCCATGATAGATATGACCATCATCTGTCATCCATACCTGTTCTACCACGATGGATTGTGTCTCCCTTCTGAAACCATAAACTGAATAAATCTCCATTTCTCCCTTTAAGTTGCCTGAGTCTAAGTGCAGTCTCACAGCAGCAGGAAGACTAACCACTATAACATCCCTCAGTTTGCAGTTCTTCCTTAGCAAGTGACTTCCCATAAATGGTGAGAGGAGCTTTTGAAACCTTGGGGAAGTCAAATCTGCGTCAGCTCTCCTTTGGCCCCACTTTCTGCCCCACCCCCCATTCAAAGGTGGCTGACTCACTTCTACCAGCCTAAGGCAGAACAAAGCAGAGCTTGTCTCATGAGCCTGAGAGATCATTCTCTCTCAGAGTGTTCAGATCCAAGTCAGGTGAGTGTCTGGCAATGCAGTGTTTGCAAATCTCTCAGGATGTAGGGACGCAAAAGGAGCTTGAGTGATCAATAAGCTTTTAGCTACTCTGAGGACTCGTTCATTGGCGTTTAAAAAGACTGTCTAAGAGCTTCTAGCAATCATCCCAAGTGGCTTCATATGTTTCCATGACAGAGTTTAGTAGGTCTATCATGGCTTGGGGTTTTTCTGAGCATAAGAGAGTATAATGGAGCCAATTCAAGACATAGGGTTGTGAAAGGCTGGTACCCCGTGGCTAAACGCCCAGAGAACATGTCCCATCCACTTGAGGAAGTGTCAGCCCTGGTGCTTAACTAAGTGTACTTACCATGGACATGGATTCCCTTGAAATGAGGTGTTCTGATCTTGGGGATCCACCCATTTTTCTACAAGTTCTGGCACTGAGTCGTCCTTCCCTGGGACTGTTTTAATCAGCTGGGTCAGGAGTGGATAAAGATAGGATGGTTTGTGTTGACAAAGTGCAGAGTCTTTGGTGGTTGGAGGGGCTGGAGTGCTGCTGGTGGGAGCTGGGATGACAATAGGAGGATGATGGCTCCTATAAGTAGGAGCTCACTCCTATAAGTAGCCCCAGTAAACTCATTGGTCTATCACGTTGACACAACCATTACTTTGGTCTGTTGTCCAATCCTATCTGGAGTGGGTAGATAATTGTGTGACATCTCCCCAGAGAGTGTTCACAGAGGCCAGAAAAAGAAGGTGGAAAGGGGAATAATGGAAAGAAAGGAATAAAGTGAGAGGGCAGTGAGGGATAGAGAGTAGGAAGGGAAGGAAGAATAACTAAGGATGCCCAATAAGCAGGACAGAGACCTACCTTATTGCAAATTTATTTGAAAATGTGAATTGACTCACTCTACACAGGTATCCACACAGAAGGGAAGAAAAGAAATAGCAGAAACTGCCTTGAGATGCTCCTTCCAGAATCCATAGGATACTGAAAAAACTTCCAGTACTAGCCAGGTATGGGCTACCACCTAAAGAGCTATTGGTCAGAGAGGCCACACAAATAATATTGTTTTTTCCCACTGTTCTTGGTTGCCCACCAGAACCTGACAGTAACATCCCATTGCTGAAGACACCACACACAATGATCATAGCACATGAGAAAACAAGCTGAAACTGGTCTGGAAGCTTCCTTTCCTGCTGGTTAACTTTCAGATTATACAAGGCACTATACAAGCTAATAGAGGAGAAAAGTTGCCAAATCTCATGCAACTGTGAAGGCTGTGAGCTACAAGAACAACCATGGTGGGAAGAAGTGTCCATCAGTGCATTAGTGGCATGAATGTTATAGGGTAACAGACTCCTTTCAGGGCAGAATGAAGGCCTGCTGTTAATTGAGGAACTTATGCTTTGCTGTAGATCATGTGAAGAACCAGGGGATTGAGAAGTCATAGGCCAACAGTGTCCACAGTGAGGTAGAGACTACTATGATTTTATGATGTGGATATTATATCAAACAGACTTCTAAATATGTATCATTATATCCTTGACACTTGCATAAGAATTTTCCTTTCATAATGGCTAAAGTACAGAGAATAAATAACTGTGGAGCCATCAGTGCTAAACAGGACATCTGAATCACCACCAACTCCAAAGCTCGGGGAACACAGGGAAGACAGACTGGTAGAAATGTAAAAGCCTGGGATTGGAAGGAGCTCTGCAGAACTATGTCTTCTCCATTCATTGTAGATGTGTTTAATTCCACAGGATCTGCATGAGATTTAGCCTGTCAGCATTTCATTGTGGAAGAGGGAAGACCTCATGCAACACCAACCTTCCCTGAGGGACTATGAGTGGTTAATGCCGGCAGTGGAAAGGGAGCTACTTTCTCTCCTGGTACGCTACAGCTATGTTGTCCGTGCCTCAGCCAGTGCTCAGGTATGCACCAATGCAGGTAACCTTAAGGAAGCTTAGCAGGTCACATGTACAAAAAAGACATGAGTTTAAAAGGGAGAAGAGTTTTCAAATAAGGAAGGAGAGTCATGTAATCATGTAATATGGGGTGAAAATGACTTACGTTCACTGCATTCACCTATAAAACTTTCAAAGAATTCAGATTTTTTTAAAAAAGTCCAAAAAAGCTAGTGATATAGGTCAGTGTGTAAAGTACCTGATTGCAAACTTGGCAATCTGAGTTCAATCTTTGGAAGCCCACGTGGTGGAAGGAGAGAACTGACTTCTGAAAGCTGTCTTCTGACCACCTGTGTGCCATGGCATGCATGTGCATACTGTCTCTCTCTCTCTCTCTCTCTCTCTCTCTCTCTCTCTCTCTGTCTCTCTCTCTCTCATAAATAAAATATTTTTAAAAGAGATGAGAAAAAAATACAACCCATTTAAAGTGGGAATGCTGACATTTATCATGAAATACAATTTCACCCCTCAACTTACCAGTAGTTACAGTTTTAGAATGTTGATCTTCAGAATGTAGCAATTTTATGATAATTATGAATGATCACGTAATTTTCATTATTCTTTCCTTCATATATTTTACTGATTCTATTTATTACAGTATAACTTTATGACTCCAGAATCTAATTATTGATATATACTTTTTAATAGTACAGAATCTAATTTAAAAAAACATTTGTATTATTTTTAATTAATAAATTTTACTTTACTGGAATACCATTAGACTTAGAACAAAATAGGCAGAAAGTCCAGTGTTCCCATTAACCCCTGTTCCCTCAGGCTCACAGCCCCTCCCTCCAGCATTCAGCACCATGAGTGAACAGCACCTGTGATCAGCGACCCAACACTGAGATGTCACTGGAAAAGTCTGTAGCTCCATTACATTCTGTGCTCCGACAAATGTATAATCATATATCTCCACCTCTGCAGAGTCAAAGAAGAGAGTCTCAAGCTCCACATGTTCCACATGTTCCCTGAAGTCCCATCAGCCATCCATCCATCCCTCCAACCTTGACTTCTCACTCTCTCCATAGCTATGCATTTCCCAGAATGTCATATAATCGGAAGTATAAGATGGTCTCTAGAGTCTATCTAGATTGTTGTTTCTCACTGAGAATTATGCCCTTCAGTGTCCTCTGTGCCTTTCATTGCTTCACAGTTCTCTTCTTTTTAGGGCTGAATATTAAACCAGAGGCTGGCTGTGCCACAGGTTACTTGTCCATTTGCCTACCAGAGTACATCTTGGCTAGTTCCAAATGTGGGAATTTATGACTAAAATTGCTATGAATATCAGATGTAGGAATCTTTATAGACGTATATTTTCATCTCATTTGTATGAATGGCATGGAATACAACCGTTGGGTTACATGATCAGAATTTGCATAAATTTGTAAGGAAGTGGCAGATTCTTTTCAGAGTAGCTGCACCATTTGCTGCCGACTCCAGAATTATGTACTTCACCTTTTCATCGCTCAGCATTCTGAGTTTTAGATGTGGGATATTCTACTAGGTGACAATGGTTTCTAATTGATCAATTTACTGTTGCCTAAAGACATTTGGTTTTAAATGTCAATGCGTATGCTAACTTGACATTTGCATATATTATCTGATGAGGAGTCAAGTGGGCCTGTGCATGTTTTTAAAAATTGTATTGTTACAGTTTATTTTATTATTTTGACATTTAAGAGTAGTTTGTACATCCTAGTTAGTATGTTTTGATAGACATCCCATTTGCACTTATTTTCTCAAGTTATATGTTTCTGTCTCATTCTCTTGACAATGTCATTTGAAGTACTTTTTTTTTTAACTATTGGGAAGTTAGTTTGTTAATCATTCCATTCATGACTTGGGACTTTGCAATGTGCCTAGTAGGTCATCTTCATTCCCAAAGTATTTCTTCCTATGTGACCTTGTAGTTATTTTATTATTTGGTGGTTTACATTTTGGTTTGTGCTCTATCTAGCCTACGTTTTTAATGTGCACACATGCTTTCTGGGTGGATGGACAGTTGTTGAACAACTGCAATGACAGAATTATCGTTGCTCCATTTTATTGACTTATTTAAGTGTCAAAAGATCTGATGACTCCCTTTTTGCACCCCACCCCGCTCCGCCGGTCGGGACGCGCGCGCGCACGGTCCAGCCGGGCCTCAACCCCGTGCCCTAGCTGGTGAGTATCCCCCCTCCCCCCGCGCACCGCCCATCAGGACCCCAGGTCGGCCCACAGGGACCCGGCTCCGACTCCCACCATCCAGCCGGAGCCGGGCGCGCGGGGCGAGGGACAAGGAGGACCTCCCCCTGCGCCCGGGCCCGCCCCAGCTGCCCTCGGGTTAAATAGCTCCACACCGACGCCCCCATCCCCCCTTTGCACCCCACCCCGCTCCACCGGTAGGGACGCGCGCGCAGGCCAGCCGGGCCTCACCCCACGACCTAGGTAAGTCTCCGCCCGCCTCGCCCACCAGGACCCCAGGCCAAATAATTCAGTTTAGTGAAATTGAGAGATCTTAAGATTTAAAATGACAATGCCAAAGTCAAAGTGCAAATCCATGAGAAGCAACAATCAAGTAAACAAATTTCCCACTGAAGAAATTAATCCCATAATGTTAGACTCCAACAAGAACAAACCCACGGAAAAAGGCCAAGAAAGCCCCACCCAGGATAAAGACTTTCAAAATATGATCATTACCATGTTCAATACTATGAAAGAGGAAATCCGGGAGGAATTACATAATCAAATCAATCGCTTTGAAGAGGAACACAACAGACATCTGGAGGAGTTGAGAAAAACAGTGCAAGAAACAAAAGTGGCATAGAGCAGTTAAAACAAACTCAAGCAGAGTTTAAAACTGAGCTAAAAGACAAGTTATCTTCAACCCAGAACGCCACAGAGAGTCTTATCAACAGAACTAACGAAGCAGAAAACAGAATTTCAGACCTTGAAGATAAAGTGGGAGTACTAACCAGCTCAATGGAAGAGGTTGTTAAAGCCAAAAAGATACTTGAGAGAAATATCCAAGAGATACGGGACACCCTGAAGAAGCCTAACATGCGTATTCATGGAATACCAGAGCAAGAATCTCAAAATACCACCCCTGAGGAAATTTTTCAAACGATCATCAAGGAAAACTTTCCTCATCTAAAAAAAGAGAGGCCCATCCATATACAAGAGGCATTCCGCACCCCAAACAGATATGACCAAAATAGAAGCATGCCCCGGCAAATAATAGTTAAAACACTCCACATTCAAGATAAAGAACTGGTGCTGAGAGCTTCAAGGGAGAAAAAACAAGTCACTTTTAAAAGTAAACCTATTAAAATAACAAATGACTTCTCAGTCGAAACAGTAAAAGCAAGAAGAGCTTGGAGAGACATACTTCAAGTATTGAATGAGCAAAAATGTCAACCCAGGCTGATTTACCCTGCAAAACTATCAGTCATGATCGAGGGAGAAAGAAAAATTTTCCAGCACAAAGACAACTTTAAGGGATACATGGCCACCAAACAGGCATTCAAAAAATGCTAGAAATGATACTCAAGCGTGAAGAAAAAAACAGGCATATCCAGGAGAACAGAAGGCAAGTATAACATCATTAAAAATGAAGCAATATACTTATAAAAGCTACTAAACATAATAAATGTCTGGAATTAACAATAGTTTCTCCATTATAACACTAAATGTTAATGGAATTAATTCACCGATCAAGAGACACAGATTACAAACATGGATTAAAAATCACAATCCATCAATCTGCTGCCTACAGGAAACCCATCTCACCACAAAAGATAGGCACGCTCTAAAAATAAAAGGCTGGTCAACAATTCTACAAGCAAATGGAAGCAGAAAACAGGCAGGGGTAGCCATTATGCTATCAGACAAAGTGGATTTCAAACCAAAGAAAATTATAAGAGACACGGATGGATACTACATTTTAGTCACAGGTATAATTCACCAGGAAGACTTCACAATACTGAACATATATGCACCCAATACGGGCCCCTCCACATTCATTAAAAAAACCCTACAGCGTCTAAAGCAAGAAATCAATCCCCAAACGATAATTCTTGGGGACTTCAACACCGCCCTCTCGACATGGGATAGATCAACAGGTCAAAATCTTAACAGAGACACTTTGGAACTTAATCAAACCCTGAAAGAAATGGACCTTACAGATCTCTATCGAACTTTTCACCCACGCACCAAAGAATACACATTTTTCTCAGCAGCACACAGAACTTTCTCCAAAATAGATCACATATTGGGCCACAAAATGAATCTACACATATACAAGAAAGTTGAAATTCTAACCTGTGCCCTATCAGACCACCACGGCCTAAAGCTGGACATCCACAACACATCAAACAAGAGAAAATACACTAACTCCTGGAAACTTAACACTATGATGCTGAATGAGAACTGGATTCAGGAAGAAATTAAAAAGGAAATTCAAGATTTCCTGAAAGTGAATGATAACGAAAATACAACTTACCAAAATCTCTGGGACACAATGAAAGCTGTTCTAAGAGGTAAGTTCATAGCTCTTAATGCCTACGTCAAAAAAATGGAAACATCAGAAATAAACAACTTAACAATGCAGCTTAAAGCTTTAGAGAAACTAGAGCAATCTGATCCCAAAAGTAGTAGAAGAGAGGAGATTAGCAAAATAAGGGGAGAAATATCTGAAATCGAGATTAAGAAAACGATAGAAAAAATCAACCAGTCAAAAAGCTGGTTCTTTGAAAAAATCAATAAGATTGATACACCCCTAGCTAAATTAACCAAAAGCAGGAGAGAGAAAACCCAAATTAACAAAATTAGAACTGAACATGGAGTTATCACTACTGATACCCAAGAAATCCAGAGAATTATAACATCATATTTCAAAAACTTATACTCTGTGAAGTTTGACAACACAAAAGAGATGGATGAATTTCTAAGTAAACACAACTTACCTAAATTGAATTGAAGTTGTGAATTATTTAAATAGTCCTATAACATATAAGGAAATTGAGGAAGTAATCTCAAATCTTCCCACCAAAAAATGTCCTGGACCAGATGGATTCAGCACAGAGTTCTACCAGACATTTAAGGAGTTAATAACACCAATACTCCTTAAACTGTTCCATCAAATAGCAAAGGAAGGAACACTACCAAATTCCTTCTATGAAGCTAATATCGTTTTAATCCCAAAACCTAATAAAGATTCACTTAAAAAAGAAAACTATAGGCTGATCTCCCTGATGAACACAGACGCAAAGATTCTCAACAAAGTCTTAGCAAATCGGATTCAAAAACATATTAAAAAGATCATTCATGGGGACCAAGTAGGCTTCATCCCCGGCACGCAAGGTTGGTTCAACATACGCAAATCAATAAATGTAATTCATCATGTAAATCAGTCCAAAGTCCAAGACCACATGATACTCTCAATAGATGCAGAAAAAGCTTTTGACAAGACCCAACAGCCTTTTATGATCAAAACGCTAGAGACAATAGGAATGGAAGGAACCTTTATCAATATAATAAAAGCTATATACAACAAGCCCACAGCAAGGATTATGCTCAATGGGGAACAACTGGAAGCATTCCCACTTCGATCAGGAACTAGACAAGGCTGTCCACTCTCACCACTTCTATTCAATATTGTACTTGAAGTCTTAGCTGAAGCCATAAGACAAGAAAGGGACATAAGAGGGATTCAAATCGGCAAGGAAGAAGTCAAGCTATCCCTATTTGCAGATGACATGATCTTATACCTGAGTGATCCCAAAAACTCCACCAGGAAGCTCCTGGAACTAATTGAGAAGTTCAGCAGGGTGGCAGGATACAAAATAAATGTGCAAAAATCAGAGGCCTTCCTATATCCCCAGAATGAAAGAAGTGTAAAAGCCTTGAGAGAAACAATACCATTTATTATAGCACCTAAAAAAATGAAATACCTTGGTATAAACCTAACTAAGGAGATAAAAGACCTTTACAATGAAAACTTTAAAACCCTAAAGAAAGAAATAGCAGAAGACACCAGAAGGTGGAAAGACCTCCCTTGTTCCTGGACTGGCAGAATCAACATCATGAAAATGACCATCCTACCAAAGGCAATATACAGATTCAATGCTATACCAATCAAAATCCCAAAACAATTCTTCAAAGAAGTTGACCAAACAATCTCAAAGTTCATGTGGAGGCACAAAAGACCCAGGATAGCAAAAACAATCCTGAGTAACAAAAACACAGCTAGAGGTATAACCATACCAAACCTTAGTCTATACTACAAATCCATAGTTGTAAAGACAGCCTGGTACTGGCTCCAAAATAGACACACAGATCAATGGATAAGGATTGAAGACCCAGATATAAGCCCACAAAGTTACAGCCATTTGGTCTTTGACAAAGGGGCCCAAAGAACCCAATGGAAAAAGAACAGCATCTTCAACAAATGGTGCTGGCAAAACTGGATCTCCACATGCAGAAGATTAAAGCTGGACCCGTACTTGTCACCATGTACAAGACTTAATTCCAAATGGATCATGGACCTTGATATCAGGCCAGAGACTATAAAAACCATAGTTGAAAGGATAGGGAACTCCCTCGAGCTGATTGGGCTAGGCCAACAGTTCCTAAACAGACATCCAATGGCACAGTCACTGCTACCAACTCTCAACAGTTGGGATCTTGTGAAATTAAAGAGCTTCTGTTCAGATAAAGAGATTGTCACACGAGCTCAAAGGCAACCCACAGAATGGGAGAAAATCTTCACTAACCACATATCTGATAGAGCTCTATTGTCCAGAGTGCACAAAGAACTTAGAAAACTAAACACCAAGGAAACCAATGGCCCAATTAAAAAATGGGCCCTGGAACTTAAAAGAAACTTTACCAGGGATGAAATTAAAATGTCTAACAAATATCTTAAAAAATGCTCCACTTCTTTAGCCATCAGGGAAATGCAAATCAAAACTTCCCTGAGATATCATCTCACCCCGGTCAGGATGGCAAAAATCCACAATACTAACAACGACAAATGCTGGAGAGGATGTGGAGAGAGGGGAACTCTCCTACATCGCTGGTGGGAATGCAGGCTCATACAGCCACTCTGGCGAGCCGTCTGGAGATTCTTAAAGAAATTAAAGATTGAAATGCCATATGACCCTGCTATTCCACTTTTGGGAATAACCCCCCATACAGCAGAGGTTCACATCGATAGCACAAGCACGACCATGTTCATAGCAGCACTGTTTACAATAGCAAAGTCATGGAATCAGCCCAAATGTCCAACAGTTGACGAGTGGATAAGGAAAGAGTGGTACATCTATACAATGGAGTACTACTCAGCCATCAAAAATGATGAATTACTGGAATTTGCTGGGAAATGGATGTCATTAGAAACAATTATATTAAGTGAAGTATCCCAGACCCAGAAAAGTAAGCACCGTATGTACTCCCTAATAGGTGGCTCCTAGTACCAAACCAACCCAGCCCACCTAGAGACAGTAATTGCAAGGATTATGAACAGGAGGGATGGGGTAGGAGGGCCACACCAGAAACAAGGAGAGAAGGGACCACGTTACAGCAGGGAAAATAGGCCTCCATCAAGGACCCAAATAAGTAATGAGACATCTGATTAAGTTCACAGACTTTTGTTCCTGATC
The DNA here is from genome assembly GCA_023101885.1 of Typhlomys cinereus. Classification (NCBI taxonomy): domain Eukaryota; kingdom Metazoa; phylum Chordata; class Mammalia; order Rodentia; family Platacanthomyidae; genus Typhlomys; species Typhlomys cinereus. The sequence goes on from JALPQD010000179.1 coordinate 3,232,593, forward strand.
ATTTACTACTGAGGGGGAGTGATCTCACCAGAAGAGCAGGGCATATAGTCTGGCAGATAAAAAGTAACAATTTTGCAAATGGGTGATAGACCCCTCCCTCACTGTGGTTTCCCACTTTTATTACATCTACCTTTGAATGTGCTTTTATCACAAGACTCTAACAGCTTTTTGTCTCTGGCCAGGGGGTAACATACAATGCCCACCAGGTTGGAGTGAAGGGCATTGAAGGAGCAGCAAAACTGCAAAAGAAAATCAATAAACCACAATCCAGAACTTCAGAGACTCTATATCAACCACCTAGAACTAGGCCAGCTTAGTCTCTCCCCATCTTGAAGCTCAGGGAAATTTGCGGAAGAGGGGGCGGTAAGAGTGTAAGAGCATAAGGATGGGAGGAGCAATGATATGTAAGATACTCTATACTAGTTAGGGCTGAAGCAATCATAATTGGACTTTGCATGCCCTGCGCATTGTCTAACACACTGTTGACCTCACAAAGTCTAGCATCTGCTAAAGGCACCAAGATCCTTGGAGGCAAAAGATTGGCAGCCACAGCAGTGTTCCTATACCTAAGGGGAACACGGAAAAGGGTTCGGGAAAGGCCACTGGGTCCTTGTACGTCATCGGAGAGGAGGGCCCAGAGGAAAATCAGACATGCACAAGAAAGGACTCTCTGGGAATTGGGGTGGAAGGCACTGGGGGATGGGGAGGGAGAGGGGTGGGGAGGGTGAGCAGGGGGTACGGGGGGAGGAGGAGGGAGGGAGGGAACTGGTGTACCTAATAAGTTTGTATGAGCTGAAATAAAAAAAAAAAAAAGATCTGATGACTATCCAGTCAGTGCCTCACAGTAGAATGTGTCAATCATTGATGGACCACATTTGGTAATAGTAATTCCATAAGATTGTAATGGAGCCAAAACATTCATATGGCCTAGTGACAACAAAGCAGTCTTGATGTGCTATGTGGACACATTAGTCATGGGCTTATACAAGTGCAGTTGTAAACATACCATCTGTTCTTCAGATATGTGGAAGCATACATAGCTCATAGGTTATGTATTAAAGAAGATAGAAAAGAGGATCATAAACCAGGACCCCAATCACAAACATTGAAGTTTATTCAGAACCGATGTTTGATATATCTTGTATCTTGTTTGTGACAGAAGGCAAGTGGTTGGCATATGTCATCTGGGTGTGACTAATTACATTCAATAATGCTTTGACATCAACAGCTGATACAGATCATCGTTAAGTGATTTAATATTGTATTCGTGGGGGACTGTGTAGGGACCCTCAATTTTGTTTCCTGAACTATTTGTTCTTTTAGCAATGCTGCAGTGTCCTGATTGCTAAGATTTATAAGAAGGCTTCAGGTTAGGCTGTGCTACTTCTCTGACTCTGAGGTCCTTATTCAAGATTGAGTTAGCCCTTCTAAGACTTTCACTTCTCCATTTAAAGTTTGGCCAAGTTTGTCGGTATACACTGAATTAGTTGCTGAGGTTTTCATAGAAGTTTCACTGAGGTAACAGATCAAGGTAACAGAATATGAAACATGTCTCCATTCATTATTTCAGGTTTTTGTACATTTCACTAGGGGTTTGATATTGTCTCTATATGAATCTCATATTTATTTGGCTACATATTAATGTCTATATTTTATTTTCAATCATTTATACTAGGCTTTTATTTTCAGAAAGTAATTTAAATAAATAACGAATCATTCCTAATTTTGGCATTTATTATCACGTCTTCAGCGAACAAGCACATTTTGTTTCTTTTAAAAATATTTATTACTTATGAGAGAGAGCAGAGAGAGACAGACAGACAGACAGACAGACAGACAGAAAATACACCATGGCACACAGGTAGAGGTCAGAGGACAGCTTTCAAAAGTCAGTTCTCTCGTTACACCATGTAAGCTTCTGGAAATCAAACTCAGGTCATCAGTTTTATGATCAGATACCTTACCTGCTTAACTCTCACCAGCCCCATATGTCTTAAATTCTCTTCCCATAATCTGTACACTTTTAATTTCGTTTTCTCATCTGTTAGAATCTTAAAAGACCTCCATAGACTCTCACTGTTGTCCTGTGACCCTGGCATTTTCTTCAAACAAGAACCCAATGTTCAGTCTACTTCCCGGGAGTACCCAATGAGGCCCAGTCTAAAAAAGAGATGTGAACTTGAAAGCAACAACATTGAATCAGCATGTTCTTCCTTTGTTTCAGATAGTTCTCATGTAGCCCAGGTTGGCCTTGAATGCACCAGGTGACAAAGCATGAAATTCTGCAGTGTGCTCCAACATGGATGAAACAGCATTATAGTAAGTGAAATAAGTCAACTACACAATAACAGACACCACAAAAATCTTACTCGTAAGAAGTACCCAGAGAAGCAGGGTTCACAAAGACAAGATGGTTGCCAGCAGCTGGAGGAGGAAGGCGTGGGGAGGTGTTGCTTACCGTGCTGAAGTTTCTGCTTTGCTAGCTGAGAACTGTGCAGGCTGGGGAGGCAGCTCCATGGGAAAGTGCTGCCTAGCATCGCAAGGCCCTGGCTCTGATGCCCAGCACCACTGAAGACAATATGAAAGGTAACTGCCCAAGTGTGGCGGCAATGTGGATGTAATGTAAGGCCATCCTGGGCTACATGAGAACCTGTGTTTACAACAAAAACAGAATAAACAGGAAAGATCGGTTTCATAACCATGTTAAGATAGTTAATACTTTTGTTTCTTATACTGAGAAGCAGCTAAGATGGTGTCATAGTTAGATACAGGTGTCAACTTGAGAGTTGAGGATTTGAGCTCTGGGTACATTTGTAGAGAATTGGTAGTTGGGTTAAGCCCAGAGCAAACCTGCAGGAGATTGTTTAGTAGGTGGGGAAGGCCCAGCCCATGGTAGGTGGGACTAGACCCTGAGTAGGTGGATAAAATGGATGGAACTGTTAGAGAAAGGAGGCATCCTTCTGCATACTCGGCCAGACATGGTGGTCTGGCAAGTAGCATTGTCCCTCTCTCAGCTGCTATGTGGAAATGGTGTGGCCAGTTCCCTCATGCCTGGTGTTGGTGTGAGCTTTCCTGCTAAGATGTCCATCTGTAATTAGGAAGCATAAGAGAAAATAAACCTCTTGTTCCCTTAAACTGTGTGATGGTGATTTTATCAGCAACCATGCAAGTGAACTGGAGCAGGTAGTGAATTATATACTATGTACTTTTCACCACAATAAAAGCAAGTTCAATAGGAGAGCTTTGTGACTTGCAGAGGCATTGATGACACAGGTAGGAGGGACATTCTCTGAGGATGTCACTAATATCGGTGTTTTCAGTGTGTCTTCTATTCTCTATCTATAAAACAACAAAGGTTTTAATCACTGAATGGTTGCAGTAGCATTGTAGAGATGGGAGAAAGACTGTAAATGTAAGGATAGAGAGAGAAAGAGAGAGAGAGAATGTGTACATGACTGAAAAACTACTTATCTTTAAAAAAAGTTTTAAACACTGATATTAGCAATGACATCATACTTGCAAGATCAATTACTGTCCTACCACCACTAGCTCTCTGGTTTAAACTGTTATTGCTTTGCTACTAAAGATTGGCACATGAACCATTTATCATCTATCATAATTAGGCACAGGTGTCAACTTGACTGTTGAGGTTTGAGCTCTGAGCACATTGTCTGGCTGATGAGGAAGGCCAGCCTATGGTGGGTGGGACTAGGCTCTGAATAGATGAATACTAGAGATGATTGAGGAAGTTAGCATCCTAGTGTATACTTGGCTTGACATGCTAGTCTGACAAGTAAGGATCATCCCTCTCTCAGCATGTAGAAATGTGTGCCCAGTTCCCTCAGCCCTGGTGTTGGTATATGCTCTGCTGTCAAGTTGGATTACAGACTGTAACTGGACTATCAGTAAGAAAATAAACTCCTTGTTCCTTTAAGCCATCTGGTCGTCATTCATCAGCAACCATGCAGGGGAACTGCAACATCATCTATTTGCAGTATGATAGGCCCATTTGTCTTCTAAAGGATGACTCACACTGATTGCTGTGTGCATCTGTCATTTCAGAGCTACATCAAGACATTCTGAAGGATAGGTGAACCTGTGAAGAACTCACTGTGCTTGTTCTGTACTTCCTGTGCACACTGAGGACCAGGCGTGGGACACATTGCACATTAAGTTTTTCTAGGCCTGCATAGAAAGTATCACACACTAAGTGACTTCTCCAGCAGGGAGTCATGATTACAGAGTTCTAGGAGCACCTGTGAAGTCAACATCCTACACTCTATCTGAGGCCTCTAAGCTTAGATTTCAGTACCCCATGGTCTTCCCTGTGTGTGTCTATGTCCTGATATCTTTTGTTTTCAGTCATATTACTTTATAGCTCCTCATATTCTTTTGTAACCAGTCATATTAGTTTATAGCTCATCCTAAAAGCCTCATTAAAACTTAAAGGAATTTTCCCAAGAGAAAGACTGAATGAAGGACACAGATCCATTCTGAGGTCTGTAGGCTAGATTAACATTTGAGTCAGAGGAACAAGAGCACAGGTCATGGTTCATTTCCCAACACATCCTGCTGAATTTTCCATCCAGTCAAAGGATGGGATCTGTCTGCAAATGATTCTGTCTGCATTTGTTCTTATCATTACCAATTATATCATTACCAAGACAAACGGGTCAAATAGCAAAAATTTGTGGCATCTAAACACCAAGTGAAATTACTAAAGAGCATAAAACTTTAAATACATTCTTTCCAATAAGGGATGTATTCCTTTTTTTTTTTTTTTTTTTTTTTTTTTTTGTAGAAGAGATTGCACCAATACTCAGCATTCTTTCAAAATGGCAATGGAACGAAATCATTGGTTGAAGTCTTTGGTGTGCAAGGTTCAGAAGTTTCCACTGCAAATAGGGTGATTGCGATTCTTGCACCAGATATATTCACCAGCACAGGCTTCACAGAAATACATTAGGCAATTCTGGTAAGCAGGCAATAGGTCTATTAGCATTTGCCTGAAGCCTTTGGGGATAGATGCTGTGATTACAAAGTATCTGTTCAGGTCACACTCCACAGTACTTGTTGGGGGAGTTATGTGAAATAGTGACGTATGAAATACTCATTCATGACATGACCAGCTCCAGCAAATGTAAAACACAAGGCCAGATCTCCAGAATTAGAAGACTAACTTAAAGACATTCTCACTTGATAGCTAGTGGGCAGTTGTGAGACTAGGGTGAAAGTGAAAATTACTGATTTACTCAATACATAGAAAGTCCCAAACTAGCAAATCTTTGGTTTTTGATGTTGTGTGAGACAGAAAAGTACAGGGATAATTCCATAGGTTGTTTGGTCAGTGAATATTCACAGTAAATATACTTGGGAAGGGCCAGCTCTAACCAGGTGTAATGTTTATCTCATGATATCAAATAAAGTTTGTTAATTCTAAAAATCTGAGTGTCATAGTTAAGCACAGGTGTCAACTTGACTGTTGAGGGTTTGAAATCTGGGCACAGTTGTAGAGAGTTGATGGTTAAGCCCAGAGCAAACCTGAAGGAGATTGTCCAGCTGGTAGGGAAGACCCAGCCCATGGTGGGTGGGATTAGGCCCTGGATAAATCACAGAGAGCTGGTTGAGAGAGTGGGCATCCTTCTGTATACTTGGCAAGACATGCTGGTCTGGCAAGTAAGGATTGTCCATCTCTCAGCCGTTATGGTGACCAGTTCCCTCAGCCCTGGTGTTAGTGCATGCTCTTCTGTCAAGCTGGACTATGAACTGTAACCGGACTATCGTAAGAAAGTAAACTCCTTGTTCCCTTAAGCTGTGTGATGGTCATTTATCAGCAACCATGCATGTGAACTTTCCTTATCCTGAGATAAATAGTTTTCATGATCCAACTCTTAAAATTTCAGTTATTAAAAACTCACTTCCAACAGTTTAAAAGTTCATTGATTCCTTTGTTTAAAAAAAAGTCAGAAATCTCACCAGCAACTCTCTGTGGCTGCCAAGTGGCCCTGCATGACCCTGCCCCTCTGCTCCTCTAAACCCAGCAGAGTCCACAGGACCCAGAGATCAGTTGGCTCCTCTTGCCAGGAGCTAAGGAGAGTGAAGAGAACTGGGAAAGGAATAAGCCCATGAGCCTGGTGGCTCCCTTGCCCTGTCCAGCGCTAACCACTGCTTGGCTGGACCTGTCCCCTTCCCAAGCACTTTTCTTTCCTCAGGGGAAGGGATCAGGTGATGTGGGGGTTTCTTTAGTAAAATTGATTTTTTTTATATTGCCAAGAAATCAGAACTCTCTTAACCATAAGGTAATGGCAAATCGAATCAAGTTAAATACTTCAGCACAGAATAAATATTAAAAATGGAAGCATCAGAACAAAACAAGCAAACATCAAGACTAAAGTCCAATAAGTCAAATACCTAATGTCTCTTAATACATTAATAAGCTTTTGTTGCTTATTATGTAATCAGGGCAGCTCAAAGATTCTGGAAAATTTGAGGGCATCTTAAAACTCAAAGTTGCACAAGAAATGTTCTCTGGACCATCTCCAATCTGCACTTGCAGCCAACCTAAGCATGTTATCTCCAACATTCTGGGCTCTCATTCTGGATATAAACTTGCAAACTCCACACCTGCCACTCAGTGAAAAAAATGCCAGTTGCTTTCTATAAACCCTTCAATCTTGCATCAAAATCTAGACAATATTGCCAAGTTTGTCAGAGGCATTGAAATGCATTAACCCACTAGAATCACAGCTTTACCGACTTCTGTGTATTCATCCTGAAATAGCCCTTTTCTAGCAGACAAAATGTTGCAAGGAATGAAATTTCTTCATCATAGGCTTTCTCCTGATGAACAAATCTCCCACCATCCTTGTGCAAAGCGCAAGATTTTCCTTCAGTGATGTTTATCTCTCTAATAGCTGCAGCTGCTCTGCTGTCAGCCCTTTCCTCATCCAAAACTTCAAGGCTGCCAACACAGCTCTCCTCCTCCAAGCTACCCAGTCCATCATCTTTATATTCAACTTTGCCAAAAAATTTATTCCCATGATCACAATTGGGGCCCAAATAATCCATTACTCTCTCAGTAGTACTCGCTTCAAAATGGTTCACTAAGCTCTGCTCAACAATTGTGATCCACAGTCTCAAAATCTTCAAAAATCATTCAAAGCATTCAAAAAAAAAAAAAAACACACATAGCCAAATTTATCAGCAATACCCCACTCCTTTCTGCCTGGTGTTTTTACCTGGGAACTTGGATACAAAATAAGGTCTTTTGCTTTCATAGCAAATTAACCTTTGACCCACCTCTCCAACACAAAACATGCCACTTTTTAAACTGTAGCCTTTTCAATCCTTGACCCCCCCCCCAAATTCTGTAGCAGCTGCTCTCACAGTTGCCTGTAAATTCACAACTAAACAGCTTAAGGAAACAAGGGGCTTCATTTGGCTTAAAATTATTGGTTACAGTTCCTTGTCTGGCTTTGTAGAGGAGTTCATTCCAACACCAAAAGCCAAGAGAATTGGCCACACTATATCAATATGTCACAGGCTGCTGAGAAAGGGACAATCCTTACATACCAGATGAGAATGTCTTGCCAAGTATATTGAGGAATGTCAACTTCCTTAACCAGCTCCCTCCATCTTAATCAACTGCCCAGAGCCTAGTTCCACCCACCATGGGCTGGGTCCTCCCCAACAATTAGACAATCTCCTGCAGGCTTGCTCAGGGCTCAGCTCAATGACCAATTCCCCACAACTATGCCCAGAGCTTCAGCTTTCAATTGTCAAGTTGACAACTGTATCTAATTATGACACTCATAATTAATTTTCCTGGATTTTAAAGCTGTGTTTTGTCATTTCTGAAAATTTTTTCCTGCAGTAATGTTTAACTACTTTTTGTACTATTCTATACTTCAAGAATACCAGTTTTATATATACCAAGTCTCTTACTTCCTTCTCTTTTTCCATTTTCATATGTATGTGGGGGTGCACACATGTGAACAGGGACACATGCACATGGGTCTGCCTCTGTATGGAGTTGGCATTGTGAAACACCATCAATCACTTGTTCACACTATTTTTGATAGCTCTGTAGATCTTCCGTTAAGAAAGGCTGACAGTTTTCCATCTCTGGTTCATTACATCCCTTTTATTTTTTTTTTCGTTTCAATTACTTTTTTTTTTTAATTTCAGCTCATACAAACTTATTAGGTACACCAGTTCCCTCCCTCCCTCCCTCCTCCTCCCCCCGTACCCCCTACTCTCCCTCCCCATCCCTCTCCCTCCCCATCCCCCAGTGCCTCACGCCCCAATTCCCAGAGAGTCCTTTCTTGTGCTCTGATTTTCCTCTGGGCCCTCCTCTCCGCCTGAACCCTTTCCCGTATAGGAACACTGCTGTGGCTGCCAATCCTTTCCTCCAAGGATCTTGGTGCCTTTAGCAGATGCTAGACTTTGTGAGGTCAACAGTGTGTTGGACAATGCGCAGGGCATGCAAAGTCCAATTATGACTGCTTCAGCCCTAACTAGTATAGAGTATCTTACATATCATTGCTCCTCCCATCCTTTTGCTCTTACACTCTTACCGCCCCCTCTTCCGCAAATTTTCCTGAGCTTCAAGATGGGGAGAGACTAAGCTGGCCTAGTTCTAGGTGGTTGATATAGAGTCTCTGAAGTTCTGGATTGTGGTTTGTTGATTTTCTTTTGCAGTTTTGCTGCTCCTGCAATGCCCTTCACTCCATCCTGGTGGGCATTGTATGTTACCCCCTGGCCAGAGACAAAAAGCTGTTAGAGTCTTGTGATAAAAGCACATTCAAAGGTAGATGTAATAAAAGTGGGAAACCACAGTAAGGGAGGGGTCTATCACCCATTTGCAAAATGGTTATTTTTTATCTGCCAGACTATATGCCCTGCTCTTCTGGTGAGATCACACCCCCTCAGTAGTAAATGATCAGGAACAAAAGTCTGTGAACTTAATCAGATGTCTCATTACTTATTTGGGTCCTTGGTGGAGGCCTATTTTCCCTGCTGTAACATGGTCCCTTCTCTCCTTGTTTCTGGTGTGGCCCTCCTACCCCATCCCTCCTGTTCATAATCCTTGCAATTACTGTCTCTAGGTGGGCTGGGCTGGTTTGGTACTAGGAGCCACCTATTAGGGCGTACATACGGCGCTTAATTTTCTGGGTCTGGGGTACTTCACTTAATATAACTGTTTCTAATGACATCCATTTCCCGGCAAATTCCAGTAATTCATCATTTTTGATGGCTGAGTAGTACTCCATTGTATAGATGTACCACTTTTCCTTATCCACTCGTCAACTGTTGGACATTTGGGCTGATTCCATGACTTTGCTATTGTAAACAGTGCTGCTATGAACATGGTCGTGCTTGTGCTATCGAGGTGAACCTCTGCTGTATGGGGGTTATTCCCAAAAGTGGAATAGCAGGGTCATATGGCATTTCAATCTTTAATTTCTTTAAGAATCTCCAGACGGTGAGCCAGAGTGGCTGTATGAGCCTGGAGAATTACCCTCTCTCCACATCCTCTCCAACATTTGTTGTGTTTGTATGGTGGATTTTTGCCATCCTGACCGGGGTGAGATGATATCTCAGGGAAGTTTTGATTTGCATTTCCCTGATGGCTAAGGAAGTGGAGCATTTTTTAAGATATTTGTTAGACATTTTAATTTCATCCCTGGTAAAGTTTCTTTTAAGTTCCAGGGCCCATTTTTTAATTGGGCCATTGGTTTCCTTGGTGTTTAGTTTTCTAAGTTCTTTGTGCACTCTGGACAGCAGAGTTCTATCAGATGTGTGGCTAGTGAAGATTTTCTCCCATTCTGTGGGTTGCCTTTGAGCTCGCATTATAATCTCTTTATCTGAACAGAAGCTCTTCAATTTCACAAGATCCCAACTGCTGAGAGTTGGTAGCAGTGACTGTGCCATTGGATGTCTGTTTAGGAACTGTTGGCCTAGCCCAATCAGCTCGAGGGAGTTCCCTATCTGTTCAGTTATGATTTTTATGGTCTCTGGCCTTATATCAAGGTCCTTGATCCATTTGGAATTAAGTCTTGTACATGGTGACAAGTATGGGTCCAGCTTTAATTTTCTGCATGTGGAGATCCAGTTTTGCCAGCACCATTTGTTGAAGATGCTGTTCTTTTTCCATTGGGTTCTTTGGGCCCCTTTGTCAAAGACCAAATGGCTGTAACTTTGTGGGCTCATATCTGGGTCTTCAATCCTTATCCATTGATCTGTGTGTCTATTTTGGAGCCAGTACCAGGCTGTCTTTACAACTATGGATTTGTAGTATAGACTAAGGTTTGGTATGGCAATACCTCCAGCTGTGTTTTTGTTACTCAGGATTGTTTTTGCTATCCTGGGTCTTTTGTGCCTCCATATGAACTTTGAGATTGTTTGGTCAACTTCTTTGAAGAATTGCTTTGGGATTTTGATTGGTATAGCATTGAATCTGTATATTGCCTTTGGTAGGATGGTCATTTTTACGATGTTGATTCTGCCAATCCAGGAACAAGGGAGGTCTTTCCACCTTCTGGTGTCTTCTGCTATTTCTTTCTTTAGGGTGTTAAAGTTTTCATTGTAAAGGTCTTTTACCTCCTTGGTTAGGTTTATACCAAGGTATTTCATTTTTTTAGGGGCTATAGTAAATGGGATTGTTTCTCTCAAGGCTTTTTCGCTTCTTTCATTCTGGGCATATAGGAAGGCCTCTGATTTTTGCACATTTATTTTGTATCCTGCCAACCTGCTGAGCTTCCTGGTGGAGTTTCTGGGATCACTCAGGTATAAGATCATGTCATCTGCAAATAGGGATAGCTTGACTTCTTCCTTGCCAATTTGAATCCCTCTTATGTCCCTTTCTTGTCTTATGGCTTCAGCTAAGACTTCAAGTACAATATTGAATAGAAGTGGTGAGAGTAGACAGCCTTGTCTAGTTCCTGATCGAAGTGGGAATGCTTCCAATTGTTCCCCATTGAGCATAATCCTTGCTGTGGGCTTGTTGTATATAGCTTTTATTATATTGATAAAGGTTCCTTCCATTCCCACTGTCTCTAGCGTTTTGATCATAAAAGGCTGTTGGATCTTGTCAAAAGCTTTTTCTGCATCGATCGAGAGTATCATGTGGTCTTGGACTTTGGACTGATTTACATGATGAATTACATTTATTGCTTTGCGTATGTTGAACCAACCTTATGTGCCGGGGATGAAGCCTACTTGGTCCCCATGAATGATCTTTTTAATATGTTTTTGAATCCGATTTGCTAAGACTTTGTTGAGAATCTTTGCGTCTGTGTTCATCAGGGAGATCGGCCTATAGTTTTCTTTTTTAAGTGAATCTTTATTAGGTTTTGGGATTAAAACGATATTAGCTTCATAGAAGGAATTTGGTAGTGTTCCTTCCTTTGCTATTTGATGGAACAGTTTAAGGATTATTGGTGTTATTAACTCCTTAAATGTCTGGTAGAACTCTGTGCTGAATCCATCTGGTCCAGGACATTTTTTTGGTGGGAAGATTCGAGATTACTTCCTCAATTTCCTTATATGTTATAGGACTATTTAAATAATTCACAACTTCCTGATTCAATTTAGGTAAGTTGTGTTTACTTAGAAATTCATCCATCTCTTTTGTATTGTCAAACTTCACAGAGTATAAGTTTTTGAAATATGATGTTATAATTCTCTGGATTTCTTGGGTATCAGTAGTGATAACTCCATGTTCATTTCTAATTTTGTTAATTTGGGTTTTCTTTCTCTTGCTTTTGGTTAGTTTAGCTAGGGGTGTATCAATCTTGTTGATTTTTTCAAAGAACCAGCTTTTTGACTGGTTGATTTTTTCTATCGTTTTCTTAATCTCGATTTCAGATATTTCTCCCCTTATTTTGCTAATCTCCTCTCTTCTACTAATTTTGGGATCAGATTGCTCTAGTTTCTCTAAAGCTTTAAGCTGCATTGTTAAGTTGTTTATTTCTGATGTTTCCATTTTTTTGACGTAGGCATTAAGAGCTATGAACTTACCTCTTAGAACAGCTTTCATTGTGTCCCAGAGATTTTGGTAAGTTGTATTTTCGTTATCATTCACTTTCAGGAAATCTTGAATTTCCTTTTTAATTTCTTCCTGAATCCAGTTCTCATTCAGCATCATAGTGTTAAGTTTCCAGGAGTTAGTGTATTTTCTCTTGTTTGATGTGTTGTGGATGTCCAGCTTTAGGCTGTGGTGGTCTGATAGGGCACAGGTTAGAATTTCAACTTTCTTGTATATGTATAGATTCATTTTATGGCCCAATATGTGATCTATTTTGGAGAAAGTTCCGTGTGCTGCTGAGAAAAATGTGTATTCTTTGGTGTGTGGGTGAAAAGTTCGATAGAGATCTGTAAGGTCCATTTCTTTCAGGGTTTGATTAAGTTCCAAAGTGTCTCTGTTAAGCTTTTGACCTGTTGATCTATCCCATGTTGAGAGGGCAGTGTTGAAGTCCCCAAGAATTATCGTTTGGGGGTTGATTTCTTGCTTTAGACGCTGTAGGGTTTTCTTAATGAATGTGGAGGGGCCCGTATTGGGTGCATGTATGTTCAGTATTGTGAAGTCTTCTTGGTGAATTGTACCTGTGACTAAAATGTAGTATCCATCCGTGTCTCTTATAATTTTCTTTGGTTTCAAGTCCACTTTGTCTGATAGCATAATGGCTACCCCTGCCTGTTTTCTGCTTCCATTTGCTTGTAGAATTGTTGACCAGCCTTTTATTTTTAGAGCGTGCTTATCTTTTGTGGTGAGATGGATTTCCTGCAGGCAGCAGATTGACGGATTGTGATTTTTAATCCAAGTTTGTAATCTGTGTCTCTTGATCGGTGAATTAAGTCCATTAACATTTAGTGTTATAATGGAGAAACTATTGTTAATTCCAGACATTTATTATGTTTAGTAGCTTTTATAAGTATATTGCTTCGCTTTTAATGGTGTTATATTTGCCTTCTGTTCTCCTGGATATGCCTGTTTTTTTCTTCATGCTTGAGTATCATTTCTAGCATTTTTTGAAGGCCTGGTTTGGTGGACATGTATCCCTTAAAGTTGTCTTTGTGCTGGAAAATTTTTCTTTCTCCCTCAATGATGACTGATAGTTTTGCAGGGTAAATCAGCCTGGGTTGACATTTTTGCTCATTCAATACTTGAAGTATGTCTCTCCAAGCTCTTCTTGCTTTTACTGTTTCGACTGAGAAGTCATTTGTTATTTTAATAGGTTTACCTTTATAAGTGAGTTGTTTTTTCTCCCTTGAAGCTCTCAGCACCAGTTCTTTATCTTGAATGTGGAGTGTTTTAACTATTATTTGCCGGGGCGTGCTTCTATTTTGGTCGTATCTGTTTGGGGTGCGGAATGCCTCTTGTATATGGATGGGCCTCTCTTTTTTTAGATGAGGAAAGTTTTCCTTGATGATCGTTTGAAAAATTTCCTCAGGGGTGGTATTTTGAGATTCTTGCTCTGGTATTCCATGAATACGCATGTTAGGCTTCTTCAGGGTGTCCCATATCTCTTGGATATTTCTCTCAAGTATCTTTTTGGCTTTAACAACCTCTTCCATTGAGCTGGTTAGTACTCCCACTTTATCTTCAAGGTCTGAAATTCTGTTTTCTGCTTGGTTAGTTCTGTTGATAAGACTCTCTGTGGCGTTCTGGGTTGAAGATAACTTGTCTTTTAGCTCAGTTTTAAACTCTGCTTGAGTTTGTTTTATCTGTTCTATGTCACTTTTTGTTTCTTGCACTGTTTTTCTCAACTCCTCCAGATGTCTGTTGTGTTCCTCTTCAAAGCGATTGATTCGATTATGTAATTCCTCCCTGATTTCCTCTTTCATAGTATTGAACATGGTAATGATCATATTTTGAAAGACTTTATCCTGGGTGAGGCTTTCTTGGCCTTTTCCCGCGGGTTTGTTCTTGTTGGAGTCTAACATTATGGGATTAATTTCTTCAGTGGGAAATTTGTTTACTTGAGTGTTGCTTCTCATGGATTTGCACTTAGACTTTGGCATTGTCATTTTAACTCTTAAGATCTCTCAATTTCACTAAACTGAAGTATTTGTCCTGGGGTCCTGGTGGGCAGGCGCGGGCGGAGACTTATGTAGGTCGCGGGGTGAGGCCCGGCTGGACCGCAGGCATGTCCCGACCAGCGGAGCGGGGTGGTGTAAAGGGAGGATGGGGGCGTCGGCGTGGAGCTATTTAACCCGAGGGCAGCTGGGGCGGGGCCCGGGCGCAGGGGGAGGTCCTCCTCGTCCCTCTGCCCCGCGCGTGGCTCCGGCTGGATGGTGGGAGTCGGAGCCGGGACCTTGTGGGCTGACCTGGGGTCCTGGTGGGCGGGGCCCGGGCGAAGACTCTACCTAGGGCGCAGGGTGAGGCCCGGCTGGACTGCACGCGCGTCCCGACCGGCGGAGCGGGGTGGGGTGTAAAGTGGTTCATTACATCCCTTGATCCTTCTTCAGTCTCAGCTCTCTGCCTATCTTCTTCTTCTTTGTGGCTTTTCTGGTCAACTGCAGCTTCCTGTCCAGCAGCCAGATGATTCCAGCTTCCACAGCCTGCACTGCCTGCCGCTCACCTCTGCCATGGTCAGTGCTCTGGGCTGTCTTCTGCTGTTTCTTTCTGTTCTCAGCTCAGCCTGAGCTAGTAACAGCCAGGAAGAGCATGGTCAAGAGAAGCCTTTCGCTGGGCCTGATGTGGCTGCACCAGGCGAGGCAGCTCAGGAGAACGTCTCCCTGCCAGCTCCCTGAGGAAAATGAACAGCCTCCTCACACAGCTGCTGAAGGGGTGACTGGACCATTCATAGCCACATGACTCCAACCAACCACAGTCATTTGTTTGAATCAATCACAGAGTTAATTTAAGTCTTACAAGTCATACAAGTCTACTTGCTAGAGCCCCGTGAGCTGCTCCCCCTTGGACCGAGGCAGAAGTGGTTGCAGGTTCCTCCAGGGTTTACCAACACTTGTGATAACAAAAGTCTGTTACTAACCACTTCCTGCAGCTGCCTCTTCTGGAGCTGGGGCAGTTAGCTGCTGTGTGGGTGTCTCTTGCTATTGCCGAGGTGGACAAAACAGCTGCTCTGACTGACCTGCCCAAACAAACAGCTGCACTGTTATTAGAGCAATCAATCATGAGACTGTCAGACTGCTAGTCCTTTTTCTCCAGAGAGTCCGGACAGCCAGGAGTGTGAACACTGCTAATTAGAGAGTGGAGCTGGTTGATTCCCAAGCCTTGGTTCATCCACAGATGGAGGGCTTCCATCATTAACACCAGCAGTGACTTTAACAGACTTTTAACAGTGCTTCAAACCTGCCTAGTGCCCAGAGAAAAATTGGAAGTAGCTATCTAGACAGTTAGCTTGCTCAAAGAAAGCTTTGGCTTGAATGGCAAAAGTAGAAGGATAAGCCCCAAATTTTTCAGTCTTATGCTAAATTTTTAGCATTATATGTGACCACTAAAGGTTTTCAAAAGATATGTGATGTGCATAATGAGAATAATGCAAGTGGAACTGATGTGCAGCACAAAAGTAAAAGATAAGTAATGTGACATACTGTTTTCTTTTTTTATTATTATTTATTCAATTGTGCGTGTGTGTGTGTGTGTGTGTGTGTGTGTGTGTGTGTGTGTGTGTGTATGTGTATGTAGAACCACGGGCGAATTCGGGAACCACTATGGACAGCCTCTACCTCCTCCTTGTTTACTCTCCCCCGGGATTCACAAGCTCCACCCTACCAGGACAAGAAACACAGACCCCCGCTTCTGCCTGGCATCTGTACGTGGGGTCTAGGATCCGAACTCAGGACCTTCCACCTGCAAGGCAGAGGCTTAACCCCTGAGCTACCTTTCCAGCCAGTAACATACTATTTTCATGTAACCAATGGTAAGAAAAATTTTTCCCTTTAATTTAGGGAGATGACTATCTTTATCTTTTTTTCTGAAAAAAATGTGTGCATGCATATAATTATCTTATTTTCTACTCCAGATTTGAGTGCATTCTTTACCTCCCACACTGAGAGCAATTTGGAGAATAGTGATGCTGTTGTAGTCTGTAACCATCGCCAGACTGTCTCCTCATTGCTTACATCTAATTCTTTCCTAAACACACTCCACATTTTTCTCTGTTTGCTAATTCATTTTTAATGACCATATTTGGGTTTTATTCAGTTTAAAAAATTATTCTAAGTACTTAGTGGCTTAATACAACTAAGAAGAAGGGAGACATGGCCCACATAAGAGGAGGAATAAATCTTTCATTGTAGCTTCTGTGGTAGAGGTTGTTCCTTCAATGATAGATTAACACACGAGTGGGGCCGTAACATGAGCTCCTTGGTTTAATCTGTACTGCACAAATACACACAACAATTGCAAACAGAATGATAGCGAAGGGGCCACTTCCTGTTCATCTAGTCATATACTTGGGAATTTATAATATATAAAGATGTCTCTGTGATTCCCTGGAGGTCATTCTTTATCTATTACTACAAATTCATAGCCACAGATATAGTCTTGACAATGTTGTCTTGTTAACCAGGGACCAAATTATAACCCAGTGCTGAAGACTTTGAACACGAGCACGTTTCATACACATTTAATTAACTGAAACAGCCACATGGCCTTGCATAACTTCAGGTAAGCACACGAATATAACCCCCACACCCCTTGTAATTGCTGAGAAAAGAAGTGTCCCCTAAAAGACTGACCAGAAGCCTTGGTCTCTGGATGATGAGAGGTTATTGGATCATGAAGGCAATTTCCTCAGTGATAGATTGATCCATGAGTAGAGCCATAATTTGAGAACCTGATTGGAAACTCAGTGATACTTCTGAGGTGCACTGAAGTGTCTCTTTGGGGCTATACTTCATCCTGGGTCCCAGTTGGCACGAGGTGAGCAGCTGTGATTGGCCACGTGCTTCCTGCCATCATGATCTCCATCTCCACAGGCCAGAAACAATTTAGGAGGACTGGACATTTTGAAATAGAGCTAAAGGAAATCCTTCTTGCTTCAAACTTCCCTTGCTTGGGTGGCAGGATACAAAATAAATGTGCAAAAATCAGAGGCCTTCCTATATGCCCAGAATGAAAGAAGTGAAAAAGCCTTGAGAGAAACCATACCATTTACTATAACCCCTAAAAAAATGAAATACCTTGGTATACACCTAACTAAGGAGGTAAAAGACCTTTACAATGAAAACTTTAAAACCCTAAAGAAAGAAATTGCAGAAGACACCAGAAGGTGGAAAGACCTCCCTTGTTCCTGGATTGGCAGAATCAACATTGTAAAAATGACCATCCTACCAAAGGCAATATACAGATTCAATGCTATACCAATCAAAATCCCAAAGCAATTCTTCAAAGAAGTTAACCAAACTAATCTCAAAGTTCATATGGAGGCACAAAAGACCCAGGATAGCAAAAACAATCCTGAGTAACAAAAACACAGCTGGAGGTATTACCATACCAAACCTAAGTCTATACTACAAATCCATAGTTATAAAGACAGCCTGGTACTGGCTCCAAAATAGACACACAGATCAATGGATAAGGATTGAAGACCCAGATATAAGCCCACAAAGTTACAGCCATTTGGTCTTTGACAAAGGGGCCCAAAGAATCCAATGGAAAAAGAACAGCATCTTCAACAAATGGTGCTGGCAAAACTGGATCTCCACATGCAGAAGATTAAAGCTGGACCCGTACTTGTCACCATGTACAAGACTTAATTCCAAATGGATCAAGGACCTTGATATCAGGCCAGAGACTATAAAAACCATAGTTGAAAGGATAGGGAACTCCCTCGAGCTGATTGGGCTAGGCCAACACTTCCTAAACAGACATCCAATGGCACAATCACTGCTACCAACTCTCAACAGTTGGGATCTTGTGAAATTGAAGAGCTTCTGTTCAGATAAAGAGATTGTCACACGAGCTCAAAGGCAACCCACAGAATGGGAGAAAATCTTCACTAACCACATATCTGAAAGAGCTCTACTGTCCAGAGTGCACAAAGAACTTAGAAAATTAAACTCCAAGGAAAACACTGGCCCAATTAAAAAATGGGCCCTGGAACTTCAAAGAAACTTTACCAGAGATGAAATTAAAATGTCTAACAATTATCTTAAAAAATGCTCCACTTCCTTCGCCATCAGGGAAATGCAAATCAAAACTTCCCTGAGATATCATCTCACCCCGGTCAGGATGGCAAACATCCACAATACAAACAACGACAAATGCTGGAGAGGATGTGGAGAGAGGGGAACTCTCCTACATTGTTGGTGGGAATGCAGGCTCATACAGCTACTCTGGCGAGCCATCTGGAGATTCTTAAAGAAATTAAAGATTGAAATGCCATATGACCCTGCTATCCCACTTTTGGGAATAACCCCCCATGCAGCAGAGGTTCGCCTCGATAGCACAAGCTCGACCATGTTCATAGCAGCACTGTTTACAATAGCAAAGTCATGGAATCAACCTAAATGTCCAACAGTTGACGAGTGGATAAGGAAAAGTGGTACATCTATACAATGGAGTACTACTCAGCCATCAAAAATGATGAATTACTGGAATTTGCTGGGAAATGGATGTCATTAGAAAGAATTATATTAAGTGAAGTATCCCAAACCCAGAAAATTAAGCGCCGTATGTACTCCCTAATAGGTGGCTCCTAGTACCAAACTCACCCAGCCCACATTGAGACACTCAAAAGTAAACCTATGTAACACAGTAATTGCAAGGATTATGAACAAGAGAGATGGGTTAGGAGGGCCACACCAGAAACAAGGAGAGAGGAGACCATGTTACAGCAGAGAAAATAGGCCTCCATCAAGGTCTGCAAGTAAGTAATGAGAAACCTGGTTAAGTTCACAGACGTTCTTTCCTGATCTCACCAGAAGGGGAGGGCATATAGTCTAGCAGATAAAAAGTAATCATTTTGCAAATGGGAGATGGACCCCTCCCTCAGTGAGGTTTCCTACTCTTATTACATCTACCCTTGAATGTGCTATTACAACAAGACTCCAGTTTAACAGCTTTTTGTCTCTGGCCAGAGGGTGACATACAGTGCCCAGCAGAATGGAGTGAAGGGAATTGCAGGAGCAGCAAAACTGCAAAAGAAAATCAACAAACCACAATCCAGAACTTCAGAGACTCCATATCAATCACATAGAACTAGGCCAGCCTAATCTCTCCCCATCCTGGAGCTCAGGGACATTTGCGGAAGAGGGGGCGGTAAGATTGTAAGAGCAAAAGGATGGGAGGAGCAACGATTTGCAAGATTCTCAACAATAGTTGGGGCCAAAGCAATCATAATGGGACTTTGCATGCCCTGCGCAATGTCCAGTGCACTGTTGCCCTCATAAAGTCTAGCATCTGTTAAGGCACCGAGACCCCTGGAGGCAAGGGATTGACAGCCATAGTAGTGATCTTATGCTTAAGGGGAACAAGAGAAAGGGCTTATGGAAATGCCACTGGGTCCTTATATGTCATCGGAGAGGAGGACCCAGTGGAGAGTTAGGCGTACACAATAAAGGACTCTCTGGGAATTGGGGGGGAGGCACTGGGGGAAGGGGAGGGGGAGGAGGGGGGAGGGAGGGAACTGGTAAAAAATTTTAAAATGTATAATTAAATTTTTAATAAAAAAAATTTCATAATGAAATGCAATACTTTATGAAATTAATATGTGACAATAATTTTTAAAATTTTGTTTGAAATGTAATCCATACTACAGTCTTTTAAGTAAGTTAATTAAAGAAAATAATGAAAAAAAAAAAAAACTTCCCTTGCTTTTAAACTTGCTTTAAACCTGCAGGCATTTGTCATAGCGAAGAAAAGTGTGATTACCCACCAAACCCTGGAAAGAAAAAGATATTGGTATAGGTTTTTAAACAACACTGACACTTGAATACTTGCAATAAGGACTGCAGAACCCAAAACAATACAGCATTAATATTTCTTTACATATGCTTTTTTAAAACCCGTAGATAACACAGCCTATGCTCTCTGCAGAGTCAGATGCTGATTTCGGTGCTGGTCTTTGTGTTAGAGCTGTGAAATTGCTAGCTAGCATCCTTAGCACAGAACCAAGTACTTTTCAGAGTAGTACATTATCTTAACTGGATTCTGATTATACACGACAGTGATAACTATCTTTTTTCTATTTATTTTATTTTAAATACAAGTTACTGTTTTTACAAATCTGAGTATACAGAAGATAGGTGTGACTATAGGTGCAAAATTGAACACCAGATCTTTAGAATATATTAAATATCTTTGACTTTCTACCCACTAATTAGTAATTCTCCATTTCCTTCCCCCAGTTATGATGAGCATTGTTCCTTTCTCCCATTACACAGATTTGACTGTTTGAGATGTATTGTGTATGCGACTTCAGGCAGCCTGTGCTTTTTGTGACTGGCTTATTGCTGCTGATACGATCACAGGACCAAAACGACTTAGGGGAACAACTAGTGGAAAGTGATGTTTGAAATGCCACCCATTAGAAGAAGAACTCTAATTTCTTCATAAAATATGGGAAAGCATGGAGTGCTGAAAGAGGTGAAATCAGGAGCTTTCCGT
The DNA here is from genome assembly GCA_023101885.1 of Typhlomys cinereus. Classification (NCBI taxonomy): domain Eukaryota; kingdom Metazoa; phylum Chordata; class Mammalia; order Rodentia; family Platacanthomyidae; genus Typhlomys; species Typhlomys cinereus. The sequence goes on from JALPQD010000179.1 coordinate 3,253,174, forward strand.
GGAAAACAGAAGTATAGAAACTCACTGGTGACTAATCCACTGGCATTCTCTAGAGTCCTTCTAAGAAAAAGGCCACAGCCTGAAACCTCAGGGATATCTGCTTATACTGGAAGTGTCTCATGTATTAAACTGTCTTTCTCTGGCCCATAATAAATATCAAGAATGTGGATTCTCTGGTTGGCAGGATGGCCATCCAAGCCTAGAAAGTAGGAAAGCTTTTCCACATTCCTAACTCTCCTTCCTACCCATCAAATGTCCTACACCTGGACTTGCATTGACCCACACCTTTTCTATTATTTCTATCTCTGTGTGTTCTTCTTCTGCCTTTCATATTAGCTCCTGCAAAACTTCTTGGGTCACATGCTAGACAGTACACTTTATAGATGTTTTAACAAAGAATAACAAAGCACAGAAAACTCAAAGACAACTAAAGAATACTAGATGTGGTAAACGTGATATTTTCTGAATTGTTGGTCAGAAAGTTCCTGTATTAGAATAAGAATATATTTAAGGAAAGGACATAAGTCCCAGGAGAAGATCACGCTATGAAAGTTTATCTATGAAAACACTACAGCTGGGCTAGAGAGATGCTCAGGGGTTAATCCTCTGCCTGGAAAGCAGAAGGACCTGAGTTGAAATCTAAATCCCATGTGAAAATGTCAGGGGATAGAGTGTGTAGCTTGAACTTCTGACTGTACTTCTGACTCTGGAAAGCAGAGCCTGGGAAATCCCAGAAGCAAAAAGGCAGTGGAAGCAATCCAGGATGATTCCCAAAGTCACTCTTGGGCCACCATGGGCACACAAAGTGCCCTCTGATACACACAAAGCAATTTTTTTAAGAAAGATACTACACTAAACTGCCCTTAACACACCTGCTGTTATACTCATAAATTGGAGGAGCACAAAAACCTCAAAGCCTCCTTGGGCAACAGAAATTGTTTACTGTAGAAAAACACAGCCCAAACAGATTGCAGAGAAACTGGATTGACTGTGGACTGCTTTGCCCTAATCAGAACATCTACACCACACACCCCCACACCCCATGGCTCACGGAACATCAAGCAAGATGAGACCATAAGATCACAAGCTCTTGAAGTGGAACAATGGTAGACAAGACACTAACTCCTGGACATGATAGAAACCGCATGTCTTCCCACGAAAAAGGAAAGACCTCAAGAAGTTCCTCATCTCTCTGACAGATTTATGAGAAGTAATAGGACATTAATCATGTCAAGCATGTGATATCAAAGATGAACTAGATGAATCACAGTGGGCTGGGCAAGTGAAAAGATTTGAAAATATAAGGAAAGTATTGCAGGGGAAATGAAGAATTGTCAGGGGAAACCAGGGGGGATGGCACTAGGGATGCAGGTGAGAAAAAGAAGAAAAAATAAAATAAACATTAAATATATAGCCTAGGCTGACCTCCAAGTCTTGGTTTTCCTGCCTCCAGCTCTTCAGCATACCCACCTGAATGTGCCTCCACAACTAGCTGTATCCTCTTGCTAATCTCCTTAAAATTTTAAGCTTGCAATTTTTAAATTTAGACCTATGTGATGGCTCATCCTGTCAATATGACACTCAAAAGGCAGGTCCCCAAATCTATCTCAGAGATATCCTCTAGATAAGGCTGGCCTCTGGGCATGCCAGTGAAGGACTGTCTTGATTGCATTCTAGGCAGGACCATCCTCTAGGTAGTTGAGCATGACAAGCAAACACACATGCACACATTCATCTGCTGCTGTTTACTTGACCATAGAAGTGATGTAAGCAGTTTCCTCAGCTCCTGCTACTGTGATGTTCCTGCCAAGATGGATTCTACCCTGAAATTTGTAAGCTGGAGCAAATCACTAAGTTGCTGGGATCAAGAACTGTAATATAGGAATATGCAATGAAGTTAAAGGTGTATGATTCATTTTCGAATTAATTTTTTGTATTTGGTAAAAGTAGAAAGTTCAAATTTCTTTTTTTGTAGCATGGGTATTACTGAAGTACTATCTAATTGAAGGCATTTCACTCATTGAGTGACTTTGGTACTTGTTGAAGATCAATTGACTGTATCTATTTGTTTCTGTCCAGTGGGTGGGTGTGTCTTTTCTTACATTCACGCTATCTATTGTTTTTATTAAACATGTAGAGCAGGCCTTGAGAAGAGATAGCTTAAATCTTTCAATTTCTCTCTCTTCTATAAGTTTGTTGAGTATATATGAGTGCACATGTATTTGTAAGCACAATGTGTGAGCAGGGCAGAAGAAAATGTTAGATGCACTCACCAATCTCAGTTTTTTGAGAGAGGGTCTCTCACTGAACCTATAGCTTGCTAATTAGCTGGATAATCAGTGAGTCTCAAAGATCTGTCTGCCTCGGCCTTCCCAGCACTGTGGTTATTTGTGCAAATCTTGTGTCTATACCCAGCTTTTTACATGGCTGCTGAGTATTGAACGTGGGTCTTCATGCTTGCATGCCAAGATCTTTTCTGATTGGGCTAAGTCATCATCTGAGCCCAAAATTTTCTCTTTATTTACTATTACTTAGAAATTTTGCATCTTTTATATTTCCATGGCAATTTTAGAATTTATTTGTCAATTTCTATTTTCATGCATGCAAATATGTATGTGAGAGAGAGAGCATGTATGTGGGGGGGTAGAGGGTGTGTGCGTGTGTGTGTGTGTGTGTGTGTGTGTGTGTGTGTGTGTGTGAATCAGAGAGCACACAGAGACCCAAGAATGACATCAAGAATCACCCTGGATTGCTCTGCCTTTTGTTTGCTTTGCTCTGACATTGGCTCTGCCTTCCAGAGTCAGAGGTACAAGTCTCTGCCATTTCTGCCTGGTGCCTTTACATGGGATGTGTGATCTGAATTCAGGTCCTTCTCCACATGAAACAAAGTCTTAACCCCTAAGTCATCTCTCCAGCTCTTATTTAATTTCTTTAAACATCATTTTGTATTTCTCAGATCTTCCACAACTTTGTGAATGTATTTGGTTTTAAAGCATTTGGTTCTTAACAGTTTGCTGTTAAGATGTGACATAGTTATTTTTTTTCTTTACTTTGAGACAATACACAGGCTCAACCCACACAGGAAAGATAGGGAGATTCGTTTGGCTTACCGTTCCCGAGGGGATATAGTCCATCATGGTGGGAATCACACAGCAGAAGGCATGGCTGTAAGCAGAAGCAGGAGGCTGGTCCAGGTCACTGCAGCCATAAGAAAGGCAAAGAGAGCAAGAGCAAACTGAGAGGAAGCAAGGTCTGGACACTATACCTGTGACCTGCCTTCCTCCAACAGGATTCCACTTCCAAAAGATGCCACAACCTTCTCAAATTTAATACCAGCTAAGGATGCAAACACATGAACCTGTGGGGGACAACTCACATTCAAAACATAACAACATGTAAAATTAAAATTACTTTTTCCAATAAACAAAATTAATTTTTTAAAAGTATAGAATTAAAAAATCTAAAAAGCATATGGCATCATCAGGAGAAAATTCTCCCCTTCCCCCCTGAAAAAAAAAAAAACACTTAAAAAGGGTTTTATTTCAGCTTGTGACTCTTGGTTACACTTCATCTGCAGGACAGGTGAGTTCACACCACCATTAAGAACCAGGGAAACCAGCCACACCTTATCCACAGGAACTGCTTTCCATACCTTGTGTGCTTATTGTGCCAAAACACTGAAAGGGACTTTCCATCTATCTTACCTACCTACCCTGAGAAAGTTCCCACCCACCATGGATTGGGTCTTCCCACATCAATTTGATAATCTTTCACAGACTTGCTCAGGACTTGCCTTAACTGATAATTGTTGGCAAGCCTGAGCCTTCCATTGCTAAGTTGGCATCTGCATCTGAGTGGCACTGCCCATACATGTGGATTTAGGCAGCACTGGTTTTCTGTGGCTTATTTGTGTAGCACAAAGTCTTACAGTTCATTCAAGTTTGTCTTATTTTCCTTTTAGTTAACTCCTTATAAGTATACACAAACAGGGGCTGGAGAGGTGGCTCAGGGGTTAAGCCTCTGCCTTGCAGGCAGAAGGTCCTGAGTTCGGATACCAGATCCCATGTATAGACGCCAGATGGAAGCGGGGGCAGCCTGCGCTTCTGGTCCTGGTAGGGCGGAGCCTGTGAATCCCGGGGCAGAAGGAGGTGGAGGCATCCATGGTGGTTCCCGATTCGTCCGTGGTTCTACACACACACATACACACATGCGTGCGCACATATATACACACACATGCACAATTGAATAAATAATAATAAAAAAATTTTAAAAAAGTATACACAAACACTAAATATTTCCTGCAGTGATACTTTATTAAGGCTGCCAAATTAATTTTCTCTAAGAGTTTACCAATGGAATATTTAGTGTTGTCTATATATGAAAAATTTCATGTATAAAAGGACAATTTTGCTCTTCTTGTCTTTCTCTTTCCTATTTTCCTTCATTGTTCAAAAATAATTTTGTTTTTGTTTATCTATCTAGGTATTTAGTTATTGGGGGGGGGTACATGCATACATGCCTTGATACAAAAGTAAAGGTTCCAGACTAGCTTCCAGAAGGTGATAGAGCAAAAGAAGAATATAGAGTAAAGCCAGGAGATCCACATACTGACTGCAGGCAAAATTGGGGCAGGAGCAGCAAGTAGGGTCTTGGCTAGGACGGGGCCCAGGGTGTCACTTCCCATGGTGTGGGCAGGGGTTGCCTCAAGGTGGTATTAGGAAGTGAGTACAGCTCTGTGGCAGCCTCTGGGCTCTGGCTTCCCTCTTGGGGTTGGGGTGTGTGTGTGTGTCTGTGTGTGTATGCCTTTCTCTCTATGTGTCTGTGTGTGTGTATCTGTGTCTGTGTGTCTGTGTCTGTGTGTCTATGTCTGTGTCTGTGTGTCTCTGTGTGCATCTGTGTGTCTGTGTGTGTACGTATCATTTGTTTTTGTACCAAATTCAGAGAAATAGTTCATAAAGTAATGGACATGTCAGCTTACACAATATAATTAGTATATTTAGCACTGCCTGCTACCTTTTTGGAAGAAAAACTGTTCTTTTTCTTCATATTATATTAAATTGAAATTAACCTCTAAACCCACTATGATTCACACTTTTTTCCTTTAAAAATGAAATTTGTTGCTTTTAATTAAAGTTTAAATTCAGCTTGAAACCAAGACCTTCCATGTGTTATGCATATTGACACGGGGTAGGTACACTCCTGGGTCTGCCCGGTCCCATATTTTTCCTGTAGGTTGGAGTGTTTTCATTAATTCTTTGCATCGGCTTCAGGTTCCAAGGCCAAGAGGGGCTGCAGCCACACAGACCCCCTGTCCTGTATCCCACACCTGCCCCAAGGGTTTGTGCCTGGCTGTGTCCCTGAGCAGAAACACCTGGGTCCATCCTCATTGTACTGGTATGTTTCCTCCTCCTTTTTCTCCTCTGTGTTGTCGTAGTTACCGTGGCTGTGCAGTGCTCCTTGTAAAGTATGGCAGCCCCAGCTTTGCTGTGCTTTCTCAACATTGGCTTGACCCTCTGTGATGTTCATGACTTCATATAAAGTTTATAACTCTTTTCCACTTTGAAGAAAATGTTATTGGGATTTTGACAGGAGTTGGATAAATTAGTAGTGTGGATGTTCTGAACAGCTTATGAGGCTTCTTTCAAACCATAAACATTTAATAACTTTTTATTTGGTTTTCACATCCTTGCTCTACAGTTTGTACAGCATGAGCCTTTGCCACCTCTGCCGAGGGTCTTATTTTCTTCCTTTCGATGCCACTGCAAATAGATTGCTACAGGGTTACTTGGTGGTCTTTCACGTAATTTATTACAAATGTATACAAAACCAAATATTTTCTAAAGTGATATAAAGGTCACTAAATTCTGTCATTTCTTCTATTAATTTTAATGAAGTAATTTTCTTTATTAATTGTTAATTAAAGACAGAGGGACATGGTGCATACAAGCATAGTTTGAGGGGGGCTGAGAAGACATGTTTCAGAAATCAATTCCCTCCTTTCACCTTGTGGGCTTCCAGGAACAGTGCTCAGGTCACCAAGTGTGGCAGCAGGTGTCATGTCCACTGAGCTCTCTCGCCTGCCCTCCTGTTTTCTTTCTCTGTCTTTTGATAAGGGTCATCCATTTGCTCCAGATATCCAGAGTCAGGACTTTGCCATCACAAAGAGGTGAAGCAGCACTGACCAAAGAAACAAAGACAGAGGTTTCTGGGGCAGAATCTGGCTCCAGGAAGGGTTCAGTCAAGATACCTGTTGGGTCTTGGTGAAGGTCACAAGGAAGCCTAAAGCCAGCAGCTTCCGGAAGGAGATGTGGAGCGCTGAAGGAAGGCCTGTGCTCTGGAGACTGAAGCCTGGAAGTCAACCACCAGCCATGCCCACCACTGCTTGTCCCTTCCCAGGGAGTTCTTGTCCCTTCCTGACATCAGCCTCCCATGTGGAGTGCGCCAAACATCCCAGTTTTAGTAGACCCCAGCAGGGTGAGCAAGCTAGACTCCTTGCTGGTGACTTGACCCCAATCTTGCGCCCTGCTGGAGACAAAGTTGAGGAGAATCGTGCTGACCCTGTGTTTCTGTAGAGACAGCAGATAACTGCCAAATGTTTCCCACTTTGAGTCTTTGGAAATCTCTTAGTGGCCACTGTCAGAGATCAACCTGCTTATAGGGTGTTGCTCCTGGATGCTTTAGTGCATTTGCTGCTCATTGGCTGTGAGGCCTGAATGGCAATGGGACAAAGGAAAAGAGCGGGTGCAGCAGGAGATCCACAAGTGGGCTGCAGGCAAGGTTTGAAGCAGGAGCAACTGAGTGATTAAGTGAGGTCCTGGCCAGGCCTAGGCCCCTAGTCCTGGCTGGTTTTCCGCAGCGAGTGTCATTTCCCGCGGTGTCGGCAGGGGGCGCCTGAAGTGGAGTTAAAAAGTAAGCACAGAGCATGAGCTTCCCTCCTGGATGTGTGGGGTGTGTGTGTGTGTGTGTGTGTGTGTGTGTGTGTGTGTGTGTGTGTGTCCTTATGAGGAAGTATCTGGGAACGCAGGCTAGTCAAAAGGCTCCTGTTGCTGCCACCTCTTCCTATGATTGGATCCAGCTGTGGCGTGTCATCAACTTGTTTTCTATGTAGTATAGTAGTTCTGCTGAGATTGTTACTGTCACTTGTGGTGGCGCAAGATCAGGAGTTTGAGACCAGTCTGGGTTGCACTTATTTTTTTCTTCTGGATGCATCCCAATGTACACAAATCATCCCAAACCTGTGCTGCAGCAACACCAGCACCCAAACCTCTCACAGTCCTTCTGGGCACCCCAGTCTCACAGCATCCTGCTCCCAACTCATCTGCCAAGGCCATTTCAGTGCCCAGCTACAAATGTTGGAACGCCCCTCACACTTGGCCCCAGAAACCCTCCCTGGACCATCCTCCCCTCCACAGACACACTCCTCCTTCCTCACCACCCCGCTCTCCTCCACACACCTCTACCATGACCTCTTGGGTAAGAATATTTGTGCAACGAGCTCTATTTAACACTACCTAGTCTAGAGGAAGAGTTTTCAAAGTCTGAGCAATTACTTTTAGTTTTTGACATGTATTTAGGCAAATTTATGTCACCCTACGTATTTTTACTATTGGTGGGTTACTTGGTGGTCTTTGGCAAGAAGCATGCTTACAGAAACAGAGAAGCAGTTAGGGCTAACTATGCCTGTAAAAGCAGTTGTTTTTCTTGTGACTTTGATTCCTTCAGATGTTGCAATTTTTTTATTCTTGCCAAGGTTTTCTTGCTCATGAGTCTGCACATATGGAATATCTTACCCTCTGATACGAGCTATTTTGCCCAAGGACAAGCATGTAAAAAGGGTAAGACAATGCTTAGTATATTTGTGAAGAACTCATAAAAGACTAAAACATATTTAAATCCTCAAGCTTAAGTTAAAAAATCACAAGCAACAGTTTTAAAGCAAGATGGCATAATTCCCTTTGGGTATCATATTATCACCTTAACCCTCTTATCCCTATTTCCTCCTTCACTGAAAAGTAAGAGATCAACGGTTACCATTTACACATTCTCACTGGGTTGAATAAAGATTGTTTCTATCATGTAGCCAATACCCAAGAAGGTTCTGTGCCAAACTCACCACACAATAGACTCAAATCCCCCAGTTATTGCTTGAAGTGGGAGATAAGTTCCTCCCAAGCAGGTAAGTTCTTCATTTCTGGAAAAAGAAACAGCTTAATCATCTAAGTACATGGACAAACCAGACAAGAGGACTAAAAATGCCCATTTAAAGAGACTAACAGTAGCCAATAGAGAAAGTCACTTTTCGAGCCTGCCTAGTGCTACCACCTCCTGTGGTTTCCTGGGCCCTTGTTTACCCAGTGTTCTTGAGTTCCTCTCTTTTACTCTCTATCAATAAATCCTGCTTTAATTTCTCTACATGTTGTGGTTTCAATCTTCAGTTCCCAAACACAAGAATCCCCCAAAGAAATCTGGTTTCAGAAAGATTTATGTTTTTGCATTATCTGATTCCTTGCTTTCCAACATTAATTTGGGGATGCTCTTCCAAAGAAATGGATATGATAATTCTCACCCTGCCCCCAATGCCTATTTAGTAATGTTTACTGTCTGACTTCTTAGAAGAAAGGCATTCTAGAAGGAGGTATCGAACACTGAAAGAAGGCCTGTGCTCTGGAGACTGGAAGTCTGGCAGCTGAAAGGAGATAGAAGCAATCCAGAATAACTCCTTAAATCACCCTTGGGCTTCTACTGGTGCACAGTGCCCTCTGATACACACACACACACACACACACACACACACACACACACACGAGAGAGAGAGAACAGACTTCGCAAATGGAGATTATAGGAAAATTGCAGAAGTTGTCCACTACTAAAAACTGCCCTCAGCTCATCAGGTCTTGGGGGTGCAAGTAATTTTTTACCCTATGAGACATTCTTACTGAGCCTGTGTCTTTTCATTTTAAACTCAGTTGAAATTTAATTTTAAAACTCACCATGATTCACTTAGTTTCCCTTTGAAAATCAAATTCATTTCAATAAATTAATAAAACTTTAAATTCAGCTTGAAACCAAGAAACATTGCTGGTGGTGACTTGCACTGATAAAGTAGCCTCACGCTCGTGTGTCTACAGCATCCTTGCCCTGTGCACATGGAGGGAGGTAACAGTAATGGCCTTTGGTGGTCTTTGAGTTTAGAGTAGTGTGAGGCTTGCAGGATATAAGATACTTCCCACACATGTCATCTGGGTGTGAGTGAGTACACTATCAGATGCTTGCACAATGACATGGAAACCTGATATACTTTTGAGTGGTTAAGTTATTCAAGACTCTCTGTGTGGTTCTGCGTAGAGAGAGTTTATTCTGTTTCACTGCGTTATTTGCTTACTCTTTTAACAACACTGCGGTGTCCTGGTTGCTGTGGATTTACAGGAAGTCGTCTGGTTGGACTGTTATTCCTCGGACTCTGTGCCCCTCTTTCAACATTGAGTTCTGGGACTCTCCACTTAATTTTTGGACAAGTTTGTTGACATTCAGAGAGTAAGAGACTAAAGTGAAGAAACATCATATGAAGAAGAACTGACATCTTGCCACTATGAACATGAACATGACATGCTTCTCCATTAATTCAGGTATTTCACACTTTTCATCACAAATTTTAAGTTTTCTCTACATAAAATGAACGTTGTGAGGGAGGGTAGAAAGAAAGATCTGGAATGCAACAGTAGGTTGACAGTCAGGAAAGTGTCTTTGAGAATGGGAAACTCAGAAGGGTAGGTGCTCCAAACCTGGAGAGCAGTGGACCAAAGGACCCAATGAAGCAACAGAGGCAGGGAGGGTAAGAAATTCTTGGAGGATATTGACAGGTGTCAGAACACATCACACCCTGTAACACAATGAGAGAGTTTTGTTTGTTTTCCTCTAAGTGCAGTGCAAAGCTACTAGAGGGTTGTTAGTGGAGATAAGATGCCTTCCATGTGTTCATACTCTGCAAAGTATCTTTGACTGCTAGATGGAAACAGTTCACAGTAAGGGAACAAGAGTATGAGGGAAGCAGAAGACATTGGGAGTTGTTGGTCTAAGTCAAGGTATGGCACAGCAGAAGAGAGCCAAGGACGCAATCTGAAGCCCTGGTGACAATAAGAAGAAAATAACTGAGAATTGCGCCATTGGAAGGGGAAAGGGCAGTACGTTGTGGGACTTTGTGGAAGTCATGAGGAAAAGAAAGGCATACAGCAGGTCCAATTGCCCCATTTCCCTTCTGCACTTTCAGGTATAAGAGAAAATACTCATGCTCCCCAAGTATCTCATTGTTTTCCAGAAGTGAGTCACAGTGAAAGTCAATAGTGTTCCTGTGGCTAACAGCGGATTAATGTGACAGCATCTATATCATTACAACTCCAATCAGGAAACATGACCCTGGGTGACAGGAAGTAGCAAGAAAGACTCTGATCCAGTCTGGTGAGGCGAGAGCACTGCAGAACTGCAGACAGATTCTGTTCAAGTCCACTGAACAAGGGGAGCAGAGTTCAGAGCACTGAGTGGGCACTGGAAAGTCTGGGAAAGTGTTAGAGCAGAAGCTGAGCTGCACTGGTTACCTGTTTGCCAACTGCCACTTAGGGAGGTTAGGCTCCCCCCTCCCCCACAGACCAACAGATGGGAGACTTATCTCTTTTGACAGGTTCTTGACAAAGATATTAAAGGAGATAAGCTTGGTAAATTAAAGGAAAAGATTTAAAAGAATTCCAAGTGGCAAATATTCTAAAGCAAACTTAGGGGTCCAAAAAGAAATCCAGAAATACGATGGAGCTAGGAACTCTAGAGGTGTATATGTATGCCAGGTACAACAAAGCTGTCTGGGCCAAAGGAATAATGAATATTTTAGATTGTGTCCATGCAAACTTGTCTAGAAAAATGCAATGAGGATGAGGACTCAATCGCTTCACTTTGTCAACCCATGCTCCTGTGAGCATGCTCAAAAATCTGCAATCATACTGGATGAGAACTGCCAAGTGCCCAATGAAGTTATAAAACCAACAGAAAAAAGATCAAAAGTCAATACTGATCTTTACTCATTTATAAAATCATGGAAAGGATAACCCCCTGCTGATGCAAGGATTGGTGCATGAAATGAAATAAATATGGACTTTTCTAAAGTTGGTATGCATGAGTGGGGAGAGAAAGAAAGGAATTGCAGCACCATCTGCTGGCTACTCTCATAAATGACAACACGGATCTCTGAAACATCAGTACAAATCTAGTTACTTTCTCTATATACTCATTCAGATATGCACAAAGATCATAAAATTGCCAAGGCTCCTACCTACTCCTCTACACACTGCCTGTAGGTAGCATGAAGACCCTTAAGACCCCAATTTCTAATAGAATAGATGCTGAGAACATTCCTCAGAGTCATATAGTAGCAATGTGCCTCCCTTTGCTAGCAAGGTTGAGACTAACTCCGACTGACTTTCCCACAAGGGGCAGGGATGGATCTTGTCCTGTCTAGAAATGGGAACAACGGCAGAAGTGTTTCCTGCACATCTCTTTCCATTCCTTGAAAGCCATTCAGACATTAATTAGCACATCTGAAAGATGGGTACAGAGCTTTATCATTGCAATTGTGAAAAAATATTAGTGATCTTTGTATATATTAGTACCTCATTCTTTCTCCACAATGAATGGGCCATTCGGGTATATTAACATGTCTAAGGGGTACTGGAGAAGTGGCTCAAGGGTTAAGCCTCTGCCTTGTAGGTGGAAGGTCTTGAGTTCAGATTCTAGACCCCTCGTATAGACACCAGGCAGAAGCAGGGGCGGCCTGCCCTTCTGGTCCTGGTAGGGTGGAGCCTGTTAATCCGGGGCAGAGTAAACAAGGAGGTGGAGGTGGTCCATGGTGGTTCCCGAATTTGTCCGTGGTTCTACACACACACATGCACATACATACATGCACACACGCATATACCCACAATTTAATAAATAATAAAACCTCACTTTAAAAAAAAACATGTCTAAGGATTGGCAGCTATATTTGATGGTTGTGGCCAGACCTATTGCTGACCTTGCACGTGTAGTCTGTCTGCCATAACTGACATCACTCCTTTGTGCAGTGATAGACATGACCCCTCTGTGTCATGATAAATAAGGGATTAGATTCCATAATAAACTTGATTTAGATTTTGTCTTTTCTCCCTCTTGACCAGCTTGATTCAATTCCTGCTGATCCAGCTCTGGTAACTATCAGGATTGCAAGGTAAGTGCGCAGGTTGCAAAAGTCTGTACCTGCCCAGCCCCTCATGAAGGTATCATGGGGTCCTCAGCACATAAGACCAGAATACAAGAAATAGGTCACAATATCATTTACATCATGGTGTTAATGTATCTACCGATGCACTGAGAATCTTGTTGGCTCACATCCATGTTCACTGTGTCTGGAACACTTCATTCTTAATAATCTGCAGGTGGCACTTACGCTGTTGGTAGGACTTCCCAGAAACTTCCATCCTGACCATAGAGACAGAGATACTCCATGCCACTTTATAAAAAGACCAATTCCAATATTCCTTCTGTTAGATCATTAGATATGAGCAGACCAGAATGTTACTGAAGATGGAATTACTTCAATCAGCTTTGGACCTCATCTCTGTGTCTAGTAACATACTGATTGTGTAAGGGAGGAGGCATGTATTATACTTGCCTATCCTAGGAAAGCAATACCTTGACCAAGGGTCAGTGATCGATAACATCATCTGGTGAAGAGAGCAAGAGTGTTCCTTGTCCAGGCAAGGTCGAAGGCCTAACAGTCATAATGAGAAATTCTGATTTACAACCTGAATAAGCATTTCACAGAAAACACAGACAATCACAGTGAAGGGAAGCATAATGGGGTTAAAAATGACCCGTAACAGGACAGACATTTATTCCAGAAACCCCCTTTCATGCAGATGAGTTCACCTGCCTCCTTCTGAGTCCTACCTCAGAACACTTTCCTTTCACTTGTTATGAAGACCCTTTTTCCAACACTGGCCAGAAAGCAAAGAAGAAAAAGAAGAGAGTGATCCAGAGTCCCACTGTTCCCTCAGAACATGGCTCCCACACCACATTCCAGAGAACAGTGTTACCAAAACATGGCCCTACTGCCTGCAGCCCTTTCCATTGCTGGGCATCTGCTTCCCCAAAGAGCCAGGGCTGAAACCTCCAGCTCAAATTCACCAAAGAAATGAGAATTCAGAACCACCACCCTGTTACTCCCCACCACAAAGGCCAAGACTGTGGCCTCCTGTGTCAGCTGATGTTCCTGCAACCCCAGCTACTTCCTATGCCATTGCGGTATCCCCCATGACTCACTATACTGCTGCCTGTTCAACACAGACACTGATGCCCCTGCCCAGGCCTTCTTGAATTGGACTTCCTGCAAGACGTCAGTATGCATTCACCCCCTGTTCACCCCAGACTGATTCAGATAGAAGAAGAAAACACAGTAGCAGAGGGACTATAGATTGGTGGGGAGTATTCTCAGCACCAGGGCAACTTATTTCAAGGGAAGCAGCTTTAATATGCCCCCTATATCAGTTCCCTAGCCCAGAGCTTCTCTAGGAAGACACAGCATACATCCTGGTCCCCATGTCATTAGTGCACCATCCTCTCTCAGATTCAGATCTGCGAAATTGTCTCCAACATACAGTGTCTTATCCGGAAAAGAACACGGGCAACTATTATGGAAATTCATCCCCCCACTTGGAATGACTGTAGATTTTTGCTAATGTACCACTTTGATTTTGAAGAATGTCCATGAGTGACATGAGCAGCAAAGCAAGGTTGGCTGGCAGAACTTTCTAGAGATCTCTTGAGTCATGAGAGATATGCAGAAGATGTTCTTCTGAACAACTTGCCCTACATGGGACCCAAACCCATAGGAAGGAGTGCAGTCGATTGAAGTCATGAGACAGGCACTTCTGGAAGGTGCATTTTCTGGTGCCAGATCAGCCACAGACTTGATGCAGTTCAGAGAAGCTCTTCAAGGGTACTAGGAATCAAGACTTGGTTTTTTCCATATTTTTTAAATCATTCCTTGAAAATTTCATAAATGTATGTTAATGATGCCAGAGCATCTTTCAAGGAGATCTTTCAAGGAGAGCTACACTTCATGGGAGGAACCAGTGCAAGGGAGTTATATGTTCTGTGGCTAGCTGAAATGCAAGGGAACTAATGAAGCTACTTGACACTGAGATGACTGGAGCTGTAGGATTTAAAGTTTGTCCTGATAGTTTTCAGTTTTGTTAGGGACCAATCTTTCCCTTATCTCCTTTCGGAGATGGCTCTGTGCCATTTCATGTTGGAAGTATGTGGTTTGTCTTCTGATTTTACAGAAGGCTTCAGGCTTTGGACTTCTGGAATGTTTTGGTACTGATGCAGGCTTTGGTAACTGAATACAGCTTACATTATGAAGTGCCCATAAGCCTATGCGAGCCAAGAAATATAGCATCATGGTTTCAATGTAAATTGTTCCCATAGGCTCATGTGTTTGCATCCTTGATTGATGTCAATGTTTGAAAAGGTTGTGACCATTTGGGGAGTTGGTGTCTTGCTGGAGGAAAGAATGTCACAGGAGCCTTGAGGGATGTTAGCCCCACCCTGCTTCCAATAGTACTCTGCTATAATGGTCTTCAGCTTGATTTCTCTGCCTTTATGATGTCTGCAGTGACCTAAGCTGCCTTTAGCTTCTTGCACTGCCATATCTTCTCTGCCATAATGGTCTACATGCACCCCCTTCCTGGAACCATTAAGACATCTTTCATTCCTTTCCTCCCCTTAAGCTGTGATTAAGTATTATATCACAGTAGCACAAGGTGCATAAATAATTTCTTTCTGGTGGAGCTCTCTCCAAGTCATTATTTCTTCTTAAAAGTGCTACATCTGGTATAATGTCCCATGAAGCTGCTCTGTGGCTAGGAAACATGTAAAGTGGAAAAAAGAACTCACAGAGACGGAAAAATAGAAAAAAGTTTTGCCAGAACATGTGGGGAGACCCATGTCCCTCCAGAGAGAGAGCTGTCTGAATTATTGACCAGTCCTTCCAAATTTTATTTATAACCAGGGAGCTGAAAATTTGTATGTAAATCCAGGATTGGGACATCTGATTGGTAGGAAGGAAAGGTAGAATTGTGGGAAAACTTTCTTAACTTTTAATATGTTCTTGGATTGCCAGCCCAGGAGACAGAGTCAGCTCTTTCCAGATATTCAGCATGTGCTAGAGAGAGAGCATAATACATAAGACATTTATTTCTCAGTAAACCAGAAATCCTTGAGGTGTCAGTCAATGGTCTAATCCAAATAGGGGCTCCAGAGAGAACACCAGTGGGTTGGACACCAGTGGGTTTCTGTACTTCTGTCTTCCATGGAAAACTCATGCTTTTAACTGTTCTCAGCCTCCCATGCTTTGTCAAGGAATGAGATTTCCTTTGCACAAGGCAGCACCTGTAGCACTTTCTGCTAAGTGGCTCTCCACGAAAGAATAGCAAGAAAGTAGAGAAAGGGAATCCCCATGCATGTTCACTCTCCACAGTAGAAATCTGACCAGACCAGAAATACCAGAAATCATCTCCTAGGAGAACTAGAAGCACTCAGCAGTTTTAGTAATCAGGAAGCACGGTGATCATACTGAAACTCTCTATCCCTCATGTGAAAGTCATGGAGTCCTTTTACACACACACACACACACACACACACACACACACACACGTAAATAAATAAATACAAATTAATAGCTAAACATCTATTAATTTAAATGTCTTCATATTAACCAAAATTCCTATATTTATAGCCCTTAAGATAGTTTATCTTTGATGTCAACAGATTTTTATTAATCTGTTTTAAAATGTTCACCAGACCAAGAATGTAGCAGCAATTGTATATGACAAAATGAAATTGATTTCCTCTTCCATCTGCTTTGGCACACTCTCTAAGGAGAATTCAAGGCTAGCTGGCACTGGGTGACGCTGTTTGGCTTGCTGCAGATCCACTTCCTATCCACAGAGACCCTGGCAGTACTGATCCCATTGTCGTGCAGATAGGCATGCTCTCCCACTCCTCTGACGGAAACCCTGAAACCAGAAACAAAAATATTAAAGATGAAAAGCTTGATCACATACATCTGCCCCTACACTGAAATCTCTGGCTTCTAGTAGTGTTCTTGGATTGTCGGCCTAAGAGCCACATTTGCAATATGAATAAAAGAAGGAAAAAGTGCACAGGACAATACGTGCTGCTTTTGTATTTGGTTTGTTCTCCATTGTCAAATTTTTTCCTTGAACATCACCCCTTTGTCATTCTTCCACATCAGACACAGTTATGTATTAACGAGGCGTTCATTTCTGCTTTCTGTCACCTTCAAAGGAACTCCCGCTATGGCAATCTTGCTAAGAATGATGTTCAGTCTCACCCTGAACTGTTTGATAAATATATGAACCTGAAAAAAATCCTAGTAAATCGCTAAATGTGCCTAGCTTTGTTTGATGGAAAGCATCAGGTGTTCTTGTCTAATGAATGTCTGTGTTCACAAGCTTTACCTGGTTTCCTCTGAGGTAAGACTTTAGCAGAGAACTAGCATTTAACCACAGCTGTGTAGAGGAGCCCTCAGGCCATGGTTTGCAGCTCTACTGTGGTTTCCTGGGATCTCAGAGCCTCTCAGTACATCAGCGCTGCTCTCTACATTCTACACAGGGAATTTAGTGTAATGTAGGAAATACGGCAAGGTCAAGATTTTCCCTGAGGGCATTATCATGCTAAAGCTTTGAGAGAATCACAGGGATAAAGGTTTTCCAAAACCACAGCTAACCAATGCCAGAGCATGGAAAGGAACTGTATCTGTGCCAGTGTAGAGGACCTGAGATTGACTGACATGTGTCAGCACCCACTGCACCTCTAGCTGCACTTCTATTCCAGGGACTCTAGTTCTTCCTCTGCAGCCCAGTGAACTGCCTGTGATGTTACCTCTCTTGTCTCCTGAGCACTCACACATGAACAGCAGAAGGAAAAAAATCAGAAGACATACCAGCTGTTATATTCAGCGTCATCTGCCCACTTCCAAGCATGTTGGGATGACTCTCTGTGCAGGCCGATCCAGTGGTCAGAATCACCCTTGTATCTCCTCAGGAAATTCTGTTAGGGAACACACAAGGAAACACATGTGTCTGTGGGATGACCCTGGTGCCCCCTGTCCTGCAGCTCCTGTCAGGGTGGCAGGAAGTGTAACTCGGATCAGAGACTTCAGACCACATTCAGCCTCAGGTCTGGTGGAGTCACTCAATGTCTACGATGTCAACGTACTTAGTGTTAGTGACCACATATCCCATGTGACTGGGAAAATTTTTTGTTCCAGCACAAATACATATAGCGCCCAGCTCCATTGGGCAACATGTACCAATGTGGAAGGTAACTTATGCAATCAACTCATGTCTCAGCAGAATGGGAACATGGATCTCATCTGGGGTCTTACTGGGGAGTTTAAATGAAAGAACATGTAGGAATGTCAAGGACTGCAGCAGCAGCAATGCCCTCAATAAATGGCACACGCTAACAGCTAATTCCTGTCCCAGGTTTGCCTGGGATGCAAAGCTTCCTCTTGCTTCAGCTTGAAGCTCCCACCTCAGGTTCTAGGTATTCAACACAAAAACCACTCTAGGAACATTTCTTACCAGTTCTTCCAGGTTTTCAAACCGAGCAAGCTGGGCTTTTAGCTCCATGCAGAAGGTACGACTGAATGTCCAATTCCTTGTATCTTCAGAAAAATAAAAACATTTATTTCCAAATCCAATCCAGTTTCTTGGGCAGGCAGAATGTACAGTTTCCTTGATGACTTCTGTTCTTCTCACTAGAGTGCAGACAATTCTGAAAGTTACAAGAAATCAACTTTCTTATGTCTTTATCTGCTCACCATCCTGAGTTCAATCCCAGACATGCATTCAGACTGTGGCTTTCCTGACTCATCCCTGGGAATCCCTTCTTCATGCGGAGTCCTTCCATCTGGGTTGTGCTCCCTGCTCTCTGAGGTGCTCCCAACACTGGGGCTTCAAGGACACACATGTCTGTATCATTTATATCTTTGTGCTTATAGTCCCTATTTAGTAAAATAAGAGTTGCTGCTCCATGGCTAGAGAAATGGCCCAAAGGTCCTGAGTTCAGATTCCATGTCCTATGTAAAACCTCAGGTAGAAAGAGCATTGGCTTAAATTTGTAGCCCTGGTGTGTGGAGCCTGGGAAATCCCAGAGCAAAGTAAAACAGAGGTATAAACAATCCAGGATGATTCCTGAAGCCACCTTTGTTCCTTCACAGGGACACACAGCCCTCTGACTCACACACACACACACACACACACACACACACACACACACACAAACGCATAATAAATAAATAAATAAATAAATAAATAAATAAATAAATGAATAAATGAATAAATAAATCTTAGGAATTTCTGGAACACAGCATGGCAGAAACAACTTTTATGATGGTCAGTCCTATAACAAACATCACTGTTTCTGCCAAGCATTTAGTGTATATAGAACAGATACATTGACACCAGGATGAAGCAGACGGTGTGAAATTTTATCACACTGTTCTAAACAATCACGTCTAAAAAAAAGATTAAATTGCATAATTCTAGAACTTTCCATGTATTATTTTCAGACTATAACAATGATAAGTGAAACCATGAGGTCATGGGGGAGACTGTCTCTTCTCTGTCCATATTAACTTTTCTCCCTGGGTCCCTTCAGCTACAGCAGCCTCCTTGAGGTTTTTCTTCAGCTCTATCTCTCCTTGTTCCCTGTCTAATAATTTTCCTAGGTAAACCTGTGGCTCCTAGGCCTCCTCAGGAAGTTACTGTAAAGTCATCTTCCCAGGAGGCTGACTCTGGTCTCCCTCCTACACACTGCTGTGTCTTCCATTCCTCCCTTAATGAAACTGCCTGCAGCTGCTTGCTACAACTTAAGTTCCTGGAGAACAGGAATGTCAAGTGTGTTTTATCTCACAAGCTCCGCACAGTGCCTGTCATGCTGTACTCAACATTTTCAGCAATATAAATATGGGCAGAATTGCCGGGAGCCATAAAAAATAACCTTTTGCCCAAGTGACCGTCTTGGACGCCTGCCTGTCTATGTCTGTTTCCCCCATAGCTGAGCCCCTTTGTCAGAGAAGCAAGCGACCATCTACGGTTTATCTTATTTGCCATAAATACCTCAGTCTCCTAGCAACGTTTTATGCCTGGCCAAATGGTTTTCCCGCCAAAACCCCTGCCCTGGGAAGCCCCTTCCCCCCAAGAACTATATAAATCCTTCCCTCATTCAATAAAGTTAGAGCTTGATTGGAACTCTCGACTTGCTCTCGTTCTTTGTGTCTCCTGTCCTTCATTTGTCCTCCCCCCTCCTAGGTTACCCTGTTCTCAGAGTGTCCCTCGGGCCGGGGCACAGAATAGTGCACAACCTGGAGAATTGGTAACTTACCAATCAAAACAACAGAAAGCACAACCGCATTCATGAAGACTGTGAGAACCAAGAAGCAGCAGTAATTCTTGGCAGTGGTCACAGGAGAAACCAGGGCCAGACATTTTTTTTGGAGCTTTTTACCTGAAAATTAAGAGTATCAGAATATCAACCTCATGAATTTTTTAAACAGAAATACTGAATTGTCTACAGATTTATCTTTATATTTGGCTTGTATTTTTACACTGTAAACTCTGTCACTAAATGTCATGATTCTCAAATTGTATCTAGGTCATAAAGGACAGATAACAGAAAGGGAACTCATACCCAGGGACTCTGGTGACTGAATTAAAGGCCAGTTAAAGAGAAGAAACAAAGAGAGTCAAGATCAGAATGAAATGACCCCCCCCCAAGAAAGAAAGAAAGAAAGAAAAGAAAGGTATCTGGCTTTAGCAACACAAGAAAAGTGGGCTAAAAGGACTAGGGAACTTTAGAAAAAAAGTCAATAGTCAGGCATGACAGCATATAACTGTGATTCCAGAACTAGGAGGGAGAAGCAGGCAGGTCAAAGCCAGCCTTGGCTACAAAGCAACCATGAGACCAGCCTGGATTACAATTACATCTAAGTCATCATAATAATAATATAATACAAAAAATAATAAAAAGAAACATTCAATGGATTCAACAAAAGCATATGAAAATTTTAATATGAACCCACAATAGCAGGATCAGGAACTGAGGAACTCTTCCCATCAAGTTTGTTGATCCAGAGCAGTTCTGATGAGCATATATTACAACTTCCCCCCCCCTTTTTTAAAAGAAATTAACAAGGTAGTTTTCAAATTACACAAAAAGGCAATAGAACTAGAATAGACAAAACAATTTAGGAAAAAAGAAAACAAACTTAAAGACATGATATTGCCTATTTCCACTAGGAGGAATACAGAAAGTATGATTCTGACAAAAGGGCACACATATGCATTAAAGGAAAAGTAATCTCTTCAGACACAGAGCAAACCCTCATGGTGCACTGAGCCCTGATGGAGGTGGACAGTGTTTAGGGGGAGAAAAGTCAGGATCTTGTCAATTGGAAGTGTTGGAATAATTTCATATCTCCGTGATAGACATGCTTCAACAATTATATAAAAATGTATCACAGACCCACATATGAAGCCTAGAACTATAAAACTATTTGCCTCTTTTAATGCGATAGATTCTTTTGTTCTAATTTTTGCATGCTTGCCTGTGTGCATGTTTCTGTGTGTGTATATGTGTGTATCAGAGGGCACTGTGTATGCCTGTGGAGAGACAAGGGTGACTTCAGGAATCACCCTGGATGGTACTACCTCCACTTTGCTTTGCTCTGGAGTTTCCCAGGCTGTGCCTTCCAGAACCACAAGTGTAAGTGTAGGCACCACCATTTCTGCCTGGTATTTTTACATAAGATCCAAATTCAGAACCTTCTGCTTGGAAGGCAGAAGCTTCACCCCTGAGCCATCTCTCCAGCCCTTAAAAACCTATTTGAAGAAAAATGAAAAACATCTGTGCAACCCTGTTTGGAGCAATAAGTTCTTAGATACGACACCAAAAATGTTATTAATATAAGAGCAAATTAGTAATTGGTACTTAATTAAAAGCCTTTACTCTTGTTCCTAAAAATGGAATAAGAAAAAAGACAATAGACTGGCCACTGTTCTCAAGACAGAGACCCAAAGAGAAGTTGTATCTGCACATATTCAGAGCTCTGGAAGCTCAGTGATTAAAAACTAGATTAAAGATGAACCAATGATTTAATATACACATGATTAAAGAATATACCCATTTTATATGCTCTTTGATATGCTTGGGAGAAAACAATTGAAAGATACTTTGAAAAACTTCAGCAATAAGTTAAAATGAGAATACATTGGCCATATGTCCTCACCCTCCTTCCCAAATATTCACACAAGAGAAAAACAGAAGAAAAAAAAAAAGAGGGAAAGAAAAAAAATCAGCAAATATTTACAGCAGTTCTCAGGATTCTGGAACTGGAAGGTACCAAAGCTCTAAGCCCAGGACAAGAAAAACAGGGGGAAGCCCAGTCCCGGTTTGGGAATATTTGGTTCTGCTGACAAATATTAACCTTTTTAAAGAACCATTTTGGAGAGCTGGAGAAGTGGCTCAGGGGTTAAGCCTCAGCCCTATAAGCAGAAGGTCCTGAGTTCGAGATCCTAGACCCCACATGAGGCGGAAGCAGGGGCAGAAGCGGGGGCAGCGGCCTGAGTTTCTGGTCCTAGTAAGGCAGAGCCTGTGAATCCCGGGGCAGAGTAAAAACAAGGAGGAGGTAGAAGCGGTCCGTGGTGGTTCCCGAATTCGCCCATGGTTCTACACACACACATGCACAATTGAAGAAATAATAATAAAAAGAACTATTTTGGAAGGATGAACCCTATGTTTTGATATCCGGTATTTCTGTTCCTAAACAACAAGAACAGCAATAAAAACAAAAATTCAACTCAGGGAAGAAGGGAAAAAAAGACCAAAAAATGAAAAGCACATTTTTTCAAAATACAGAAGGTGAGGTTTTTTGTCTGTTTTGGAGACTAAAGCAGAGAACCCCAAGGTGTGGCATCTCTTTTACCATCCCTTACCCCCATGGAAAGTGCCAAAGGAGTTACTGGTACTCATCCTCCAAACCAGCATTTCTTGTAATTACAACAGATCTGCAAAGCACAAGCCCAGACATGCCAGGCAGTGTTAATCTGTGCTTCTGTGCACATACTTGCAAAGCTGCTGGTGTTCCAGTTTGCCCTGGCCTGGATATGAAGAGCACGTGTGTAACAGCTTCATGAAACTAACCACAGCACAAGTGGCCAGACACCTGGGAAGAGGGAGCACTTACCATCTAAACACAAAATGAACCCTGTGCTCACGCTGCTGAAAGGTATTCACTGTTTCTCTTGTCTAAGAGCTATTTGAGTAGTACATACTGTAACTGGATGGCATACAACAATCACAGATCTAAACTTCTGGCCACTGCTGAGGCTTCCTAAATAATCCTCCTCCTGTAGAGACCACTGTGAAGTGCTCACACAGGAGGTTCAGCTCATGTGAAGCGCCCCTCCCCTTGTAGATTGATTCAGATTTCATTAAATACTCACCAGTATGTCCCTCCAGCAGGCCAGCTGGGGAGGGGAGCTCTGCCTCTAGCATGCTCAGTGAGGTCTCTGCTGCACTCATCCTGCTGCTGAGGGGAAGCTTCTCTGCTGCAGTCAGGAGGAAGGCTGAGCTTAGTAAGTCTTAAAGGAAATGACGTTTTTTTTTTTTTTTTTGCATGGGCAACTACTTCCCTTCCCGCCCAGAGTGTGTGTGTGTGTGTGTGCACCCGCGTGCATCAGAAGGCAATGTGTGTCCCTGTGGAGGACCAAGGGTGACTTTAGGAATCATCCTGGATTGCTTCTACCTCCATCTTGCTTCTCTCTGGGATTTTTCCAGACTCTGCCCACCAGGGCCAGAAGTACAGGCCACCTCTATTGTGCCTACTATTTTAATATGGGACCTGGGATCCAAACTCAGGACCTTCTGTTTTCCTAGAGTCTTAACTCCTGAGCCATCTCTCCAGCCTTGAATTTGCATTTTTTAAAATGTCTGTTCCTGGGATAGATTGTGATGCAAACCAAAAGAGAGAGACTTGAATTCTTTAGAACTTGACAGTGCAGAAGAGCAACTCCACACCCTTCTCATCTCTGCCAGTTGGAATAGCAGGGACCAGTTTATCATCCTGCAGAAACCAACTTAAAAATACAGGAGGATAAAAACACAACATGCAGTCCCAACCCTTTTATAGCCTTGATGGCTCAGTGGACAGTGATATCTTGCCACAGGAGGCAGCACTTGCTGCCATAGGTCTCCTGAGGTTTAAGAGGATTGTACCAAAGATAGAAAATGAAAAGCATTTTTTTCATTTTAAGAAGTTAAGCCTTATCAAGGGAGCAATTGTTTTAATTGGCTGAGCGCTGAAGCCGAACAAATGCCTCTCTCCCCCTAGTGGCTCCTCCGGTCTATTTCCTCTCTTATTGCAAAAACCAATCCCTCCTGACACAGCCTCTAAATTTTTTTTCTAATGCCTTACTTATTCTTTCTCATTTTGACAGTTTCTAAAATGTTTATCAATTTTTGGCAAATTATTATAGCAATTTAACTCTTCTTTTTCCTAGATGTTTTTGAATTCCACTGAAGAAGGCAGTCCATTTGTGATTTTTGGCTCTGTTGCCCTGGATTTCTAGCTTTGGTTATATGAAATGTCCCCCATCTTCCCAAACACATGTAAGTTGAGTTATTACTAAAATCATGAATGTGTAAAAAGCCAGGGGGACAGATGGTGATTTTTCCCCCAAAACATTTCTGCCTCCCATGAAGCTCCACTTCCCATTTTCTCCTGGAAAAGACAGCCTGCTCTGTGCTCCTGTGCTCTGTGTCAGTTTCACGCTGTTCAATGAGCAGGAGCTGAGCACTCTAGGGTTTATTCTTATTACAATTCTCAGTTACAGTTTTCAGTGTGGCAAGAGAGTTCATATCAGCATCAGGAGTAGAGGGAACTGGTGATATCATACACAAAGAACTGAGAAAGAGACATTCTTTGTCACTTGCCAGCATGTAGCGTGTTCGTGCCAAATACTGAACCAGTTCTCTCCATCTTATGCATCTGCCCAGTGTGTGATGCCAGCCAGTATGGGTGGATCTTCCCACAAAGATTATATAATTGCCCCCAGGACGATAGTTATTTATAGATGTTCCCAAAAGCTCAGCCTTGAATCTTCAAGTTGACACCTGTATCAACTAGCAGCTAGTGGGACCTGAGTTTGGGAGGGGATTATGTGCTGCCTGAGGGAGGAGCTCCTGTGGCATTCTCCCTGAGATGCCCCACCCTGTCTCTGTTAACTCTGAACATTTTCAGGAATGTGAGGGGTGCCTTGATGTCAGGTGGTGAGCCCTCCTGTGTGTTCCCCTGCTGGACAATGAGGTTCCTTCCAGCCCAGGAACAGCACATACTTCCTGGCATCCCTGTGAGGCTGTGGCATATTTTGGGGTGTTTACCCTGATCCCTCCACATGTTGGGCTGGAAGGAGCAGGTGTCTTACCTTCTGTGTCTTTATGATTGGGTCCTCCCAAACTAGAAGAGTCAGGTTTGCAATGAACAGGGGATGGCATGGGGGAAAAATGCAGAATTCGATGTTGGAGGAGATGCAGAAATAAAAGCTTCGTGTTAGCAAGAATATGATGTGAAAATGAACTCAGATAAACAAAACAACCTGTCCCCGTTCTAAAAACAAGAAGAAATCCAGGCACTAGCTCAGAACAAATCACCAGATGACTGATGAGACAAAGGATGCCCTAGACCCGGAGAGAACTAAAACTCAGCCATGTCTTGTGGAGCAGCTGAACTGTGGGGTGCTGATCTGATCCTGGTGGCTCCTTCAGTGAAAGCAGACCATCCTGCGACCCCACATCCAGCCTTCAGAGCTGTTAATGTAAAACAAAGCTCACCATAAGGGAAAAAGGGGCAATTTATTACTGAACTGATTATCAGTGACAAGGACCAGAGACATGGGTCATGTTACCACAAATAAAGTGTTTGAACACGGAAATGATTTCATGAAATTATTGTGGTTATAGAACAAAAGAAAGTCATAAGTCAGGTTTTGTATATGTGTATATGTCTATATATATGGAAACATGTATATGTCTATATATATGGAAACATGTATATGTCTATATATAGAAACATAAACATATGGAAGCATGAGGATATATTTATTGTATATATTTCATGTAGTTTATAAGGAAACATCAGATTTATGTATTATATATGTTACATACTGCTACATCAGTGTACGTATTATGTACATATTAATTATTTGGAAGCATCAGAGTATGTATTTCATATGGAAGCATCAGGGTACATATTATTTATGTATATATTCTACATGGAAAATCACAGTATATATTACATATGGAAAAAACAGGTAGATCAGATTTTAAAAAAGGGCAGGAAAACCACTGCTGCAGGTTTCAGCTGCTCTCTGAGGACATTCTTAGCTTTTGTATGGGTATAAGCTAGTAGTCTGCTAATACATCCCTAAAGGTTTCATCTGAGAAACACAAGAATGTTCGATCAGACACAAAGGAAGGCAAGGAAAAGATGCTAAGAGCACTCAAAATAGGCCAGGATAATTTGGCTTTGGATTTGCAACATTCCATTCTTTATAATCACAAAGTTCTAATCAACCAATCAGTATTCCAGAATCTAAAAAACACATATGGATTTTTTTTTCTGGGATTTACCTACCTCTGGCTGCTATGTAGTGTCCTGAGGAGAACTGTGTGGGGGAATAGCACAAGACAGAGAAATAAACCCCTTGAGATGCCCAAAAGGAATCAGTTCCCTGCAGGGGCATGAAGAGCTCTGAGCAGGTCAGACTGGAGGCCAGATCCCCCGTGGGCATTCTGAATGCTCAGAAAGCTTCCTCCACAGTGGGGAGTAGTTTCCACAGACCTTAGGGTGCTCTGATCCTCTCTGCACAAACTTAAAGATCCACACAGATAACCACATTCTGAATGTTTTTAATGTGCTCCAAAATCAATTTAAAAATGTTCAGAGGATTGAAATCCACCAGCTGCAAGTGAGAAGTCATGGTCTTTGCAGGGCATTGAAGCTGCAAAGACATGGGAAGGTGAGACCTGTAAGGAGAAAATCAACCCAAGAAAACAGACTCGGGGTGACAGCAGTGTCACAATTAGCACAGGAAGAATGTTGCAGAGATGCCCAGACTCTGTGTGTAGCACAAACCAAAGAAATGAGACAGAGTGTGACTCACCAGGGACTAACAAATGAGCGCCAGGCCCTGGACAGCAGCACAAAGAGATTGACTGCTGAGATCTGAGGTTGAGCCAGGGCTCTGTAAGGTTTATTCTCCACAAACAAGGTCCCGCCTCCATGTCTTAAATTGCCCAGTAGAATATTCAGCTAAATAATGAGTCAATAACAGATGGACGAAGGTTAAGTCATGATGTTCAGTGTGGAGCTGTGATGCCTTTACAATCTTGGCATGCTAAGCTGTGGGATGCAGTGATCCAGCTTTCTCAAGGGGAAGGCATGTCTGTCCTGACCAGTCAAGCAGAGTCCTCAGTTCCCAAGGACCCTTGCAGCACTGTCTGAGTCACAGAAGCTAAAGCAGATGCCAGTCGGGCTGTCAGATGTGAGTGCTACAGGCTCTGAGGTAAGAAAGTGCTGCATGAGCCACAGGAGAGACAAGAAAAAAAGAGCCAGGGACCTCAGACACAGCACAAGTGTATATCACAAGCTATCATTGAATCTCTAGGAAAAATTCTGCTTGCCTCAATGAAAGTCACTCATGTGAACTGGGGAATTATTTTAATTTGCAGAAATATTTATTCATATAGTATTAATTTGACAATGCTGGTAACACGACATGCTGGTGTTTAGTCCATCTAGAGTCTCTGTAACATCCAACCCTTGCCCCTCTGTGTCTAACTAAACAACTCTGGGACTCTCAGATAGAAACTGTTGGAACAAAAAGGGAAATTGTTGATATGTGAAGAATGGAGAGCTATGGACAGAGCATGTCAACTGTCCCAGGACAAGGAATCCCCTTCTTGGTACATTTCCTTAGGATGTGTATTTTCACTCACAACAAGGAAATAGAAAGATTCATTATACATGCCAACAATATTGAGGATAAGAGACAATGATAGACGAATAAACACCTATTCTATGTAGAAAACTGCAATATACACTGCATAGTGGAGAAGTGAATTGTGCATATAATCATCATGCAATAACAATGTAGCAAAGACCTATGTTCCTCCACACCCAGCAGCACAGAGCACATTATTGATTAAAACAAGATGAGGGCTGAGATGCAGCTCAGTGGGTGAGTTTGCCTAGCATGAAAAAAGCCTTGGGTTTGATAACCGATATCAAATACACATATTATGTGTGCACACCTGTAATTCAAACACAAGGTTATGCTTGGCTATATAAATAGTTTGAGGACAAACTACATATAACATGTACATGTGCACAAAGGAGCAGGTATAGAGGGCTGGAAAGATGGCTTAGCTGTTTAAAGTGCTTGATGCACAAACAAAATACCCTGAGTTCAGAAAGTCAAATCCCACATAAAAATGCCAGCCTGGCATGATAGGCCATCTGTAATTCCAGCTAATTCCAGCCCTAGAAGGACTTGGGAACCCCAGGACCCCAATGGAAGCCAGAGTGGTCCCTAGAGACTATGGGTTTAAATTGAGACCCAGGCTCAAAACAGTGAAGTGGAAGAGCAATTGGATGCTTCCTGGCATGACTATCAGGGCTCCACACACATGCACATTCTTATGCACACATGTAGCACCAACAGGCAAATATGCATGCACATATGCACACCCACACATGAGAGGTTAGAAATACAGCATAAAAAAGTTATAATAATAGCATTAATTTGAAAATATTTATTTACTTATTAAAGGAAGAGAGAAGGAATGCACATTCATGCCATGGTGAGAAATCAGAGGACAACTTTCAGAAGTCAGTTCTCTGCTTACACCATGTAGGTAGACTTCCACGGGTCCAACATATTTGGAAGCAAGGGCCTTAACACTGAGCAGTCTCACCAACCCACTAACATTATTTTTAACAATCAGTTTAGAAACTTACATGTTCATTAACATTAAGTAGACTAGAGGGCTGGAGAGATGGTTCAGAGGTTAAGACTCTACCTCACAAGCAGAAGGTCCTAAGTTTGGATTCCAGGTCCCACATAAATAAACGCCAAGTAAAAATGGTGATGGTTGGACCTGGTGTACAGAGTTCTGTGAAATCCTAAACCTCCAGTTACAGCCTCCACACAACCTGCCAAGACTAGAAATAACCAGGCAATAAGAACAGAGAAGACAGGTAGCACTGAGTTTCTTGGAGTTCCCAGAAGAGTTGCAAATTCCCTCACTTGTATCTCTCCTCAGATACAATGGTGTACAGAGTTCTGGGAAATCCTAGGGTGAAGCAAAAAGGAGGTAGAAGTAATCCAGAATGATTCCTGAAGTCACCCTTGTTCCTCCACAGGGACACACAGTGCCCTCTGATACACACACACACACACACACACACACACACACACACACACACATACACGCACACACACACACTGGGCAGGAAGCGAAGCAAAACATAATTTCCCTTTGAGGCTTACTAAGCTCAGCCTTCCTACTCACTTCAGCAGAGAAGCTTCCTCTCAGCAGCAGGATGAGTGAGTGCAGCAGAGCTCTCCCTGAACATGTTGGAGGCAGAGAGCCCCTCCCCAGCTGGTCTGCTGGAGAGACACCCTGGTGAGTACTTAATGAAATCTAAACAATCTAAAGGGGGAGGGGCACTGCACAGGGAACCACAGAGATGCCGAACCTTGTGTGTGTATGTATGTGTGTGTGTGTGTGTGTGTGTGTGAGCACCTCACAGAAGGGAGAGGTTTGGGAGGGAGTTGTCAGAAGTGGGTGGGAGCTTGGATATATGATTGTCATATGTTATCCTTTCGAAGTATGTAATTGAGAAGAGAACAGCCAATTACCTTTCAGGAGCAACAAGGGTTGTCTTCCTGCTTACATTTTAAAAAAATAACAACTGCTTCACATAAGGAGGACAAGTTTCAAAAGAGCAGAGTTGCAAATCCAGGATACAGTTGCAAAACAGCTGAAACTCAGAACACAAACATCCTAGAAGCTCTGCTCAAATGATTCACTTCAAAAGCTCTGTTCTGAAGTCTGCAACAGAGAATCCCAGGATGCTGAGCCTCTTTTACCATCCCTTGCCACTCATGGAAAGTGCCAAAGGAGTTGCTGGTGTGTGGGCCCATTCTTCCACCCTGATTCCCACCCCACACCTCCTACAAGCCCAGGCATCTCCACAACCAATCAGAATGCAGCCAAGGGCAGCGCAGGAACAGCAAAACTGAAAACAACACCACACCGTAATTCTGAATACTGAAGATCCTACAATATTCACCTGGAACTGGACCAGCCAAATCTCCCCCAATCCTAAAGCTCAGAGAACCTTGCAGAAGAGGGGGCAGCAAGATTGTTTTAAGAGCCTAAAGATGGGAAGGACCAAAAATATGCAAGATACTCCACACAAATCAGGGCCACAGCAGCCAGGATATAGCCACAGTGTTATTGGACCTTGTCTGACCAGCACAATAGCTGACATGTCAACAACCCCCAAAGTCTAGCAGGGATCACAGGGGAGAAAGCTTCACACAACAGGATCCTTAAAGGCAAGGGGTTAAACCGACATAATAGAGTTCCTATGTTAATGGACAGCCCAAGAAGGGGCCCCAAGCTATGCCACTGAGTCCCGAATCCTCACTAGTATAGATGACTTGGGGAAATTCAGGTCCCACTTAAACAGTTGCTCTGAAGGATGGGAGGAAGAAAGCAAGAATCACCAAGAGAGGAGGAGGGAAAGAGGGGGGGAAGGGGAAGAGAGGGAAGAGGCAAAATAATAATAAATAATAATAATAAAAACTCGAGTCTGGCAGGGTACCAGAATTCTAAGCCCAGGGCTCTCTCTTCCCACTTGTGCTCTGGTTAGTTTCATGAAGCTGTTACACACATGCTCTTCATATCCAGGGCAGGGCAAACTGCAACAGCACCTTTGCAATGTATGTGCACAGGAGCACAGACTAAAACTGCCTGAGATGCCTGGGCTTGTGCTTTGCAGATCTGTTGTAATTGCAGGAATGTAAGGGTGTGGGGTGGGAATCAAGGTGGAAGAATGGGGCCCCTACACCAGCAACTCCTTTGGCACTTTCCATGGGTGGCAAGGGATGGTAAAAGAGGCTCAGCATCCTGGGGTTCTCTGTTGAAGGCTTCAGACCAGAGATGAAACGTTATCTTCTATGTTTTGAAAAAACGAGTTTATCATTGTATTCTGTTTTTCTTTTCTTCTTCTCTGAGTTAATTTGTTGTTTGTTGTTTGTTGTTTTGTTGTGTTGTTTAGGACAGGAGTATTGGATATTAAAAATAAGGTCCATACTTCTAAAAAGGGAGGTTCTTAGAGAATGTTAATATTTATTAGCTAAACCAAATGGCCTGAATGCCTGAATCTTATTTCCTGGGCAGATTCGAAGACAGTGCTTTGATGTCAGAAGTGTGCTAGCAGGAAGG
Source organism: Typhlomys cinereus (assembly GCA_023101885.1). Taxonomy (NCBI): domain Eukaryota; kingdom Metazoa; phylum Chordata; class Mammalia; order Rodentia; family Platacanthomyidae; genus Typhlomys; species Typhlomys cinereus. The sequence goes on from JALPQD010000179.1 coordinate 3,283,858, forward strand.
CCACAGACCAAAAGGCTTCAATTTTATGAAAAGGGTAAGAGCAGTGAGCAGGAAACTTGTGGGTGTGTGAGGAGGAAGCAAAACTGTGTCAGGTAGCAGCTTTTTTTTTTAAGTAAAAACAAAACTGCTTTCTGGTAGGATTATGAAAACAATTCTGGTAGGATTATGAAAATAATCTACCAAAAGGTGTTTTTGAGTCTAGTTTTTTTTCAAATGCCCTTGAGTTTGCTGGTTTGTAGTCAAGTTCTGGCTCAGTGACCTTTGGGAACAGGAACTGAGGACCAAGTGACTAGCCAGAGTCGCTTAAGAAATGGGAAAGGGAAGGGCAGGTTAAGATTTTCTTTTGGAAGTTTTCCCACTGCTAAGTAGAATTAGTTCACTTAATGCAGAGGGATGGTGGAATTGTTAGAAGATGTGAGTGTTAGTCAGAATCCTTAGAGTTGGTGTAAAAATGCCCAGGGTGACTCTTTTCTTTTCTTTTCTTTCTTTCTTTCTTTCTTTCTTTCTTTCTTTCTTTCTTTCTTTCTTTCTTTCTTTCTTTCTTTCTTTCTCTTTCTTTCTTTCTTTCTTTTTCTTTCTTCCTTTCTTCCTTTCTTCCTTCCTTTTTCTTTCTTCCTTCCTTCCTTTTTCTTTTTCTTTTTTCTTTCTCTTTCTCTTCCTTCCTTCCTTCCTTCCTTCCTCTTTCCTTCCTTCCTTTCTTTCTTTCTCTTCCTCCACCCCTTCCTCCTTCTCTTCCTCTCTCTATTCTTTCTATCTCTCTCTCTTTTTCTTTTATAGAAGTACTGGTTTTCTTTGCCTTTGTGGGTAGGAAGGCCAGGGCATATGGTAAATATATTCTCATTTTAACGTATTGTTGAACTTTTTTCAAAGTGTTTTTCACTTGTTTTCTCCCAAGCCTTATGATATTGAGCATATCTAATGCACATGTGCACCTGCCTTGTTAAGGCACATGTATGTTCAAATCTTTGGTCCATTTTGGTTGACTTTGTAATCACTGAGTTTTCAGATCTCTTTATGTGTTATAGATACTTCTTTTTGGAGCGCTGTATTGCAGAGAACAGTGGCCAGTCAGTCCATTGTCAATCTTCATAGTCTCTTTTCAGGAAGAAGAGTGATGTCTTTAAATTATGCCCAAGTCCAAATTACCTATTTTCTCTCATATTAACAATGCTTTTGGCCTGTTACAGCTACCTTTTGAATCTACATGCCAGCATACCAAGATGGTGGGACCACTGCAGCCCTGTCCTAAAAATAAGAATGTTTAAGTAAAAAATATAAATAAATAAATAAATAAGTATGCAAAACCTATAATAAGCTCAAACCCTCTGTGATCTGTGTTTGATTTCAACTTTTTAAAGACTACTGTCTTAGCCTGGATTTTGCAATGAGCTTAATGAATTACCAAGCTGTTCTTAAGTCAAATATTTTCTTTCTTTTTCCTTTAGCATGGTATGCTTTATGCTGTATATCACAACATAAAACAAGCTCTATGTGCCCTGTATCACAATGGAAGTGTGTCAATGACCTCATAATATGCCTGATCCAAATATTTAAGTCATTCACTGCAGGACAGGGCCCACCCGGTGCCAATCAGGCTTGGTCTCCAGCACGCTTGTCTTTGCTTTCCGGTAGCCCCTTTGCTAGCAGAAGCTCTGCTGGTGCATTTTCCTATTCTCTTCATGATTTTAAATCAGTTATTCTATCTTTGAACACTTCATATTTTCTTACTTGAATTTTTACACATTTAGGAAAAGCTCAGCTCAGGACTACTAATAAACTCCTTTGGAATAAAACGCTTATTTTAAATAAAAGGCAGAGATTTTTAAATCTATTTATACCTAAGAACCTTATGAAGAGGTTTAACCCCTTATAAGGAATTGCAGGGTGTTCTGGACAAGAAGGAAAATACTGTCCTGTTCTGAGAAGTGCCCTTGCTTACTTAGAAACAAGATCAAACAGTCAGTAGTTCCTCTGGGCAATAATGATGAATAAATAATTTTCACATCTCATTGTCAGCTGAGGTGCTGTATATTACTTAATTTATTAAGATAATTATTATTTTGGACATTGTTGTCATAAACTATGTTTAAACCTATAGTGGTTGATTTGTTTTTCATTAGGTCAAATATCTTTTTTGTGATTATCTATTTGAATTATGTAAACAATCAAGCAATGATTAGATTAAGAAATAAATGTTAAGAGAGCTAATCTGGTATTTTGAGACTTATAAGTTAGAACTCATGCCTAGGTTGGATACTGAGACCACTGCCTCACATCACCTAGACATACCAGAAAGACAGACCTTACAGGCATTTTATTAAACCATTCAACTTTTCTGCACAAAACACTATCTAATTTTCTCAAATAAAATGTTCATTGTAGATAACAATATTTGTCTAATTACTTGAAAAGTATGTCTTAGGAAGAAGAAAAAATTAATGTTTTTAAAGAGAAATTTCTCAGGATAATTTGTAAGAATATGCTTAAAAGTTTTTAAAAAATCAATATTTGAAAAGACTGCAACACTGTTAACTTCATTGAGGTTTTTTCTTTTTGCGGGGGGTTGGTAAAGCAGATTGCTACCAACATCAACCTGCTGACTTACCCTGTAGATTCAGATTGTGAATGTTTTGGTGCCTTGGACAAATGTGAATTTAAATTAACTTAAAGTAAAATACAGTATTAAAACAAATGATTATTTTTACACTATTTAAGAATTAAATGCTTTCTGAAAATAAATTTTAAATGTTTCTAAAAAATGTTTTTGGCATTACATCTAAAAATATTTACTGCAAACAAGTTTGCAGAGATATTTTTCCTTTTTGTCTTCAAATATGCTTATAGCTCTAGGCTTCACATTTGGGTCTATGATGCACTTTAAGGCATTTTTTTATGCAGTGGTTAAAGTGTGTTTAGCAGAGGGCTACAAAATTGTTCCAGTACCATATGTCGATAAGATCATGACTTTTCTCCACTTAAACACAGTGCCTCTCCATCAGATCTCAGAGCACCATGAAAGTTTGCTTCTGTGTCTGAAGAGATTTTTCTTTTCCTTGGATGTGTGTGTTCTTACCTTTTTTACTCCCCAGAACCACATTTCCTTTATTCTTGGTAATAGCCAGTGTCATTTTAAATTTGGCTTCTTTTTTTTTTTCTAATTTTCTAGTTCTTTGACCTTTGTATGTATTTTGAAGATTACTTTGCTAATATCTTCAAAAAAGAAAAATAAGCCATAATTTATGCACAAAGTTCCATCCTGCACCTACACTTACCTGACAGGAAGCGTCCCTCAGTTCCTGATGTGTAGAGGTCCTGCTATTGTGGGTTCATTTTACATTCTTTGCATACTTTTGCTGAATTAATTGACATGATCCTTTTTATTATGCTGTGCTGGATTATGTTGTCAGAATTATCACTGAAACAGATTCTCGCTATAAATCAGACTAGTCTCATAGTTGCTATGTAATCCTGCCTGCTTCTCCCTCCTAGTTCTGGGATCACAAATATGCACAACTAGGTCTGGCTCATTGATTTGTTTTCTCATGTCCTCCAATGCTTCTAACCTCTTCTTACAGAGCAAAATCTATATACATTTTTGATTCTTTTTCATTCAGATCTTGATTCTTTTTGCTCCTTGCTCTTCACCAGGCCTCATTTCCACCATTGGAAGATTCCAAGGCTGTGAGTTCCATTTCTGCCATCTCTGGTTGTCATTGTGACCTACATATCATTTGAAGACCATGACCTTTAGTGACAGGGGTGGACAGTGTGAGATCATAACTCAAATGTACAATTGATTATGTGCTAAATCTGTTTTTTCTCCCTAAAAGATTCATGAAGTTGATATCCTGATATTCCTACTGTGCAGGTAAAAAGCTCCAAGGAAAATGTCTGGCCCTGGTTTCTCCTGTGACTGCTCCTGTGACTGCTCCTGTGTTATTGCTGCTTCTCAGTTCTCACAGTCCTCTTCATGAGTGTGGTTGCACTTTCTGTTGCTCTGTCAGGTAAGTCACAGATTTTCAAATATTTACCCAGTTCCAGGCAGTCCCAGCAAGGGGAGTGGAAGACACTGCGTGTGCACAGGGAGAACAGGGTCAGCCTCCTGGGAAAGATGGCATTGCAGCAACCTCTCGAGGAGACTCAGGAGCCACCTGGGAAACTATTAGATAGGCAACAAGGAGAGACAGAGCCAAAGGAGAACTTCAAGGAGGTTGCTGTAGATAGAGGGACCCAGGGCAGAGGAGAAAGGAGATATAGGCAGGGGAGGGACAGCCTCCCCCATGTTCGTGGTCACCATGTTTGTGATCTGAAAATATTAAATTGAATGTAAGTTTTTAATTGTGGACCATTGTGAATAATCACCTGTCATCCTGCTTGTCCTGACAGCAAGAGAATCATCCTCTGTGCAGTGTCTGTGCTGTGCACAGGACCTGCCCAGCAGTCACAGTGATGTGTCAGTGATAAGACTGAACGTCAGAGTAGATGACCTGCCCTGCTTGTGTTCAGCAAACCTTATGTGCTAATTAAGCAGGAGCCCAAAGCACAAAGACAAGGATGGTACAAGCATGCATTTCTTCAAGCCCCCCTTGTCAGAGAGCACCTCAGAGAGCAGGGAACACAACCCAGATGCAAGGACTCTGCATGAAGAAGGGATTCCCAGGGATGAGTGAGGAAAGCAACAGTCTGATTTTATGCCAGAGACTGAGCTCAGGATGGTGAGAAGATAAAGACATAAGAATGTTGATTTCTTATAACTCACGGATTCTCTACATTGTAGTGAAAAAAGCAGAGGTCGTCAAGGAAATTGTGTATACTGCCTGCCCAAGAAACTGGATTGGATATGGAAATAAATGCTTTTATTTTTCTGAGGATACAAGGAATTGAACATTCAGTCATACCTCTTGCATGAGCTAAATGCTCAGCTTGCTCAGTTTGAAAACCTTGAAGAACCGGTACGAAATGTTCCTGTAATGATTTTTGTGTTGAATGCCTAATACCTGAGGTGAGAGCCTCAAGATGAGCAAAAAGAGTTTTCTATCCCAGGCAGATCTAGATATGGGGCACCTTATGAATATAAAACACATGGGAACTAAGAGTTCAGAGCAGCTTCATATAAGAAAATAGTTACTTATCTAGCTCAGATGTACTGCCCAAGAATATAGAGTCATTTGTTTCAGGAAAAATAGGAGACCGTGGCCAGCTCCAAATGGATGCTTCTCTTCCAATCAAAAGTACCAGTGGGTCTTGATGTCTCCACTTAGACAAGTTTCCACCTTACCCATGTTGCAAAAGACAAACCTAGATGAACCATTCTGGTCATCTGCTCTTGGCTCTCAGAATTGTTCAATCTGAAGTTCACATGGCAGGCAGTAATTGTTGGCCTCTGGTTGCTTCTGCTGAGTGTTAAACCTCAGCCATGTAGGCTTTCATTGGCTTGTGTGTTTTTGAGATAGGGTGACATGCATCCCAGACTGGCCTCCATCTAACTGTATACCTGAGGCTAACCTTAAACTCCCAATCCTCCTGTTTTCATCTCCCAAGTTCAGGAATTAGGGGTCTGTGCTACCCAATGCTCCATGTGGGTTTGGATGATGATTGCAAGGAAAGCAGTTCTTGGCTTCCTGCAAAGGTCACTTTCATATATGTATGAAAAAGTCTAAGATGAGACTGAACATACTTCCCAGTGAGGCCACTATGGCCATAGTCCATTCAGAAATGGCAGGAGGCAGAAAGTGGCCATGCTGATACATACCTAGGTCGGGCATGGAAGAGCGATAAAAGGATGGTATTTAAGGAAAAACTTGTGAATGTAGAAGTGCAAGTGCAAAAGCAGTATATATTATTCCTGGTGGATTTTTTCCTTCTCTAATTAATAATTAATATTCAAAACAAAGAGTACAGGTGCTATATTATAAGAACAAATGCACGTGACCAGCTTTGCATTTTTAATACGTTTTGTTTTTGTTCTAGGGTTTCCATCTGAGGAGTGGGAGAATGTGCCTACCTGAATGACAATAGCATCAGTAGTGCTCGATTCTACATGGACAGGAAATGGACTTGTAGCAAGCCAGCCAGCCACATCCAGTGCCAAACATCTTCAACTTCTTTTTAGAATTGGTGCCATGCAGGTGGGAGAGATGCATTGAATTTTGTTATATACAGTTGCTGCTGCATTTTTCCAACTACCAAAATATTTAGCAAAAGACATTCACAACATTTTTTGACACCAAAAATAGCAGCTATCTTAAGGGCTATAAATGCAGGGATTCAGACAACTGAAAGAAATCTAAGTACTCATTTTAAACATCACTGTATCTGTCACAGAAGTGGAACCATGGAAACAATTTTAATGGCACCTTGAGAAGTGGAGTCTTGCTAGAAGAAGTGTATAAAAACTGTGTGGAGACATAATTTGGGGCTGTACTTGCGTCACCCTGCCTGTGTGTGTAAGCCCAGGAACCAGTCTCTTTCTCTCTCTCTCTCTCTCTCTCTCTCTGTCTCTCTGTCTCTCTGTCTCTCTCTCTCTCTCTCTCTCTCTCTCTCTCTCTCTCTCTCATAAAGCCTCTCAGTTATTAATTTTAACTTTTGGTTTATGGTGAATCTTTGGATAACCCCCAAATCCATAACACAAGGAATGGGGAAGTCTCACCCAAGAGAGCAAGGAGATCGGGGTGAGATAGAGGAGATGGGAGTGAAGAGAGATAGAAAGAGAGAGAGATTGAGAGACAGATAGAGAGAGAGACATACACAGAGAGACAAGAACGACAGAGAAAGAGTAAGGGAGAAATTCCATGGAAGCCCCTGGCTATGGGGGTGTCCATGGGGGGAGAGAAGGAGACTCTGCAACTCAAAGTAAGCCAGGACCAAAACAGGCCAAGAGGGAAATGGGAAGCTGCCAGAATACATGTCCTAGCAGATAGCTCGTGAGTATGAGAAGGAATGGGAAGGCTCGGTCATGAAAGCAAACAGGGCAGGGAGAGAGAGAGTCTGAAAGAGAGACAGATAGAAAGAGAGAGATAAAGAAAGAGCTGGAGAGAGGGAACACAAAGAAGTGCATATTGTTGTCTTTGTTCATGAAATTTATTCTATAAAATCAAGACCATATCTAAATGAAAGAAAATCATGAGTTTTCCATTCTAGTTATGGCTGATTCATTCCCTGAACATGAATCTTCTTTATTTCTTTAGTAACTATATAAACTGAACTGAAATCGTCCACAGAAACTATTAAGTGGAAAACAGTAATGTCAGTCAGTTACCTTTTTAGTCATTATTTCTATCCATTGTGGCATTAAATTTTTAATCTGTTTTTGTTATAGGGCAGAAATAGTGAAAAAGTTATTCTTTGTTTAAAAAATAATTTTAGAGTGGATAATTATTCAAATAAAATTAAAAAGCAATAAAATAGGCTAAATAAAGTTCTAAGGAGAAAGGAATGATAAAAATGCAGGAATCTGATGACCAGAGGCCAACTCCTTCTTGGAAGTCAAGATCAGCAGGGAATATGGTATGTTTTCATTTACTGATGTTTGGAAATGCCTGGAGCAGGTTAGTGCTCAGCAACGTTCAATACATGATCCTCAAGGTGGAAGCCAGAAAAACTGAATTTTGAAACGTTCTGTGGCGCAAACATGACCAGGACAGGCTTGAAGAGCCCCAAATAGCAACAACCAAGATAACATAGGTGGGTTCTTCACTGTCTTAAAGAGAAAATCACTCCTGAGATGTAAAAGGGTTCCAGGACATACCAAACAGAAAAGGAAACCTACATAGCATTCAACTTACAAAATTAGATAAGTCTGGTGTAGCAAAGAGTAAACCTAGTGAAACAAAAGGGCTTATAAAAATCAAGGCTAATTTTATTTGTAAGAACAAAACAAAGATATGAAAATCTCTAGGACACAAAGTATTTGAGTTACATGTTTAGAAAAGTAGAATTGGGAAGAATTGAAAGTGAAGAAGCTATAGAAAAAGGTATAGAAACAATTATTTCAAGAATTAACCACGTATTGTAGAAGAGACACTGGATGAATAAACATTTGTGTAAAGGAAAAAAAAAGGTGATTTTTATATGAGGTTTTTAAAGTTGACATAAAAGAAAAAAGTGTAGGACGATTTCCTAAAGGAGATTGTGTGGAGGGCTCTGTGAGATGTAGAGTTTAACTGTTTTTGGAGGCCAGTAGACCAGGTGGAGGAAAGCTGCCTAGATCACCCAGCATGAAGAGCCTGGGGACCTGGGGACTGTCCGGATAGGAGTCAGCCCTTCCCTTGGATCGCCTCAGCTGCAGTAGGCATCAAAGAGGGCATTCCCAGGGTTGCAGGGCTGAAGGGGGATTGAGGTCCTGCTCCACCTGGGGGTGGGACACCGGTCATTCCCGCCGGGTGTGTCCCAGAGCCAGGGTTTTCCCTGTGCAGTGCCTGACTTCAGCTTCCCTAGAGACTCAGAAGTGATGTAGAGTAGGGAATCTGACCACCTAATTAAAACAAAGCATATCCAAGGCCTGGGCGGGGGCAGGGCTCTTGTCGCCTTGTGACTGGGAGTGGTAGATGTCCTAGTCTGCCATCTAAAGAAAGAGAAAGAATAGGAGAGAAAGAGATATATGGGGGAACAGAGAGAGACAGACACACAGAAAGAGAGAGAGACAGACAGACAGACAAACAGACAGACAAAAAAGAGGCCTGGAGGAGAAAGCAAACCTCGTTGTGGGTAGAGAAACCAAGAAGAACAAGTCCCATGTCTGTGTCAGAGCTGGAAATGGCGATTCTGCTTGGATTTGGATCCAGGCAAGGATCAACGAAGTCATGGCACTATTATGTAAAGTTTAATTGGAATTCCAGAACCACAGGACCAATGAAGGAGAGAAGAATGAGAAAAGGAAAGAGAGAGTAGAAAGAAGGAAATGGAGGGTTTTATACCTTCAGGGGTGGTGTGTGGGCTGAGGGGAGAGGGTGTGGAGGTGACTTCCAGGATCTGCCCAGCCCTGCAAGTGTGGTAAGGATCACTCTTTGTTCTTGAATCCCTGCCGGGATTATGCTGACACATACTCTAAAAAAAATCACTTAGGGCAACAGGGCCATTTGCCAGGATCCAGAAATCCTAACAGTGTGGAGATTATGTGGGCAACACAGTGAGGTCAGTGGGGAGAGGAATGGGAAGACCCCACCACGTGTGAAAGCCACATGGCTGTCCATAAGAAACTAACATGAAAGAGAGAGACATAAGGATGAGGAGGTTATTAATGTTGGGGGCCTCGTGATCAAGGGAACCACATTTTAGACCTAAGGTAAGAGAGTATCAGAACAGAAGAGAGAGTTTAAGGTCAGTGAGAACAGGGAGAGAGGCGCCATGACAGGCTGGAAGGAAGAGAGACCAGAGAGCTAGGAGAGCAGGAAGAGAAAGAGACCTTGAGTCAGCTCATAATCTTTTATTGTCTCAGATGCCGCTGGAGATTAGCCTGGGAGTACCTAGGGGAGTGAAGACTGGAGACTTGGTCTTTACAGAATGACCATCTGGATAGGCACAGGTTTTGCAAGATGCTGTCCTAGTTCCCTGGTCTCTTCTCCTTGCAGGCTGTCATAGCAACTCTCTTCCTGTCCCCTCTGACCTTAAGCTCTCTCTTCTGTTCTAATGTTCTCTCACTTTAAGGCTAAGTTATAGCTCCCTTGGTCACCAGAACCAACAATAACCACCCAAGATTCTACAGAACGTCTTCCTTGAAAGTTTGAACAGAGGTACCTAGTTTTCTTGGAACTGAGTGAGAATGACCACATAGCAAAAGAATTTTATTGAATAATGAGGTTAAGAGAATGGACAGGAAGACAGCTTTGAGAGTTGACTTTTATTTTTTAAAGAATAAACAAAACTCTGTGGTCAGAAAAAGAGTCTCATTGTAATCCAGGCTGGTCTCAAAGTTGTATGTGGCTAAAGCTGGCTTTGACCTTTCTGCTTCTGCCTTCCTAGTTCTGGAATGACACGTGTATCCTGCCCTGCCTGGGCATTGATTTGCTTTCTGAAATATTCCAGTCCTTCTAGCCCAGCTCTCCTTGTGGGGTTAAATCTACATGCTTTATTTTTTTTTTTTTTTTTTGGTTCTTGTTATTCTTTTTTCGTTTAGTTCTTGATCCTTTGTTTCTTCCTCTTTCACCAGCCCTTATTTCCATCAGTGGAAAATCCCCCTGGGTATGAGTTCCATCCTGCCATCTCAAGTCTTCTCCTTGGCCTGGATGTCTTTTGAAGATCTTGACCTTTAGTGACAAGGGTTTACAATGTGAGGCTACAAGACAAACACAGAGTCAATTGTATGGAAAATCCAATTTTCCTGTCTAAAGGAATCTTGAGGTTGATATTCTGATATTTCTAATTTGCAGGTAAAAGTCTCCAAGGAAAATATCTGGCACTGGTTTCTCCTGTGACAGTTTCCAAAGTTTACTCCTGCTTCTTGGTTCTCACAGTCCTCCTTGCAAGCCTGGTTGTGGTTCTGCTGCTTTGTTGGGTAAAGTACTGATTCTCCAAGCTGTGCAGTATTCTGTCCACCTTTATATTGCTGCAAAGATTTATTGAGTACCCACACCAGGCACCATTTTACAGTGTTTGATATAATACACACAGTTCCTGATCTCTGGGAACTTACATTCTAACAGGAAGCTGCAGGTAGTCCCAGCAAGGGGGAGTGGAACAAAGGAGCACAACCAAATCTTTTGCATGGAGCTAGAAACTCAACTTGCTCAGTTTGAAAGCTGGAGGAACTGGTAAGAAATGTTCCTGGAACAGTTTTTCTGTTGAATGCTTAATGTACTGAGGTGTAAACATCAAATTGCAGTGAGAGAAGCATCACATCTGTTCATGTGTGAGTGCATGTGTGTGTATTCAGTAGGCAAGAGAGATAACATTATTGGACCCTGAGACCCTCGCCCTAAAATTCACAAAGCAGGCCGGTTCAGGCCTACAGTATAGGCCTTGCTTGTAGTCATTCAGGCATCCATTGTTTATAGCCATCCAAGCATCCATTGTTAGTCATTGCTTAAAACTATGTACAGCCTTGAGCTTTTTACAGGTATTTCCCCACCCCTTAAGACCATCAATGAATGTCACCCAGAATGAACAGCCTGCGGTTAAGCAGGTGGACTGGAACGATCACCAAGAGCCAACTTCACCCGAGCTCTTGCCGACCAATGACTGTAAAGGTCATAGAAAATTCCTCAGCTAAGCAACCCCCCCTACCCCAAGACCCCTTAAAAACCCCTTGCCCGAGATGAGGGGAGGGGAGGGGAGGGGGGGAAGATGAGGGGAGGGGGGGGAGGATGGAGAGGGGGAGGATGGGAGGGGGGAGGATGGGGGGAGGATGGGGAGAGGATGAGGGGAGGGGGGGAGGGAGGATGAGGGGAGGGGGTGAACTGGTGTACCTATTAAGTTTGTATGAGCAGAAATAATAAAAAACGTAAAAAAAAAAGAAATATAAGAAAATCTGAAAAAAAAAAAAACATGATCATTACCATGATCAATACTATGAAAGAACAAATTCTGGAGGAATTAAATAACTGCATCAACCACTTTGAAGAGGAACACAACAGACACTTTGAGTAGTTGAGAAAAACAGTTCAAGAGACAAAAATAGGCAGAGAGCAGTTAAAACAGACTCAAGCAGAGTTTAAAACCAAACTAAAAGACAAGTTATCTTCAACCCAGAGCTCAACAGAGACTCTTATCAGAAGAACTAATGAAGCAGAAAATTGAATTTCAGACCTTGAAGACAAAGTGGGAGTATTGACCAGCTGAATGGAAGAGGTTGTTAAAGCCAAAAAGATACTCGAGAGAAATGTTAAGGAGTTATGGAACACCCTGAAGAAGCCTAACATGCGTATTCATGGAATACCAGAGCAAGAATCCCAAAATACCACACCTGAGGAAATTTTTCAAACTATCATCAAGGAAAACTTTCCTCATCTAAAAAAAGAGAGGCCGATCCATATACAAGAGGCATTCCACACCCCAAACAGATATGACCAAAATAGAAACTCGCCACAGCAAAAAATAGTCAAAACACTCCACATTCAAGATAAAGAAATGGTGCTGAGAGCTTCGAGGGAAAAAAACAAGTCACTTTTAAAGGTAAACCTATTAAAATAACAAATGATTTCTCAATGGAAACAGTAAAAGCAAGAAAATCCTGGAGAGACATACTTCAAGTATTGAATGAGCAAAAATGTCAACCCAGGCTGATTTACCCTGCAAAACTATCAGTCATGATAGAGGGAGAAAGAAAAATTTTCCAGCACAAAGACAACTTGAAGAGATACATGTCCACCAAACCAAGCCTTCAAAAAATGCTAGAAATGATACTCAAGCTTGAAGAAAAAAATCAAACATATCCAGGAGGACAGAAGGGAAGTATAATACCACCAAAACCTAAAAGTGAACCAAACACTTTGAAAAGCCATTAAACAACATAAATGTCCGGAATTAAAAATAATATCTCAATTATAACATTAAGTGTTAATGGAATTAATCCACCGATGAAGAGACACAGATTACAAACTTAGATTAAAAATCACAACCCATCAATCTGCTGCCTGCAGGAAACCCATCTCACCACAAAAGACAGGCACAACCTAAAAATAAAAGGCTGGTCCAAAATTCTGCAAGCTAATGGAACCAAGAAAAAGGCAGAGGTAGCCATTATGCTATCGGAAAAAGTGGATTTCAAACCAAAAAAATCATAAGAGACATAGATGGATACTACATTTTAGTCGCAGGTACAATTCACCAGGAAGACTTCACAATACTGAACATATATGCACCCAGTACAGTCCCCCCCCCCATTCATTAAGCAAACCCTACAACGTCTAAAGCAAGAAATCAAGTCCAAAACGATAATTCTTGGGGATTTCAACACCGCCCTCTCAACATGGGATAGATCAACAGGTAAAAAACTTAACAAGAGACACTTTGGAACTTAATCAAACTCTTACTGAAACGGACCTTATAGATCTCTATTAAACTTTTCATTCACGCACCAAACAATACACATTTTTCTCAGCAGCAGACAGAACTTTCTCCAAAGTAGATCACATATTGGGCCACAAAACGAATTTCCACATATAAAGGGAAGTTGAAATTCTAGCCTATAGACTATCAGACCACCACAAATCTAAAGCTTGACATCCACAACACAACAAACAACAGAAAATACGTTAATTCCTGGAAACTTAACACCATCATGCTGAAGGAGAATTGGATTCAGGAAAAAATTAAAGAGGAAATTCAAGATTTCCTGAAAGCGAACGATAATGAAAATACAACTTACCAAAATCTCTGGGACATAATGAAAGCTGTCCTAAGAGGTAAGTTCATAGCTCTTTATGCCTACATCAAAAAAAGGAAACATCATAAATAAATAACAATGCAGCTTAAAGCTTTAGAGACACTAAAGTACTTAGTGGCTTAATATGACTATGAAGAAGAGAGACATGGCCCACGTAAGAGAAAAAATAAATCTTTCATTGTAGCTCATATGATAGAGGCTGTTTCTTCAATGATAGATTAACACATGAGTGGGGCCATAACATGAGCTCCTTGGTTTAATGCGTACTGCACACATACACACAACAACTGCAAACAGAATGACAGAGAAGGGGCCACTTCCTGTTCATCTAGTCATATACATGGGAATTTATAATATATAAAGATGTCTCTGTGATTCCCTGGAGGTCATTCTTTATCTATTACTACAAATTCATAACCACAGATATAGTCTTGACAATGTTGTCTTGTTAACTGGGGACAAATTATAACCCAGTGCTGAAGACTTTGAACATGAGCACGTTTCATACACATTTAATTGACTGAAACAGCCACATGGCCTTGCATAACTTCAGGTAAGCACACGAATATAAACCCCACACCCCTTGTTATTGCTGAGAAAAGAAGTGTCCCCTAAAAAACTGATCAGAAGCCTTGGTCTCTGGATGATGAGAGGTTATTGGATCATGAAGGCAATTTCCTCAATGATGGATTGATCCATGAGTAGAGCCATAATTTGAGAACCTGATTGGAAGCTCAGTGATACTTCTGAGGTGCACTGAGGTGTGTCTTTGGGGCTGTACTTCATCCTGGGTCCCAGTTGCCATGAGGTGAGCAGCTGTGATTGGCCACGTGCTTCCTGCCATCATGATCTCCATCTCCACAGGCCAGAAACAATTTAAGAGGACTGGACATTTTGAAATAGAGCTAAAGGAATCCTTCTTGCTTCAAACTTCCCTTAGTTTTAAACTTGCTTTAAACCTGCAGGCATTTGTCATAGCGAAGAAAAGTGTGATTACCCACCACACCTTGGAAAGAAAAAAATATCGGAATATGTTTTTAAACAGCACTGATATTTCTAATTCTTGCAATAAGGATGGCAGAACCCAAAACAATACAGTATTCATATTTCTTTATATATGCTTTTTTAAAACCCTGTAGATAACACAGCCTGTGCTCCCTGTAGAGTCAGATGCTGATTTTGGTGCTGGTCTTTGTATTAGAGCTGTGAAATTGCTAGCTAGCATACTTAGCACAGAACCAAGTACTTTTCAAAGTAGTACATTAACTTAACTGGATTCTGATTATACACAACAGTGATAACTGTCTTTTTTCTATTTATTTTATTTTAAATACAAGTTACCGTTTTTACAAATCTGAGTATACAAAAGATAGGTGTGACTGTAGGTGCAAATTTGAACACCAGATCTTTAGAATATATTGAATCTCTTTGACTTTTTACCCACTTATTTAGTAAGTCTCCATTTCCCTCCCCAGTTATGATGAGCATCCTTCCTTTCTCCCACTGCACAGATTTGACTGTTTGAGATGCCTTGTGCATGCAACTTCAGGCAGCCTGTGTTTTTTTGTGACTGGCTTATTGTTGCTGATACGACCACAAGACCAAAACAACTTAGGGGAACAACTAGTGGGAAGTGATGTTTGAAATGCCACCCATTAGAAAAAGAACTTTAATTTCTTTATAAAATATGGAAAAGCATGGAGCGCTGAGAGGAGCTGAAATCAGGAGCTTTCCATGGAAAACAGAAGTATAGAAACTCACTGGTGACTAATCCACTGGCATTCTCTAGAGTCCTTCTAAGAAAAAGGCCACAGCCCGAAACCTCAGGGATTTCTGCTTATACTGGAAGTGTCTTGTGTATTAAACTGTCTTTCTTTGGCCCATAATAAATATCAAGAATGTGGATTCTCTGGCTGGCAGGATGGCCATCCAAGCATACACTAGAAAGTAGGAAAGCTTTTCCACATTCCTAACTCTCCTTCTTACCACTTCCACCTGGACTTGCATTGGCCCATACTTTTTCTATTATTTCTATCTCTGTGTGTTCTTCTTCTGCCTTTCATATTAGCTCCTGTGTAACATATTAGCTTCTGCATAACATGCTAGGCAGTACATTTTATAGATGTTTTAACAAAGAATAACAAAGCTCAGAAAGAGGAATATAGGACAAAACAAATAATGTCTAGACTGTTTCACCTAAAACTCAGAGACAACTAAAGAATAATAGATGTGGTAAATGTGTTATTTTCTGAATTGTTGGTCAGAAAGTTCCTAAAGCCCCCCCCCCAAAAAAAAAAAAAAACAGTACAGGCTTTTGCCTTTGCTCTTAGTTGCCCTCCAGAATCTGACACTAAGACCCTATTACTGACTGGGGTAAGATGATATGGCAGGATAGTTTTAATTTGCATTTCTTTGATGATCAGGGAAGTTGAGTATCTTTTAAGATATTTGTTTGACATTTCAATTTCTTTTTGAGTAAAGTCCCTCTTTGGTTCCAGAGATCATTTTTTAATTGGAATGTTTTCTGACTTAATGTTTAGTTTTTTTGGGCTCTTTGTTACTCTGGAAATTAGTCCCTTTTCAGATTCATAGCTAATATAGATTTTTCTCCTATTCTGTGGGTTTTCTTTTTGCACAATTAACAGTTTCTTTTGCAGAACAGAAGCTTTTTAATTTCATTAAGTCCCATATATTGATTATTTGTCTTAGATCTTGGGCAATTGCAGTTCAGTTTAGGAAATCTTTACCTAGTCCTATCGATTCAAATGTACTCCCTACCCATTCTCCTAACAGTTTCAGAGTTTTGGGTTTAATATTGATGTCTTTGATCTATTTGGAGTTGAATTTTTTTGCAAGGAAAGAAGTAACACTCACATTTTTATTCTTCTACTTGTAGACGTGCAATTTCCCCAATACCACTTGTTGAAGATGCTGTCTTTTTCCCAGCGTGAGTGTTTGGTACCTTTGTCAAAAATCATGTGGCTATATGTGTGGGAGCTAAAGAAATAATCACAGGCTTCATCAATTCATGAGATATGCAAAGTTGCAATATAAAATCACCATGGCAACAGGTGACCACCAATATAAGAGTGACATGAGTTTCAAAGAGACAACCAACAACTTTCTGACTGAATTCTAGACCTGCTTGTCAGAATGGAATACATTCCTGTTACTCTGAACTAAAATAAGAACCTAAAAATGGGAAGAAATAGATCAATAGGGAAAACCAGCCAATGAACATATATGTAGGAAGACAATATACCAAACTGCTCTGTAAATATTTGAATTCTTCTTCTGTAAGAGAGGTAGAGGGTCTCAACACCTGGACAGGATGGAGCCTAGGCCATAGAAGAGCAGTGAAGTGGATAACAATGGCCAGTCATAATACAGATTACTGGGAACCCAGCAATAATCTCCCAGAATCAAGCCATCCTAACCTCTTCCCATCGTAAGGCTCGGGGAACCTCTAGGAACAGGTTGTAAAATAGTAAGAACCTAAAGATGGGAAGGTTCACTGTTGGACAAGACATTCCATTCAATAAAAGGATGCTGCACACAGGAACTCACAACAGTGAGATTTGTCCTTACCAGACCTGCATAATGACTGACATACCAACATGCTTCCGTACACTATGAGTAACTGAAGAGAGATAAGAACACATAGGGAAAACCTTGAGGACTAGAGCTGGATGAGAGAAGGGAAACACTCTTACCAGTGGGGTGTCCTGAAGAGGAGCAATGTGATATGCCACAGAGGCCCGAACTCCCACAAGAGTAGACAAGCCAGAGGGAATCTTGGGGTCCATAGAAGTGACCAGGTAGGAGGGTGGTAGGGAGTGGAATGGTTTGATGAGGGGAAGGGAGGAGGGATGGAGAGAAGGAGGGATTAGTACTCTATATGCCTGGAAAGCAGAAGGACCTAAGTTGAAATCTGGATCCCATGTGAAAATGTCAGGGGATATAGTGTGTAGCTTGAACTTCTGACTGTACTTCTGACTCTAGAAAGCAGAGCCTGGGAAATGCCAGAGTGAAGAAAAAGGCGGTTGAAACAATCCAGGATGATTCCCAAAGTCACTCTTGGGCCTCCTTGGGCACACACAGAGCTCTCTGATACATACACATAAAGCAAAATTTTTAAGAAAGATACTACACTAAACTTCTCTTAAAACACCTGCCGTTATACCCATAAATTGGAAGAGCACAAAAACCTCAAAGCTTCCTTGGGCAACAGAAAGTGTTTACTGTAGAAAAACACAGCCCAACCAGACTGCAAGAAACTGTGGATTGACTGTGGACTGCTTTGCCCTAATCAGAACATCTATACCACACACCCCCACACCCCATGGCTCACGGAACATCCAGCAAGATGGGACCATAAGATCACAAGCTCTTGAAGTAGGACAATGGTAGACAAGACAATAACTCCTGGACATGGTAGAAACTGCATGGGAACTGTCCTACCAATGACTTCCACAAAAAAAGGAAAGACCTCAAGAAGTTCCTCATCTCTCTGAGAGATTTATGAGAACTAATACTGATAAGAAAGTAAAGAAAGATACTCTCCACACTTCATCTGCAGGACAGGAGAGTTCACACCACCATCAAGAGCCAAGTAAACTGGCCACACTTTACCCACAGGAACTGTTTTTCATACCTTGTGTGCTTATTGTGCCAAAACACTGAAAGGGACTTACCGACTTACCCATCTGTCTTACCTATCTGTGCTCAGAAAGGTCCCACCCACCATGGGTTGGGTCTTCCCAAGTCAATTTGATAGTCTTTCACTTGCTTGCTCAGGACTTGCCTTAACTGCTAATTGTTGGCAGATGTGCCCAAGCCTGAGCCTTCTGTTGTCAAGTTGGCATCTGCATCTGAGTGGCACTGCCCATACATGTGGATTCAGGCAGCACTGCTTTTCTGTGGCTGACTTATTTGTGTAGCACAAAGTCTTGCAGATTCATTAAAGTTTGTCTTATTTTCCTTTCAGTTAGCTCTTTATAAGTATACACAAACACTAAATATTCCCCCTCAGTGATACCTTATTAAGTCTGCCAAATTAATTTCCTCTAAGAGTTTCTCAATGGACTATTTAGTGTTGTCTATATATGAATCATTTCATGTATAAAAGGACAATTTCGGCTCTTCTTGTCTTTCTCTCTTTCCTATTTTCCTTCATTATTCAAAAAAATGTGTTTTGTTTTTGTTTATGTATTTAGTTATTGGGGGGTACATGCATGCATGTCTTGATACAAAAGTAGAGGTTCCAGAACAGCTTCCAGAAGGCGATAGAGCAGAAGAAGAATGTAGAGTAGAGTCAGGAGATCCACACACTGACTGCAGGCAAAGTTGGGGCAAAAGCAGCAGTGAGCAAGTAGAGTCCTAGCCAGGACTGGGCTCAGGGTCCTGGCTGGTTTTCCGCAGCGAGTATCATTTCCTGCAGTGTCCACAGGGGGCGCCAGAAGTGAGCTTGGCACTGTGGCAAGGAAATTGGGCTTCCCTCTTGAGGCTGGCGTGTGTGTGTGTGCGTGTGTGTGTGTGTGTGTGTGTGTGTGTGTGTGTGTGTATTGTTTGTTTTTGCCCCAAATTCAGAGAAATAGTTCATAAAGTAATGGACATGTCAGCTTACCACAATACAATTAGTATATTTAGCTCTGTCCACTGCCTCTTTGGAACAAAAACTGTTCTTTTTTTTTCATTTTATGTCAAATTTAAATTAACCTCTAAAACCACTATGACTCATGTGGCACTACTGATTCAGGGAGGCCTTATCCCGGCTCCCAGCTATGGACAAGCCTGGGCATGTACAGACATGTCTCAACAGAGGACTGTGCAGGTGAAGGGATGAACAACCAATGGAAGTAGCCATCTAACCTGCACCTGCAATGGACACCTAGTAAACAATTAAATGACTGGTGGCTGTCCCATCCTCCCCCGCCCCAGGAGGGATGGCAACACCTGATTAGACTCTGACCTTATATAAGCCCAAAACGCCCTTAATGACTTTGAATCAGTGGCATCTCGTCCACTGCTGCTTCTCACCTGATTCCCCGGGTCTGGTGGTGACCCTGTTGCCGGCTCACCCATTCGCCTTGAGGCCCTCTCTGGCTGGCCCGGGGGAGGATACAACAATAGATTCACACTTTTTTCCTTCAAAAACGAAATTCATTGCAGTTAATTAAAGTTTAAATTCAGCTTGAAACCAAGACCTTCCATGTGTTATGCAGATTGACACAGGGTGCCCTATATTTTCCCTGTGGGTTGGAGTGTTTTCATTAATTCTTTGCATCGGCTTCAGATTCCAAGGCCGAGAGGGGCTGCAGCCACACAGACCCTCTGTCTTTCCCCCCACACGTGCCCCAAGGGTTTGTCCCTGTGCCTGGCTGTGTCACTGAGCAGAAACACCTGGGTCCATCCTCATTGTACTGGGTGTGTTTTCTCCTCCTCCTTTTTCTCCTCTGTGCTGTCGTAGTTACAGTGGCTGTGCAGTGCTCCTTGTAAAGTATGGCAGCCCCAGCTTTGCTGCTCTTTCTCAACATTGGCTTGATTCTCTGATGTTCATAGCTTCATATAAAGTTTATAATTGATATTTCCATTTTGAAGAAAATGTCACTGGGATTTTGACAGAAGTTGGATAAATCAGTAGTGTGGAATGTTCTGGGCAGTTTATGAAGCCTCTTCAAACCATGAACATTTCATAACTTTTTATTTGGTTTTCTCATCCTTGCTCTACAGTTTGTAGAGCACAAGTCTTTGCCGCCTCTGCTGAGGGTTTTATTTTTTTCCTTTTGATACCACTGCAAATAGATTGCTATTGGGTTACTTGGTGGTCTTTCAGGTAGTTTCTTACAAATGTATACAAAACTAAATATTTTCTAAAGTGACAGTATATAAAGGTCACTAAATTCTGTCATTTCTTCTATTAACTTTTAATGAAATAATTTTCTTTATTAATTGTTAATTAAAGACAGAGAGGCATGGTACATACATACATGCCACCAAGCACAGTTTGGGGGGGGTGAGAGGACACGTTTCAGAAATCAATTCTCTTCTTCCACCATGTGGGCTTCCAGGGACAGTGCTCAGGTCACCAAGTTGGCAGCAGGTGCCATGTCCACTGAGCTCTCTCGCCTGCCCTCCTGTTTTCTTTCTCTGTCTTTTGATAAGGGTCACCCCACTTTGCTCCAGATATCCAGACTCAGGACTTTGCCATCACAAAGAGGTGAAGCAACACCAACCAAAGAAACAAAGACAGAGGTTTCTGGGGCAGAATCTGGCTCCAGGAAGGGTTCAGTCAAGACACCTGTCGGGTCTTGGTGAAGGTCACAAGGAAGACTAAAGCCAGCAGCTTCCAGAAGGAGGTGTGGAGCGCTGAAGGAAGGCCTGTGCTCTGGAGACTGGAAGCCTGGAGGCCAAGCACCAGCCATGCCTACCACTGCTTGTCCCTTCTCAGGGAGTTCTTGTCCCTTCCTGACACCACCCTTCCAGGTGGAGTGCACCAAGCATCTGGATTGTAGTGGACCCCAGCAGGCTGAGCAAGCTAGACTCCTTGCTGGTGACTTGACCCCAATCTCACGCCCTGCTGGAGATAAAGTTGATGAAAATCATGCTGACCCTGTGTTTCTGTAGAGACAGCAGATAACTGCCAAATGCCCACTTCGCAGTTTCCCACTTTGTGTCTATGGAAATCTCTTAGTGGCCACTGTCAGAGGTCATCCTGCTTGTGCAGTGTTGCTGGATGCTTGGAATATTTGCTGCTCATTGGCTGTGAGGCTCGAATGACGATGGGAAAAGGAAGAAGAGTGGGTGCAGCAAGGGATCCACACGTGGGCTGCAGGCAGAGTTTGAGGCAGGAACAACTGGGTGACTAAGTGGGGTCCTGGCCAGTCCTGGGCCCAGGGTCCTGGCTGGTTTTCCGCAGCGAGTGTCATTTCCCACTGTGTCGGCAGGGGGCGCTGGAAGTGCAGTTAAAAAGTGAACACAGGGTTGTGGCAGTCGCTGGTCGCGAGCTTCCCTACTGGGTGTGTGTGTGTGTGTGTGTGTGTGTGTGTGTGTGTGTGTGTGTGTCCCGGGCGAAGTGTCTGTGGGTCCTGATGAGGATGGAAGTATCTGGGAGTGCAGGCTAGTCGAAAGGCTCTTGTTGCTGCCACCTCTTCCTATGATTGGATCCAGCTCTAGCGCATCATCATCTTGTTTTCTAAGTAGCAGTTCTGCTGAGGTTGTTACCGCCGGTTGTGGTGGTGCACACTTGGCTAAGGCAGGAGGATCAGGAGTTTGAGACCAGTCTGGGTTGCACTTTTTTTCTTGTGGATGCATCCTAATGCCCCAAATCATCCCAAACCTGCGCTACAGCAACACCAGCACCCAAACCTGTCAATGTCCTTCTGGGCACCCCAGTCTCACAGCATCCTGCTCCCAACTCCTCTGCCAAGGCTATTCAGTGCCCAGCTGCAAATGTTGGAACTTCCCTCACACTTGGTCCCAGAAACCTTCCCTGGATCATTTTCCCTTCCACAGGCACACTCCTCCTTCCTCACCACCCCACTCACCTCTACCATGACCTCTTGAATGAGAATATTTGGGCAACGCGCTCTATTTAACACTACCTAGTCTAGAGGAAGAGTTTTCAAATTCTGAGCAATTGCTTTTAGTTTTTGACATGTACATAGGTAAATTTATGTCACCCTGTCTTTTTACTATTGGTGGATTACTTGGTCGTCTTTGGCAAGAAGCATGCTTACAGAAGCAAAGAAGTAGTTAGGGCCAACTGTGCCTGTACAAGCAGTTGTTTTTCTTATGATTTTAATTCCTACAGATGATGCAATTTTTTTTATCCTTGCCAAGCTTTTCTTGCTTATGAGTCTGCATATATGGAATGTCATCCTCTGGTACAAGCTATTTTGTCCAAGGACAAGCACGTAAAAAGGATAAGACAATGCTTAGTATATTTGGAAGAACTCTTAAGAAACTGGAGCATATTTAAATCCTCAAGTTTAAATTTAAAAATCATAAGCAATAATTTTAAAGCAAGATGACATAATTCCCCTTGGGTATCATATTACTCATCTTAACCCTCTTTTTTTTAATACATTTTTATTATTATTTCAGCTCATACAAACTTATTAGGTACACCAGTTCCTTCCCTCCCTCCTCCTCCCCCCTGTAGCCTCTGCTCCCCCTCCCCATCCCCTCCCTCCCCATCCCCCAGTGCCTCCCACCCCAATTCCCAGAGAGTCCTTTCTTGTGCATGTCTGATTTTCCTCTGGGCCCTCCTCTCCGATGACGTACAAGGACCCAGTGGCCTTTCCCTGAACCCTTTCCCGTGTTCCCCTTAGGTACAGGAACACTGCTGTGGCTGCCAATCCTTTGCCTCCAAGGATCTTGGTGCCTTTAGCAGATGCTAGACTTTGTGAGGTCAACAGTGTGTTGGACACACCTTAACCCTCTTATTCCTATTCCTCCTTCACTGAAAACTATGGGACCAAGGGTCACCATTTACACATTCTCATTGGGTTGAATAAAGATTGTTTCTATCATGCAGCCAAGTACCCAGGAAGGTTCTGTGGGAACCAAACTCACCATACAATAGACTCAAATCCCCCACACACACGTATTGCTTGAGATGGGAGATAAGTACCTCCCAAGCAGGTAAGTTCTTCATTTCTGGAAAAGGAAATAACTTAGTCATCTAAGTACATGGACAAATCAGACAAGAGGACTAAAAATGCCCATTTAAAGAGACTAACAGTAGCCAATAGAGAAAGTCACTTTTCGAGCCTGCCTAGTCCTACCACCCTGTGGTTTCCTTGGCCTTTGTTTACCCAGTGTTCTTGAGTTCCTCTCTTTTACTCTCTATCAATAAATCTTGCTTTAATTTCTCTGCATGTTATGGTTTCAATCTTCAGTTCCCAAACACAAGAATCCCCCAAAGAAATCTGGTTTCAGAAAGATTTATGTTTTTGCATTATCTGATTGCTTGTTTTCTAACATTAATTTGGCAATGCTCTTCCTAAGTAATGGATATGAGGACGTCCCCCAAAAAATGCCTATTTGGTACTGCTCAATCTCTGACTTCTTAGAAGAAATGTTGTGTATTTTCATTTTTAATTAATTATTTATTTATTTTAAAATTAATTAATAATTTGATTTAGAGATGGTTCAGGGATTAAGATTCTGTCTCAAAAGCAGAAGGATCTGAGTTGAGATCTTGGATCCTACATAAAAACACCATGCAAAAATACCAAACAGAAATGCCAGACAGAAATTGTGGTCACTTATACTTCCAATTCTGCAAAGTGGAGCCAGGGAAAACCCCAGAGCAAAGCTAAAAGGAGACAAAAACAATCCAGAATGACTCCTTGAGTCATTCTTGGACTTCCAAAGGTGCACAGTGCACGCTGATACACACACATACACACACACACACACACACACACACACACACACACGAGAGAGAGAGAGAGAAAGAGAGAAAGAGAGAGAGAGAACACTTCATAAATGGAGGCCAGAGGACAACTGCAGAACTTATTTCTCTCTTTCCACCACTAAAAACTGCCCTCAGGTCATCAGGTTTGGGGGTACAAGAACTTTTTTACCCTCTTAGCCATTCTTCCTGAGCCTGTGTCTTTTCATTTTAAACTAAGTTGAAACTTAACTGTAAAACTCACCATGGTTCACTTAGTTTCCTTTTGAAAATCAAATTCATTTCACTAAATTAATTAAATTTTAAATTCAGCTTGAAACCAAGAAACGTTTCTGGTAGTGACTTGCACTGATAGCCTCATGCTCCTGTGTCTACTCTGCAGCATCCTTGCCCTATGCACATGGAGGGAGGTAACAGTGATGGCCTTTGGTGGTCTTCGAATCAACCTCAGAGTAGATTTACAGGAAGTCTTCTGATTGGACTATGTTATTCCTTTGACTGTGCCCCTCTTTCAACATTGAGTTCTAGGACTCTCCACTTAAATTTTGGACAAGTTTGTTGACATTCAGAGAGTAAAATGTTGGGATTTTCATAGAGATTGCAGAGAAGAAACATCATATGAAGAACTAACATTTTGCCACTATGAAGTCGCTTAGCCATGAACATGACACACTTCTCCATTTTTTCAGCTATTTCACACTTTTCCCCACAGATTTTAAGTTTTCTCTACATAAATGTTATATGTACCTGGCTACATTTTAATTTCTGTATTTCATCTTCAATCATTTATGATAGGCTTTTAGTTTCAGAAAGTTTTGATTGTTCCTGATTCTTGACTTACATGATCATATCTTCAGCAAACAAAGATGTTTTGTTTCTTCTTCCCCAATGTGTGCAGCTCTTACTCTATTTTCTTATCTGTTATATTAGAATCTGAAATGACCTCTTCAGGTTCCTATTTTGAAGGCTCAATCCCAAGCTTGTGGTTATATGAAGTCTGTGGAATCCTTAGCTTCTGTTGGGAAGAAGCAGATAAAACCTTGATGGAAAAGGCAGGGCAAAGTATTGATCAGTAGCTTGGTCATATGGTATCAGACAGGAAGTTGAGAGCTGCATAAGACCAGGGACAGGTATACAGCATTCAAAGCTCACCCCTAATGACCAAAAGTATGCAATCTCCTCTGATATGATCTGACATTCATTACAAACTTTTTACCTCTACCTCTGAATCTGATATGAGCCACCACATCCATCTTCCCTACAGTAGCTCATATACTGTGTTTATTATGGATCTGCTAGGCATGTTAACTACTGAACATGAAAATAGACAAGTTACTGTGTTCCTAGGATTCTCATTATGTCAGATGTGAAACCAACACTGAGAAAGTAATAAATTGAAGATAATTTCACATAACATTGAGTGTTGTGGGGGAGGATAGAAAGAAAGATCTGGAATGCAACATTAGGTTGACAGTCAGGAAAGTGTCTTTGAGAACGGGACAGTCAGAAGAGTAGGTGCTCTTGGAGAGCAGTGGACCAAAGGACCCAATGAAGCAACAGAGGCAGGGAGGGTAAAAATTCTTGGAGGATATTGACAGGTGTCAGAACCCATCATACCTTGTAACACAATGAGAGAATTTTGTCAGGGTATGACACAGCAGAGGAGAGCCAAGGATACAATCTGAAGCTCTGGTGACAGTAAGAAGCAAATAACTGAGAACTGTGCCATTGGGAGTGGAAAGGGCAGCACATTGTGGGGCTTTGTGGGGAAGTCATGAGGAAAAGAAAGGCATAGAGAAGGTTCAATTGTCCCCTTTCCCTTCTGAACTCTCAGGTGTAGGAGAAAATATCCATGTTCCTCAAATATCTCATTGCTTTCCAGTACTGAGTCACAGTGAAAGCCAAGAGTGTTCCTGTGGCTAACAGCGGGTTAATGTGACAGCATCTGTAGCATTACAGTTCCAATCAGGAAACATGACCCTGGGTAACAGGAAGCAGCAAGAAAGACTCTGATCCAGTCTGGTGAGGCGAGAGTGCTGTAGAACTGCAGACAGATTCTGTTCAAGTCCACTGAACAAGGGGAGTAGAGTTCAGAGCACTGGGTGGGCACTGGAAAGTTTGGGAAAGTGTTAGAGCAGAAGCTGAGCTGTATTGTTTACCTGTTTGCCAACTGCCACTTAGGGAAGTTAGGCTTTTCCCCCCACACAGACCAACAGATGAGAGACTTATCTCTTTTGACAGGCTCTTGACAAGGATATTCGTATGCTGGGGATGTGAATGGAGATAAGCTTGGTAAATTAAAGGGAAAGATTTAAAAGAACTCCAAATGGCAAATATTCTAAAGCAAACTTAGGGGTCCAGAAAGAAATCCAGAAATTTTCCATGATGGAGCTCTAGAGGTGTACAGTTATACCTGGCTCAACAAAGTTGTCTGGGCCAAAGGAATAATGAATATTCTAGATTGTGTCCATGCAAATTTGTCTAGAAAAATGCAATGAGAATGAAGACTCAATCGCTTCACTTTGTCAACCCATGCTCCTGTGAGCATGCTCAAAAATCTGCAATCATACTGGATGAGAGCTGCCAAGTGCCCAATGAAGCTATAAAACCACCAGAAAAAAAGATCAAAAATCAATACTGATCTTTACACACTTATAAAATCAAGGAAAGGATAACCCCCTGCTGATGCAAGGAATGGTGCACGAAATGAAATAAATATGCACTTTTCCAAAGTTGGCATTCAGGAGTGTGGGGAGAAAGAAAGGAATTGCAGCACCTCTGCTGGCAACTCTCATAGATGACAACACGGATCTCTGAAACATCTGTACAAGTCTAGTTACTTTCTCTATATACTCATTCAGATATGCAGAAAGATCATAAAATCACCAAGACTCCTACCCGCTCCTCCACACACTGCCTGTAGGGAGCATGGAAGACCCTCGAGACCCCAATTTCTGATAAAACAAATGCTGAGAACTTCTTCAGAGTCACATAGTATACATATAGTCATATAGTGTGGTACTTTGCTAGCAATGGTTGAGACTAACTCCTACTGACTTTCTCACAAGGGGCAGGGATGGATCTAGTCCTATCTAGAAACGGGATCGAAGGCAGAAGTGTTTTCTGCAAATTTTTTTCCATTCCTTGGAAGCCATTCAGACATTAATCAGCACATCTAAAGGATGGGCACAGAGCTTTTATCATTGTAATTGTTGCTGATCTTTGTACATATCAGTAGTCTGCTCTTTCTTCAAAGTGAGTGGGGCCATGCTTAAGAATTGACAGGGCTGTACTGGTGGTGGTGACCCCACCTATTGTTGACCTTGGATATTTATTAGTTTGTCTGCCACTATTGACATCACCCCTCCATGCAGTGTATAGACGTCAACCCCTGTTTTATGGTATATAAGGAATTAGATACCATAATAAACTTGATTTGATTTTTGGCTTTTCCACATCCCCTCTTGACCCAGCCTGATTCAGTTCCTGCTGATCCCACTCGTACATATCAGGATTGTGAGGTAAGCACGCAAGGCATGGAAGCCCATACCTGCCTAGCCCTCATGAAGGCAGAATGGGGTCCTCACCAAGTCCAGAACACAAGGAATAGGTGGCAATATCACCACATCATGGCATTAATGCACCCACCAATGAACTGAGAGTCTTGTTGGCTCACATCCATGTTCGCTGGGTCTGGAACACTTCATTTCTAATAATCTGCAGGTGGCACCTACACTGTTGATACCTTCCAGAAACTTCCATGGTGACCATAGAAAACAAAGATACTCAGTGCCACTTTATAAAAGGACCAATTCCTATATTCCCTTTGTTAGGTCATTAGGTAGAAAGAACAGACCAGAATGTTACTGAAGTTGGAATTACCTCAATCAACTTTGGACCCATTTTCTGTGTCTAGTAACATTCATGTATGGGATAGGGCATGTATCAAACTTGCCTATCCTAAGAAAGCAATACCTTGACCATCCACAAAGTGGCAGTGGTCGATAATATCATTTGGTGAAGACAGCAGGAGTGTCCTTTATCCAGGTAAGATCGAAAGCCTAGCAGTCATAATGAGAAATTCTGATTTACAACCTGAATAAGCATTTCACAGAAAACACAGACAATCACAGTGAAAGGAAGCATAATGGGGTTAAAAATTACCTGTAACAGGACAGACATTTACTACAGAAGTCCCCCTTTCATGCAGATGGGTTCACCTGCCTCCTTCTGAGTCCTACCTCAGAACACTTTACTTTCACTTGTTATGAAGACCCTTTTTCCAACACTGGCCAGAAAGCAAAGGAGAAAAAGAAGAGAACAATCCAGAGTCCCAATGTTCCCTCAGACCACGGCTCCCACACCACATTCCAGAGAACAGTGTTACCAAAACATGGCCCTACTGCCGGCAGCCCTTTCCTCTGCTGTAAGGCATCTGCTTTCCCCGAAGAGCCAGGGCTGAAACCTCCAGCTCAAATTCACCAAAGGAATGAAGATTCAGAACCACCACCCTGTTACTCCCCACCACAAAGGCCAAGACTGTGGCCTCCTGTGTCATCTGATGCTCCTGCAACTGGTTTTCAGTCTTGTTAGGGACCAATCTTTCCTAGATATGCCCCCATATATGCTTCTGGGAATGTTTACTCTGTGCCAGTTCATGGTGGAAGTATGTGGTTTGTCTTGTGATTTTACAGAAGGCTTCAATCTTTGGACTTCTGGAATGTTTTGGTACTGATGCAGAGTGTGGTAACTGAATACAGCTTACATTATGAGGTGCCCATGAGCCTATGGGGCCCAAGAGATATAGTATCATAGTTTAAATGTAAATTGTTCCTTACAGGCTCATGTGTTTGCATCCTTGGTTGATGTCAATGTTTGAAAAGGTTGTGACCATTTGGGGAATTGGAGTCTTGCTGGAGGAAAGAATGTCACAGGAGCCTTGAGGGATGTAAGCCCATCCTGTTTCCAAAGGCAGTCTGCTCTAATAGACTTCAGCTTGATTTATCTGTCTCTATGATGTCTGCAGGGACTTAAGCTGCCTCTAGTTTCTTGCACTGCTTATCTTGTCTGACATAATTGACTATACCCCCCCTTCCTGGAACCATATAAATCTCCTTTTCTCCCCTTAGGCTGTGATTAAGTATTATCTCACAGTAGCAGAAGGTGCATAAAGAGTTTCTTTCTGGTGCAGTTCTCTCCAAGTCATTATTTCTTCTTAAAAGTGCTATATCTGGGATAGTGTCCCATGAAGCTGCCCTCTGTCTAGGAAATATATAAAGGGAAAAAAAGAATTCACAGATACAGAAATATAGAGAAAATTTCTGCCAGAACAGGTAGGGAGACCCATGTCCTTCTAGAGGGAAAGCTGTCCAAATTACTGACCAGTCCCTCCAAATTTTATTTATAACCAGGGAGCTGGAAATCTGTATGCAAATCCAGGATTGGGACATCTAATTGGTAGGAAGGAAAGGTAGGATTATGGGAAAACTTTCCTAACTTCTGATATATTCTTGGATTGCGAGCATAGGAGACAAAGAGTCAATTCTTTCCAGACATTCAGCATGTGCAAGAGAGAGAGCTTAATACATGAGATATTTCTCAGTGAACAGAAGTCCCTGTGATGTCAGTGGTCTTATCCCAATAGGGACTACAGAGAGAACACCAGTGGGTTGGACACCAGTGGGTTTCTATACTTCTGTCTTCCATGGAAAACTTATGCTTTTAACTGTTCTCAGCCTCCCATATTTTGTCAAGGAATGAGATTTCCTTTGCACGAGGGAGCACCCAGTAGCACTTTCTGCTAGGTGGCTCTCCACGAAAGTACAGAAAGGGAATCCCCATGCATGTTCACTCTCCACATTAGAAATCCAACCAGACCAGAAATGCCAGAACTCATCTCCTAGGAGAACTAAAAGGACTCAGCAGTTTTAGTAATCAGGAAGCACAGTGATCATTCTGGGACTCTCTATCCCTCGTGTGAGAGTCATGGAGTCCTCTTCTACACACACACACACACACACACACACATACTAAATTAAATAAATAAATAAAACATAACTATAAATTAATAACTAAATATTTATTTAATTTAAATGTCTTCATATTAACAAAAATTCCTGTATTGCAACCCTTAATATAGTTATCATCAATGTTAACAGATTTTTACTGATGTGTTTTAAAAAGTTTCAGCAGACCAAGAATGTAGCAGCAACTGTATATGACAAAATGAAATTCATCTCCTCTTCCATCTGCTATTGTTGTCAAATCCCCCACCGGGCCAACGGGGGGGGGGGACCTTAGCTTAATTATGAAAAACATCTGTCAGGGAAAAGCATCACCATCCATAAATCTGATTCCCACATTTTCTCTGGGTAGATCCAAGGTGCTAAAACCATAGTCTCATTTCAAAATTCCTTTAGGCCAACAGTCTTAAGCTTGAGGCCTCTAGTCTCTAGGAGAGATTTTAAGACAAGTATTGGGAGATCAGTATCCTCTGAAGCAGAAAATACAGCCAGGAAAGTGGGAGCCAAGAGCTACAGGAAAAAGAGGAGGAAAGGGGATGTCACCAGGGGGTGGAATCCCCCTCCCATGGACCTGTGAGCCCTCTGCAGAGTCCTCAACCAGGAAAGGGGAGGGAAGGATGGGGAGGAAGAACAAAGGGTAATTATGGGTTCTTTCCACAAGTTACATTGTAACAATCTCTTCCTCAGTGGAGGATCCTTTAAGGCTTGCTAGATGCCTAGGAGGATGGGAACAAAGGGGGCTGGAAGCTTATGGCCATCCTGGACTTCCCTCTTATGGGCCAGGAAAGAACTCCCATCCAAATCTGTGGGTCCCAGACATTTTCTGGGGAAATCCAAGGAGCTAAGATTAAAGCTTCCTCCCAAAAATCTTCTAAGTCTATGTAACTCTAGTAGAGCCTTAAGGGCAGTCAGCTGGGGTGCCTCCTGATGGGATGGTAAATTACCCATTATGGAGAGGAAAGGTTCCCTAATGGAGCAGAGGTGACTAGGAGGTGAGGGGACAAGGCAAAAGTGCAGAAAATAAAAAGGAACGACTAGAACCAAGGTGAAGTGAAAACTCCTAAAGGGGTAACCAACGTCCAAAGAGAGACCTAGTGCAGGACATACACAGAGGTGTTCTGGATCTAAGGGTCCTGTGCTTAGTGAGGGACCTCAGGGGTTCATTAGTTCCCTAGGCCACATGTCCCCAGTCAGGCCCATTCAATATAATATAATCTGGGATTCGAGTTCTGAGGGGACCAATTTCTCATGTGAACTCACCGGGAAAAGCCTTAATTTAGAAGGGCTCTTTGATGGTGGGGAAATCAAACAAGCAATTGGGGCTCCTTGATCATCAGCAAATCAAGCGAGAGATTGTCCATGTTCCTAAGGACAAACAGGGAAAGGGGAAGAGGAAGGGGCCACCTGCTCACCTTCAGACACCTAAGCACAGGAACACAAAACTAGAGTAGCTGAACCTCACCAGAATGGGTGTCTCGTCTACACCAAAGGCAGCACCCCCCCAAGTTGGTGCACCAGATGTTGCCAAATCCCCTGCCAGGCCAGTTGGGGGGGGGCAGAGCCTCATGGGTGCGAGGCGAATGGGCGAGCCAACGATGGGGGAGTCAGGCGAGAAGCAGCACACAGACGACCAGTTGGCTGCAGACTCAGCTTTACTCAGGAAGTGTTTGGGCTTATATAGGGTCAGGGTCCAATCAGGTGTGGCCACCCCTCTGCTCAGGGGAGGGGGAGCACAGCCACCAATCATTTAACTGTTTACTGGGTGTCCAGGTTAGATGGCTGCTTCCATTGGTTGTCCATCCCTCCTTCCCATTGGTTGTTCATCCCTCCTTCCCATTGGTTGTTCATCCCTCCACCCATTGGTTGTCCATCCCTCTGCCTGTATGGTTCCTTTTCAGGCTTATCTGTAGCCAGACCTCCTGGATTGGGGAGCCCGGGCTAGGGACCTCCCTGAGTCAATAGTGCCACATTTGCTATGGCACAGTCTCTAAAGGGAATTCAAGGCTAGCTGGCACTAGGGTGAGGCTGTTTGGCTTGCTGCAGATCCATCTCCTATCCACAGAGACCCTGGCAGTACTGATCCCATTGTCGTGCAGGTAGGCATGCTCTCCCACTCCTCTGATGGAAACCCTGAAACCAGAAACAAAAATATTAAAGATGCAAAGGTTGATCACATCCATCTGCCCCTACACAGAAATCTCTGGCTTCTAGTGTGTTCTTGAATTGTCAGCCTGAGAGCCACATTTGCAATATGAATAAAAGAAGGGAAAAGTGTACAGGACAGTATGTGCTGCTTTTGTATTTGGTTTGTTCTCTCTCCATTGTCACATTTTTTCCTTGAAAATCACACCTTGGCAATCCTTCCACATCAGACACAGTTATGTATTGACAAGGTGTTTTCTGCTTTCTATCACCTTGAAATGAACTCCCACTATGGTAGCCTTGCTAAGGATAATGTTCAGTCTCACCTTGAACTGTTTTTATAAATATATGAACCTGGAAAAAATTCTAGTAAATCACTAACAGTGCCTCACTTTGTTTGATGGAAGGCATTAGGTGTCCATGTAGTTCCTTTCTAATGAATGGCTGTGTTCACAAGCTTTACTTGGTTTCCTCTGAGGTAAAACTTTAGCAGAGAACTAGAGATGCTCATTTAGCAACTAGTCACAGCTGTGTAGAGGAGACCTCAGGCCATGGTTTGCAGTTCTGCTGTGGTTTCCTGGGATCTCAAAACCTCATAGTACATCAGCGCTGCTGTCTGCATTCTACACAGGGAATTTAGTGTAATGTAGGAAATACAGCAAGGTCAAGATTTTCCCTGAGGGCATTATCATGCTAAAGTTTTGAGCGAAATCACAGGAAATAAAGGTTTTCCAAAACCACAGCTAACCAATGCCAGAGCATTGAAAGGAACTGTATCTGTACTAGGTATTCAACACAAAAACTACTGCAGGACAACTTATGCAATCAACTCATGTCTCAGTAGAATGGGAACATGGATCTCATCTGGCTGATTGGGGAGTTTAAATGAAGGAACATGTGGGAATGTCAAGGACTCCAGCAGCAGCAATGCCCTCAATGAATGACACACGCTAACAGCTGAGATTGACATGTGTCAGCACCCAATGCACCTCTAGCTGCACCTCGATACTGGGGATTTTAGTTCTTCCTCTGCAGTCTAGTTAGCTGCCCATGATGCTACCTCTCTAGTCTCCCGAACACTCATGCATGCATCCACACATAAACAGCAGAAGGAAAATAATCAGAAGACATACGAGCTGTTATATTCAGCGTCATCTGCCCACTTCCAAGCTTGTTGGGATGATTCTCTGTGCAGCCCAATCCAGTGGTCAGAATCACCCTTGTATCTCCTCAGGAAATTCTGTTAGGGACACACAAGGAAACACATGTGTCTGTGGGATGACCCTGGTGTCCCCTGTCCTGCAGCTCCTGTCGGAGTGGCATGAAGTGTAACTCAGATCAGAGACTTCAGACCAGATTCAGCCTCAGGTCTGGTGGCGTCACTCAATGTCTATAATGTCAACGTACTTAGTGTTAGTGACCACATATCCCATGTGACTGGGAAAGGTTTTTGTTTTAACACAAATATATATAGTGCCCAGCTCCATTGGGCAACATGTACCAATGTGGAAGGTAACTTATGCAATCAACTCATGTCTCAGCAGAATGGGAACATGGATCTCATCTGGGATCTTACTGGGGAGTTTAAATGAAGGAACATGTGGGAATGTCAAGGACTGCAGCAGCAGCAATGCCCTCAATGAATGACACACGCTAACAGCTAATTCCTGTCCCAGTTCTGCCTGGGATGCAAAGCTTCCTCTTGCTTCAGCTTGAAGCTCCCACCTCAGGTTCTAGGTATTCAACACAAAAACCACTCCAGGAACATTTCTTACCAGTTCTTCCAGGTTTTCAAACCGAGCAAGCTCGGCTTCTAGCTCCATGCAGGAGGTGCGACTGAATGTCCAATTCCTTGTATCTTCAGAAAAATAAAAACATTTATTTCCAAATCCAATCCAGTT
Source organism: Typhlomys cinereus (assembly GCA_023101885.1). Classification (NCBI taxonomy): domain Eukaryota; kingdom Metazoa; phylum Chordata; class Mammalia; order Rodentia; family Platacanthomyidae; genus Typhlomys; species Typhlomys cinereus. The sequence continues at coordinate 3,317,665 of JALPQD010000179.1, forward strand.
TCTTGGGCAAGCAGCATATACAGTTTCTTTGATGACTTCTGTTCTTTTCACTGGTGTAGACAATTCTGAGAGTTACAAGAAATCAACATTGTTATGTCTTTATCTGCTCACCATCCTGAGTTCAATCCTAGGCATGCATTCAGACTGTGGCTTTCCTGACTCATCCCTGGGAATCCCTTCTTGATGCAGGGTCTTTTCATCTGGGGTTGTGCTCCCTGCTCTCTGAGGTGTTGCTCCCTGACACTAGGGGCTTCAAGGACACATATGTCTGTAACATTTCTATCTTTGTGCTTGGAGTCCCTATTTAGTAAAATAAGAGTTGCTACTCCATGGCTAGAGAAATGGCCCAGGTATTAACACTCTGCCTTGAAATCCAAAGGTCCTGAGCTCAGATTCCATCTCCTATATAAGGGCACTGGAGTTCATTTGAAGGTGACAGAAAGCATTTGAAGGTGGTAAAAAGGGCATTGGCCTGAATTTGTAGCCCTAGTGTGTGGAGCCTGGGAAATCCCAGAGCAAAGTAAAACAGAGGTATAAACAATCCAGGATGATTCCCGAAGTCACCCTTGATACTTCACAGGGACACAGTCCTCTGATACACACACACACACACACACACACACACACACACACACACACACAAATAAAAATAAATAAATAAATAAATAAAATCTAAGAGTTTTTGGAACACAACATGTCAGGGACACCTTTTATGATGGTCAGTCCTATAACAAACATCACTGTTTATGCCAGGCTTTTAGTGCATACAGAACAGATACATTGCACCAGGATGAAGCAGGATGGTGTGAAATTTTACCACGGTATTCTAAATAGTCATGTCTAAAAAAAAGGTTAAATTGCATAATTCTAGAACTTTCCAGGTATTATTTTCAGACCATGAAGAATGGTAAGTGAAACCATGAGTCACAGGGGAGAATGTCCCTTCTCTGTCCATATTAACTTTTATCCCTGGGTGTCTTCAGCTACAGCAGCCTCCTTGAGGTTCTTCTTCAACTCTCTCTCTCCTTGTTTCCTGTCTAATAATTTTCCTAGGTAAACCTGTGGCTCCTAGGCCTCCTCAGCAAGTTACTGTAAAGTCATCTTCCCCAGGAGGCTGACTCTGGTCTCCCTCCTTACACACTGCTGTGTCTTCCATTCCTCCCTTAATGAAACTGCCTGCAGCTGCCTGCTAGAACTTAAGTTCCTGGAGAACAGGAATGTCAAGTGTGTTTTATCTCACAAGCTCCACACAGTGCCTGTTGTGGTGTACTCAACATTTTCAACAGTATAAATGTGGGCAGAATAATACACAACCTGGGTAATTGGTAACTTACCGATCAAAGCAACAAAAAGCACAACCACACTCATGAAGAGGACTGTGAGAACCAAGAAGCAGCAGTAATCTTTGGCAATGGTCACAGGAGAAACCAGGGCCAGACATTTTTTCTGGAACTTTTTACCTGCAAATTAGGAATATCAGAATGTCAACCTCATGAATTTTCTAAACAGAAATACTGAATTGTCCACAGAATTAACTCTATATTTGGCTTGTATTCTCATACTATAAACTCTGTCACTAAATATCATGATTCTCAAATGTTATCTAGGTCATAAAGGACAGACAGCAGAAAGGGAACTCATACTCAGGGACTCCTCTGGTGACTGAATTAAAGGCCAGTTAAAGAGAAGAAACAAAGAGAGTCAAGATCAGAATGAAAATGACCCCCTCCCCAAGAAAGAAAGAAAGAAAGAAAAGAAAAGTATCTGGCTTTAGCAATGCAAGAAGAGTGGGCTAAAAGGACTAGGGAACTTTAGAAAATAAGTCAATAGTCAGGCATGACAGCATATAACTGTGATTTCAGAACTAGAAGGGAGAAGCAGGCAAGTCAAAGCCAGCCTTGGCTACAAAGCAACCATGAGACCAGCCTGGATTACAATTACATCTAAGTCATCATAATAATAATATAATCCAAAAAATAATAAAAAGAAACATTCAATGAATTCAACAAAAGCATATGAAAATTTTAATATGAACCCACAATAGCAGGATCAGGAACTGAGGAACTGTTCCCATCAGGTTTGTTGGTCCAGAGCAGTTCTGATGAGCATATATTATGATTTTTTTTCTTTTATTTTAAAGAAATTAACAAAGTAGTGTTCAAATTACACAAAAAGGCAATAGAACTAGAATATACAAAACAATTTAGTAAAAAGGAAACCAAACTTAAAGACATGCTATTGCCTATTTGCAATAAGAGGAATACAGAAAGTATGATTCTAACAAAAGAGTGTTCATATATGCATTGAAGGAATAAAAATCTCTTCAGACACAGAAGCAAACGTCATGGTGCACTGAGCTCTGATGGAGGTGGACAGTGTTAGAGGAGAAAAGTCAGGATCTTGTCAACTTGAAGTGTTGGAATAATTCCATAGCTCTGTGCTAGACACACTTCAACAATTGTGTAAAAATTGACTCAAGAATGTATCACAGACCCAAATATGAAGCCTAGAACTATAAAACTCTTAATTTGCTTTTTTTAATGCGACACATTCTCTTGTTTTAATTTTTGCATGTTTGCCTGTGTGTATATATGTGTGTATTAGAGGGTACCGTGTGCCTGTGGAGGAACAAGGGTGACTTCAGGAATCACTCTGGATTGTACTACCTCCACTTTGCTTTGCTCTGAAGTTTCCCAGGCTGTGCCTTCCAGTGTAAATGTAGGCCACCACCATTTCTGCCTGGCATTTTTACATAGGATCCAAATTCAGAACCTTCTGCTTGGGAGGCAGAACCTTAACCTCTGAGCCATTTCTCCAGCCCTTAAAAATCTATTTGAAGAAAAAAATGAAAAACATCTGTCCAACCCTGTTTGGAGCAATAAGTTCTTATATAAAACACCAAAAATGTTATTAATATAAGAGGAAATTAATAATTGGTATTTAATTAAAAGCCTTTACTCTTGTTCCTGAAAATGAAATAAGAAAATAGACAATAGACTGGACACTGTTCTCAAAACAGAGATCCAAAAAGAAATTGTATCTGCACATATTCAGAGCTCTGGAAGCTCAGTGATTAAAAACTAGATTAAAGATAGACCAATGTTTTACTATACACATGACTAAAGAAGACAGGTGAATACATGCATTTCATATAATCTTTGATATTCTTGGAGAAAACAACTGAAAAATACTTTGAAAACATTCAGCAATAAGTTAACATGAGAATACTTTGGCCAAATGTCCTGGCCCTCCTTCCCACATATTCACATAAGAGAAGTGAAAACCTATATTTCCATGAAAGAAAGAGAGCAGGTAGATGGAAGGCAGGGTATAGTGAAGAAAGAAGGGAGAAAGAGAGAAGAAAAAAGAAAGAGGAAGAGAAAAAAATCAGCAAATATTTATAGCAGTTCTCAGGATTTTCGAATCTAGAGGGTACGGGATCTCTAAGCCCAGGACAGGAAAAACAGGGGGGAGCCCAGGCCAGGTTTGGGAACATTTGGTTTTGCTGACAAATATTAACCTTTTTAAAGAACTATTTTGGAAGTATGAACCCGGTGTTTTGATATCCAATATTCCTATCCTTAAACAACAACAACAACAACAACAAAAATTCAACTCAGGCAAAAAGAAAAAAAGACAAAAGAATGAAAAGCACATTTTTCAAAATACAGAAGGTGAGATTTTGTTTCTGTTCACGAGACTAAAGCAGAGAACCGCGGGTGTGGTGTCTCTTTTACCATCCCTTACCACCCATGGAAAGTGCCGAAGGAGTTACTAGTGGGTAAGCTCAGCTTCCCACCCTGATTCTCCACCCTCCAACCCTACATTTCTTGTAATTAAAACAGATCTGCAAAAGCACAAGCCCAGGCAGTGTTTAGCCTGTGTTGCTATGTGAATACATTGCAAAGCTGCTGCTGTTGCAGTTTGCCCTGCCCTGGACATGAAGAGCATGTGTGTAACAGCTTCATGAAGCTAACAAGCGTCCAGACACCTGGGAAGAGAGAGTGCTGACTATCTAAACACAAAAAGAACCCTGTGCTCCTGCTGCTGAAAGGTATTTACGTTCTCTTGTCTGAGAACTATTTGAGTAGTACATACTGTAACTGGATGGCATAAAACAATCACAGATCTAAACTTCTGGCCACTGCTGAGGTTTCCTAAGTAATCCCCTCCTGTAGAGACCACTGTAAAGTGCTCACACAGGAGGTTCAGCTCTGGTGAAGCACCCCTCCCCCTGTAGATTGATTCAGATTTCATTAAGTGCTCACCAGTGTGTCCTTCCAGCAGGCCAGCTAGGGAGGGGAGCTCTGCCTCTAACATGTTCAGGGAGGTCTCTGCTGCACTCATGTCTTCCTGCTGCTGAGGATGTCTCTGCTGAAGTCCAGAGGAATCTGAGTTTGATGTGTCTGAAATGGGTGTTTATAACCTGCTTCAAGGATTGCCAAAGTTCTCATAACTGAGTGATTGATCATTCACATTCTTACAATTCTGAACAAGTCTGTCCTCTGAGGACATAAAATTGCCTGTTCCTTGGACTAAAACAGTACAAACTAGGAGGATTATGATACTAAGCTAGTGTACTGCAAACCAAAGGAAAGGAGACTTGAAGGATTTAGAAGCTGGCAGTGGGATGAGCTTTTGATGGAAAGAGCAGCTCCACATCCTTCTATCCTCTGCCACCTGGAGTAGCAGGGACCAGTTTATCATCCCGCAGAAACCAACTTAGAAGCACAGCAGGATGAAAAGACGAGATGCAATTCCAACCCTTTTCTAGCTATGGACAAGCCAATGGACAGTGATCCCCTGGCACAGGATAAGGAGCCCCGTGTGGCCACAGGTCTTCTGAGATTTAAGAGGATTGTAACAAAGACAGAAAATAATTTTTTTTTTATTTTAAGAAGTTAAGCCTTATCAAGGGAGCAATCGTTTGTCATGGATGAGCATGAAGCTGAACAAACACTTCTCTCTAATTGCTCCTGTTTCCTCTCTTATTGCAAAGCTTTTGAACTTTTTGACAAGTTATTATAGCAATTTACTTCTTTTCCTGGACATTTTTTTAAGCAAAACAAATTTTACATTTTATTTAAACCAGCAAATATAACCACCTGGGTATACTTTTATTAGCAAAAAAAAGATATTAATGATAAAAATAAAAGGAAAATGCACCTCAAACCAGAATACCATAACATGTTTTGTGGAAGCTGCATTTTATTTGAAAATCCACCCATTTTGCTAACATACATTTTAATATTGTAAACAAAAATAGAATCTGCAGAGACAATGCAACAAGTATGCTTAAACTCATGTACAGAATTGCTTTCCTACAATGACCTGTCCTTCTTAAGGCCCCTCTCAACCCAAGCATAAGATGTATTTACACAAAGCACCGATCAACAGTGCAGTTTAATTCTTCATTAACTAAACTCTTGGCTAGACAACGACTTTAATGACTTTAAAGATACTATTTCTCCTTATTTAAAAGGTACATGATCATAACATGGCACAGGCCAAATAAAAAGTTCAAAGTTTTTTCCCCCTCCCTCTCCCTGATAACGCCTCCTAGAGTTTTAGTGAAAAGAAGGAAAGTCTTGAAGTGAAAGCAATTCCTCACATTCATTTTGGAAAGGCCCTAACGTCAAATGGAAAAATAATGACATGCCAAGCACAAAGCAGTAAAGATCCTTCCCAACGCACTAATGCTGAATTTTAAATGTAGTGCTTTTCCTAGTCAGTGAACTGTTCCCTTGCAAAATCCTAGGCACAGAATTGACTATATGGATTAATGCGTTTATAATGCTTTTCTAAGTCCCATAGAAACTGAGATTCTTGAGAGACTCAGATCTATGGCCTTGCCTTAAAATATTTAGTGCTCTGTATGTCAGCTGAAAAGCATTCTGAATCAGATTCATTCTTGTGGCTAAAAATCAAACATACTGTGAACATCCATACTCATTTTCATAAAGAGGTTTGATATAATATTAATGTTATGGAAAATTGATAATCATAAATAAATACAAATATTTAAGGAATTTAAGTCAAAAAGTTCAAAACAGAATATAAATTTCTTTAAAAAAAGAAAAGTTACTTTCGGTTATGGTTTCTGTATGTGAGGACTGGAGAAAAGAGATAATGCATAATTAAGAATTATAATTTGATCCCCTAATAAGTCCTGCAGAATTACAGTGAAGGACACAGCTCTTCTCTCCAGGCAGCTTTCCCAAACACCAACTTCACACTCTCCAAGTAAGGGCTTTTCTTGGTAGGTTACTGATTATGGATATTAATAGGAGTTGAAAGAACTGAAGTGTTAGTCACCAAAAAGACAGATCTTAAGTCTTAAATCATGGCAATTCTTGGCTTTATAAACTGTTTTGATAATGTTCTCCTATAAACTAGTTCCAATTTCCTTCACGGGCCTTCGCTGGGTTACTGTAGCATTCTAATGGAAGAAGAGTTTAAGAGACAGCAGTTTGGATTTTGCTGGAAGTAAGGATTCGCCACTTGAGCACTTGTGTTTTTGAAATAATTCCATTTTCTTCCATCTCATTACATAAACTGTATCTGTGCTCCTGATACAGGACCAAAGGGATTTGGTGGTCTCATGACAGGCTGGCTATATATTAGGGTTGGCTGCGTCATTACAGGAACACTTCCCATCTGAGGCGGGATTCCATATCCTATCATGCCTGTTGGTGTGGTAGCAGGATAGGCCATTACAGGGGGTGCCATTGTCGCAGCATTCCAGGCAGTTGTTGGCGCAACTTTAAGTTGCCAGTTAGACCCTCCAGTTAACTTCTTTTCATCTGGCTGACTCCAATTTACGTCATTCTTTGTGGTTCCATTTCCGATGCCAAGATTGCCCACAAGGTTGGCTAAAGATGAATCCAAGTCATCAGATACTAACTTGTTAGGTGGAAGTTTGGCAATAGGAAGACTCTGGTTCTGAGAGGCCACTGTTGGTTTGAGAAGTCCACCGCCAGAATCAACAATAACATTCGCAGATTTATTTCCAAACACAGATTCAAAGTCAACATTAAGGCCAGCAGAAGGATGTGGCTGTGCAACTGGAGAAGGACTGAAACCTCCCCATGTATTTGCTACCTGAGGAGCCGTTGACATAGCATGTGCAGATGGATGAAAAGTTGGCTGTTGCAAATCGAGCAGATCATTTGGCAGCTTAGATGTGCTGTTAGATGAACTAGGGGTAGAAAATACGTCGATGGCTGGTGCAGTCAGTATCCCCCCAGCTGAGGTGCACACAGGAGAGGCTGCAGTCGTTAAAGAGGTATGAGGTTTCTTTGCAAGTTCTTTTAGACGCTGTTCCTTTAAAGCTTTTAAACGGGCCTGTTCCTCCTCTAATGCTGCTTGCTTTTCCCTTTCATCCACTTTGGTCAGAGATAGGCCAGTACTCGCCAGTGAAAACACTGCATTAGAAAGTGTTGTAGCCCTGCTTGCTGCTGTAGAGTCTTTGATTTTCTTCCCTTCCAAGGAAGCTAAATGCTGTTCCAAAGCATCAAGAAGACTGCTGGGGGCCTGTGAAAGGTCTGGTATATCTCCTCTATCAATTCCAACTTGCTCTGCAACTTTCAGAAACTCTGAGATTCTTGTCATTCTAGTCAAAAATTTCTTATAGATATCAAGACCTTCTTTACACTGGTTCTTTTTCATATCAAAGTATTTTTCCAGCAAATTAATAATTCCTTCATTGTATGCTGCAAATAGTCTGATGGCATCTTTGAACAGGAGCATGAAGGCAGCATTTATTACCCCATTTGTAAGTTCATTACTATTAACATTAAAATCAAGAAGTGCATCCATCTGATTTTGAATAATTGGTACAGTTTTCAAGAGTTTTTCTATATTCATTGTTCTCATAACTCCATCAGCTCTTCTCTTCACTTTTGTGAAATCAAATGCAACTTGTCTGTATGAAACTGCTTTTTCATTTAAATATCTACTATACCGCCTAATAAATGTAGACATATCATATCCTTGCAATCCACTTTTATCCAAAAAATTGCTTAAGTTAAACAGTGTGTTCCTTGAAGCCAAATACTGAATAAAACGCTCATTTCCATACACCATCAAATGATGAGTTGTAATGAGAGATTTAAAGACGACCACCCAACTACTGTTAGTAGTTCTTTCAAATAAACTGTCTGCCAACTGTGGGATGTTCACATTCATCTCATTTGTGCACAGAATTAGGTAGTCCAGGTGCTTCTTCTTAGGGCCCATGATCTCGTGGGTCGTGGCCTTGCATACTGTCTTGGAGACCGCGGAGCCGGTGACACTGTGCTGGGCGGCGGTGATTCGATCCGTCAGGCTCTGGCCGGACATCTCGCCGGCTCCTCGGCCGCCGCTCCCGCTTGCAGCCGGCAGGGCCCGGGACCCCCGAGCGCCCGAGGGTCCCCACCCTCTCCGCGCCGCCTGCCGGCCTGGGGCGGGGCTCAGGGCCGCGCGCCGCCACCCGGCCCGAGGAGACCCGGCTCGCGCGTCCCCGCGGGCTCCGACACGACACCGGGGGCACTCCGGGGGCCCCCCTGGCTTCCGCCTCGGCCCACCCCTTCGCTGGTCAGCTGCAGCCCGGCCGGGCCGGAGCGAGAGGCGGCTGCAAGAAAATGGTTCCTGGACATTTTTGATTTCCAATCAAAGAAGGCAGCTCATTTGTGATTTTTTTGTTCTGTTGCCCTAGACTTCTAGTTTAATATAAAAAGACAAAAAAAACCCCACATAATTTGGGAATATGGAGCATTCTTTATCTTCCCAAACAATTGCAACTAGTATTATCACCACAATCATCAAACATTAAAAAAACAAGAGTCCAGCAGGTGTTTTTCCCTAGACATTTCTGCCTTCCTTGAAGATCCAGTTCCCATTTTCTCCTGGAAATCACAGCCTGCTCAGTGCTAGTGTGCTCTGTGTCAGTTTCGCTTTGATGTTGCTGATGAATACATAACCCAAGCACCCTAGGATTTGTTCTTGTTATGATTTGTTCTCAGTTATAGTTTTCAGCATGACCGGAGAATTCATACCAACATCAAGAGTAGAGGGAACTGACACTACTGTATTCACACAATGAGATGAGAGAGGCACATACTTTCTCATTTGCCAGTGTGTCTGTGCGCCTGTGCCAAAGCACCGAATCAGCTCTCTCCATCTTGTCCACCTCCACAGGGAATGGCCCCAGTCATTGTGTGCTGGGTTTTCATGCATAAATTAGATAGTCTCATCCATGCTTCCTCAGGACTTCCCTTAGCTAAATAATTCTTACAGGTGTTCCCAAAGGTTCTGACCTCAATTTTCAAGTTGACACCTGAACTTGCCAGCTCTATTCACAATACCCCTATTTAGTATAACCTGTAGGTACTTAGAGCTAGAGAAGACACAAAATGTGGAGTAACTTCAGGGCCATGGAGGAATGCTCTATCATATATCAGGATCCCTCAGGAGTTTCTTCAGCCCCTGACTCTCTCAGGAGCTTCAGTATAGCAGTCAGGGTAACAGACAACTGTATTCCTTGAAAAACAAAGATTTTTGTACATGTGCATTTTGTAGTGTTAGTTTTATCAGATACATTTATAGGAAGTCTTCCAGTTAGGCTGTATTATTTCTTTTATTCTGTGCTCCTCATTCAAGATTGGGTTTGATCCCCCTAGGGTTTTGTCTCTCCAGTTAATCTTTGGGATCAGTTTGTTAATGTCTATGAGCTAAATCACTGGTATTATCACACAGCCTGCACTGAAGCAGATCGTGTGAAGAACTGACATCTCACCAACATGAAGTGTCTCAGCTATGAATATGACAGGCTTATCCATTTGTTCAGGTTCTTAATTTTCTTTATATGAATCTTATATGCATTTGACTCCATTTTAAAAATCTATATTTCACTTTCAATTCTGTATAATAGGCTTTTTCTTCCTCCCTGGTCTGAAATCTTTTCATTCTGTTTTCATCAAGTTTATGGTAATGAGCAAATAATTATGATTCCCACTACAGTCCAAGTGCCCCAGCCTGAGTTTTCAGCACCATTATATAAGATTTAAAAACCCAAACATGCCAAGCCACAGACACAGAATGGAAAAAGTTTATTGATTTCGTGGTTCCTTGGTGACATAGCCTAATTCTCAGGAGAAAGAGCAAGGTCTGAAGAGGAAGTGGAGTTCTATCCCTGGACTTATGGGTGAGGTGAAAGGCAGAAAGAGTGAGTCAGAGGTAACTAACCCAGAGATTTGACAGTTGTGATTGGGCTGAGGCAGTAAGCAGAGATTTCGTTCTGAATGTGGGGGTTGGAGGACAGGGAATCTATTACCTGAAAACTTTAAAAAGAAAATCTGGATCAAGCTTCCCTTGCCCGTTTCTGTTGTGGCTCTGGCTGATCAATTGTCCTCAGGCTTTTGTCCCCAGAGGTCCCTAAGCCAGGGCTTGCCTGCAAACTTCAGCAAATTCTAGAGCTGGCAAAACAAAACAAAGACAAAACAAATAACAAACAAAAAAGACAAAAAAACAGCTCTCTAGAATATTTTTCAGAATTTGGCCACAGAGTAGTTTTGTTTTCCTAAAGGAAATTTAAAAAAAAAGAAATAAAAGGAAAAGGAAAGCCAACTGCCCCTGTTGTCCTCTTCCTCGCCCTCACCCACAAGTTTTCTGCGTGCTTTCGCTAAACTTTTTATAAAATAAAAGCCATTTGCTATGTGGTCTTCCTGCTTGCATACTTCTGACATTAAAGCACTATCCCTGCTTTTTTTTGCATTCATTCCAGCTTACATTCTATCTCTGATAGTTTCCTCTCACTTGGTACATCCTAATTCATATGTCTTTTGATTCTGCCTTTCTCCTGCACTGTACTCATCTGTCTCCCAGCACACCAGATGCCTCCTACGGGACACTGGACACACACAATCTCTGACTCTTGATTAGAAACAGCATTAGAAATGAACTCTCAGAGGACTGACGAAATGAATCATATCACTGGCATAATTATAGTCTTTATTTTCAGGTTTCAAAACAACATTTCATTTAACGAGAACAAGTTTAGAAAGAACAGAGTTTTGAAACCAGAGTACTGCTGTGAAGTAGCTGAACTCAGAGAATTAACGTCCCAGGCAAAGTAGTACATTCTGCTCAAATATTTCACTTCAAAAGTGGGAGTTTGGTGGGTGCCAGTATTCTAAACCCAGGTCAGGAGAAGCAGGAGTCCCAGCAGTTATGGGTGCATTTGATTTAGCTAATGAATATCAACCTCTTCAAGAACTTCCTGTATGTATCCTATTTTTAAATATCCAATGTTCTTATCCCTAAACAACAATAGAAACAGCAACAAAAATTCAACTCAGGGAAGAAGGAAGAAAAAACAAAAAAAATTGAAAAGGATATTTTCCAAACTCACAAGTAAGGTTTCATTTGTGTTCTGAAGCCTCTAACAGAAAACCCCGGGGTTTTCTGCCTCTTTTACCATCCCTTATCACCCATGGAAAGTGCTAAAGGAGTTGGTGGGTGAGCTCAGCCTTCCACCCTGACTCAAATCCCACACACCTACATTTCTTGCAATTACAATACATCTGCAAAGCACAAGTCTAGGCATTCCAGGCTTGTTTACTCTGTGTTCCTGTGCCCGTACACTGCAAAGCTGCTGCTGATCCAATTTGCTCTGCCCTGGACATGAAGAGCATTTGTGCAGCAGCTTCATGAAACTAACCAGACCACAAGTGCCCAGACACCTGGGAAAAGAGAGGGCTGATAATCTAAGTGAAAAGAGAACCCATGTGAGCATATTCTTGAAATGGAATCCACTGTTTGTTTCTCTTGTCTCACTACCTACACACAGCAATGGTATATCTAAACTCCAGCACACCCAGATCCCCCTCCCTCAAACATCTCCCCTCTGTAGAGACCCACTGTGAAGTACTCACACTGAGGTTAAGATTTTATGAAATGCCTCTCCCCACTTAGATTGATTCAGATTTTATTAAGTTCTCACCACTGTGTCCCTCCAGCAGGCCAGCTGGGGAGGGGATCTCTGCCTCTAACATGCTCAGTGAGGGGTCTGCTGCACTCATCATCCTCTGTTGAAGGAAGCTTCTCTGATGCAGTCTGGAGGAAAGCTGAGACTTCTTACATCTGAAAGGGAAACACCAATGTATTTGAAAAAAGCTACAACTGATTTCCTCTAGTTTGAATATATTTACTTTTTGGGGATGTGAATTTGCATATTCCTGGGAGAAATAGAGTAACAAGCTAGGTGAGTCATTGTGACACTAAGTTAAGTGCCATGTGAACCAAAGGAGAACTGGCTTTAGAACTTGGCAGTGTGGTGTGCTTTGGGATGGAAAGAGCAGTTCCACCTCTTTCTCTCCTCTGCCAAGACAGAAAAACAGGACAAACCAGTTTACCTTCCTACAGAAACCAATCTAAAACTGTAGCAGATAAAAGGATAAAATGTAATTCTAACACCTGGTCAGTTGAACAACACAGTGACCTGTGATCCTCTGGCACACAATGTGTCCACAGGTCTCTTGAGTAGCAAAGATAGAATATAAAAACAATTTTTCATTTTAAGAAGCTTATGACTTATCAAGTGAGCAATTGCCTCATTTGGCTGAGCATTGATGTTGAAGAAACATCTCTTTCTCTCTCTTTTCCTCTCTCTCCCCCTTTCTCTCTTTCTCGTCTTTACTCTCTCTCCCTCTCTCTTTTCTCTCTTAGTGTAAAAAGCAATCTCTCTTGACACAGCCTCTAAATTTTTGTTAATGTCCTATTCTTTCACAGTTTGACAATTTCTAAAATGCTTTTCAGCTTTTTGGTAAGTTGTTATAGCAATTTGCCTGTTGGTTTCCTGGAAGTATCTGAATTCTAATCACAGTACCCCACAGGTCATCACGCCATGATGGTCAAGTCCTACCCAGCTCTGCATGTGAAAGAATTTGCAGATGGAGTCTGGTCCAGAACTGTGGCCTCTCCTCTCCTCCAGCCTCAGCTTCCAGCCTTCACACAACCTGCCAAGGCTTGAAATAACCAGACAATACGAGCAAAGAAGTCAGGTGGACTGAGTTCCTGGGAGTTCTCTGCCTGTTTCCAGAAGAGGTGCACATGACCTCATTTGCATATCTCTTCAGCATTTCTGTTTCCTGCCTCTTCATTAGCACATTCTCCCACTGTGGAAGATGGATTTATCTCCACAGTCTGTCTGAGCCAGATTCATAGCCCCGAGGGAAGGTTCTCAGTGGATTACAGGTGGTTGACTCAGGGAGCAGGTGCACTTTTCTTTGGCTCACATGGGGATGGCTCCTAGGTCACCCCAACCACGAAGCAAGGGACAGACCCAGGGAGCATGCCCAGAGACAGGGGAAATATCAGGTCAGACTTCTGCCTCCTCCCCAGAACCCCAGAGAGCCTGGAGCTCTGATGCCACTCTAGTGCATAGGTGGGGTGCTCCAGGGGCCCCAGGTTTCTAGGCTGTCTTCTCCTCCACTTTAACCAGTGACAGGTCAGGGCTAAAATTATTTGAAAGTATGTGGTACCTTCTGCTGCCCCACCCCCTAGAGATTAACTTGAAATTCTGTTCCCTCTTGCAGAAGAGCTGGTATAGAGAGAAATGAGTGGTAAAGCAGCTTCAGAGAACATCCAGGGACGATGACCCCTCCTTGCTGAGGCCTCTTCCTGCATCAGAGGGACTTTGACCCGGAGTTTAGAGAGTCAGAGAAGCCAGGAGAGGCCTGAACTCAAGCCAGTCTCTTGCTCTGGGAACAAGAGAACTTCAGGCAGTGACACTGTCCTGTGTGATAAGCAAGAATCAGCACTTGTCACCTCAGTGTGGAAATGTCCAGGACTTATCCAGATGCCACCTCCCATGTCCCTGGTAATGCTGGAATCCATAGCACTAGAATCTTCCCTTAAGTTAATTTGGCTTGGACTGTCAATCATTTGGCCCCAAGCCTTCAATTCCTCTCTTTTCTGTACTGTTTCCATATGCTAAGCATGACATGTTCCTTGCATCCTCCAGGAATCCCAGCTTGGATCTCAGATCTCTTCCTCCCAATTCTGTTGTGTTCTGTTTACAGAAATGAAAATTTCTCAACACTTTTCCTCACTTCATTACTTGCGGTCTTGCACAGAAAAAAAAAAAAAACTGGAGCCTCCAGACCATATCACAGACCCCAGAGGTGAGGCTCTGGTTCATTGCAGTGAGTCTCTAATCTGCCCTGTCACAGTTGGGGTGAATAAGGAGATACTATAGAAGAAGGAAGGGCTTGTGCAAGGTCTGTACTTCCCAGTTTCCTGTAACCCTGTAGGGGATTTCAATGGCTATATAGTACTTTTGTAAGAGGACACACAAGCTAATATAATTTTCTTTTGCCTGGACCATAAGAACCTTCAGCCTTGGAAGAAATGAGAGCCTTCCAAAGAGACACTCCCTTCCTTTCATCATAAGACTGGGAACAATGGATTCTAAGAAACTGGTGTTTCCCAGGAATCTCCTGAAAAGGAAAAGACTGAAGCCTGGGGTCAGTGGCGGTGCTGTGACTGAGCCATTAAGGTACTGGATAGACAGGATTTTCTCCCAGAAAAACACTCCATACAGTTCAGATATACGTAAGAAAAAAACTACTCTCAACTCAAAGAGGGTAATAGATTGTTTATTCTGGCCCAAAAATGAAGATTCAGGTCTCCCAAATTCTACATGATCCACTAAAACCCATTCAGAAAGCTTCATAATCACCAAACAGCAACATCAACAAAAAAAATCATAAATCAAGACACTTCTCAGATACATTGGTGGAGCCATCAGGTAAGCAGTTCATATAAAAGTGGGGAATCTAGGACATAGGCCTTAGATGCTATCTGATAATAGTGTTAGCCTTGTTCTTGGTGGAAGCTGGGAGTCTAGTTGTCTGTTCCAAAGGATTTACCTAAGAGTCACAAGGGTGTTAGGTGACATAGAGGTGGGTAGTAGATGCCTATTAAGGGGCCTAAAGCTGGCCCAAGATAATCTGTCTCTGGACTATTGTCCAGCCCTCTCCACATCCTTGAAATGCCAGCAGGTCAATCAGCCTTGCTGTGCAGCTTCTGGTCAGACCACCTGACTCGAGAAACTAGAGCCAAGACGCTGGTGATGGAGAGGTCCACACCTTGACAAGGACTGCTTGACTCTGCCTACCTCAGACCATGTTCTTAAACTAACCTCATGACTGAACCAAAAGACAGATTTGGGGACTCATTGGACTGCTCTGTTCCCCTACCCAATGTGACCACAACAAATAAATCTCATTTTCCTGATATTTTGGTTACATGTTGAATTGGCTATTTTAAAGATGGGTGGCTTGGGGCTGTTAGAACCCAGACTCTGACCCTAACAGCTTCGGTCACAATCCTCCAGTTTTATATATACTATAGTTATTTTTAGCTAGAGGAGACAGATGTCCTGTGCCACAGGAAGTGGAGTGAATCAAGGGCCCTGGAGGAAATTGCTCTGTCCCAAGTCAGGAGCACACAGGAGTTCCTCCAGCCGCTCACTTTCTCAGGAGCTACAAGGCACTCAGAGATGCAAAATAGCAAGGCTTATTTATACACAGGTTGAGCTAAGAAATAATTCCTTTCTCCAAATACTGAGACCTTTTTCTTCTTTCAAACAGTTTTAGAAATGTGTGTGTGTGTGTGTGTGTGTGTGTGTGTGTAGGTATGAAAGGGCACTGTGTATCAATGTAGAGGATCAAGGATGACTTCAGGAATCATCTTAAATAGCTTCTACCTCCTTTTTGCTTCACTCTGGATTTCCCAGGCTCTGTCTACCAGGCCTGGAAGTTCAGGCCCCTGATATTTCTGCCTGGCATTTTTTATATTAGACCTGAATTCAGGACTTTCTCCTTACAAGGCAGAAACATCTCTCCAGCCCATATAGACAGTTTTTTTAAGGGTACTGCTCATCCATCTTACTTTCCTTGAGCTCTGTGGATATAAGCAGATTGTAGTTTCTGCCTTAAAAAGAAAAGAAGGGAAATGCAAAAAACTGGACACTCGTTGAGCTGCCTCAGCCAGAGACACTGGTCCATTGTCTGACCCTATGGTAACGACCAGCCCATCTCTGGGATAATGTGTGTCAAGACAGCCTTGAAGTATAATGAGACATCTGGTTGGGCTCGCAGACTCTCCTTACTGGTCACTTGTGTCTGATGGGGTATGATCTCACCAGAAAGGAAGGGCATAGAATCTAGCAGATAGAAGGTAACCATCCTGCAAACGGGAGACTGACACCCCCACACACAGCGGTCTCCTACTCTTATTCCACCTACTTTTGAATTTACTCTTATAATAAGACTCTATTTTAACAGCATTTTATCTCTGGCCAAGGGGTGATATCCAATACCCAACAGGATGGAGCCAAGAGCGGTGCAGGAACAGCAAAACTGAAAAAAAAATCAACAAACCATAATTCGGAAAATCAGAGACTCTACATCAACCACCTGGAACCAGGCCAGCCTAATCCCTCCTAAAGCTCAGGGAAATTTGTGGAAGAGGGGGCAGTAAGATTGTAAGAGCTAAAGATGGGGAGGAGCAATGATATGCAAGATACTCCATATATTTTAGGGCCAAAGTAATCATAATAGGACTTTGTATGACCTGCACAATTACCAACATATCATCGAACCCCCAAAGTCTAGCATGGATCACAGGCACTAGGATCTTTAGAGGCAAGGGATTAACGGCCACAATAGTGTTCCTATACTAAAGAGGAACACAAAAAAGAGCCACTGAGTCCTTACACCTCATCAGAGAGGAGGACCCAGAGGGAAGTTTGACATGCACACTAAAGGATGCTCCAGGAATGGAGGGGGAGGTAGCACTGGGAGAAAGGGAGGGAGGGGGAAAGGGAAAAAGGGGGAGGGAACAAGGGGGTCCAGGGAGGGGTGGAGGGAGGGAGGGGAATGGGGTACTTATCAACTTTGTATGAGTGGAAGAAATAAATTAAAAAAAGAAAAAAAAGACAGCCTTGATCTTTTCTCTTGTGTTTGTACTTTAGATTTGAAAAGCCTCTGTCTATTTTAAGAAGGTAGAGAAAAAACAATAAAAATATTTTGGTGTTTATTTTGTTCTTTTTAGCTCAGGATAACTTTAGTGAAATTCACTTTTATAACCTAAAATCGAGACAGAACACAGTGTTGTATCTCTCTGGCCTTTGGTGGCTGTGAGTGCTGTTTGTGAGCAGGTTATGCATCAATGAAAGACAAAAGGGCAAAATGCAGGAAGGCAAGTTATGAGGTGGTATTAGCCTAGTAATATCTCTAAGGCAGTTTTATTCATGTGTGAGAAGGACATTTGGGCCACGTTCTTTGCCACAAAATAGCCTACAGTTAGGAACATCTGTGGCCCAGAGAAGAGTTGCTTCTTTCTTGAAAAGGGGACTCCCTGTGTGGTCACAAATGTTCCACCCCAATATCCCTGGGCTGCAGCTCCTCTGCTTCGTTCCTGATCACAGGCTCTCGGGAATCTAAATGGGGAGATCGTGGTTTGCCCTGGCACCTGCAGGATCCTATAGATTAGTTTGCCCATGTGAAACAGAGAATTCTTGACCACACAGGCGTTCTCTTTTTTAACAAAACGGAAACTTTCTATTTGCTGTCTTCATTACATTCTGGAAAAAAAAATACCTACTCTGTTTGATGTGTGTAAACACGGACCTGCTTTTCAATGTGATTTAGTGCAAATTTACACATGAACACCCCCCCATATGCAAAATATATACACAGAATGAAAAATTATCGGATTTTATTGATCTGCCTACAGTATCAAACTCAGAGCTTCTGCAATTAACATCATCATAGCTGCAATTTCTCCATTTCTTATTTTTCCTTACAATAAAAATATATTGGTCAGAAATGAGAGTTTTCTGAGGCAAGTCTAGGCAAGTCCTCTCCCTGCCCTACTCAGCCCACAGCTCTTCCTGCTCTTCCCTGACACGCAGCCCGGGCTGAGCTGGGCAGCAGAGCCCAGGCTTCATCCACCAGCTGTTAACAGTTTGAGTTCTGCTTTATTTATTGCAGAGCTTATTGCAAAGGAGAAAAAAAAAAAAAGAAATGGATAGCTCTGTGTCTTCTCAAGAGTTCTTGAGGAGTGAAACAATGATCAAATTCAAGTACATGTAAAGGCTCCAGACTGGCATCAGGAGTGTGGTCATGGTGAGGCAGACCAAGGTGTATTTATAGGGAGAACCACACCTGACTTTCCCATGTTGGCTGCATAATGAGCTGGCTTTCAGGTGTGGCCAGACCAGTCCCAGCCTGTTTTCTGTGCTCACTATAAAGAAACAGAACAACACAAGAAGCCCAGTCAGTCAACAGAGGCTGGAACCTCCTGGACCTCTGTGTGGAAGAGCTGTGTGTTCTGAGAAGAAAGCCGGGTTTGTGTCCTGCTTGACTGTCCTTGAAGATCCACATGAGGACATGTGAATAAGTATGTGTCACAAGATGATTTTTGCATGATCATGTGAACATGCTCTTGTGTGCAGGGGTTTTGTGTGTGTGTGTGTGTGTGTGTGTCTGTCTGTCTGTCTGTCTGTCTGTCTGTCTGTCTGTGTGTGCAACACAGATTGACAGGTATTTTTTCTCAGTCTCTCTTTGTCTCATTTTTTCTCATTCTGTCTCTGAACCTCAAGCGCTCTGATATGGTTAGTCTGGTTGGTTGCAGGCATCAGCCTGTCTCGGCCTCCCACTGCTGGAATCTAAGCCCATGGCACTGTGCCCACTCTTCCCATGTGGTATCTGGGAGACCAAACTGAAGTCCTCATGCTTGCACGACAAACACACTACCCACTGAGTCATCTTCCCAATTTGCCAAGATGGTTTTAAGACCAATATAAAGAATACATGTTATTTGACTTTTGAGTGAAACAATTGTTTGTAACTGTTGTTAGAAGTTCTTGTGGGAACTGGCGCTCTGGTCTGCATTTCTTGATATCAACTTAAGTGAGTGGATGACAAATGATTGTGTGGAAAGTGACATGTGAAATACTAGAGAGCTTGAGATGACTTGCTGTTAACGGGATCACAATATATATTTACTTCTTCTGAGACAGGGTTTTATACAGTCCAGGCTTGCCTGAAATTAACTCTATAGTGTAAGATCACCACAAACACCTCATTTTCCTGTCCCCCTTCTACAATGCTAAGATTACAGGCATATATTACTACCCTGCCAAACTAAATATTTAATCTAAAAATGTGAAAATAAAGTATTTTCATTATCTTTCTGTTGGCCATAGAGACCACAAAATAATAAAGGCTTTGGCCATTATACTTGGTTGTCCACCAAAATGGGATGGTTAAGACCCTATTGCTGAAGGAACAATACGCATTGATCACAGGACCTGAGAAAACAATCCTATGAGAGTAAAATGTCATCATCATGAATATAACCTAGGAAAATTACTTGACAAACTGCTATTTTTATGTTGATAATGAATAAAAACCATTATAATGAAAATGTGGTTCATATACACAATGGAATACTACACAGCTTTTAAGGAAGATGAATTTTTCTGATAAACTGATGGAATTGGAGAAATTATACTGAGTGAGTGAAGTAACACAGACACAGAAAGATAAACACCCACATGCTTTCTCTTACATGTGGATCTCAGCTTTGATCCTTCAGATTTGGATACTTAACTAAGAATGCTTGCAAGCTAAAAAACTAAAAAAGAACCACTAATAGGGGAAGAAACCTTAAAGGATAGGAGGTAAAAGAATGCAGAAAGTGTTGTAAGATATTTTACTCCAAACAAACAGCCTACATCTTTGTCTAAGATTATCAAGATCACACCCGCTGCCCAATGATGCTCTCAGAGACACGGGTGGATGAAAAGTCTGACTACTCACCACACCCTGGAAAGAAAATCACTAGAAGGTGCTTTAAAATAGCAACAACACTTCTAATACTTGCACAAAGCATTCTAGAGTCCAGAACGATATAATATTAATATTACACTTAATCAATACTTTTTAAAAATCTTTTATATAACACATTCTGTATGCTCTCTGTGAGACAATATTGAGAATGAGATGTGTCCACAGTGCTCATTTTGTTTTTAAGCTCTGAAACCTGGACTGGAGAGAAGATAACCGGGGGGAGGGGAGGGTCAGATTAGCAAAAAGACCTGGATTCAGATCCCAGATCCCAGGTAAATAATAAAACAAAAAATAACTAAAAACATATTCCCTGGTGGAAACAGCAGCAACCTGCTCTCCCAGCTGCAGAAGGAGAAGCCTAGGAGGGTGGGGCTGGAACTGTCCCAGAGCCCATCTGGTCTGAAGGAGGCTTTGGTGGCATATCCCATCTTCTGTCCCACCAAGGTGCCTCTAGCTGGTCCAGGTCATCATTGCTCAGTGTCAGTAACACTTCTGCAGCTGTCACTTGGGCTGGATGTGGTGGCCCACACCACTGGGATATGTTGGAAAGGCAGAAACAGATGGGTCAGTAGTTCAGGTCAGACTCTCCTATACAAGTTTGTTCTTTCTCTTCCTGTGGGATTGATTCTAACACGTGCCTCCAAAATCATTTTAAAACTACCCACATGAAAGTCAACCAGCCAAACCTCTCACCATCTTCATTGGTGTGTGTCTCCCCAGTCCTGACACAGTCACTCCACACACCAGTCGCCTCCCAACTCCACTGCACCCTATTGCCAAGAACGTCTGCCCAGCTCATTCCTGTGCCCAATTGCAATTCAGGGACCAGCACATCCAGCCTTGCACATGCTTCCTGGACCAGCCCTGTCCTCTCCACACATTCCTCCTTCACACCCACCTCTCAGCAGCCTCATTCTTAATCCTCTTTTCCCCATCCCCTCTCACTGCAAACCAAGCACAGGGTCCCCAAGAGCACATGTTCTCATTGAAACATTTTGTGTGTGTGTGTGTGCACATGCACGACAGCGACCAGACATTCCCCACAGACCCTCTGCCCTGCATCCTACAACTTTCTTCATGTTGTCTTGTTGTCTGAATCCCTGGATTTGTGGTCCTTAAGATAATTGTCATCTTTGATGACAAGGCATGTTATGAAAGTGTTTTGATAACCACTTTGGTAGACTGAGAATGCAGCATCAAAAAAACGTAGAAAGCAAAAAATGCAATGTACCTCTTCCACCTGCATGGCACCAATTCTACAAAGAAGTTGAAGATGTTTGGCACTGGATGTGGCTGGCTGGCTTGCTACAAGTCCATTTCCTGTCCACGAAGTCTCGGGCACTACTGATGCCATTGTCGTACAGGTAGGCATATTCTCCCTCTCCTCAGATGGAAACCCTAAAAAAAAGTCAGAAAACATTAAGATGTAAAACCTGGTCACATTCATTGGCTCCTACAGTGGCACCTCTGCTCTGTATTTTGAATATGAATGAGAGATGAAAGAAGTCCCCCAGGAACAGTGCGTGCTTTCTTCTACATTCTCAAATTTTTCCTTGAAAATCACTCTTCCATCATTCCTCCATACTAGTCCAGTTACGTATTGACAGGGCATTAACTGATGCTTTCTGCTTCCTGCCCCTTCTGAATGAACTGATGCCATGATGGCCTCCCTGAGGAGTATGTTCAGTTTCATCTTAGACTGTTTAATTCATATATAAAGTAAAAATGCTGGAAATAAGTTACAGCTCCCCCCCCAAAGATACTCACCAACTCACCAAACACAAGAATAGACCTGAGGACAGCCAACACCTTGATGAGCCACATTCTTGTGAAAGTTATCAGACTTTCCATCACCCCAACCCATCTCAGCTTGTACAACTCCTTCCCACCTCCTTCAAAATTTGTTGTTGACAGATATACTTAAAATGCAACTCTGCAAACACTCTGAGCATGGCTGCTCCCACATTGGGGACAGCAGTGTCACCCTTCTGCTCCACCAGTAAAGCATGTTTCTGAATCTGTTTGCATCTGTATTTCCTTTTCTAAACATTTCCTTACAAAACAAAAAACCCTAGCAAACTGCTAAAGGTTCTTAGTTTTGTTTGATTGATGCCATCAAGTGTTCATGTTGAACCTTTCTATTGAATGACTCTGTTCACAGTCACAAGCTTTTACTGTGTTTCCTCTGAGGCAAGACTTTAGCAGAGATCCTCAATGTTCCCTGGAGGTGTTCATTCAGTGACTAGACACAGCAGTGCAGAGTGGAGCTCAGGCCCCAACTTGTAGCTCTGCCATGGTTTCCTGGGATCTCAGAACCTCACCATGCATGAGCACTGCTGCTTGCATTCTTCATGGGGAATTTAGTGTAATGTAGGAAATGTTGTAAGCAGTTATGCGAGGTCAAGAGCTGCCCCAATGGATCATCACACTAAAGGTTGAGTAAAGTCACAAAAAGTAAATGTTTCCCAAAATACCAGAGCATGGAAAGGAACTGTATGTGTGCAGATACGGAGAAGCCTGGGATCGACTGACACGTGTCCAAGTGTCAGCACACACTACTACTCCTCCAGTTGTGTTTTCTATCCACGGAATTCTAGTTCTTCCTCTCCAGTCCAGCGAGCTGCCCATGATGTTACCTCTCTTGTCTCCTGAGCATTCACACATGCACCCACACATAAACAGCAGAACGAAAGTGATCAGAAGACACTCTAGCTATCACATTCAGTGCATCTGCCCACTTCCAAGCATGGTGGGATGATTCTCTGTGCAGGCTGATCCAGGGGTCATAAGCATCCTTGTATCTCCTCAGGAAGTCTGTTAAGGACACACAATAAAACTCATGTGTCTCTGGAGTGATTGATTCCTTTTTTTTTATTTCTTCTGGGGGTGTCAACAAGTGAACTCACAGCACAGACTTCAGATGAGACTCAGTCTCAGGTCTATTGGTCATTTGATGTCTACAATCCCAAAGCATGCTCCATTAGTGACACACACTCCACATGGCATTGAAAGGTTTATGCCCTTGTTCTAACATAAATATGGGTAGAGTGCCCAGCTGCTTCCACATTACATACTTAGCTTACACCTTAGAATGGGAACACAGGTCTGACCTGGTGGCTTTATTGGGGTTTTACATGAGAGAACATGTGGAATGTGAAGAGATCCAGACCGAAGCAAAGCCTCAATGAATGACACACACTAATGCCCACTCCATGTCTCAGGTCTGCCTGGTATTCAGTGCTTTCCCTCCCTTCAGCCTGAAATTCCCACCTCAGGAGGTTAGACATTCAACAGAAAAACCAGCAAGCTTGGTGACTACTTCCATGCAGATATACGGCGTGAATGCGAACTCCTTGTGTCTTCAGAAAAATAAAAACAATTTTTTTCAAATCCAATCCAATTTTCTGGCAGGCAATGCACACAGTTCTCTCGAAGACCTCTACCTCCTTGTCTCTACAATGAGACAATTCAGTGAGTTACAAGAAATCAACATTTTTGTGTGTTCATCTGCCACCATCCTGAGCTCAGGCATACATTCAGATTGTGGCTTCCTAACTCAGCACTGGGAATCCCGCCTCATGCAGAGGCTCCAGCTGTGGCTGTGCTCTCTACTCTTTGAGGTGCTCCCTGACATGGGGGCATCATAGGAATGTATGTCTGTAACATCACTGGGCTTTGTGCTTTGGGCCCTTGCTTAGTGCAATAAGCTTTGCTGGCACATACACAACAGGGTCACCTACTCTGATATTCAGTCTTATCACTAACACATCACTGTAACTATTGGGCAGATCATGTGCAAAGCAGAAACACGTTACACAGAGGATGATTCCCATGCTGTCAGGATGAAGCAGGATGATGTGATATTTCTTCACATTGTTCACAGCAGTCCATGACTAAAAACTTACAGATTCTTTACTTGTGGAAATTTCATTCAATATTTGCAAGCTATGGACATGGTGACTGAAATCATGGGCCCATGAGAAGGGGGGCGGTCCCTTCCTCGCCGTATCACCTTTCTGCTCTGTCCCTGGATCCCTTCAGCTAGCAGCTTCTTTGAGGTTCTCCATCTGCTCTTTTCTCCTTGGTCCCTGTCCCCAGATAGACCTGTGGCTCCTGTGTGTCCTCCAGAGGTTGCTGCAATGTCCTCTTCCCCAGGAGGCTGACCCTGGCCTCCCTGTGCACAATGGGGCTTCTTCACTCCCCTTTCACAGACTGCTTGCACCTGCCTGCTAGACTGTAAACTCCTGGAGAAAAGGAATTTCCATGCATTCTATCAAGTACTGCACATGATGCCTTACAGTGTACTCAGTAAATATTTTCAGCAATATAAATGTGGACAGAACACTGCAGAACTTGAATAATTGGCAACTTACCTAACAAAGCAACAGAAATCACAAGCACACTCACAAGAAGGACTATGAGAACCAAGACACAGCAGTATAATTTGGAAGCAGTCACAGAACAAACCAGAGTGCCAGACATTTTCTTTGGAACCTTTTACCTACTATAATTTAGGAATATCAGCATGTCAACCTCAAGAATCTTTTAGACAGAAAACCTGGATTTCATACAATTAACTCTATGTCTGACTTGTAGTCTCACATTGCAACCCCTGTGATTAAAGGAAAGGGACTTCAAAGATATCAGGCCATGAAGAAGACCAGAGATAGTAGGAACTGAACGCACTTCCAGAGAATCCTCCAGTGATGAAGATGAGCTCTGGTGAAAGAGCAAGAAACATAGAGTCAAGATCAGAATGAAAAAGAACCGAAAAAAGAAAAGTATCTAGATTCAGCAATCCAAGAAGAGTTGGGGTACAAGGACTGAGGATCTTTAGAAAACAAATCAATGAGTCAGCACACCCCCGTGATTTTGAACTGGAAAGGGAAAAGCAAGCAGGTCAAAGCCATTCTTGGCCACATGCAATTTTTTAATACATTTTTTATTATTTCCGCTCATACAAACTTAATAGGTAGACCAGTTCCCTCCCTCCCTCCTCCTCCCCCCGCCCTATCCCCTCCCTCCCTCCCATCCCTCAGTGCCTCCCCCCCAATTCCCAGAGAGTCCTTTATTGTGTATGCCTAACTCTCCTCTGGGTCCTCCTCTCCGATGACGTACAAGACCCAGTGGCATTTCCCTGAACCCTTTCTCGTGTTCCCCTTAAGCATAGGAACACTACTGGGCTACATGCAACTTTGAAACCAGTGTGAATTGCAATGTGAATCTGTCTCAGTGATAATAATAATAATAATAATAATAATAATAATAACGACAATACAATACAACATTACCAAATGCAAAGCATAATTTCAACTAATTCAGAAGATTATGTGAATACTTTAGTATGAATCCCGTGTAGCAGCATGTCAATGAATTAGGAATTTAGGAAACTCTTCCCAAACAGGTTACAAGCTCCAGAGAAGTTCCAATGTGTATAATTATGACAGCTGTCAGGATTCTTTTTTTTTTTTGCCATTTTTTTCTTGTTTTAATTTCTTTGTATGTGTGTCAGTATGTGTGCATGTGGGGGGGTGAGGATGTGTGTGTGCATGTGCATATGCACGTATGTATGTATCAGAGGGTGACATTGGGAATCATCCTTGATTGCTCCACATCCTTATTGCTTTGCTCTGGGGATTCCCTGGCTTTGCCATCCAGAGCTAGTCTCAGAGACTACATTGTGATGAACTTGTGCAAGAGTGAAGTCATGGATCCCACCTTCAAGGTTTCAGAGAGTGGCAGAATCAAGGCAGCATGTGGCAGAAAGCCTAGTTTAGAAGCCAAAGAAGGGCAGTTTGTGCTGTAGAGTGAAAGTCTGGTGTGCCCATGAGAAATAAAAATGTTAGAGATGCCAGAACCAATGTGGGACATTTGCCAAGGAGAGCTTTCAGCCTGAGAGGAGCCAGCCCAAGAGGATGATGTCTTCCACGGGCAGCTCTGCAGAAGGGATGGAGATGATTTTAACAAGTTCATCTATTGGACATAGAGCTTCAGGATTTGGAATTTATCCTCCTGGGTTTTGGTCTTGTTATGAACTAATCTTGCCCAGATATAGCTTTTTCCTCCCTTTTAGAATAGGAATGTTTATTCTGTGCCATTGTATGCTGGATATATAACTTCTTTTTTGATTTTATAGGAAGCTTGGATCTTTGAATGTTTAGACTATATTGGGACTCACAATGTAGTCTCTGAGACTTTTAAAGTTACACTGAGTATGGTTTGCATAATGAGATGGCAATGAACCTGTAAGGAGTGGAGTATCACGGTTTGAAATCTGTCCCCCCACAGCCTCATGTGTTTGGGAAGGTCATGGTCCTTTTAGGAGCTGGAGCCATTCCTGAAGAAGGTAGTCACAGGTGATGGGCCTTGAGGTGAATTAGTTCCCCCTACTCCCTGAAGAAATCTACTCTTACAGTTTACACTCTAGCAGCTCTCAGCTTCCAGTATGGATGTGACTTAGCTTGTCTCCAACTTCTGTCACCAGCCATGACATTTTCACCATCAAAGACTGTATCTCCTCTGTGGAACCATAACAATAAATCTCCCTTTCTCCTCTATGTTACTTGACTTCGGTGTTCTCTCACAGCAACTCACAAGAATCGAATACAGTCCCTGAGTCACAAGGTAGACGGACAGTACTCAGCACTGGGGAAAAAGGAACATCTGGACCCACCCTTCCCTTGTCCATCACTTGTGCAGGACTAGCTGGTCAACTGGTACTCAGGCTCCTGCCCCCAAAGTTCCTAAGCCAGGGCTGTCTGCAGATGGCAGCAAACTCTAGAGCAGTCACAGCAGCAAAAGCAAAAACAAAGAAGCCTCAAAAGCACCTCTTGGTAGATTATTTTCAAAATCTAATCAAAGAGATGGTTTGTTTTTGTCTTAAAAAAATCTGCCACAGATTTATTTTCTTCTCACACACCCAAAGATTTCCTCCTCCCTCTTCTCAACCTGTTCATAAAATAAAACGCTTTTGCTGTGTGGTCATTCTCATTCAGTTCCCAGAATACTAGGGAATCTGTGTGCAAACTTTTAAGGAAGATGGTCTATAGGATTTTAGTGGATATTTTTGGACCTGGTGGCCAAGAAATCAAGAGTTTAGCCTTAAGGTGGGAGAGCATTAGAACAGAAGACAGCTTAAGATCATAGAGGACAGGGAGAGAGCCACCATGACAGCCTGGAGGGAGGAGAGACCAGAGAGCTAGGATAGCATTTTGCAAAGCCTCCACTTTACCCAGGTGGCAGTTCTGTAAAGGCTATGTCTCTAGTCTTCACTTCACTAGTAATTCCCAGGCTAATCATTGCAAACAAGACTACAAAAGATTAT